>OX381715.1:10613879-11836379 GCA_947462335.1 Harmothoe impar | reverse complement strand
AAGTTAGATAAGATCGCTGAAGAATGCGAATGCGGAGGAAGTCCCGCTGAGTGGGCCTTCCAAGTGTTGAAAATGTGGCAAGCTGAAGCTGACAGTGCCGGCAGTACACCTTTTGAACTCCTTCGAGTGTTGACTGAGGACATGGGAAAGTTTGACCTCGGCATCACGATATTACTTGACTTTATCAAGCAAGAAACAACGACGAGAACAACGGACGTGTGAATTGTTGTGTTTTATTTTCATACGTCTTCTTTTATTAGTAAGTAAAAAAAAAAAATATTATAACAATTAAGTCGCGTGTCCTCTTAAAGTGTCACTTCCTCCGGTCGCTGCTGATCTCCTAATTAGGGCATGTGACGTCACTTCTAGTCACGTGACTCATCAGGTCACTTCCGGTCACGTGATCCTAAAGACCATCACTTCCTAAACAAAAAAATTAAGAGACACACTTCTTCCTCTCAAGAGGAAGAAGTAGTCTGGAGGTTGTGAGCAAGGACCTCGCAGCGAACGACGTACAGAGGGTTTTTGGTGATTCTGGCTCGTGAGACCCCACTGAACAAAATCCCACACGGTGCCAAGCTGGCACCGCCGGGGAAATTCCGTAAAAGACGTTTTTCCAAAATGGCCCCTGGGAAAATGAGGACATTTAGAAAAATGGATATCTCTGCTGTTTGTAGGTCTAGAATTTTGATTTCAACACCAAAGGATATGTTTGCACGGTCATACGTTCATAATCTGTCCATATGAAAGTGATTCAAAGTCAAGGTCAAGGTCAAGGTCAATTTAGAGGTCAAACTTTCTTTTCCTGTATTTTTTCATAAAAATCAACTATAAAATGCTAGATATTATTATCAGAGGCATATTGAAGGTCAAATGATTCAAGATCAAGGTCAAGGTCAAATCAATGATTAAGCTTCCAATTTAGCTATTTTTCATTTAAATCACGTGTGGGTCCAATCTATCACATGTCATAATGTCACAGGCTCTTAATATACGGATATAAGAGGTAATATTTCTCAAGGTCAAGGTCATGTTACTGATTAGCTTACTTTTTACCTTACATTTACATGTACATTTGGCTGTGGTATAGTTTTCACATGACCACTTGATCAGCTTTAGAATGTACTGAGGAGCTGGCAGTGTGTTCTTAGGGGTCATAACAGGCATCAGCATTTTATTGACTCTGTCTTTGGCCCAGCCATACTGCTCAGGATCCATCTTTGGGGGATCAAATTCCAGGCAATTAAGCCAAGTGCTCTTTGCACATTGAGTTTGAATGCCTTAAAGGTAGGTGGGAGAGACATCAGCTTCGGGGATGACACTAAACTTGCTCTTCCTGTCTTTCCCTTCCATACTTTGAATCGCAGAGAGGCTAGGTTGTCGACATCTGGATGGCCATAGCAGGATGCCATGAAGGTTGCTGCTTGCTTTATGACGTCTGGAATGTAGGCAGCTACATTCCCCAGCAATTCCATTTGAGCTGCTGTTTGGAGAACTTTAACCACCTTGGCCTTCCCAATGCCCCAGCACAGTGTCGCATACTGACAATGATTGTGCAGCAGGTAGCCTGGGTATTATTTGTTTGTGTTTCTGTACTGTAGCTTTAATGTCAACACATTTCCTGTTCTTTGATGTTTCTTCCGTGACTATGCAGCAATTTAAGCTATACTTGTTGTAATAGTGAAGGAGAAGCATGAACACATCAGTGTCATCAGCAATCACTTTGATGTTGCATGCTTCATTCCCATTGGTGATCCATAGAAGTTGCTGAATCATTATGATATCAGCTTCCTCATGTGTGGTCCTCATGTCAGCTCTTTGAATGCAAAGACCATCAGTGAATTCAAAGGGATCACCATTCTGGCCTGTAACAAAGAGCTCTCGCTGACCTGTTTGAAGTTCCTCTTTGCGAACCACAATTTCACTCACAATCAACTGAATCAGCTGGACATTGTTTTGTGAAGAGCTGAGTATGACCCTACAAGGAGGTAGCTGCATATTGCAGGAGAGTGATGTCTTCTGCTTGCTTCCGTGCTCCGCCCCCAGCGAGTGGCCGATTTGATGCTGAAGTCAAGGTATCTATCAAACACAAAATACACATTGGCCGTCTTCAGTTTCCTCTCGATATATTCAACAATATTGTCAATGTAAGCTTCTACAGTCCCATTTGATGGCCAGTGCACAACCCACAACATGGCACAACCATCAATGATGATATCTATTGGTTTGGGAATATTCTCTGCAGGAACTTCCACTTTCAGGTTGGTCTTCAATGTCACCTTATTTGTTCAAATTTGTGCAAATCACCAGTTTCGGTGAACAGGGAGACTGGCACAGCTGCTAATTCATAGGATAGCACACCCTGTAAGTCTAGATCTCGACCTGAAGCCTGCAGGCCAACAACGTGTGTGTATATGGCACTGCTATTGTAGGTTTTTGGCAAGTTAATTCCAGCACCTAGCTTTGTAGCATGCATTGTTTTTACACATTTTGGTAGTGGTTTGTTAAAGCTGTCTGGCCAGCCTTTCACAAATTCAATTAGCATTACCTCTCCCATAGCTACTGAATCGTCCACATTCACATCATTGACGATCATTCCTGTCACATGTACAATTCATCAAAATCCCATCGGTTACAAGTAAATAGTATTGACTAACTGACCTAGCGCATGACCTGGACCTTGCTATTGGTGTATTGTGAACGATAATCATCAGGATAGGAAATAGATTATAGTATTTTACTTTGAGAAATGTTCCATTTAATATGGTTATGAAAATAGTATCTAGCATTATATACATGTCATTTCTACCAAAAATACCAAAATTGGAGGTTCAATCTTTGATTTGACCTTGACCTTGACTTTGACCTTGACTTTAAATCATTTGACCTTCCATATGCCTCTGATAAAAATATATAGCATTATATACTTGTTATTCAGTTGATTCTAATGAAAAATATCAGAAAATGAAGTTTGACCTCTAAATTGACCTTGACCTTGAATCACTTTCATATGGACAGATTATGAACGTATGACCTTGTAAACATATCCTTTGGTGTTGAAATCACAATCCTAGACCTACTAACAGCAGAGAGCCACTTTTCTGAATGCTATCATTTTCCTGGGAGCCATTTTGGAAAAACGTCTTTTACGGAATTTCCCCGGCGGTGCCAGCTTGGCACCGTGTGGGATATTGTTCAGTGGGGTCTCACGAGCCAGAATCACCAAAAACCCTCCGTACGTCGTTCGCTGCGAGGTACAGGTAGATAGGCCAGCTCTGGCAACTGGACTAAAGTGTGTCTCTTGATTAAAATAAAAAAAAATCTTTTCTTACTTTTTTTCTTAAAAGAGACAAACTCCCCTTAGAGTGCCCCCCCCCTAGAGTGCCCCCCTCCCCCCCCCCACCCACCCCATGCATCCTAAAAGTGCCCCCCTCCCCATGCATCTTAAAGGGCCCCCCTCCCCCCCCTCCCCTCCCCTCCCCCTCCCCCCTTATACACTCTAAAGAACACTTCTACCTAGTTCAATAAGTCACTTCCAGTCGCTAATAAAAAATAAAATGAAAAAAACAAACTTATATTGTTGTGTTTTTTATTGGTTTACAAAAAAAATAAGAGACTCGCCTCCTCCAAAAAATATATAAAGCATTTTAAAAATATATAAATACATTTTAAAGCGCGTGACCCCTTAAAGACGCTAATCTCTTCATTAAGTCGCGTGACGTCACTTCTGGTCACGTGATCAATCAGGTCACTTCCGGTCACGTGATCCTCAATGAGGTCACATGACGTCACTTCCGGTTGTCCATTAGGTCATGTGACGTCACTTCCGGTCACGTGACTCATCAGGTCACTTCCGGTCACGTGATCCTAAATTAGGTCATATGACGTCACTTCCGGTCCCCTAAGTAGGTCATATGACGTCACTTCCGGTCCATAAGTAGGTCATATGACGTCACTTCCAGTCACGTGACCAAATGGCGGCCTCTGATTGGCTAAGTAGGTCACGTGATGTCACCACTAATCCCCTAAGTAGGTCACTTCCGGTCACGTGACCAAATGGAGGCCTCTGATTGGCTGCATCTCGATTGAGTAATAAACAGTACTTAAGCATAGTCCCGTTCCGATACAATATATACTACTCATGTGCATGTCCAAACAAATAAAGAGCTAAACCTATGTGTCCTTGCAACCTTGCATGTTCAGGACTCCTCCTCTTCATTTACTGTACCATCCCCTCTATCACATTTTGAAACTGCCCACATCCATCTATCTATATTCAGGTGGATGGTGTATTCACTCTTGACCATCTCTATGTTTCACTTCAAGTAGCATAAGGGAATACAGTGTTAGGTTTAGGAGATGTATCAGTATTTTAATAGGAAGGTTTAGATCACAACATATACAGCAACGTATACATATGTAACATCAAAGTCACGTGGGGAAAATCCCCATTTACAAGTCTAGAACTTGTAGGCTTGACATTTTCAATGTGTAGACCCCATTTGTAGGCCTAATTACTTGTAGGGAAATCGATTTATAAAAGAATGGAATGCACATATAAATAACATTAACCAGTCTAACTGATCTAATGACATGGCAGTACCTGGCAGAGGTCTGGATTGCCTGTTGGAGAAGGACATCACTATGTAATTACCCCATTATTAGTACACTCTACCCTGCTTCCCTCTTCTCATATCTAAACCTCTCTATAGTCAGAGAGTGCTCACAGACTCATGTTCTTACCTACACAAACAGGTAAGGGCCCTTAAGGTGATCTGAGTATGTTCGGTGTCAGATTAATTTTAGGAATGACTCAGTCTGGTCCATGTCCACCGAAAGTTTGAAGAAATGAACAAAATGTCATTAGTCCAAGAACAGTGTCATAAGGACTGGGATCTCAGTAAACACCCTACGTAATCCAACGTAGCTCAGAGGTTTCTCTAGGTAGTTTTCAAACCAAAGATTTGAGATTGGTAATTTTGGAAGGTTTGTAGACCTCAAAACATTAAGGTTTATTTACGTTCAACCAAGATAGATGTTTGATTTACTGAGGTGGCAGCACTCAATTATGGAGAGAACATTACAGCTCCTTCACAAATCTACCACATTCAAGCAGTAAATTCTCATTAATTATGAATTCAATATCATGCAAATGAACCATATTCAATAGAATGTTTATATATAAAGCACAGTAGATGAAAGTATTGTGCATGAATATGTGCTTTGCAGCACTTTACTCAGCTGACACCACATTGGTGGTAATGGAAGAAATACATAACCTCTCTCTGCAGTCAAAACTATTCAACAGATCTATACTGTCAGTTGAATTACAAGAATATACTATATAGAATGAAATGAGAGTGAAGATTTTTTTGTATGAATATTGTCTGTTAATGTAAATTTGTCTGCAATATAATACAAGTCTTTGTCTGAATTCCACTATGTAGAATTATATGTAATGTGTTTAGACCCCCGTTGAACGTAGATTTACGTCTGAGCTACATAAATCAGACCTGTAGGTTTGAGATTGGTAAATAAACCTTGAAGTTCTAACATTCACAAACCTTCTAAAATTATGTGGTTTAGACCAAAAATCTACGCAGATTTATGTCTGACCAACGTTTGTTGAGATTTTATGGTATATCATATAGCGATACAAAATGGCATCCTTACTATCTATGCACTACCTCTGATGTGCCCCTGATGTATGGGTAGGCTGTTAATGTTAATGGCTGTCAGAGTCTGGTAGGACATGCCCAATCATACATTCTGTATTATAGTAGATGAAAGTGGTGGTGCTGCACTGGGTAATGGGACCATACTGAGATATCGCACCCTAACTACCTCCACACATCACACTCCTCTCTGCCAGCCACAGTAAAAGGTGGGTGGGTGAGGAACCAGAGAGAATATCTACTTAGACTCCTCCAGTCTGTAGTACGTAAAGTATGTAAATATATTGTTATCCTATTACGAGAGGGAGACTATGTACTGTCTGCACAGCATAATGTACATGTTCCAATTTAATGACTGTGAGTTCTGATACTGTGACATCATTATGACAATCTCTGTTGTGGTGATGTCCAACTTGGACAGAGTTAAGCCAGCTTGTAGGGCTCTGTTGTTCAAGATGGAGCCCTGTTTACAAAACCAGAGTAAGGTCTGGTGGCTGCTCCTATTTGATGTAAAAGAAGAGTAATATATATTTATGTGGCAGGGAAGTATTGCCTTTCATGGATGTCCATGCCTTGTACGTAGCCTGAGTGCCATGGAGAATGCATGAGGCACTGCAGGAACTTTTAGTTGTGTTATGGCATAGGCTCCATTACAGTAATATATATGGGGGAGACGGTAATGAAATCTGTCAGATGAGACCAGAAAGCACTCTCATGTAGTCAGAAGTAGCAAACCCCTGACTAATTCAATCTACAAGCAGATGCCTACTCCTCCCTTGAGTCTTCTATCCCTTACTCATCTGTCACTAGAGGTGTGAAGAGCATCTGCAAAGCCAGATAACATACTACTCATTTCCAAAATCAAACTACACATCTGTATTGCCTTCATTGTGATATGGCAGTTTCTTCAGAGTTCGACACCAGTATTCAGCTGATGCGAAATATGAGTCATAATGTAGTAAACAGGTAGAGTGGTGCAGAGCGTGATGTGGCGTCCAAACAGCTTATTACTGCAGATATAATTATGCATTGAATTCAATATTGTGGGCATGTTTGACAGCAATTAGAACATTCACACACACTGACATGTGCTATAGTGTCTTCCATCTATCTATGTTTTCCTATAACTATATCACTATAATGTCCTCCCCATTATGGATTAATGACTAAGTGTGCAGGGGTCTCCTTTCACCCATGTGACAGGTATAAACAATTTTTCTTAATACCAGTAATGATGGTTCATGTTCATTGAGAGAACATTGAACCTCGTAGTTCTGTCTTACTGCACTCATTACATGAAGGTGGAGAATGGCATGAACATGGATTACCTGCTCATATCCATTTAATAGGAGAGCCAAGCGTCCTAAATGTCGATATTTAACTTTGATCTGGTATATTTCTTTTTTAAGCATAACCGATGTAGAGGGAGCATTACGTTAAGATTATTTATCCATATGTTCACCACATTAATATACATGGAGACGTCTATAATATCAATCTGTTCCAATTGCATATACCGTATTCGGCGTAATAAGCACCCCCCTAATAAGCGCCCCCCCTAATAAGCGCCCCCCCCTTTTGAGGGCATTTCTAGACAAGAACAAATGCTCAAAATTCACGATTTTGGAGACAATTAAACTCTTAAGTACTAAAACGTCATACAAATAATTTCATAAGCGCCCTGGGTGCTTATTACGTCAAATACGGTATGTGCTATCTGCCTTTCATTACTCTTGCAACAGCTACCCTAATCATGAGGCAGCAGTGTGTTTCTGCATGTTTGTTAACATGTTTAATGCCACATGTTTTTTTTATATGTATACATGTTTATACTCTAGTACTGAAATGTTATTCATGCATAAATCTAATAAACCAAAACTCATATAAATACATAGTTTTACAGAAATGTGATGACTCATTCCTGACTGCTTTGTTCGAGACAAAAGACTTTCTGGCAACAGGCAAATGAGGATAACAAACCACATGCCAGGTAAAATACAAGTGCTTTGTATACACAAAGTCATGTCATGCAGGGAGAGGGAAGCCTTGTAAATAAACATTGATGCTGAGCGCAGCTGCAGATCTAAGGTGGGTAAGGGGGCTGAACACTGCCAGAACTAAACCACAAAAAGACCACCATTTGCATGTCACTTACTGTGGAGTGGTCCTCTTATGGTGGTATCTCATGAAACACAAACCAGCTAACTCCCATACACAAGGCACTTCTTGGGGCTGAATTTGATTTGTAAATGTGGTTTTGCTGCCAGCCAGGACATTGCATTTCATAGGCACTGTATCATTTAAGGTATTCTTTAATGAACACCAATCTGGCTGAATGCTTCTAGAGTGATGGCATGCTGATGGTCTTAGAGATTTAATGTAAAGGTTATCCAGCTAATAAAAATACATTATTTTACATCAAAATAACGTTTTTAACGTTATGTAACATTTTGCCACAATAAGGAGCCATAGAGAAATGTTTTATATATAATGTTGTATAACGTTTTATGGATTAATGGGTAGACTTCATTACAATGGCAAAAATACAGTGGCTTTTTCAATTATTTAAATGATTAGCCCTATTTGCAAATTATATGTAAGAATTCTTGTTACATGTGTGAATACAAAATAGTCAGGAAAAGACAAAAAACTTAAATGGTACAGATTGGCACTAGTCCTTTTACAGAGTTCCCATCAAAAAGATTTAGAATCAGGTAGCCAGTGTCCTCATTTCTACTCATGATTAATCACCCTGCTCCCTAATTAATGGTGTCTCCCGCCTCCCAACACACTGCAGACTGCCCCACATGGGGTACCCTTTTTGTGTGTGAGTCTCTGGAGTGTCTGTGTACATAGCAGACTGGCAGATTTGAAATAGAAAAACAGCAAATTTCCATTAAAGGAGAAAAAGCTTGACACTCAGTGGAAAGCAATCACCTTTTTCCCTCAACGTTTCAAAGTGGTCTATTAGTGGTAAATATTTAACGTTAAAATGGGTTTAATTTGAATATCTGTCAACAGTTTTGTACTTATTGTGTCTGTATTGAATATCCATTGTACCTGATATCACCCATGAACACTTCTCTATGGTAGGTCCAGGATACAGTCAGTGCCAGCTGATCCAGGCTCTGCCAACCACCACACCCCCAGCTGCCAAATACTGCTGAGTGTGCATACTGGTCTGTCCTGCAGAACTCTGACGTCATGCACACTAAGTGACACATCATCACTTTTAGTAAAGTGGGCAGCACTTAAATCGGTGCTTTTCACCAATTCCATTAACTCTTTCACCTTGAGACTCAATTTGTCAAGGCCTACTTTCCAACTCTCGCTCCCTCTCCATTGATTACTAGATTACTAGAGCATGTTGTGCTCACTTTCCTCTCCTCTTTCTTTTTGCTTCCTTGCTTCCTTGCTTTCCTCTCCAGTGCCTCCTTCCTTGATTCCTTCCTGTATTATCCTGCCTCACTTTACATCTCACCCCTATGCCTTTCACCTCTGCATGACTCGCTTTGTGTTGTATTCCTCCTCTATATATATACCCCTACTTTCATTTCTGCTGGCTTCTATTCTTTTTCCCCTTTCTCTCAACTCCTTCCCTTCCTGTCTGCTCATCCCTACATTCCCACCCCCCTCTGGCACTCTCTAGTTCTCATGCAGGTCTCTCATCTGTACTGCCTGCATTCCTAACTTCCCAGTTCTCTGCATTCATGCCTTCCCTCCCTCCCTCCCTCCCTCCCTCCCTCCCTCCCTCTCTCTCTCCCTCCCTCCCTCCCTCCCTCCCTCCCTCCCTCCCTCCCTCCCTCCCTCCCTCCCTCCCTCCCTCCAATGATCTATCTATCTCCCATTCCTCTTGCCTCCAACTCTATGCATATTTAAGTTGTGCGTACTTCCCAGCTCCAATATAGATTGATGTCAGCCTAGTTGGTAGTGGACCACCAGTGTGGAGGGAAGCTATGCGCTGGGCATACAGAGAATCGATCATAAATTTTAAGCACCCTCTATAACGGTCTCCACTGGTGCATTACTCTTCCTTTATAATTCTATCCAAACTCACTCAAGATTACACTCACAAATTTAAAGCAATTTCCCTCAATTTGAAGAGCACTAGGTACTTTCTACTTCTATTCCCATTTTAGTTTACCTTCTTGTCTCCATTGCATTTTTAACAAAATACCAAAAAAAACTTGATATTTCCCAATCAGTTGTGAACAAATTGGTTGGGGCAGAGACATACGTGACAACTAATACTTGGAACAGAGTGACCGTTTACCCTCGCTGTGAGCTTTAGCTATTTATAGGACAAGTAGGCAGTTGACAGGGCCCTGAGGATCTATAAATAGAGCAGGCAAACTGCTCATCATGGGGAGTGAAATCTATAGTGGCAGGTGTCTAATCCAGTGTTTGGCTAGCACTCAGGGGGCCCAACTGATGGCTACCAATGTCTTATTTATGTCCACATATATCCCCAACCTTCTACCGACGCCTGTGAATTATAAGAATCAAAGTGTCAGACAAGGTATACAAAGTATATCAATGTTGTACTTTTTTTTATAATCGTATTATTCCATGATTAAGATTGCTAATATCAATACTTTAACCATGGGTCTTTTGCATGTCCCCCCCCCATAGCTATTCTGCAATCCACATGCTGTATACATAAATGATTACTGATGAGACAAAGACAGCTGGGTCCCTGGAATCTTTACAGTACGTACACAAAGCATCCATTCATATTAGATTTGTTTTCAAAAGAGGATAGTGGGGACACTAACCCCAAACATTAGGGCTTCACTTGAGGAAATTCTTGTAATTTATGGGTCAGTACAGTCCACCACAAGTGGGGCTTTGCATTTGCAATGTAATAAGAATGTTTCTCATGATTTGCCACTTTTTCCCATGGACTCTCCAACACTATGTAATAGAACTATAACTAACAGATCTATAAAGAGTCCTTGGGGCTTCCCCTACTGGATGTACGGCTTATTACTATAGATATCTATAATCTTACATGAAATTCAATATTATGGACATGCACAATATACATGTGCAATTAGAATCATTATTTACGTCTTATTATGGATAAATGAGCATGGGTGAAGGGGAGGGAGATTATTCTGTGACATGCATGGCAGGTAAAAAACGAATGTATTATCTCGATGACAATGATAATGGCTCATACAAAGCAAACAAAACCTTGTAGTTTGGCCTTTGTGCACTCGAGAACTGTAGGAATATAGATTACACGTTTTATTTGTATATGCTCCTTCTTTAATCATAGACAATGTCATGTAGGCTATAGAGTTTACGTTATTCATCCACTTCTACACCTGGGGATTGCCTCTTGTACACTTGGATCTATCTTCAATCAGTGAATATAAATGGGGAAGTGGATACCTTAAAACACCTGCCCTAAGTATGAGGTACCAGTATGTTTTTTTATGTTCCATAATACATGTGTTTGTTCCCATATGCACATACATCCTCTCTTTCTCTCCTCCCACGATCAACCATACCAACAAAAACAATATAGTTTCATATTTGTAGAGAAATACAATGACTCATTCTTCACTGTCATGTTTGAGTTCTAAAAAGGAACGACTGTCAAGGGAGGAAACAATAAACCACATGCCCAGTAGAAGATGTTTTAATACATGCAAATTCCTCATTATTTGAGAATACTCATGGAAGCCATACAGGGACAGAGAAGCCTTGTGAATAAACATTGATTTTAAACTAAGCTGCAGACTTAAGGTGCAGGGGGGGGGGGCAATATAGGACAACCCACCTTACATCTGTTCTCTATGTCAGTCGCTGCCTGTCGACATGTTGTGAATGCTAGAGGTCTCCACCCAGAGCAAACAAAAACCAAATTTAATTTGTATATTTGCAAAGTACAAGAAATGTGGCTCTACAGTTTCCATAGCCTCTAATGCTAATATCCTAGTGATGCTGAATGAGCTCACCACAGTTGGAAAGTGAGGGATGAGTCGCCATGTTGAGTGAAACTCACCAGGAATAGCACATTCCCACTCAGTGGGTGATCACTCAAAGAAAAGTGTTCACTATACATCACCATTCATGGCGAGCAGTCACCCCGATTTTCTGGCCAAGCATCTCATCCCATGAAAGTCAATCTGGCTGAATGGTTCTAGATTAATCACTCACTCTCATTAATGTCTGCAAGTGTAGGATTTAAGACTTCACACGCCTCATGTCCTGCTCCTATTTGTATAAAGTGCACTCTTACAAAGACTCAGGCTAAGTAGGGAATATTTAGTATTTGATTTGTCTGTGAATCAATACAGTGCCAGTGCTTTTTATCAATTATTCACATGACTTTTCTGTAAGGTAGTCATTGCAATACCTTGATTCTTGTTTATGTGGGAAAATGTGTTGATATGGGAAAAAGGCAAGCTCACCCTGCATATGATTTTGATGGCTCTCTAAAAAGGTTTCAGCCAATTGGATTTTTAATCAGGTAGTCAGTGCAACTGTTGTACTCGTTTTTACTTGTATTTCATGAGCGTGATAACTAACTAGTGGTGTCTCTGGGCTTCCCACACACTGCAGTCGATCCCTTCCAGTGTTGGCTTGTATTGAGGCTGGCTGCTTTTCCTGCCAGGACTCCTAAACCTCTTTTGCTACAGCTCCAGTATGTGGAGCATCTGTTTACAGAGCAGACTGGCAGATCTGAATTAGAAAAACAACAAATTACCAATTATGGACAAAAACCTGACACCCAGTGGAAGTGCACCTTTTATCCAATGGAGCATTCCTCTAGATTTTGAATGTCCCTGCTTAATGCAGGTGCTGCATAAAAAGCTATCAATATATATATATATATATGATTTCATTTTGAATATCTAAGAACGTTGATAATGTCAGGGGTTTCTCCAAACAGTTATGCATTAATTGAAGCTGTATTGAATCTCCCACCTATGTATGATTATGGTTTTCCTCTATATGGTATCATCATGCTGTCTGGTAAGGACTCTGCCAGTTACCACACCACCAACTCCTAAATACTGACCAGGGTGCAGGTCTTCGATGTCATGCACACCATGTGCCACGTCACCACTTTAAGTAAAGTGAGCAGCACTTAAACCAGTGCTTTTCAGCAATTGTTTTTTTACCCACAGACTAAATTTTCTCCAGGGCTGCCTGTCACTGCTTTCTCCCTCTCAATCCACACCTGGGAAATTTGCTTTTCTTTGTCTCCCCTTTCCCCTACCCTGCTTCCTTTAGTATTTCCTTTCATACTTTTCTCCAACTAACCTGGTCCTACTCCTTTTATTCAGACCTTTTCTCTCCTCTAGATTTACTGTTTTCTAACTTTTCTTCCATCCCCCTGCTCTTGCTCTATCATTGTTTACCTTTCTGTTCCCATCTCTTAGCTTTCTAGTTCTTTAGTGTCTTCCCTGCATCATACCACCCAGAATTTTGCTCCCTACCTGCCTTTCTTGCTTCCATCCTGACCTCCACCCACATTTCATTCTCTCCTTTCTTTTGTCATTAAGCTCATTTAAAGAGATACAGGGAATGGATTTCTAAGCGCACCAGGGTCTTGCTCTTTCCCTTGCACTATGACTTACATAGTCTCCTATCTGCCTCCTGTATGGACAGGCTAATGATGTTGTCAGAGTCAAGTAGGACATGCCCAATCATACATTCTGTGTTATAGTGATGGAAGTGGTGGTGCAGCACAGGGTAATGGGACCATACTGAGATATCGCACCCTTACTACCTCCACACATCACGCCCCTCTCTGCCAGCCACTAGGAGGGACTGGCCTGTATGGATCAGAGGTAATATGTAAATTTGATAGAGGGTTGAATGGAGTCTGGGGCATGCCCACCTTGATGATATCTAAGGTGAACAAGTTTGAACCAGCCTGTGGAAGAGTATACCATGACAGGCATTCCAGCTAACAAAAATACATAATTTTACTTGAAAAACGTTTTAAACATTATATATTTCTTGCTTAAAGTTAGTATATCCGATGTGTGGGACAAAAAAATGAATAATGGGCCAGACTGCTCACAAATGACATACTTAACTTCCTATCTCTTCCATTTCCCTCTAATCCCACTGATTTTGCTTAGATTTGATTTTATTGCCCAATAAATGGTAATTTTGGAATAAAATCGTGCACGATTTTATTCCCCCAATGAGACTACAATAGAAATATCCACGGTTGGGCCCCATGAGACCCACTTTCTGAGCTGTTACTGCCCATGGATATAATTTTAATGCAACCCAACCCATCAATATTATACTTTTACACTATTTGGAACACATTTTTGTAGGATTTAGAATTTGGTATAAATCGGATATACCCACTTTAATGAAGATCCATAGAGAAATGTTATATAACGTTGTATAACGTTTTTTGTTTACCGGGATGGTCTCTCCTCCTACTGGATGTAAGAGAGAACTTGGGACAGAAGTAAGTACTGCCTTCTATGAATTATCTGCTACCTTTGCTTGGAATGTTATCAGATATGCATGAGTTACTGCAGGGACATATTTGCTGTCTTATGGCCTAGGCACCATCATGCTAATGTATATATGGGGAGATGGTAATGAAATCTGTTGGATGAGATGGCAATCCACTCCCATGTAGTCAGAAGAAGCGAAACTCAGACTAATTCAACCTACAGGCATCAATAGTCCCACTTTCCGAAATTTCTGAGAAAAGCCATGCACGGTAAGTAGACATACACAAAAGAGTAGTTACATGAGAAGACAAAGCATTTAATATATCGATTTCTACCCATAAGATGTACTGTAAAACCTCGCGTATAAGCCGCGGCTAGTATGCGAATCAGATCGAAGGTGCGGCTTATAGGATCGGCCCAGGCTCAGGGTGCGGCTTATACGCGAGTTTATGCCACTATGGTACAGTACAAGAAGTCACCATAGTCAGATCGGCGGTGCGGCTTATAGGATCGGCCCAAACTCGGGGTGCGGCTTACACGCGAGTTAGGCTTATACGCGAGGTTTTACGGTATGTCGTTATAAACACAAATTAGTCTGAGAAAGATGTAAAATTTGAATCAAATCAGATTTTGGTCTTAGGTCAATAAATTATCATTGTGCATTTATAAATATTGATGTTTATGTTAAGCTGCAACATCAGATTGCCGTGTATGGGTGGGGGTGAATGTTGCCAGCACTAAAATGACAAAAGGCAGTCCTCTGCATGTCACTTACAGTGAAGTGGTCCCCTTATGGACTGATCACATGCAGGAAAGTCCCTACATCAAGCACTTCAGAGGGTGAAATTTGGTTTTTAAATCTGATTTCAATATCTAACTCTTGTACCCAGAGGTACTCCATCCTTTAGAGTCAATTCAGCTGAACGAACACACACGGGAGTTTGCTCCTCCCCCTCAGGGCTGGCCGCATAAAGGTCGCCCAACCAACCATTCTGCGATATCTGCGACGGATTCGAGAGCTCGGGGGGGGGGGGGGGGGGGGGGGGGGGGGTTATCGACCATGCTCTTTCGATTGCGACAACTTTTGAGCTTTAATTGGCTTCTGATCCACCAAAAACTGCGAAAAAAACGACTTCATTCGCTTTGTTTTCGTCTGGGCGGAAGTGCGGATCGGCCATCTTGGTTTGTGCATGCGCGTCGAGCTCCTGGTCTGTGGACAGAGACGGATTGCTGCGGTCCGCGTCGTCCCCCGGGAAAGCGAGCAGACTGCGGCCGCTGGTGCCCTGGTCCGCGTAGGTGAAGGCGTGTCCGCTGGGAGTCTCGGGCCGAAGCAAAGGATCTCCAACCCCTCGCAGGGCCGCGGACATGGCGGCTTCAGTGATGGAGGATTCAAGGGTGAGTCTTTTTGCGACACTAGGATGGCCGCTAATTCTAACTCTACTCGCTGAGCTTCCACTCCTTTGCATGTCTCTCCTCTGCTACTGTCTCTCGTGCTTTGGCACTCTCTACCTCCGCGATCCGCGCGTCCATCTCCGCATCTGAAAGGCCGGTCAGGTCCTGTTGGCGGCTCTCCCTCTGATCTGTCCCCTTTGGCTTATCTGCCTGTTTGGTGCCCCTGGCAGGGTTGGGCACCCCACAATGGGTGCAGACTTTGCTGTTGCCATTGTATGTGCCACTACAGGCCACACAGACCACCATTTTGCAAGAAAAAAGAAATAATGCAGCCAGCTGCCTGGCTGCCCTGTCTGCCTGCCTGAGAGGGGAGATCAGCTGTGACCCAGTTATACCTGGGCACAGGTGAGGAGAGGGTAGGTGGTGACCCCTAGTGATCAATACATGAACCAACGTATGACTCTTGCTTCTAAACACTTCATCCTTTAAAGAGTTGTGTAGTAAAAGTAAATTCAGCTGAACGAAAACAGACTGATGATGTGATAACCTGATTGATACATTTTAGGGTTTAGGTTTCTATGGATACCATGTTCTTGTTCTACTTGTCATGCATAGTTTGAGAATCATTAGTTGGATTCTGATTGTGTTAATAGCAGTCATACCAACTTTGTGAAATTTTCTATTTCGTAGGGTAATATGTCTTCTATCCCTTGCACATCTGTTAGTCGAGGTGTGAAGAGCATCTGCAAAGCCAGATAACATACTACTCATTTCCAAAACCGAACTACACATCTGTAATGCATTCATTGTGATACAGCAGTTTCTTCAGTATTCGACACCAGTATTCAGCTGATGTGAAATATATGAGTATACAGGTGAAGTGGTGCAGAGCGTTATGTGTCGTCCAAACAGCCTATTACTGCAGATATAATCATGCACTGAATTCAATATTGTGGGCATGTTTGACAGCAATTAGAACATTCACACACATGCTATAGTGTCTTCCATCTATTTCTGTTTTCCTATAACTATATCACTATAATGTCCTCCCCATTATGGATTAATGACTAAGTGTGCAGGGGTCTCCTTTCACCCATGTGACAGGTATAAACAATTTTTCTTAATACCAGTAATGATGGTTCATGTTCATTGAGAGAACATTGAACCTCGTAGTTCTGTCTTACTGCACTCATTACATGAAGGTGGAGAATGGCATGAACATGGATTACCTGCTCATATCCATATAATAGGGGAGCCAAGCGTCCTAAATGTCGATATTTAACTTTGATCTGGTATATCTCTTTTTTAAGCATAACCGATGTAGAGGGAGCATTACGTTAAGATTATTTATCCATATGTTCACCACATTAATATACATGGAGAGGTCTATAATATCAATCTGTTCCAATTGCATATACCGTATTTGGCGTAATAAGCGCCCCCCCTAATAAGCGCCCCCCCCTAATAAGCGCCCCCCCTTTTGAGGGCATTTCTAGACAAGAACAAATGCTCAAAATTCACGATTTTGGAGACGATTAAACTCTTAAGTACTAAAACGTCATACAAAATAATTTCATAAGCGCCCTGGGTGCTTATTACGTCAAATACGGTATGTGCTATCTGCCTTTCATTACTCTTGCAACAGCTACCCTAATCATGAGGCAGCAGTGTGTTTCTGCATGTTTGTTAACATGTTTAATGCCACATGTTTTTTTTCTATGTATACATGTTTATACTCTAGTACAGACATGTTATTCATGCATAAATCTAATAAACCAAAACTCATATAAATACATAGTTTTACAGAAATGTGATGACTCATTCCTGACTGGTATGTTTGAGACAAAAGACTTTCTGGCAACAGGCAAATGAGGATAACAAACCACATGCCAGGTAAAATACAAGTGCTTTGTATACACAAAGTCATGTCATGCAGGGAGAGGGAAGCCTTGTAAATAAACATTGATGCTGAGCGCCGCTGCAGATCTAAGGTGGGTAAGGGGGCTGAACACTGCCAGAACTAAACCACAAAAAGACCACCATTTGCATGTCACTTACTGTGGAGTGGTCCTCTTATGGTGGTATCTCATGAAAGACGGACCAGCTAACTCCCATACACAAGGCACTTCTTGGGGCTGAATTTGATTTGTAAATGTGATTTTGCTGCCAGCCAGGACATTGCATTTCATAGGCACTGTATCATTTAAGGTATTCTTTAATGAACACCAATCTGGCTGAATGCTTCTAGAGTGATGGCATGCTGATGGTCTTAGAGATTTAATGTAAAGGTTATCCAGCTAATAAAAATACATTATTTTACATCAAAATAACGTTTTTAACGTTATGTAACATTTTGCCACAATAAGGAGCCATAGAGAAATGTTTTATATATAATGTTGTATAACATTTTATGGATTAATGGGTAGACTTCATTACAATGGCAAAAATACAGTGGCTTTTTCAATTATTTAAATGATTAGCCCTACTTGCAAATTATATGTCAGAATTCTTGTTACATGTGTGAATACAAAATAGTCAGGAAAAGACAAAAAACTTAAATGGTACAGATTGGCACTAGTCCTTTTACAGAGTTCCCATCAAAAAGATTTTGAATCAGGTAGCCAGTGTCCTCATTTCTACTCATGATTAATCACCCTGGTCCCTAACTAATGGTGTCTCCCGCCTCCCGACACACTGCAGACTGTCCCACATGGGGTACCCTTTTTGTGTGTGAGTCTCTGGAGTGTCTGTGTACATAGCAGACTGGCAGATTTGAAATAGAAAAACAGCAAATTTCCATTAAAGGAGAAAAAGCTTGACACTCAGTGGAAAGCAATCACCTTTTTCCCTCAACGTTTCAAAGTGGTCTACTAGTGGTAAATATTTAACGTAAAAACGGGTTTAATTTGAATATCTGTCAACAGTTTTGTACTTATTGTGTCTGTATTGAATATCCATTGTACCTGATATCACCAATGAACGCTTCTCTATGGTAGGTCCAGGATCCAGTCAGTGCCAGCTGATCCAGGCTCTGCCAACCACCACACCCCCAGCTGCCAAATACTGCTGAGTGTGCATACTGGTCTGTCCTGCAGAACTCTGACGTCATGCACACTAAGTGACACATCATCACTTTTAGTAAAGTGGGCAGCACTTAAATCGGTGATTTTCACCAATTCGTTTAACTCTTTCACCTTGAGACTTAATTTGTCAAGGCCAACTCTCACTCCCTCTCCATTGATTACTAGATTACTAGATTACTAGAGCATGTTGTGCTCACTTTCCTCTCCTCTTTCTTTTTGCTTCCTTGCTTCCTTGCTTTCCTCTCCAGTGCCTCCTTCCTTGATTCCTTCCTGTATTATCCTGCCTCACTTTACATCTCACCCCCATGCCTTTCACCTGTGCATGCCTCCCTTTGTTTTGTATTCCTCCTCTACACCCCTACTTTCATTTCTGCTGGCTTCTATTCTTTTTCCCCTTTCTCTCAACTCCTTCCCTTCCTGTCTGCTCATCCCTACATTCCCATCCCCCTCTGCCACTCTCTAGATCTCATGCAGGTCTCTCATCTGTACTGCCTGCATTACTAACTTCCCAGTTCTCTGCATTCATGCCTTCCCTCCCCCCTCCCTCCCTCCCTCCCTCCCTCCCTCCCTCCCTCCCTCCCTCCCTCCCTCCCTCCCTCCCTCCCTCCCTCCCTCCCTCCCTCCCTCCCTCCCTCCTGCCTCCAACTCTATGCATATTTAAGTTGTGCATACTTCCCAGCTCCAATATAGATTGACGTCAGCCTAGTTGGTAGTGGACAACCAGTGTGGAGGGAAGCTATGCGCTGGGCATACAGAGAATCGATCATAAATTTTAAGCACCCTCTATAACGGTCTCCACTGGTGCATTACTCTTCCTTTATAATTCTATCCAAACTCACTCAAGATTACACTCACAAATTTAAAGCAATTTACCTCAATTTGAAGAGCACTAGGTACTTTCTACTTCTATTCCAATTTTAGTTCACCTTCTTGTCTCCATTGCATTTTTAACAAAATACCAAAAAAAACTTGATATTTCCCAATCAGTTGTAAACAAATTGGTTGGGGCAGAGACATAAGTGACAACTAATACTTGGAACAGAGTGACCGTTTACCCTCGCTGTGAGCTTTAGCTATTTATAGGACAAGTTGGCAGTTGACAGGGCCCTGAGGATCTATAAATAGAACAGGCAAGCTGCTCATGCATGGGGAGTGAAATCTACAGTGGCAGGTGTCTAATCCAGTGTTTGGCTAGCACTCAGGGGGCCCAACTGATGGCTACCAAGGTCTTATTTATGTCCACATATATCCCCAACCTTTCACCGACGGCTGTGAATTATAAAAATCAAAGTGTCGAACAAGGTAAACAAAGTATATCAATGTTTGTACTTTTTTTTATAATTGTATTATTCCATGATCAAGATTGCTAATATCAATACTTTAACCATGGGTCTTTTGCATGTCCCCCCCATAGCTATTCTGCAATCCACATGCTGTATACATAAATGATTACTGATGAGACAAAGACAGCTGGGTCCCTGGATTCTTTACAGTACGTACACAAAGAATCCATTCATATTAGATTTGTTTTCAAAAGAGGATAGTGGGGACACTAACCCCAAACATTGGGGCTTCACTTGAGGAAATTCTTGTAATTTATGGGTCAGTACAGTCCACCACAAGTGGGGCTTTGCATTTGCAATGTAATGAGAATGTTTCTCATGATTTACCACTGTTTCCCATGGACTCTCCAACACTATGTAATAGAACTATAACTAGGGGGGGGTGTTAAATCGCTAATTTTGTCGTACGGTTCCAGGGACAGGCTCAAACTATGCATTTGGGACCCAAAACTCGGGAAATCACAAAAATATTTTTTTCGGACCCCTGTGACCCCCCCGTACATGGGGTCCGAAGATCGGGCAAAAAGTTAGAAAACAGCCCAAATTCAGGCTTTCAGATTCCTACTCAAACCTCACCATGCCTTCATGAAAATGGTCAGAAACCTTCATGTGGGATCCAAAGAGACCATTTGAAGTCATATTGTTGTGATTATAGGGGTGTTTCCCCCTCTCGGGAGGGGGTGCGCCCATGGTAAAATACCGATAAATCAGCTTTTTTGAAGGCATTTCTCCTATACAATCAGGTCCCTATACTGCCATAAAACATCATCATGAACCATTCTGAAGGACCCCCTGTTTCTGTTAACTACCCCCTATGACCCCTAACACCCCCCCCCCCCATAGCATGCACCAATAGCCATCAGATAACTCCCTTCCCCCCTCCGCCCTCGCCTCTATATTACACTGTACTCAAAATATCAGGATCTTTGAACATTAATAGTCATTCACAGACACCTTAGCCTGTCTTTGGAGTAAGACAGTGGTGTGTTTAAAAGAGGGGTGGGGGATATGGAGGGGGCCCAGACCTCCTCCCTTACCCTATACAGACATAAGAGGAGGGCTACCTTAGTCCATCTAAGAACTCCAACCATCAGACCTCTTATAATCTATTTATCATACATGCATGAATGGCTTTGCCACCTCAACAGAAAACTGATAAGGGACCAAAAGAAACTATTACAGGTCATATTCTCGTGATTGCATGAATATAACCCAAATCTTGGAGGGCCTTTGCTTCAATGTATTTGAATTGTCAACAAATTAAAATGAGTTTAGATCAGATAGATTATACCCTTTTCAAAGGTCTCTATATTCATTTTGAGTTACCCTACCAATGATCACATCCCCCCCCCCCCGCCATTCTATGCCTAGTACCTCACCCCATGTGTATTCATGGTCAAGATGACTGTTTCATGTTGTTACACTTATTATACATAGTAATTCTATGAAAGTTATAGCAGAGATCTAATATTAACATCACTAATAACCTGATACAACGATAAATAAAAACCCTGACTCTCCTCCTTAACCAAGTGGTTAAATGCATAGAATGATGGATGGTAGAGGGGTGAGGGGGTGGGGGAGCCTGCAAATGACTCCAAATAAGGACTGGTGTCCATATCTCTTTGTCTATACCTAGCCTGGTTAGTATCCTAGACACAAGACAAGAGATAATTATTTAATTCAATTCTCTGAGGTGTTAAATAAATACTCTGAACCCTAAATATTATTGAAGCCAATAATAAACCTTGTAATTATATTATAGGGAGGGGTAGGTAACCCTGATACCTCATTTGCAATGCTAAAGATCAGATTTTGTCAAAGACGGGCATACATGCAACATCTTAGGGTGCTGCTATAATATTCAGATATATGAAAATATAACATAGGCATGGTTCTTGGTAGACCTATGCCTACCCCTATATGGGGTAAAGGGTAGAATCTCATATCAAACTTTGAGGACAGATGAATACATATCTTGATATTAAACCAAATATTGAACCCAAATTTGACTTGAAGTACAGTATCCCTCTACCAGATGTAGTAGATACACCTACCAGGGTGATCTCAAGGACCCAGCTCACTCATTCTTTTTTTATTTGGAGGGGGGCCCTCTTTTAACCACACCACTGTCCCACTCCCAGGCATGATACATACCATGAGAGGCAATGCTGTGCACTGTGCCACATGGAGGGAGGGTTGGGCTGATGGTTATACTGTGTGATATGGAGCGGAGGGGGGGGGGGTTATTTCATGGCTATTAGTGAGGGGTGAGGGTGGGGATGGGGTGGAGGTGGGTCATAAGGGGTGGTTAACAGGAACAGGGAGCCCTCAAGAAAGGTTCAAACTATCAGACAGGTCTTATGTTAATACATTATTTCAGTATAGGGTAATTATAGAGGCGAAGGGGGGGGGGAGAGTTATCTGATGGCTATTGGTGCATGGTGGGAGGGGGGGGGGGTCATAGAGGGGAGTTGACAGAAAGAGGGGACCCTCCAGAAGGGTTTAATCTGCCTGATTAGGTGTCCTGAGGATCTTTTATGGCAGTATAGGGATGTGATTGTAAGGGAGCAAATGCCTTCAAAATAGCTGATTTATCGGTACTTTACCGAGGACTAACCACCTCCCCAGAGGGGGAAACACCTCTATAATCACAACAATATGACTTAAAATGGTCTCTTTGGGTCCCATATGAAGGTTTCTGACCATTTTAATGAAGTCATGACTTGATTTTAGAAGGAATCTGAAAGCCTGAATTTGGGCTGTTTTCTCACTATTTGGCCGATCTTTGGACCATATGTACGGGGGAGTCACGGGGGTCCGAAAAAAATAGTTTTGTGATTTCCCGTGTTTTTGGACCCAAATGCATAGTTTGAGCCTGTCCCCGAAGCAAAGTAGATTTATCACCCCCCCCTACTATAACTAACAGATCTATAAAGAGTCCTTGGGGCTTCCCCTACTGGATGTACGGCTTATTAATATAGATATCTATAATCTTACATGAAATTCAATATTATGGACATGCACAATATATATGTGCAATTAGAATCATTACTTACGTATTATTCTAGATAAATGAGCATGGGTGAAGGGGAAGGGAGATTATTCTGAGACATGCATGTCAGGTAAAAATGAATGTATTATCTCGATGCTTTGATTAGTGATTAGTGAGTGGCTATTGAGGTTGAACCAATCAGGGCAGAGGTACCACCATTTTGGGGGCTGAGGTGAGGGCTGTGCATGCTAGGCCCCTCCCTCTGGGCTGGGGGAAGGGCCAATATGGTGAGCTGCTCAGAGCTGGAAGATCAGAGGAAGGAGAGCAGACCCTGTGTTAACATCTGAAGAAAGTGGAGGTGCAGTCAGTGGGAAAACCACTGACATATGTTGGACTTGGTGGTCAAGAAATAAAGAACCTGGTTAATTCTATTTACTCTCAGAGGTGTTATGTTACACATGCAAATTTCTCATTAAGTGAGAATCCTCATACTGGTACAGAAAAGCCTTGTGAATAAACATTGATTTTAAACTGAGCTGCGGACTTAAGGTGCAGGGGGGGGGGCAATGTAGGACAACCTACCTTACATCTGTTCTCTTTGTCAGTCGCTGCCTGTCTGTTGTGAATGCTAGAGGTCTCCACTGAGAGCAATGAAAAACCAACATTTAATTTGTATACCAGTGTAGGGGCACGATGTCCGGGTGTGTCTCCCCGCAGGGGGTGCCATAACCGGAAGTCATTGTGCATCGTGCCCTATATGGACTTGTCATTGCAATCCAGTAACGTAGGGAGCGGAGAGTAGTCAGACACGGGTCGGTAGTGTAACGGTTAGCACGTTCGTCACCGGTGCGAGAGGTCTGTGGTTCGATTCCCGGCCGATCCAATGACTAAGTTTTCCGCGACCTCTACACTGGTGGATCTGCCGGGATTCGGTAACTGTGTTGGCTGGATTGCATGACAGAGTGATACGCTTCAACTGGCTGGGGACCCCTAATAGCCCCGCAAAATGTCGGGCACCACCGCTCTACCCTAGTCCCGATGGGTGGTGGTGTTCGGGGGGTGGGGTAGCCTGGCCGCCCTGCAACATGTCGGGCACTGCTTTCACTTGGGTGGTGTTCGCAGGGATGGTACGTTGAAGCTGGTAGGGAGGAGTGTAGGGGCACGATGTCCGGGTGTGTCTCCCCGCAGGGGGTGCCATAACTGGAAGTCATTGTGCATCGTGCCCTATATGGACTTGTCATTGCAATCCAGTAACGTAGGGAGCGGAGAGTAGTCAGACACGGGTTGGTAGTGTAACGGTTAGCACGTTCGTCACCGGTGCGAGAGGTCTGTGGTTCGATTCTCGGCCGATCCAATGACTAAGTTTTCCGCGACCTCTACACCTGCAAAGTACAAGAAATGTGACTCTAGACAGTTACCTAGGGATGGGCATCCAAATATTTGGTTTTAGGCAAGCTAGTCGAAAATCATACCACACGAAAGCTGGAATCTTTCCCAACAGAATGTACTTTAAATAAATAAAATGCAGTAAGTAGAAGCAAAGCTATGAATTTTTTTAATAGAAAAGTTAAGACTCATTTTCTGTCAGCCTTTTCTGGTCCTTATCAGCAGAGTGCAGGTAAATTAGGTCAATCCGCAGCCCCCTGACCACACACACTGGGTGGGGCCTTTTTTTACCTCATCACCGATTATTTTTGGACAAATAATGATAAAGAGAAGCCAGTCACACCAGCTTAACGCTAACAGTTTGGGGCTTCTGTTCATGTATTTCTTATATAAATCCGATGTCTAGAAGTATTTTAAAACATAAGGGAAAGTCAAAAATGTTTGCGGTGGAGTAAAGTCAGATCAATTAATTTTTTCCATTTTTTCACCAAACCTTCTCTCAGTCTTTTGCTTGGCCTTTTTCTGATACACAAGCTAGCAACAAACTGATTTCAGATTCTGACAGAGGACAAAATTGTACACATTTTGGTGGGGGTTTGAAAAAGTAAACAAAAGTTTGGATTTTTTTTAAAAGGCCCTAAAAAGTTTAAATTTCTGAATTTTAAAGAATTTTCAAAAATTTTAATATTTTTTCTAATTTTATATTCTATTTGCAAAAAGAAACATGCAGTTTGGCAAAGATTTAGTGAAATGACACCTCTTTCAAAAAATGCTGTCAAGATATGAACCGTTTATATTCACAGCATAACTGCCTACTTCCATATAATGTTCTTGTCAAAAGTATTTGTCCTACATTAAAATGGAGGTGATATTCAGATTCAGTGTACATTTTTACATAAGATTGTAGAGTCCTATTACATTCCATGGAGCAAAACTGTAAAAACCATCATGTTGAACATTGCCCAATTACTATAGTGACAGATAGGTGAGTGCTGTGCGCAGCGAGGCCGTGCCCATACCTAAGTTACCATAGCCTCTAATGCTAATATCCTAGTGATGCTGAGTGAGCTCACCACAGTTGAAAAGTGAGGGATGAATCGCCATGTTGAGTGAGACTCACAAGGAATAGCACATTCTCACTCAGTGGGTGATCACTCAAAGAAAATTGTTCACTATACGTCACCATTCATGGCGAGCAGTCACCCCGATTTTCTGGCTAAGCATCTCATCCCATGAAAGTCAATCCGGCTGAATGGCTCTAGATTAATCACTCACTCTCTTTACCCCAGGGATTAATGTCTACACATGAAGGATTTAAGACTTCACAAGCTTCATGTTCTGCTGCTATTTGTATAAAGTGCACTCTTACAGAGACTCAGGCTGAGTAGGGAATATTCTGTATTTGATTTGTCTGTGAATCAATACAGTGCAGGTGCTTTTTATCAATCATTCACATGACTTTTCTCTAAGGTAGGCATTGCAATACCTTGATTCTTGTTTATGTGGGAAAATATGTTTATATGGGAAAAAGGCAAGTTCACCCTGCATATGATTCAGATGGCTCTCTGAAAAGGTTTCAGCCAATTGGATTTTTAATCAGGTAGTCAGTGCAACTGTTGTACTCGTTTTTACTTGTATTTCATGAGCGTGATAACTAACTAGTGGTGTCTCCTGGCTTCCCACACACTGCAGTCTGCCCCATATGGTGCAGTCTTTTTGTGTAAGTCTCTGTTGATACCTTTTTGCACTAGGTCGTGTTGGCTGTCTGATCCCTTCCAGTGTTGCTGATAATGGCTTGTATTGAGGCTGGCTGCTTTTTTTTCTAGCTCCTGCCAGGACTCCTAAACCTCTTTTTCTACAGCTCCAGTATGTGGGGCATCTGTGTACAGAGCAGGCTGGCAGATCTGAATTAGAAAAACAACAAATTACCAATTATCAACAAAAACTTGACACTCAGTGGAAGTGCACCTTTCATCCAATGCAGCATTCTTCTAGATTCTAAATCTCCCTGCTTAATGCAGGTGCTGAATTATAAGCTATCAATATAAACATGATTTTACTTTGAATATCTAAGAACGTCGATAATGTCAGGGGTTTATCCAAGCAGTTATGCATTAATTGCAGCTGTATTGAATCTCCCACCTATTTGTGATTTTGGTTTTCTTCTATAGCCTATGGTATCATCATGATACAGCCAATGCTTTCTGGTAAGGACTTTGCCAGTCCTCACACCACCAACTCCTAAACACTGACCACAGTGCAGGTCTGTCTGTTCTGCAAAAACTCCGATGTCATGCACACCAAGTGACATGTCATCACTTTAATTAAAGTGGACAGCACTTAAACCAGTGCTTTTCAGCAATTGTTTTTTTTTACCCACAGACTAAATTTTCTCCAGGGCTGCCTGTTACTGCTTACTCCCTCTCAATCCACCCCTGGACATTTATTTTTTATTTTTTTTATCTCCCCTACCCTTTACTGTTTTCTGCCTCTTCTTCCTTCTCCCTGCTCTTGCTCTATCATTGTTTACCTTTCTGTTTCCATCTCATAGCACCCCAGAATTTTGCTCCCTACCTGCCTTTCTTGCTTCATTCCTGACCTCCAAACATATTTCATTCTCTCCTGTCATTAAGCTCATTTAAAGAGATACAGGAAATGGATTTCTAAGCGCACCACAGTCTTGCTCTTTACCTTCCACTATGATTTACATAGTCTCCTATCTGCCTCCGGTATGGACAGGCTAATGATGTTGTCAGAGTCAAGTAGGACATGTCCAATCATACATTCTGTGTTATAATAGATGGAAGTGGTGGTGCAGCACTGGGTAAGGGGACCATACTGAGATATCGCACCCTAACTACCTCCACACATCATGCCCCTTTCTGCCAGCCACTAGGAGGGGCTGGGCTGTATGGATCAGAGGTAATATGTAAATCTGATAGAGGGTCAGATGGAGTCTGGGGCATGCCCGCTTTGATGATATCTAAGGTGGAAAAGTTTGAGCCAGCCTGTAGCAGAGTATACCATAACAGGCATTCCAGCTAACAAAAATACAACATTTTACATGAAAATAACGTTGTTAACATTATATAATATTTTGCCACAATGAGGAGCCATATAGAAATGTTATATAACATTGTATAACGTTTTTTGTTTCCCGGAATGGTCTCTCCTCCTACTGGATGTAAGAGAGAACTTGGGACAGAAGTAAGTACTGCCTTCTATGCATTATCTGCTACCTTTGCTTGGAATGTTATCAGATATGCATGAGTTACTGCAGGGATATATTTGCTGTCTTATGGCCTAGGCACCATCATGCTAATGTATATATGGGGAGATGGTAATGAAATCTGTTGGATGAGATGGCAATCCACTCCCATGTAGTCAGAAGAAGCGAAACTCAGACTAATTCAATCTACAGGCATCAATAGTCCCACTTTCCGTAATTTCTGAGAGAAGCCATGCACGGTAAGTAGACATACACAAAAGAGTAGCTACATGAGAAAACAAAGCATTTAATATATCAATTTCTACCCATAAGATGTATGTCTTTATAAACACAAATTAGTCTGAGAAAGATGTAAAATTTGAATCAAATCAGATTTTGGTCCTAGGTCAATAAATTATTATTGTGCATTTATAAATATTGATGTTTATGTTAAGCTGCAACATCAGATTGCCGTGTATGGGTGGGGGTGAATGTTGCCAGCACTAAAATGACAATAGGCAGTCCTCTGCATGTCACTTACAGTCAAGTGGTCCCCATATGGAGAGATTGCATGCAGGAAAGTCCCTACATCAAGCACTTCAGAGGGTGGAATTTGGTTTTTAAATCTGATTTCAATATCTAAATCTTGCATACCGACCCAGAGGTACTTCATCCTTCATCAGAAATGGCTATGGCGGACACACAGTACTAGTCACCCTCGGCAGCGCGCTCCTGATTTATCTGTGATTGTGATATGAAATAGACCAACCACGGATTTCTTACTTGCACACAATTTGAATAACCTGTGTAAGCACACCTGGAGCTACTTACTTAAGGAGATCTCCTTGATTTAAGAAGGAAATTGTGTTTTCTACGTCGGGACACCACCAGTGCCGGTGTTTATTGACTGCACGCTCCACTGACCCGCACCTGTAAGGCCTACCACCCCAGAGTCAACATGGCGACCAGAGGAGAGGCCGAGAAGGTAATTTCAGACCTCAAGAAGCCTGTTACAAGGCACAATCCTGGAGATCTGACGGCTCACACAGTTGGCATTAGCCAAACCCTGGAATACCTACTCACGGAGAGTGACCAGCTTAAAGAATCATTAGAATTCTCACAGGGAGACATTGTAAAACTACAGCGAGAAAAAGGCAAGTTATCTGATGATTTAAAAGTGTTAAATGTAAAACTGGAAGCCAGTGAACGCCAGTTACGAGTAAACACTGAAGCCATTAAGGATAATGTGGAAGCCATCAACCTGAACGACCATGCCTTAAGGAGGAGGAATCTGGTGATTGAGGGCATTGACTTTGTACCGAATGAACCCACCAGAGAAATAGCGTGTACTCTATTAGCCTCAATTGATGATGATTTTCTACCACGAGAAGTCGACTATGCCTATAGGCAAGGCTCACCTGCCAACAAAGTGAGGACACTCATTGTGGTAATGGTGAAGGGTAGCACACGAGACCGCCTACTATCTGTTAAGGGGCGTCTCAAAAAGGATCATCCCAATGTCTACCTCTCTGAGGACAGTAACAGTGCAATCCGAAAGCAGAAATCTGATATTAACACAATTGCAAAACTAGCTTTCGAAGCTGGCCTTGTAGTTAAACCCAGAGGTAGGGGGGTTATTTATGAAGGAAGATTTTTCCCTCACCAAGCCCTGGGGGACCTGCCCCCGAATATCAGACTGGCTAATGCTAGGACGTATATTACAGACACCATGGTTGCCTACCACTCTGAGCTCGCACCGCTCAGTAACTTCTTCCCTTGCGATGTAGAAACCGATGGATATAAGTTTAGTAATGTTGAACAGGCTTTCTCTTATAAGAAGGCGGTTTTCTGCAGAAACGAAGAGAAGGCACAAAAGATAAAGGACACCTTCTCTCCATATGTAGCCAAAAGTATTGCAAAGACAATGGTTAGTGAGCAATGGAAACTGGAGGACGAAGTACACCTCACAGAACTGAACATGATCAAGTTTGAAACCAACAAAGAACTGCTCAAGGCCCTACTCTCGAGTGGCTCCAGGCAGCTTGTGGAAGCCACTTCATGCCCCTTTTGGGGGGCGGGGGCCCCCCTGAAATCCAAGGCGGTACAGTCTGAAAATTTCAAGGGAAAAAATCGGGGGGGAAATGTCCTCATGGAGGTACGCAGGCAACTCAGGGCAAAATACCCAGAGCTGATACCCCCTCCACCCACACCACCAGCAGCGCCAGCTCCAGCAGCCATTGACCAGCCCCCTACACCCCCTACTGCCACCACAGATGCCACGCCCCTTCAGGCAGCGCCAGCTCCAGTCGACACCACCCCAGCGAGGTCTCAACCCCCTGCCCCAGGTGGGGAAGGCGCCACGCCCCCTGAGGACATGACCAACAAGGGTACAGCAACTACCTTCACAGTGACAGCTACCGCCACGCAGCCTACAGCTACAGTAACTGCAGCTACTGCTACAGCTACACCGGTAACTACCACTACAACTGACCAGGGCGCCACGTTAACGGTCACAAAGACGGTCATCTCAACCCCTGATGCTCCTCAGCTGACCCTCACTACCGTCTCACCTACCAACAACCCAGAGGGAAGCACAGCAGAGAAGAGGCTCGGAAAGCCTATCTCCATGCAAGACCTACAAGACAGACATGGCAATGCCACAGTCCAGTCATCCCCTGTCCTGGCGGAAGCTGCTATCATGATTACCCCTTCAAAGCGATCACAACAGAAAAAGGGTAAAATTGAAAAAGGGATAAAACCCAAAAAAAACAGTGACTCTATTAGACTGCAGGATAGGATGCTGGGGCTCATCAACTCAGCATCTAAGAAACTATCTGGTGCTGGAGATGTGTAAAACATGTAAAGCAATGATTGAGAGTAGTGTGGCATTACTGTATGAGACAATTTCTTTCTTCTATATATGTACCATGTATATAAGATAATGTATATGGTAACCCTTGACGCAGCAAAAGCTGGCTCTGAGCTGTGAGTACTCCCCCCCAGCAGTCCTACTTATAGAGTGGGCGACAGGGTAATAGTGTCTTACATAATGAGTCCGGCCACACTGGGTCAATCGGTTAACAGAACCTCAAAACAGCTGACTGTAGATGTAATACCGTATGGACCAAGAATTATCCAATTTAATACGTATTTCATACTAATAATTTGTCATTTCTGTAACAAACACGATAGAATCTACAATGTATCATGCCTTTGCATTTAATTTGGATTGGTAACATTTCAATCTTTAGACCTTTTTAACATATAACAGGGGCGCGCAGCCTGTCCAGCCATAGCCAGATATCTAAATGTGTAACTGCGAAACCCCCATACGATCACCTCATACTTGGTATCATACACCCCCTTCATTCATGATGCATTCATGGCAAGGTATTATATTACAGTATACACATAATGATTGATTTAGACATGCTAAAAGCCAAAAAAGGCTTATCTTTTGTATGCATAAATGCACGCTCTTTGTTCAAAAAAAGAGGAAATGCTTTTAAAATTATTACGAGTGCAGACATAGTAGGAATTGTTGAAACCTGGCTGAACCCAACCCATAATGACACCGATCTATACATACCGGGCTACCAATATGTAAGGCTAGACCGGTACCCGCTCCGAGATAAGGCAGCAGGAGGTATTATGTTATATATGAGAGACCACTATATAGTGTCAGTGGATACGGATGATTGTAGTATACATAAGGAGTATGAGATTTTAAGTGTTAATATTGAAATAGGTGTGATAAAATACAAAATATACGTATGCTATAGACCTCCTGATCCTGATAATGATAAAAATGCACTGTATAAAAAATTGCAGGAAATTAAAAAACATGTAACTAAGAACAGAAAAATAGTAATAATGGGCGATTTTAATGTTGATTTATTCTCTAATGATGACATAAAAGCCTCAGGAGTTGACAATTTTTGCACAGAAAATGATGTTACTCAGTTAATAAATGATGTTACGAGGCCTCAGTCTGGAACTCTTTTAGATCATTTCTACACAAATGTACATAATGTCTCTGAATCTGGCACGCTGGGTTTTAGAATTTCGGACCATGTTCCTATTTACATGCTAGTTAAATGCCAACGCACTAACATTAAGAAAAAAATCATTAAAGCTAGGTCATATAGAAACTATGATTTTCTTAGCCTTAAAAATGCCCTCAATGATATAGAATGGGCTCCTGTAATATCTGTAAATAACCCAAATGTAATGTGGGATAGGTTTATTGAAATATTACGAGTAATTCTTGATGAAATGTGTCCAATCAGGAAAATTGTAGTACAGTCAGGCCTCGATTTCCCGGGCACCCCCGTTTGTGTTAAAAGTTGACCGATGTCCGAATCGACCGGGTGGGTGAAATGACGGGGTTGGGGATGGGGGGGGGGGTATGTGCGGTGGTGATGTATCCTACATATAAGGGGGGGGGATTAAATATCTTGATTAACATAGAAAACGTATAATTAAGTATATTGGAAGATGATATTTATCAAGTGAATATTGTTTAATAAAGCAGTGTAAAGATTAAAATGGTAAATCCTTAACAGTGAATCTATTCACAATGCAAAGTTTTTTTTCCATAGTAACCTCCCCCCCCCCGCCCCCTTCTCCCACACACATTTGTTCTTTGTATATATCCCAGGTTTGTTTGTTCATCAGTAAGCAGACAAACAAGCTTTTAATTTGCATTATCCCCGGAGCATTGTGCACCAAGGGGCTAAATGCTTAGTACTTTATGTTTGTGCTGTGGTAAGGCGGTAGCCAGTTGGTAATATGAGTTGTTTGTGGCAGCTAAGATCATATTAAAGTGTGGGCAGACCCATCAGCGGACCCACCAGCAGACCCACCAACCGAGTTATGGCAGCATTTTATCATACTAATATCAGCCCTTGTTCTCAAAACCACTGACCGAAACCGGAAACATGAATGACCGACTTATCATATACAGATAAAGAGCAATTAAAATGGTCCTGATCCAATTAGTGGCCGATAAGTGAATGCCCGACTTATCAGAGACCGGGAAATCGAGGCCTGACTGTACCTGAATTTACCCCAGACTGGCTTACTCCTCCCATCATTATTGCTATGAGAGAAAGAGACAAACTGTATAACATAGCCAGACGCACTATGGACCTTGATGACTGGCGTATAGCAGATTTCCATAAGAATCGTGTCGAGAGCCTCATATTCAATAGTAGGAAGAATGAAATTGATATGCTATTAGTGCATCGTAGAGATGACCCTGCTAAGTTTTGGTTAGCCATTAGGAAACTACTACCGGTTAAAACATGTGCAACTTTAATTAAACTGAAAAATAACATCACAGGACTCATGATACCTCCAGAAGGTTGTGCAGAATATGTTAACACATACTTCTCTTCCATAGGAGAGACTTTGGCCAATGCACTGCCACCTGGTGAGGGACAGCGCAATGAACAAAACCCGTACGGTAATCCCACACAGGGGAAAGACCTGCTGAGTGCTCTCTCGCATAATGACATTCTAAAGTATATCAGGAAGATTAATATTAAAAAGTCTTCCTCTATTAAACATATTAAAACCCATGTCATTAAAGATGCCTTCATGTGCGTCCCCGACATTGTACTATGTATCTATAATAAATGTTTGGAGACTGCTATTTTTCCTTCAAAATGGAAAGAAGGGACAGTGGTCCCCTTACCTAAGAAAGCCAACTCCTTGGATGTAGCAGACTTAAGACCTATTAGTCTCCTTCCTTTACAAGGGAAAATTTTAGAGAAAATATTATGTACTAGATTGCAATGTTACATGAAAGAATGTGGACTTTTGTCGCCTTGCCAACATGGTTATCGAGAAAATCGCTCGACGCAAACTGCCATCAGGGAACACCTACAGCATATCATTGAAAACATTATAAATAATAGACCTACACTATCACTCTACCTAGATTATAAGAAAGCTTTTGACACAGTCTCACACATTAAATTAATTAAAAAATTATCCCTCTTTGGACTTAGTGAAAAAACCCTAATGTGGTTCAAAAGCTACCTCCATCAGCGTAAGCAAAAGACAATAGCAAATAACACGCTATCGACAGAAAAAACTATCACATATGGTGTTCCCCAGGGTTCAGTATTGGGTCCAGTGCTCTTCTCCATATACATTAATTCTTTACCAAAAATATATAATTTTAATATTGTATTGTACGCGGATGACGCTGTGATCTCTCTGAGCTGCCCTAACAAGATGCAACTTGCTATAAACTGCGTATCCAATTGGTGCTTGAATAATAGCCTAACTATTAACGAGAAGAAAACAAAATGGATGTTTTTCAATAATTTTCAGAGAATTAACCCTGTTTTAACATTAAATGGTACGACCCTAGAGAGAGTCGATACCTTTACCTACCTGGGTCTAACGCTTGACCCTGAATTAAAATTTGTACAACATAGGATAAACACTGTCAGAAATATAAGGAATAAGGTCATACAGTCTTGTAGGGCTAGAATTTTTGTGGACATTCCTACCTCTTTAACAATGTATAAAACTATGATTTTACCTTCTTTTGATTATGTCGATTATGCGTGGGACAGAGAAAACATTGGCGAATCCAATGAATTACAATACCTGCAGAATAAGGCCCTAAGAATGGTATATAAGGTAAAACTTGAGGCTAACCCATTGTACAACACCCTGCAACTACACGAAAAAAGTGGTTGTATGATGTTAGACACTAGAAGAGATATACACTTTTTATTTTATGCTTTTACACTGAAAAGTCAAGCCAGGCTGATAGATGATAGAAACCTGCCCACTCGAAACAACCAGGGGATAAGGCTTAAGATACCCAGGTCCTTGAAACCTATCGTACTTAGGAGTTGTTTTTATAGAGCCATAAAAAGATGGAACATGCTAAAACCTACATACACTCTTATAGAGAGTCTGGCAGATTTTAAAATTGCAATCAAAAAGAACTATATTGACTGTTTTATGTGATAGAAAAATGTATACGAGCTACTGTAGAGAATGTCCCCCGACAATGAATACCATGCACCCCCCCCCACTCATCTCATCTCATCTCATCATAAAAATGTCCTGCAACAACTGTGATAATTACTGATCTGGTCAACTCATTTTAATGATACTTGCAAAATTGTTACGTCATAACCATGAATATTTGCATGTTTATTCTGATAATCTAGTCTCATGATAGGGGGCCTAGCGGAAGAAAGGCAATGCGCCTAAGCTAGGATGATGCATCTACTTTTGTATTTGTTATCTTTTACCCAATAAAACACATTAAAAAAAAAAAAAGAGTGGTGTAGTAAAAGTCAATTCAGCTGAACGGGCACAGACTGATTGATTGCTGTGATAACCTGATTTATACATTCTAGGGTTTAGGTTTCTATGGATACCATGTTCTTGTTCTATTTGTTACACATATTGTGAAAATCATTAGTTGGATTCTGATTACAAGACTCAATAGCAGTCATGCCAACTTTGTGAAATCTTCCATTCAGTAGGGTATAGTAACCCGGAGACGATCAGTGTGCCACATATCTTTCCTCATACATATATGCTGGATGAGTTACTTATGTACCATGTCCCGACTTTATGCTTTTGAAAGAGTATTACTCTTATCTCCTATAGAGAGCCAAAAAACCTAGTATAGGGCTGTGTCTCACGACCTTGGGCCGATGTTTTTGTCTCTGACCGGGTGCTGTCTCTGACTAGGTGCCGTCTCTGACCGGGTGCTGTCTCTGACCGGACATCACTTTGGGAGTTAAGTTACATTCTACCAACAGCAGGAGGCTAATTATAATTACATAACAACTGCCATAAAGTTTTTACAAATCCTTATATATATGAGTATAGGGTAACAATTAAAAAACACATTCCTCTGACAACAGGTCAGAGACGGCACCCAGTCAGAGACGGCACCTGGTCAGAGACAAAAACATTGGCCCAAGGTCGTGAGACACAGCCATAGGTTGTTGGCATTTACTACTTTCTGCACCACAGGGAAATATACATTGTGTTTACTGTGCCTCTAGAATTTGCATCAAAATGTATAGATATTTATTGTAAGGTAAGCTCTTTTAGAGGGTGTGTATCTTTAGTTGTCAGGGGTCCGTAATGTTGTTAGACCACTCTTATTGTGCAAATGGTACCATACGCCTGTATGCATGTGCAATCTGCCAGAACAAAGAAAAGGGCACACTAATGAATATAAGACATTGTCATAACTGATAACTCAAGTATACCATGTTTATTACAGATGGATTCCCTTTAATATAAAACTATGACTAATGGCTTTATTGTCATATAAATGCTTCAATTCAGTCCTAATTCCCACAATATCAAGAGACATAATCCTTCAACAATTATGTATATCCCTGTGTGGGGCACGCACACTATCATTTACTGCAATCTGTATCTAATCCAATACTCTCATGCTACTCAGTGATGAGAGTTCTTATGTGATGTTTCCTCTCTGGATTTATCATTATAATTGGATGTGTGGAGCAGGCCAAGTCATTATTGTGCAAACAGAAGCCATGACTCGATTGGATTATGACATGTCTGACTTGATGAGAAGTTCATGTATTTATGGATTAAACAGAAAGTTGATCTGCACTTGCCTCCAGCCAGGCTTGGATTGTGATGTGAAATAACTTAAAGGGCAATGAACTGAGAAATAATGAACAGTTTTAAAGATCTTCTGCAATCAATGTAGATGCAGTTCTGTTAGATAAATCATGCTGAACTCAGAATGTGCCACAACAGGCAAAAATGAATTTGCATAACTGATATCTATAATGATGATAAAGATAAAGCAAATCAGAGCCAGCCTGATCTAATTATTTGTCTAATTTATGAAGTGTTAAGCATGGTGATCTTCTAAAAGTACATCAGGTTCCAGAGGAGTATGTGTCCACCCTGGCAGACATCTACAGTCATTTATCACAGCAGGTTAGAAGGGTGATTAGATTGAAGAACCACAGTCAGACTTTGCCACTGGAAAACCTAACCTGCCCTCCCATTTAACCTGACCGATAGTTATACATGGGGAGGCTGTAAGCTGAATTTGGGCACATCTAGACATAATAAAACCCTAATTTCCTTAGTTGAAAACCTCCCTCGTAGGTTGACCCCCAACTTTGAAGGCATAAAATATCAAAATTTAGTTGACTTATCAGAAAGGATTTATGGGACTTCAGATCTTTTTTTCATACATAAAAAGTGAGTGTCTGAAGTACAGCCGTCTGACTGCATTGTCATTTCAATCACCCTGGTCACTAATCAGCAGCTAACTGTTGTGTCTCCTGCCTTCCCACACACTGCAGTCTGCCCCGTATGGTGCAGTATTTTTGTGTGTGAGTCTGATGTCTTTTTACACCAGGTCCTGTTGCCTGTCTGATCCCTGTCAGTGTTGCTGATATTGGCTGGTGTTGACGCTGGCCATTTTTTCCCAGCCCACCCCTGTCAACAGCCTGGATTGGGTTTAGACAGCTGCAGTTTGCAGTGTGGATAGGGGATCTCAAATGGTAAATATGCTACATAACTAATTAAATAAAATACCTAGTCCCAGTCAATGGCAATCTCATTATTCAAATTCAAATTTAATCTTTACCAATGCAAGATGCAATGTTATGAAGGTGAATAAGAATCTAAATGTCATATTATTTCCATCTGTATCAAAACATTAATAATGAGCATTGACTTCACTTGTCACTATAATTATAATTTTCTGAATGTTGACATACATTCACTGCGAGGAAGGATGGGGGGTAGGACTACTGTGAGGCATACCCTACAGTAACTATATGCAGTGCATCTCTCACAGTGCAGCTATTGCTATCCATTGCCTAGCTATTCCCCCCCTTCCTCCTCTTGACCCGCTCTCCTCACTCTTCTTATCACTTAATCCCTCTGCCTTTACCCTTTCTTACCTCGCCCCTTTCCTCATTCCCTCCTTACTTTTCCCTGTCCCCTTTCTCCTGCATATTTCCTAGCGCCCAGGTATAGATCAATATTATAGATCGAGCACTGCTGGAGAGCATACAACCAGGGAGGCTCTCGGCAAAATGGCTAGCACTTTCTAGTCTGCTGTCATATACTACTATCTTAAACGTACCAGAATTATTGTTATATCATCACTAAGTGAAGCAATAAAAAAATCCTATGTGGAGACACTGAAATAAAAAGATTGCAGAAAGTGTACATTTTACTGAAATAGACAATGTGCAAAACTTACTGATATCACGCGCTCCACATGATCTTAAATGTAAGTAGTGGAACAATACTGGAAGTATTTATTGAACCCCGTTGTGTGCTATACACTGTAAATAATTCGTATACGTACACAGTGGAAACTACTATAGATCTACAGTAGAATCTACTGTAGAATGATTTTACAGTAGAATCTACCGTAGATTTGCAGTAGATTTTACTGTTTACTTACAAGCTCAGTCTCATGAGTTTGTAACATTTCAAACGTCTTTGACCGGTGCCGTCTTTGACCGGTGCCGTCTTTGACCGGTGCCGTCTTTGACCGGTGCCGTCTTTGACCGGTGCCGTCTTTGACCGGGTATGTCCAAAAGTGAATTTTTTTTTTTTTTAAATATTTTTTATGTATATGATGTAATGTACTTGGTGGCACTTCTTATTGCATAATACTTTGGACAGTGCAGCTTTTCAAAGTTGAAGTCAAATACCAAGTGACGTCTTTGACCGGGTAAAAGTACCAAAGTAAGGGGTACTCTGTGATTTTTTTTTCTACCAAACTATATAAATGTAATATATAGATATGTAAGTTTACATGCATACAGTTTTTTTTCCTTGTATGTATATATTATTGTTCTATACGTCACATTATACCAAATTGTACCGCCACACATGCTGCGTTGTATCATATTATTGTGTACTGCGCATAGCAACATAAATATATGAAATATATCAATTTTAAATAATGCCTCGAAATGATGTGTTATAACATATTATACAAAAAATTTACCCATTTCTTTACTATACACTACTTCTTTCTTCATTTTAATCACTTACCCGGTCAAAGACGGCACCGGTCAAAGACGCCACCGGTCAAAGATGGCACCAGTCAAAGACGTTTGAAATGTTACAAACTCATGAGACTGAGCCTACAATGAACTGTACACCTACAGCAAAAAGCATGGCAACCAACTTTTTACAGTGTACATTTATAGCCCAGGCAGGTAGTTCACTACTCCCTGGGGTTCTATAAATAGAACAGGCTAGCTGCCCATGCATGACAAGTGAAATTTACAGCTGCAGGTGTCTAATCCAATGTAATGTTTGGCCAGAATTTTAAAGGCGGCCTAACGGACGAGAGTGACCCACCTAACAAAAACTTGTAGTAAATCACGTCATATCTACATCTTTTTTTTCACATATATTTACTACATTTGGTTGCATTCATTTTGTTGAATAGATATTCATTTATGGTCAAAGTATTGGCAATATAGATTGAATTCTAAGGAAATGGTAAAGGGAAACATCTTGTGTCAAGAGTCTGAACTACTTAGAGGTTAAGTACACATGTATTGAAGACAAGATAAGCTGACAAGATAAAGAAGTATAATTGAATTGGCCCCTACTACTACATATGTAAAGTATATATAATATTAATGTCAAATCTATCACCTTCGTTTCGCCTCGCACCTTAGACCGCCGCTCGCTCACTGCATTTCACTGTACCCAATCTCCATCAGGATTTATTGATTGCTTTGATCTCCTTCCAGCAGCAGTGGGAGGATTAGAGAGAGGGTTTCTCTTATGTAAAGTTTATTTTCTACTGCCACCAATGACCTACATCATGAAAACAATGTATGAACAGTGTCAATTGGAACTGGATTATGAGTAAGACATGCCCTAGGCTACTGTAATTTCCCAGTTTAGACAAAAGAAATTTCAACTTCAACTTCAACTTCAACATTATCGCCCCCCCCCTCCGAACACCCCTAGTCCGACTACAATTTTGATCATCCACTATTCTGCTCTATGGCTAATGATGCAAGCACGACTCCTTACCCTGACACCCCATCCCCCTGTCTCCCTGTAGCCCCACCCCAACCCCCTGTCCCCCTGTAGCCCCACGCCCACCCCCCATCTCCCTGTAGCCCCACCCCATCCCCCTGTAGCCCCACCCCATCCCCCTGTCTCCCTGTAGCCCCATACCTTTCTCCCTGTAGCCCCACCCCATCCCCCTGTCTCCCTGTAGCCCCGCCCCACCCCCTGTCTCCCTGTAGCCCCACCACATCCCCTTGTATCCCCACCCCATCCCCCTGTCTATTTCTAGCCCGTCTACCTGTAGCCCCACCCCATCCCCCTGTCTCCCTGTAGCCCCACCCCATCCCCCTGTCTCCCTGTAGCCCCACCCCATCCCCCTGTCTCCCTGTAGCCCCATCCCATCCCCCTGTCTCCCTGTAGCCCCACCCCATCCCCCTGTCCCCCTGTAGCCCCACCCCATCCCCGTGCCTCTACATGGGTACCCGACGTTTTTGCCGTGTCGCCGTGTCGATCTTTAGCAAGATAGGCTGTGTCGCCGTGTCGATCTTTATGTAATAAGAACATAGAGAAAGGTGTCTGCAGGTCGATTTTTATCCTCTATTTTCCTGTGTCCGTCGATTTTTAAAACCCCAGTGTCGCACGTGTCGATTTTTAAACCCCCCGTGTCGCCGTGTCGCACGTGTCGAATTTTACCCATGTAGAGGCACATCCCCCTGTCTCCCTGTAGCCCCACCCCATCCCCCTGTCTCCCTGTAGCCCCATACCATTCCCATGTCTCCCTGTAGCCCCATACCATTCCCATGTCTCCCTGTAGCCCCACCCCATCCCCCTGTCTCCCTGTAGCCCCATACCATTCCCCTGTCTCCCTGTAGCCCCATACCATTCCCATGTCTCCCTGTAGCCCCACCCCATCCCCCTGTCTCCCTGTAGCCCCACCCCATCCCCTAGTAGCCCCATCACCCCCCCTCTACACCTAGCCCCGCCCCTGTATACCAGGTACCTGTAGCCCCATGCCATCCCTGTAGCTTCACCCCTACCCCTTGTAGCCCCACCCCATCCCCTTGTAGCCCCACCCCCTCTCTCTACACCTACACCCCTGTGTAGACCAGGTACCTGTAGAGTAGATGCCCCAGACCGTGCGGCGCCGTGAGGGGTGAGTGATGACGTCAGGGCTGACCTGAGTGACGCGCGTGGCGTCTGGGTGACGTCACGGCAGGTGCCTGGATGGTGGGTGCGCTGGTACCGGCGACTGCTGCTGCTGGTGTCTGGATGTATACACGTGAGGGAGCGGCTAAGGTGTAGCAACACACAACATCTATATGGTCCACTACAAATAGTCCTTGGCTTCTGCACACTAGGGTGAATTGCTAATTTCAAGCATGGAGTCCTTAGCACACTGTGTGCATTAATGTGCGGAAGGGTACACTGAAAATTTCGGGGGTTAGTCAATGCTAACATTTCTTAGTCAAAAGCACTAACTTATCAGCATTATTAAATCAAACTAAGAATTTACTAAACTATGACAAACTTTTCACTAACTAGCTAACCACAGGAATTCCACACCAGGTGACAGCACAAGCAAATTATGACATATTTATCTATGTTACAAGATTGTAATTGCCCTTGTTATCATGCTTAAAGGTAACCTTTTCTAATATTAAATATGATATGGGGTGTAACTTAATGTATGTATGTATCTACTTAGGCAGATCTTTATTAAAGACAGATCAACCTATTCCAATGAGGTTTTCTAAATGAAACACCTTTTTTGTGTTTTTGAAAACTGCATATATCAAAGACAGACTCAAGTCTCTATATGGCCAAATCTAGAGAGCAGTAACTGTTATGTGGACAGACTGGCTTCAATGGATGGAGTTGCCAGTGATTTCACAGGTAGCTCATGGTTGTGGTTGATGCATATTAGCCAGGGCCATGTGCTGATGCCACTGATTGATAATAGATGTACACTGTAAGACCATTAATAACTAATTACTAATAAATAACTAATAAATAACTAATAATTTCAGGCAATCCAAGGCAACGCTCACTTTTAGCTAAGCGTTAGCAGCAAAACGCTAAGATAGGATAGGAACGTTGGGCACGTAATTTTCGCTAATGATTGTACAAAAGTTAGTAAAATCTTAGTACAACCTACTAGCTTTTGACTAACATTTGAGATTCATTATTTTCAGTGTATCAACCCTGTTCAGTTTGCATGATGCACGAATGCATCCCTTAATTGTAAGGGTGACTCGCAAGGGTTGCATGAATGTATCATGTGGCCCTTAAACGGTCATTTAAGTGCTCCATACAATGAAATAGCGGTCTGTTTTGACAGTTTGGTCATTAAGTGGGTTACTAAGGACGTGCCTGTACTGTAGATAAGTAGTAGTCGTCCCCTGTCCGGCACTGCCGCTATGTTTAGCCTGCTAATGCAGTTACAGGCGGCCACACCGCCCCGGGCGGGGTGCGCAGACATTCATAATGAAGTGATTGTAGCGCCTTGCTGGCCCCTCCTCACCCCCACCTACCCCCTGCCTCCACAACTTCAGCCTTGTAGTGTCTATGCAGGACAACAAGATGGCTGTAACAAAATGCTTCATGAATGCAGCCCTGGCGAGTTACTCTCAAGGGCTAATTCATTCATTATTAAAGGCACACTGCATTAATGCACTATATTGACCTTAAATCGTTCATACCAGTAGCCTTGATATTCGAGACTTTCATCATTATTGAGAGTCTTCTCATTGAATACAGAGCGCCCCATGCAGTATCTCTAGCGACTACAGTGGTGTTATATTAGAGCTAGATATTAGAGGTAAATTACCGCATACTATCAATATGCAAGTGGAAATGAATTCCAAAGGCTGAACCAATTAAAAACGAGTTACTTCCCCCCTTTCCCAATATTTCAGCTCCCACCCCTCTCTCTAATGTCTAAGCCTCCTTTCCCCTTCCCCCAATTTCCTTGTTCCCCCTTCTAACAATGTCCCACCTCCCTTTCCTCTTCCCCCATGGTTCAGCTCCTACTCATTCCCCCTACATCCCAGCTCCCCTCACAACTCCCTAAACCCCACCCCCTTACCTCGTATCGCAATGTCTTAATGCCATTGCCGCTTCTCCAAATATCTTGGTCTCCACCCTCCCCTCAGCTCCTCCTCCAACCCTCCTCAATGTTTCAACTCATTTCCCCCTTGCCCCAATGCCTCAGCTCTTTCTCCCTTCTCCCATACCTCCGTTCCTCATACCCCCTATGTTCCAGCTCCCCAGCAAAGTCTCAACTCCCCTTCTCCCATTCCCCTCAATGTCTCATCTCCCCTTCTCCTTTCCCTCCAATATCTCAGCTCCCCTTCTACTTTCCCTCCAATATCTCAGCTCCCCTTCTCCCATTCCCCCAATATCTCAGCTCCCCTTCTCCTTTCCCCCAATGTCTCAGCTCCCCTTCTACTTTCCCTCCAATATCTCAGCTCCCCTTCTCCTTTCCCCCAATGTCTCAGCTCCCCTTCTCCTTTCCCCCAGTGTCTTAGATCCCTTCTCCCTTTCCCCCCAATGTCTCCGATTCCTTCTCCCTTTCCCTCCAATGTCTCCGATCCCTTCTCCCTTTACCTCCAATGTCTCAGATCCCTTCCCCCTTTCCCCACAATGTCTCAGCTCTCCTTCCCCTTTCCCCCAATGTTTCAGCTCCCCTTCTCCTCTTCCCCCAAAGTCTCAGCTCCCCTTCCAGCTTCCCCCAATGTCTCAGATCCCTTCTCCCTTTCCCCAACTTCATGGCGGTTGTTACATAATCTCAATGTCTCAATGCCATTCCGGCTTTTCCAAATATCTTGGTCTCCACCCTCCCCAATGTCTCAGCTCCTCCTCCAACCCTCCTCAATGTTTCAACTCATTTCCCCCTTGCCCCAATGCTTCAGCTCTTTCTCCCTTCCCCCATACTTCCGTTCCTCATACCCCCTGTGTTCCAGCTTCCCCACAATGTCTCAGATCCCTTCTCCCTTTCCCCAATACTCCTTGTGTGTCTGGCCTCAGCCTCACCATTATTATTTCCCCGTCGTCTTAACCCCCCCCCCCCACACACACACCTACCGGCATCCACCCACACCCACCGTCTGCTTAACAGCTTCCTAATCCGTCTTCATCCAGGATTAACGAGTCTGAGTGTCGGAGACCACTCTGTGCTGTAATTACGGAGCCGGCTCCGGCAAAACACGGCCGGGTTTTCACACAAGATGAATGGTTCTTTCTGCCGCCGTGTTCTCATGTGTCAAACGGATTAAACATCATGTCTGCCCTACTTCTATACATCTTATTAACCCTGTAAGGGCAGCAGAGTGCTTCTTTTTATAGTCACTGTTCAAGCATGCAGCCTATACACTGAAAATCCATAAGTTGAAAGGGTTAGTCAGTACAGACTATCCTAAGTTCGTCATATGTGTGTTAGTCACGATGAAAAAGTTATATTCAAAAATGACTGAGGGGTCAGTCAGTAGTGGCTAACCTACATTCATCATTGGTGTGTTGCATTTGTGTACCACTAGTTCATGCTACATGTAAGATACTGTGATGACCACTCAGTTGCTCCCCCAGGAAATTTAAAGACTAAGGTGGGTTGGTCAGTACTGACCAACCTGACATTAATAACTTACCTAGGTTGGTTGTTTAGGGAGCCAAAAAATGACTCACTAGGTTAGGTACTAGTGACTGAGAGATTGGCCGTATAGGGAGCCTAGGAATATCAGTGTACATGCCGGTGCCCTATAGCATACATAGACAAAGGTTCACGATTTTTGGTCTGTTGATTGGGTTATTTCACGAGTTGAAGTTGGGGGCCGTATTTCACGAGGCTGTAGGCCGAGTGAAATGCCGCCCCAACTTCAACAAGTGAAATAACCCAATCAACAGACCTAAATGAGTGAACCTTTGTGTTTATTTTTTACCTTTTTCGATTCAAACTAAATTATCATAGGGGGGTAGGGCCTAAATCAGCTTAAATAGCTTTTTTCCTCGCCGTTCAAATGTAAACAAACCGCCATTTTGATGACGTCACAGGGCCATGAAATACGGCCATGGGTTATTTCACGGGGGTATTAAATACGGCTCCCCTTGGTTAAATCAATGAGACAACTGTATTCCATAAAAAATAAATAGATATATACATGCCCTGCATAGTTCATATAATATACCAAAATACAGCGTATTGTATCCTTGGTAATCTCCTTAGGACAAGTTTAATATTAAGAAGACCCCCGCCCAGACCAAAGATGGATGAAGAGAAACAAGGAGAAGAGCAGTATGAACTATTGCCTCGTGACGGACGTTTGTCAAGGTTCGGAGTCAGAGGCAGCTTGGATGACGCATAGACCGAGCACTATGGGATTAATATTATTTCTGGAATCAGATTATAAACCTTTCAAAGGCAGCAAAACGCTTTATACATTATGCTTAGCGCCATGATGTGTTCATGTAGTCTGTGCGAGTAACTCACCAGGGCTGCATTCATGCAGTATGAAGACAAAGGGCATAGTATCACCTTAAGCCATAGTGCGATGCTTAAACGGTTAAGTGCCCTCGTTGTAGGTGGTGTCTCTATAGATACTAGACGCTGCTGGCAGTACACCCTGCAGGCAGTGGCTGCTAGTCCAATCTCTACTCCTTTCTTACACTGCTAACATGATTACTGCACGGGCAGATAAAGGCCTCACATCGTTAATCCATCACTGATTGTATGAACCTGAATGGGTAGCATAGTGCTGTAATACCCTCTGGTCGTTAAGATGCATGAATGCAGCCTTGGGTAACTCACCAGTGCTGCATTCATGCATCAAGCAGACCCTAGGGGGGTGATACATTCCCGAGGTGTTGGTATGATACATCAACACAGTATCAGCTAGCTATTTGATTGCCGGCAATGCATTGATGTATCATAATTACAAATTAACATAACAGCTAGAGGTATCATGCTGTTCCTAAAGGGTTCCTCCAGGGCTGATTGTCTGCAGCCCCGTAAGTGCTGGCTCCTTAAGCCGCCATGTAATTGATGAGGCTCCAATCGCCACCATTATACCAGGTAATTAAATCCTGTTAGAACCGTTAATTTGTTAGAATTAAGGTGTTCCAATATGATTATACTCTGTCTACCTGGTCTTTATGATACTGATTTGTGCCTTCTAGGGTGGTAGGATAAGGGGCTTTCAGCTAAGACCAGGATTAATGCAAATTAATCTAGATTCCTGCTGATTACACATTGAATTACCACTCATGCTTCTATCTTTTTATCTCAGAACCCCCCCCCCCCAAATAAACCAATGGAAATAGCCTTCTCCCCCTCAAAAAAAGTAACATTTCTCATTCTTACAGATTTGAGCCTTTTGCTGTGAAGTTGATGGTCACGCTAGAATTTAAATTTGTATCATCAGAGGCCCCTACTGTTGTCTAATGAAGGAACATTATTATTCTGATTAAGCAGGACGAGCTACTTTGATTACGGACGGCATCTAGGGCAGTAATTAGGGATATTATCTAGCCTCCTCTTTCCAGACAGAAACCAAACATTTAATAACCTATAATTTGAGGAGTTTTTGTCCCGGCATTACATATCATACAACATTATGACCGTATATCAGGCCTCTTTCAGATTCCTTGGCTAGAGATGGAATGTGAATGGAACCAAAACGTTCTTTCTTAGGTTATTTTTCGTTGAATAGTTCTATGAGATGGAATATCGTCAGCATTAACAGGTTCCATGATCTGAATATACTATAGACATGGCAAACTATTGTGTCTCAATTATAAGTCAAGGTGTAATATCCAGGACTGTAAGTATCCCCTCACCTCCTTGTATAGCAGGAACCGCTCATACCACCTCATACAGAGCCAAGGTTACTCTGTGCCAACGATGGAGGGTTGGAGTATACAGGACAGGCACGGAGACAGTGGTTCCTATCCCCCCTCCCGTGATAATATGACAGGTGTGGGTGAATTCTGATCAACTGTAAATTTTAAAGATTTATGCAGGACCAGATACCACTATATTTAGAATAGAATAACATTCATAAAAGAAATGATAGCACAAATGTCGCTTTAACTTGCCTAGAATATTGGTGTGCACTCTAGAAGGTGTAACTTCAGTTCTAGTTGGAATATCTGAAAAATTCTTTGAGTTTTGGAAAGCCCAGAATGTGGAGGACATCAGGTCCTGCAACACTAGTCATTCTGCCGGACCAGAGCCATTTTAGGCGGACATTGCCACTGTCCTGCACGTTTTGGCAAAGACAGTCTGTCTGTGATGTTTTTACACTGAGAGTAGTATATCAACTTGTTGACTTGGCCCAGGCTGACTCTGGTAAGGTAGAAGTTGGCACCAGTAGTATAAGACCGTCAGTAGTATATCAAATTGAACCTTTTACTCAGGTTACATGGGACGTTATTTAAGCTGTACACACAGACAGCGTAACGGGCGGCGGCCGGGACAGAGATCTCTCATATTAGATGGTGCCAATGGCTTACCTACCATTCACGTGTTTAATGATTACTTGTATGGTATTTGTAGCCATCGCATAGGCAGTGAGTCAGAACCGCTAAAACCTCGTAGATGATTTGCCAGTTATATCTGGTAATAATTCAAATACTTTTCAAATCTTATAGCACATTCTTGGTATAGTGCAAGACGTAGTTTCATACGTTTTTGTATACATTAGGGGGGCAGCTTAATATGCATTGAGGTGGTGATGCCTAGAAAAGCCAATACAGAGTACATCAATTAATCAGACCAATAGCATAAAAACCTGACACCAGAACGCAGGACCTATTCGGAAAGAGGAAAGTTAGTAAAATACACCTTGACACGGAAATTAAGCGAGATTCGAAGCCTATTCCAAATACTGTCATAATTTCCTTGTGCTCGGCTATAAGGATATGAGGCAGGTTGTTGTAAAAGCTCTTATAATCGTTGTACTGCTGCTAGAACGGACGCTTGAATCATCAATAGCCATATTAGGGATCAGCCCTAAAGCCACATACCGTATCCGCCTGAATAAGCGCCATCCCCCTAATAAGCCTTCCCCTTTCAGATTTTGCTTATATGATCCCACGGTTTTGTTACTGTTTTTCATATCCTGTTTGACACTAAACGCTTTACACCTGTGCCGGTGTTAATGCCAAGCCAGGTGTGAAGGAATATGGGCGAGTAGAAGCATTATATATAGAGGCCACTTAAAATAATTCTTTAAGCGCCCAGGGCGCTTTAAGCGCCTATATATTTGCTGCAAAATTCTCAAATAACCAGCGCATTGTCCAACCCATAGACATTCATGCAAAGCATTCAATGATTATGATGTTATTTAATAAACATTATCTTAATGTAATATTCCCTCCTCTCCACCCCCACTAGCAGCCCCCCCCCCCAGGTGCGGTTGTCAGTGTGCCTGATGGATGACCTCACACCCACCACGTGCCACCCTCACCAACTCTAACCTCACTCACTCACTCAGCTCTAATTTGAGACCAGGGTCTGGGACGTGCCGTCATCAGTTAGCGCCCCTGGTGACGTAGGTGCTTTACCACGTCATACCCTGGGTCACTATGGTGCTTTTAAGAATGCAGACCTGGTGGGTAACTCGCCAGATGCTGCATTCAGCCATCATAGCCGACGAGGTTCATACACCCACAAAGTTTGGGCATGATGCATGAATGTAGGCCTGGTGAGTAAACTCACCAGTGAATTCATGCATCATAACGACAAAGGACCCGATGTCTTAAAGCACTATGCCACACTTAAAGGGTTAGAGCCGGAGTGAGGTAAAGTGCTGCCGGGTTGAATAATGATAACACCCTGCCGAGTGGGGGCAGGAGACGGGTAGTCCCAAAAACCTACTTGAGGAGTGGTCTTCAATTAGGTCGAGGGGCTGTAGAGTGCCATTCTATAAACCTTTAAGGTTAACAGTGTGCTCCTTTATAATTCCTAAGGAAGTGGTGATTTTTTAACAACAGGAGGGGCGGGGTCGGTAGATTTCCGCGCGAGCGGGTCGAAATGTTTTTGGTCCCCCCCCCGCAGGACGGGTTATAAATTTTTCAGTCCCCCATATGGCAGTTTTACAATGAGCGCGGCTGACCCCTTTGAGCTATAGTAACATGCGGGCTTTTTCGCTAACAAGGGGTGTAATTTTTTTGGTCCCTCCCTCAAGAGGGGTCCAAATATTTTTGGTTCCCCCCCCTTCAAGGGGTTCAATTTCTTTGGTCCCGCCCCAAATCCACCAACCCCCCCCCTGTTGTTAAAAAATGACCACTCCCTAAGGGCTAGCATGTTGCTTTAATGCCTTTTGGTCGTCATGCCGCATTACGTTGGTACAACTCTAGTGAGTAGGGGAGACCGGGGCACGTTGAACCGCTTTGGCACCTTTATTTTTTTCCTGACCTTGCTAAAGGGATCTGAACTTTGATTTTGTATCAAGCAGTTACCTGGTATCATTGCGATATAACAGAACCTATTGCAAGGCAAATGTGGTCTTTTCTTGTATTTTTCTTGAATTTTTGAATATAAAATCTTAGGGTGGTTCAATGTGCCCCATGCCCGGGGTAGGTTGATCCACCCACCGGGGCACCTTGAACCACATGCGTTGAATGATCCAAATAATCACCAATATAGATCAATAATTGAAATTCCGGTTGGAATTAGTTGCTATTGTTACTTTTGCATAGGATTGAATGTAAAAATTACATATTTAATGCACAAAAGTCATTCATTTATAGTTTCTATAGAAGTGACTAAGTTTGTACCCTACAGATTTTTCTTAGGGTCAAATTAAACCAGTTAAAGAGTATTCCTGTTATTTGTTAAGTCTGAATAAATCTTTGATTACATTCTTCTATGATGTTATGCACTGTTCTGCCTCTGAAAAGTTATAAATCTGGGAATAAAGACACTGTAAATATGTTACACAAGAAAAAAAAATCACAAACGGCAAACTATATATTCTATCATAATTTTATAACCAAATTGTATCGAATTTGTTTATGTCATTATCCATATTATCTTCCCTTGATACACTACTAACATTGCATCATTATTCAGTCATTTAATTGTCTTAACACCATTCCCAAAAAGCCCTGACAATCGGGGCACCTTGAGCCGGCTCAAGGTGCCCCAGAGCTTGCAGCACCTTGAGCATGGCTCAAGGTGCCCCGTTTTTTGTGGCTCAATGTGCCCCATGCTGGTCATCACAGATAAGATTGATGTTATACAAATTACATAACACAAGGGTTCATATGTATACTTCGACCTCCATAGAGATCTTAGGCCAGCAATGTTTTTTAACGACACAAGAACAAAAGTTTAACAATTACAAATATCTACTTTCAAGGCCATAAACCTTTAATGTTGTCTAACTTTCTCATCAGCATCCTAAAATCATCATGATGTTGCTGATATGAACTGTCTATATAAGGGGGTAATGTGGTAGGCGTACTGCCAGAATATTCCCAAAGGAATAGCAAAGAGAGCAGGCCGCTCAACGTGCCCCGGTCTCCCCTAATTCGCCAGTACTTCATTCAGGTATTAGTAGTATTGTATGTATCGGAACGGGACTATAGTTAAGTACTGTTTATTACTCAATCGACCTGCAGCCAATCAGAGGCCTCCCTTTTGGCGGGAAATTCAAAAGCAGCCAATGAGAGGCCTCCCTTTTGGCGGGAAATTCAAATAGGTCACGTGACCGGAAGTGACCTACTTCCGGTCACGTGACCTTTGGGCGGGAAATTCAAATAGGTCATGTGACCGGAAGTGACCTACTTAAGAGGGTCACGTGACCACCATGTTGGCGGGAAATTCAAATAGGTCACGTGACTGGAAGTGACCTACTTAAGGGGGTCACGTGACTACTAGGTTGGCGCGAATTTCAAAATAAGTCACTTGCGATTTTTATGCATAAATAAATTTTAAAAAAGAAAAAAAGCAAGCTGAAAGCTTGCTAAAAAATAATTTAAAAATGCGGCTCTTTTTTTCTAGGAGGGAGGGGGGGGAGGGGCACTCTGGGGGGCACTCTTTAAGATGCATGGGGGGGGGGAGGGGGGGAGGGGGGGAGGGGAAGGGTTTTTTAAGAGTGAGACTCGCTTCTCTGCCCTCTCTTTTAGAGGGCAGAGAGGCGAGTCTACTTAAAATGAAAGGTATCATGATTGCGTTTATGATGATGTGCATCTCTTGCTGGCTAGACTTTCAAGCAAATTTGCCAAAGTCCAGCCCGTTATTGAATGTCCGGCCTAGCCTGACCCTCAGTAGAACAGTCCTTGACCCATCTATTATAGTCCAGCAGCGCCTGACCCTTGTATGAGAGTAGTATTGGCGACATTGGCTGACTCTGATATTTACCTGTGTGTACGGAGAGAGGAGAGGGTTCACAGCCACAGCTCTCTTAAGGCAAAGCTTGCGCTTATAGAGCACTACTAGTGGAAGTCTGAATAAGGAAGCTATGGCGGTTGTCTTCAAAAAAAATAAAAAATAGCCATGGCGCATGTCGATGTCGCTTAATTATGCTCATATCTCATGTCGATTTTAAGAATTGCTCATGTCACCTGTCACTATGTTTTTCAAGCTTCATGTCAAATGTCACTAGACCTCATGTCGAATGTCGATTCTAAGAAACAGGTATGTCACCATCTCGAATTTAGCGGTCCACATTGCTGCTGCTGCTGCTGCTGCTGCTGCTGTTGCTGTTGCTGATTTGCTGTTGCTGCTGCTGTCGGTGCTGCTGCTTGTGCTGCTCGTGCAGCTGCTGCAGCTGCTGACAGCTGCTGCTGCTTGTGCTGCTCGTGCAGCTGCTGCAGTTGCTGACGATGTCACGGATGCTGTTGACAGATGCTGCTGCTTGTGCTGCTTGTGCAGCTGCTGCAGCAGCTGCTGCTTGTGCTGATCGTGCTGCTGCTGCTGACGATGTCACGGATGCTGCTGACAGATGCTGCTGCTTGTGCTGCACGAGACCGAGTAGCCGCTATTACTAATGCTACTAATACTAGTATGAGAAAATACATTTAGTCAGTCGACTAAATCAAGGAGGTTTTCTGACTTCAGTGGATCGTTTAGCCATCGGCCACAGGCAAAACTTGAAACCATTTTATACATGGGGCAATTGGCAGAGTCGAAACATGTTGGAACGATGGGGTCGATCATGTTCATCATCAGTTCAGGCAAAGGAAGTGTGTCGACAGCACGCGAAAACTTCATGTCCGGATGTTTCAACACAACACTTTTTATCACACTCACACAGCTGCTTTGAAGAGTGAATCCTTGACCAAACTTGAGCTTTTCCAACACAGCTTTGGCCTCCTTCTGTGCAGTAAGGGATCTCTCTTTCGGGGTCATCGCAGTGCTGGCTAGCATGTCCTCAAAGTCTTTAACATAATGTTCCAACGGGCTACAAATGATGTACTCCAGATCATCGTCCGCATATGTCGTCTCCTCGCACCATATTGTGTCTTCTCCTGTTTCGAATTCCGTCATTTTCTGAACAATCTCCTCGTGAGTGCGTTGCATATATCGAAGCTCCTTCAAAGACCAGATAACTTGTATGCCGAACCCTGAAAAACCTGAAGGAATTTCACCACTACAGTCACGCCAACTATACGGAGCTAAGAAAAATAGCTCCAACAAAATTTTCTCCCTCTGTCCAAATGAAACTACTTCCGTTCCGATGAAGTTGAAGCATGCTTCTATCCATTGCTCCTTGGTGACGTCCTTCCAATGTTTCTTTACCTCACATGCATCATAGGGCACTGTTTCTCTTCTTGCTTCTAGTGGGAGTTGCTTTTTCTTTCTTGGACTCATTTGGAGAGTTTCGATGCTCTGTAGCGTCGACACTTCGATAAGAAAAGAAGCTGTAAAGGTAGAAATAACCCTCATAACATGCTGAGCGAGCGTGGAGTGGACGATGCTACGATGATGAAGGGCGAGTCGAGAAAGTGTGATGGGTGAGAGCGACGTTTCACTCCTTATGTACCCTGTCCTAGATAATCCTCTTAAACAGCTGAAAAGACTCTCTCAGTACAGAGTCTCTACTCAATTAAGTGATCTGTTAAGTAAGTTTTCACATGCTACTTGACTACTGCAGGTGGGTTTAGACTTAAGCAGCTTAGTGCACACACGTGTCTGTTAGAAAGCTACCTGCACACCTGCCTTCCTTTTTCACTAGTATTTACCCCTTGCCGACTAATAAGGCGCCTATACACGTGTCAGCCTCCTTATATACGTCATTCTTCCTCTCGAGAGGAAGAAGCGTGTCTCTTCGTTTTTTTTTTGTTTAAGAAGTGAGGGTCTTTAAGATCACGTGCCTGGAAGCGACTTGATGAAGCAAGTGACTAGAAGCGACGACGTCACATGCTTTAATGAGGCGATCAGCTGTGACTGGCGGCGGCGGCGGCGGTGGCAGCGGCGGTGGTGCTGGTGGTGGTGGTAGTAGACGTTACTGTGGTCAGAGGTGATATGGTTTTTTTCCAACAGAAATCAGAGCTTTTATACAGAGGGAGTTTAATCCTATTTCCAACAGCACCCCAGCTGTCCAGCAGCCGCTCCGCTCCGTAAGAGCTTCTTAAGAGCTTAGATGACGAGGGGGATGTCATCACCATCTTTGGTGGCCAGCTGAAAATGGTGTTTTTTCTTTATCCATTAGCCTTACCTCCTACTCCCTACCTGAGGACGACTCTCTCCCCCTTTAGCATTCATTGTAACAAACGTCAGAGGTCAGGTGAAAATCGGATTTTCATGCACAGCCTTAGTCAGCTGTCACGCCTATTGAACTAGCTAGCCGCCGCCGGCCGGTCTACTCACCCCAGCTGTCCAGCAGCCGCTCCGCTCCGTAAGAGCTTCTTAAGAGCTTAGATGACGAGGGGTATGTCATCGCCATCTGTGGTGGCCAGCTGAAAATGGTGTTTTTTTTCCTTATCCATTAGCCTTACCTCCTACCCCCTACCTGAGGACAACTCTCTCCCCCTTTGGCATTCATTGTAACAAACGTCAGAGGTCAGGTGAAAATCGGATTTTCATGCACAGCCTTAGTCAGCTGTCACCCCTATTGAACTAGCCGGCCGCCGCCGGCCAGTCTACTCACCACGGCAGGAGGCGGTGATTTTTTTTTGTTTTACACTTAAGTCGCTCACCACATGCACACGACTGTACTCACAGACAGACACTCCCGTCTTAGGGGGTCCTGCTTCACACTACACGCCTCCTGTAGTTTTTTTGTATACACACTCTAAGCTCATGACTGCTTAATCCTTTATACAGCTAATGCGCGTTGAATTAGTACAGTCGGTACACCGCCCGCTCATGGCAGTCCATCTCTCAAAAAAAAAAGGAGGGAGGGGGGAAAGAGATCCAGCTGAAAACGTCATGACTTATGTCTTTTGTTTCTCTTTGGGAATGTCCGCCGGTCAGCTGGCGGCAGCAACTGCTTAATCCTTTATACAGCTAACGCACGTTGAATTGCTGAACAAGGCAGTAAGTAGCTTAGCTCGTGTCAGTCGATCTCTCAAAGGGGAGGGGGAAAGGGATCCAGCTGAAAACGTCATGCCTTATGACTTTTTGTTTCTCTTTGTGAATGGTCACCGGTCAGCCGGCGGCAGCTGAAGAGAGCTGTAAGTAGCTTAGCTCTAGAAGCGAGAAGGAGTATATAAGGGGCCTGGAAACATCCGTTCACTCACTCAGTCTTTTGCTGCTCTCTACAGGCACCACCATGAGCAAAACACAACAACTACTGTCGTCCAAGGATCTAATCGAGTTCAAGAACAAGAAGAATACGCAGAACGGTGATCGTTTACTGTCAGCGTCTCCTCTTGCTACTGAAATTGAGACTACCGCCGCAACCGCTTGGTCTTATCACCCTCCCGCTGTAGCGAGCGCACACAGCAGTAGTAGTGGTAGTAGTAGTCGTCGTAGTAGCGACGTTGTTACACTCGCGACGGTTGTTGCTGCTGAGCACGCTGCTGCTGCTACTGCTGCGCCTGCTGCGGCTGCTAGTGATCCTCGTGCTGCTAGTGCTGCTGCTACTGCTGCTGCTGCTGCTGCTGCTGCCGCGCCTGTTACTGCTGTGCCTGCTGCTGCTGCTGCTGCTGCTGCCGCGCCTGTTACTGCTGTGCCTGTTACTGCTGCGCTTGCTGAGGCTGCTGTGCCTGCTGCTGCTGTGCCTGCTACTGCTGCGCCTGCTACTGCTGCACCTGCTAGCGCTGCGCTTGCTCCTGCTGCTGCTGCTGCTGCTGCTGCTGCTGCTGCTGCTGCTGCTGCTACACCTCTTGCTGCGACTACCGCTACTAGTACTGACACGCAGCACGTTGCACAGAACCTCTCCACCGCTTCATCAACCGACGCCATCAACGCTGCTCGCGCTGAGACTTACAGCTATTCGGACACTCAGCCCCAGCAGCGCGTAGTAGACATGCATGTCCTAAAGCAACAGGGTGAAACAGAGAACGACGCTGACGACGAGGCGTACGAGGAACCCGAAGGGTCACGGGCGCACAGTCCGTTTTTCGACCTCATTTCCACTGGTAGCGCGTCCGGTCCGTGGCGACTGCCCTCACCACCACCTTACGAACTCGTGTGGTTGCCCTGTTCCGACAACGAGTCGTCTGATACCAGCGCAGACGCTACTCCTGTTATTGGTTCTGCTGCAGTAGTACCTGTATCATCATACTTCAAAGCAGAGCCGTTAGGATACTTGTCAGACGCTATGCTACTGAAAATAAGTAGTAAGTTGCCGACATCAGATTACATACGGTTAGGTTCATACCTTGAAGTGAACTTGAAGGATATGGGATATCTCAGTTGTGAGACAAGCGTCATAACTCAAGCTAGAGAAATGTTCACTACTTGGTACCAGAAAAGTTGTACTAGTAGGTGGAAGGACCTAGCCACCGCCTTGGAAGAATCTTACCGTATGGACCTCATCAAATTCTCACGTGAGTACATGGACAAGCATGACATGTGGGATGGCTTAGAGAGTGGAGACATGGAGTGGAAAGTGCAGAAATATTTCTCTCTTTTAGCTGAGCTCTGCCCTAGAGACTGGAAGACCATAGGGATCTACTTAGGGTTGACTTCTCATGAAGTAGCTTCCATCTCTCAACCTGTGCCTTCTGACAGGACTGTGAAGAACCCTGTCTATGAAGTGCTGAAAGCTTGGAAGTACAACGAGACGTCTGAGCCTATGGCTCTGATGAAAGTGTTAGAAGACGACATGGGACGCGGCGACGTCGCAATGTATTGTAGTTGGTCTCTTACTACGTATGTAACACTTGAGTACAAAAACCAGACAAGGTAAATTAGACTTTAATATACGGCGACTTTATTGTAAAGGTAACTCTTGGGTATTATAGTACAAGTATAACCAGCGGATATACGAGATCAGAACAGATATATAATACAGTGGGCAACCCTATAGCATAGAGTTAAGCCCGTGAGCACAGGGTGGTCATGTCACGACAGTCCCAAACCTGACTGACTTCCAATGGGGAAGCAGCCGTCTTATATACAGCGCTGCGTAGCCACGTGACCGTACTAGCAGCGCCACCTGTTAGGTTTAGTTATGTAAAAATGATTATGTAACAACTACCGACGGTAACCGAAGGTGGTACCGGTACACTACCGTATAGATAACCGAACTAGAGGAGTCGGTGTATGTAACGAACCGACGACACTAGTTAGATGAATAAAACAGTTATTAAACACAATAGAACCGTGTTGTCTTACATCATACAACATACAATAGATATACAACAATAACAGTTAGACTTATAGTCAACCCGTTACACTACCCCCCTTTAGAATGTAGGAAGGGTTGGTTTTATAATAATAATACCTCTTGGATACATTATATACCACGTATATCTATTTATCAACAAGTAACATTTCTACTCATAGTAACAACAGGCATACATACATGAACATACAAGTTAACATGTACATAACAGTTTATATCAACAATATAGTCTTTGTAAAACCATAGTCCCGTAGGCACATGATAAAAACTGTCCAACTGATAGTCCTAGACTAGTATCAGTTAATAGTAAAGGCACCAAATAACCACCTTGGAAACTCAACACATCACCTACTTCATTCAGCAATGGTGCGAATCCGTGTGGAGTTAGTGTCCTTATATATAAATAATAGAACTATAATAGCTCTCACTTCCTTTGGCGAAGAAAAGTTTATAATTGGAACTATAGCAGTTCCCACTTCCTTTGGCGTAGAAAAGTTTATATATAAAAATCCATAATAGCGTATCCTAAATAAGGTGGGATAGATCGTCATCCTTATTAGGGGCGGTACTCCAGTACCTAGCAGTTTATGGTGGTAGAGATGGATAGAGTCCAGTACCGGTATAGTACTTCCATCTCTTGTGAAATATAAATATAAAAAGGTAGGTCCGTGCCTCCTTATAAATAATTATCACAGGAGGATGATCCATATAATAGTTCATAGGTCACAATAGTAGAATGTGACCACAGGATCAGGAGCCCTGGACAGTAGTAGAGCACCGACGGTTGTGGCTTAGTAGTAAACCACGGTTGAAGACATCAGGCTGCTTCCAGTGTGGTGGCAGTAGAGACTCAGTTAAGTCACGACAGCACCGTCGGTCTGCTTTTGGGTGTCCAGGGGCGTGTAGCTGCGTCGATGGTTTAGTTTTACCTCCGAGGGGCGGAACAGTGCACCCCAGAGGGCCTGACGGGGGACCAACCTTAGGTGTCCATAGGGACACCGCCGGATGGCTTTCCTTCCCCATCAGGACTTCCTCCAGGAGGGGCCTCCGTGGTGCAAACCACAGCAGCCTCCACCTGGAGAGGAAGGGCTCCACCTGGGGCCACCGAGAGGGTACTCGGCGCCGCAGTAGGCTCCCCGCCACTGACCACCCGGGTAGATTGTGCCATGAAAGAAAATGGCATCTCATACCTAGGTGGGTGTACTGACAGTACCGGGGTCACAGGAGGAGCAGGCCTTGCGGCAAGCCCCAACCTGGACTGGAGATCTGGAAAACCAGATCTCTCCCACTCTGTCAGCTTAAACCCGAACTGCCGGAAGAACTTGGCGTCACAAGTTGTCAACCTTGATTCGAGTTGGTCGATCGTAGCCCTCCAGAAGGCATGATCTTGCTCCAGACTCGCCTCGCGCTCGGCAAGGACTCTGGTGCGTTCAGCAACCCAAGCTTTCCCTTCTCGGATAGCCTGTTCTCTGAGCAACTTGTACTGCTCAAAGTACGACTTCTCCAAGAAGGAAACCTGAAACTGGAGTAGCTTACTTGCGTTTTCAGCCATCTTAGCTCTGTAGCACTCAAATCCGGGGACTAGAGTGTCAGAGAATCCAGTATCAAAGGCAGGACCGTCTCCAGGCAACACAGGTAACCCTGCTAGCCCTTCGTCAACAGCCCTGTGCTCAGGGTCTGGAGTTACCTCGTCATCCCTTGCGGGGTCAGAGGTTGCTCCGTGCTGGGGTGGAGCAGTCGGCTGGGCTGACGCCCCATCCGGCTGTTGTACCTCTACCTGTTCAGCGTCACTGACAGGTGAGACACTCTCCTGTGGGGCTGAAGCTTTCTTTTGCTTCTGACTCCACTTGTACTGCTTGACATAGTCAGCAGCGACTTGTTCCGCCTGCTCGTCACCCAAAGAGTTCTGAACAATAGCCAGTGCATTCCCCAGTTTCTGTCTCTCCTGCCTGGGCAGTTGATCAGCAACCGGGGGCAATGCAACCGAAGATACCGTGACGGTACCGACGGTTTGGCTATGGTCGATCTCAGATGTTACCGTGGCGGTGGCGACACGTTTCTTCGCAGGTTCACTGCGGGAACGGTCACGTCCACCTTTGGTATCATCTTTGGATGCCTGGCGGCCCCTTTTTAGATTTTTCTTCTTAGGGGGGGTACCCTTTTTGACAGTGGGCATCGGAGCTTCTGTGGCTGGTCCCAGGTCGGTTTGTTCGCACTTGGCGCCCTTACACAACCTCTCCCAGTCAGCCTCCGTGAGGTAGTTCCACTGTTTAAGTTTGTTGGTTCTCCACTTAAACTGTAGATTTCCTACACGTTTGTGGATCCCCCAAACCTTCAGTGCAGCCTCAACTCCACGAGTAATAGTGCGCTTGTGCACGCCCTTATTATCGCAGAGATGCCTTACCAAACCGGATCTCCGTTGGCTACGGAATAGTTCCCCGTCACTGTACTCAGGGCAGGAAGTACTCGTACTTCCCCTCACACAGTACAAGTAGGGACGCACATTCATGTGCTTCTCTACCAAATGACGGGCAAACTTGAAAAGGTTTGGCCACCGTTTTGCTGCTGTCGCAGTCCCTTTCAGGCGCTGACAGCGAACGTACGGGCAGGGATCCCCTGGCACGTAGTTCTTCCAAGCATATTTCAGCTTGGGACGGCATGACCTATGGATGTTAGGTTTATTCCCCGCCAACACTGCCTTGAGGTACACGAGGTACCAGTCAATGGGATGGGAATCACCTGTCAACCAGTCTTCGTCGTCTGAACCGTCGACCGTGTGAGGTGCAGGAAGAGCCATTTTGCCATTCTCCTGAATTAAATCAGTGAGGCTCAGGTTCTCCCGGTCATCATCACGGAGACACAGGTTTAGACGGACATGCGCTGCCTTGGCGCGGAGGCGTCGATTGGCTCTGCTCTCTGCAACAGACCAGCCCTCGGCTTCCGCCTTGGCCACTCTGTCAGCAACAGCTTTGAGTCTATCAGCCTCAGTCGGTGCGACCTCTTCGGTAGCGGGAGTTTCAGGGGAAGATGTAATCTTCCTCTTACGCTTCCGTTTCCGTTTGGTCTTAGCACGAACCGTGGACCCGTCTGATGAATCACCATCAGGGACCGTCGGTTCTTGTGCCAATACACCGGCGGGTTTCGGAGAAGATCCCCCTGCAGGGTTCTCCTCCTGGATGATATTACTACCACCCAGACCAGGTTCTGTCTTCGGAACAACATCACCCGACCCCTCAGGGTTAGGTTCAGTTGGTACCGAAGCCGAGCCTTGACCGACGGTTGGAGCACCGGTAGTGTCCATTTCCGTGTCAGACTCGAGAACTCGGTCTTCCCCATCGGAGGCCTCAGCCTTCTCCGGGGCCGTGCATTTGCCATCTACACGGGCTGCCATACTGTTAGCTCAGGCGTAGGTGAACCTCACGGTTCACTCACCCGAGCATTTAGTAGCACAGCTACAGTAAACAATAGTGTAGGTACTGCCGGGCAGACCTAGGCACCACTGATCAACACGCTACCCTACGGGCAAACGTGTTGATCTGAAGAAGCCTGGCTGCCTGTGGGGCTTATATACCCCACCCGTCCCCCGTGACCCCGCCCCTTGACCGGCTTCTCAGCCAATCAGAGGTCGCGCCCCGAAGGCGCGCCGAGGTGACCCAATTTCTCACGGCTCATTTGGCGGGAGAAATCGATCAGGTGACGCGGGCAGCGCCCTTCCCACGCCTGGCATATCCGACGGTGGGAACTCTCACTGTTGTTTACAATATTCGTGGCGTAGCCACCGGATAACCCGGGAATGATATACCGGCATTAGAGGATATACACAGCAGCGTGTTGCTAAGCAATATGTGGTCAAAACTAGTCCCATACTTAGAACTAATCGGCAAAGCCAGCCACCCGCCCTGAACACGTGCTTTTCTACCTCCAACGGATAACCACACCGGATAACCCGTCTCTTCTCGTTGTGTTTTGGTGATCGAGTACCGGGCCAATGACCACCGGCCCAGTACGGAACTGTCCATGGAAATTTAATCAAGCCAGCAGCTAAATGTCGTCAACAAGGTAAGAAAAAAATGTTTACACAATTTTATCTCGCTCTCTGACACGTGTGCTCCTCCGTAGACCTTGTACCGGTATGTCCAGCAATGATGACACCGGAGGTATCACCTTGCTTTGTTTACCGGTATCTACGGTTAGTCCTTTACGCACAGCTGACCCTTTTTTACGAGGCCTACCGCGCTTGGGCTTGGTAACACACGACTGTGGTTCAATCGGTAATTTCCTAGGACGACCCCTTCGGCGCGCTACCATCGGTACCGACGGTATGACCGTTGGTCCTGCCTTCGGTATCTTCGGTAGCGCAGGGTCGGTTGGTGCTGGTACTCGACCAGCACCGAGGGAATCTTCACCGTCATCTATATATGGGACTCCATACCAAGGTCGGAGTCTAGCCACATGTGATTTAGTGAGAGTCCCTTTTTGCAACCGTATTACTACAGTAGTTTCACTAACCACCATAGTAACCGTATGCGGACCATCCCAGGAGTACAGGGTCTTGACTTTGGAATTTGGTGTGCTAAATCTCGCGACCTTATCCCCCACCTTAAATTGGCGGAGTTTAAGGCCCGTGTCATAGCCCACCTTCTGCAAACTAGCAGATTTTTCCAAGTTGTCCCTTACTACTCCATAGGACTCGCGTAATGATTGTCGAAGTGATTCAACAAACATCACTGTGCAGGGTTGCTCGAGCTGGTGTCCCTGCACGCCATAGACCATGTCACTTGGCATGACTATGTCTTCACCCATTACGAGCATATTAGGCGTACAGCCCGTCGACGCATGTTCGGTAGCATTGTAAGCATGGGAGATATAGCGAGCATGCTCATCCCAATCATCCCGGTGCTCATTAACCATTGTCGTGAGACATTGGATCAACGTCCGATTGAAACGTTCCACCATACCATCCGATTGAGGTCGGTAGGGGTTCGTATGCGTCTTGCAGATGTGTATTTTACTACACAGTTCTGCCCACAGTCGAGATTCAAACTCACGACCCTGGTCGGAGTGAAGCATTAAAGGACCTCCCCACGTGAGGATCCAATTCTCGAAAAGTGCTTCAGCGCAGGTAACAGCTGTATGATTTACCAACGGATATACTTGGACATACTTGGTATAGTAGTCCTGTACCACCATCATACAGGTATTCCCACGGGGGGTCGTGTTGAAACCACTAATGATATCAACAGCGATCCGGGCAAATCGAACACCGAATAGCTCTTGACTTAGAGGTAGTTTACCGATACCAGGTCCAGGCTTTGATAAACAGCATTGGGGGCATTGCTTCACCCAACGCCGTATGTCCAAAGTCATACCAGGCCAGTAATATCTACTCTTAATCTTCGCCTCAGTCCGTTGTCTGCCAAAGTGTGCTGAAGTTCGGTGGCCATGACAGTAATTGAGCAACTGTAGTCTGAGTGACATAGGCACTACAGACTGAGCTGTTCTCTTCCTGCCAGGTTGCACCCTCCAGCGGCACAATACACTGTTCCGTATAAAAAGATTATCCCACTGAGCTAACAGTTGTCTAACTTCTTTACATTCCAGCGAAAGTGCGGGGCGAACAGGCTTGGACAGGCCCAACAACTTCAAGGAGTACACCCTCGAAATAGCCGGATCTGCAAGCTGCTCATCCTTCAAGTGATTTAACGTCCAGTTAGGAACTTTCGCACCCACAGACGCAATCACTGCATTGTGAGACCCACAGTCTCGGCAGTCTACACGGTGACAGTTCCGGATAGGATAGCGGGACAAGCTGTCCGCATTCACATGATCTACTCCACTCCTGTGTATGATATGCTCATTCGTCATGCCAAACTCAGAGAGGTGGTTCAACCATCTACCCATCATCCCCTCAGCGTCCTTGAAGTTAAGGAGCCACTGCAGAGATGAATGATCCGTCCGTACGAGATAATTCCCACCATATAGGAAATGTCTGTACTTTTTTGTGTAAACCACCACTGCCAAGAGTTCACGCTTGGTTGTGCAGTAGTTACGTTGTGTTTTGCTTAGACTGTTGGACGAAAATGCCAGCGGCACTTCTCGCCCATCCTGGATCTGCGACAAGGCAGCACCAATACTTGTATTAGAAGCATCAGTGTCCAAGATGAACTTACCAACAGGTGCAGGGTAGTGCAAAACAGGTGTTTCTAAGAAGAGTCTCTTTAACTCACTGAAAGACTGTTCTGCGGCTGGGGACCAGACTATTTTAGCCTTAGCCTTCTTCTCTCCAATCATCAGCTCTTGTAAGGGAGCTGCGACTCTCGAGAATCCAGGTATAAAATCTCTGTAGTATGAACAAAACCCGATGAAAGAGCGTATCTCCTTCGTGTCCATCGGACGAGGCCAGTTCTGTACCACTTCGATCTTATGAGGATCAGCCATGATGCCATGTTCAGAAACAATTCTACCTAGGTATTCAACTGACTTCCTAAAAAGCTTGCACTTTGAAGGTTTCAATTTCAGACCATATGATAAGATGCGTTTCAGCACAGCTTGGAGGTTCTGTAGAGTTTCCTCCACAGAACCACCGAAGACGATGATGTCGTCCAAGTATACTAGGCACTTTTTCCAAAGTAAACCCCGTAACATGGTTTCCATCATTGCCTCGAAGGTTGCCGGGGCATTGCATAGCCCGAATGGCATGACGTTGAACTCAAATAGTCCCATATGGGTAGAAAATGCGGTTTTTTCTCGGTCCCGGGGGTCCATGCCGATCTGCCAATAACCAGATTGTAAATCTAGTGTACAGAACCATTTCGCCCCACCCAGAGATTCCACACATTCATCTATCCGAGGTAGAGGATATGCATTCTTCCTAGTGAGTCCGTTCAACTTCCTATAGTCGATGCAAAATCGACAGGAACCATCCTTCTTGGTGACCATCACCACAGGACTTGACCATGGGCTCTCACTAGGTTGAATCACATCTTCATCCAACATCTTTTCTACTTCAGCCTCCATAGCACTTTTTTTAGCCATGGGTAACCGACGGTAGGGGATTCTACTGGGAAGCGCGTCCCCAGTGTCAACCCGGTGTTGTACCGTATTGGTACGCCCTAGAGGATCTCCTGGTTGCGCAAAGGCGTCAGATAACTCCGACAGCTCATTTGCCACCATTTCGCTCTCTAGGGTTGTGAGGTGTGACTCACACAACAGGGACCTTAAATGTTTCGGTAGGTTGGATATAGCTAGAGCCTCTTCGTGGGAAGAGTCCCCCGCCACCACACCTACTTCCACAAAGTCCGTAGTTAGTGAGTCTACCCCATATGCTCGCGTGGTGTTACCAATAGGCGTCCCCTTTCGTAGAGTGATTTCTCTACTACTCGAGTTACAAATCGGTATCACCCCCCAACGAGCGTTGGCCAGGTAAGTATGATAGCCAGCAAGACCTAACTCAGAGAGCTTTTGATCTTCTGGTTCAAACATTCCCGGTCGTTTGGCCTGCACTCCCACGCAGCTGACTAGGACATCAGATACATGTCCTGCTGCCAACTTTGTGTCTTGTGCCACTGACGCCACAGAAGAACCATTCCTTAAAACGCACTGTACAGATTGTTTATAAGGATGTTTAATCTGAAGTCGGCCCGTTGCGGTGTTCATTGTTACCCCGTAAAGAGCAGCAAAGTCCATCCCCAGTATGCCATCATCAGTGATGTCGGTGATGGTTGGACATATCCAGTATGTCTTGCCATCAACCAACATAGGTTTTACAGTTCTGCCATAAGTCTGCATACTATCTCCCGTAGCAGTCCGAGCCTTTACTCCTAGTAGCGGAGCTTCGGGCTGGTTGCAAAGACGGGCCATGAATTTACGATCGACCAAGGTGTGAGATGCACCCGTGTCGACCAAAAATTCACCACGCGTCCCGGAAATAACCAGACTCAGGTACCAACGCTGTCCCCGTAAAGGGACACACTCAGAGGTCAGCATCGGGCTTCCCCCTCCATCCATAGCAACCCCTTTTGTCAGGAGATAATCCCAACATGGGTCGCTCGGGGAGTCTTGAATCACACTGCTCTGGGCAATTGATTCTAACCAAGACTCCTCTAAGCCAGCGACTACAGAATCCTCCGGATTCCGTTCGTCCTTGCCAGCCCCGCCTTGCCAGACGCTTACAGGTTGTACAGACCCTTCTGCCTCTGCGCGGCCTTGGTTCATGGAAGAGTTAACACCGTCTACTAATCCCTTACAGGTATGGCTAACTGTGGGGGCGCCATCCTTGCCAAGAGGATGGGCCCCATTCAGTTTTCCGTCTCCTTTTCGGTTTTAGCAGCGATGGGTGCAGGGGCTTTGCATTCGCTAGCCCAATGACCCATCTTCTGACAGCGTCTACATGGCTGAGGTTTCGTGTCCTTTTTCTTCTTTTTCCTTCTCTTTCCAGATCCAGAATCAGAAGTGGACGCAGAGCTCTTTTCCAAGTGCTTCCGCAACAAACCCTCAATCATCTTCTCCATGTCCCTGTCAGGCATTACTGCCGCCACCTCCTCAGAGGCGGGCTGTTTTTTCTTAGGTGGTTTTGTGGCGGCCTCTACCACCTGAGCTCCTTTCGGGGCTACAGATGGAGCTGCCGACACTCCTCCACTAGGAAAAACAGCCTGTTTGGTGTCATACACATCTGCATGGTCAAAAAGGTCAGCTAGAGATAAGTCCGGCTGCCATTTCTCCCGCAGATATGCTTGGAGATTGGTGTCTCTGACTCCATTGACAAACCTGGAGGTTAACTCCTGGATGACAGTGGGGGTGTCAGGTCTACATCCCTGATAACACTCGGATATCAGTTCTTGTAGAGCAAATCCGTAGGATCTCAGATGCTCGTCCTTGCGTTGGACACGTTTGAGCAGCTGAGTCCTTGGGTCATGCTCACCAATCTTCCCAATCGCCCATTCAGCTGTTTCTTCAAGTGAGCTCAATGTCTTGATCTTCACTCTCTCGAACGCCAAAAGGGCTGGTTCACCTGGCCCGTTGCAGAGTGCTTGCTTCAGAGCAACCAGCGCTTGCTGATTGTTCCAGCGATTGCTCTCCACAATAGCCTTGAACCGAACTTTGTACTTTCTCCAGGGTGGCGACCCTGTGAAAGGCGGAATATCGATGGCCTTTTGACGGGCTGCATCAGGATGTTTGATCTCCCCAAAGTTGAAAGGAGCATATCGTTCATCCAGTTCATCGATGTCCCGCGGGACGATGTCTGTCCCCAGCTTCTCAATAGCCGGGTTCCGGTCGTACTTAGCCCGCTGGACAGGAGTTAAGCCCTGTCTAGCTCTGGGTTTCGGTACTGGAACTGAGACCATGGTCTGCTGTTGGTTCAACATCGTTGAACCAGTAGATGGGTGGGTGTACCCTGGAGGTGTTGCCGTGCCTCCAAAGGCGCCACCACAGACCGGAGTCTGTAGATAGCTAGCCCCCATCCGAGGTGTCATACCTGTTACCGTGGTGTGTACTAGCGGCGGGACACTTGAAGGTGTCACTGTCGTGTATACACTGGGTATGGGTATGACTGGAGGTACCACCGTGGAAGGTGGTGGTACTTTCTCCGACTTCGTCTTCAGGTCCTGATTGACTTGCCTTAAGCTTGCGAGGTCCTGTCTGGCTAAGTGGAGCTGCGTGCTCAAATCCTTTCCCAAGGAAGTTAAGCTTGCAACCTCACATTCGCCGGACACCCTCTGGTGCAAAAGTTTGTCAACCTCCACCTTGTGGGAAGCCATCTCGTTCTGGAGTTCCAGTAGGAACTTTTTCTTCTCATCAACCTCCCTTAGGAATAACTTCCTAGTTTGATTGATGGAAGCAAGTTCCCTCCGGGCTTCAGTGAGCTCCTGCAACTCAGTTTCCTTGGTGGGGATCCCCATGGCAGCTAGTAGGTCCCCATCCAGTGGTAAACTGGATGGCTCCTCTACTGCTGGCGGGTACCCCTTACCAGGAGCTTCTGTTGCCACGTTAGTTTTCTTTGATGGCCCGCCACCCCCCATACCGTTCGGTGTAGGAGTGGCACCATCAGTGAAAACCGACGTGTCTGGATCCAATGAAGGATCTGCTACCGTCGGTGTAGAACCGAAGGCAGCTGGGCCGAGAGTTTTAGGCTCTCTACCCGGTATTTTCTGACCCTCAGGACAGAAAAGATTCGTGGAAAGGGAGTCCAACGATCTCCTGGAGCTTATATCAAAGGGTCCTGGGATTGGAGATTGCTCCCCATCCTCTCCTTTGGTAAAGGCTTCCACAATAGGATCACCTATTGCTTCTTGGGAGAGGTCGTCCCCGGGCACCTGCAAGGCTGCCCGGCCCTCCCGCCTATTAGATTTGCCTGTGAAGAAGCGTACATTCTGTACGGCTTCTTCACGTTCCTCAGCAGGGGTTTTAGTCCTGCCGCTGAACGAGCTGACAAAATCGTATAGGTAATCCATATACTGTAAGTCTATTTAATACCCTATCAATGGTCGGTTCGTCAAGTGGTCACGGCACCAATGTAGTTGGTCTCTTACTACGTATGTAACACTTGAGTACAAAAACCAGACAAGGTAAATTAGACTTTAATATACGGCGACTTTATTGTAAAGGTAACTCTTGGGTATTATAGTACAAGTATAACCAGCGGATATACGAGATCAGAACAGATATATAATACAGTGGGCAACCCTATAGCATAGAGTTAAGCCCGTGAGCACAGGGTGGTCATGTCACGACAGTCCCAAACCTGACTGACTTCCAATGGGGAAGCAGCCGTCTTATATACAGCGCTGCGTAGCCACGTGACCGTACTAGCAGCGCCACCTGTTAGGTTTAGTTATGTAAAAATGATTATGTAACAACTACCGACGGTAACCGAAGGTGGTACCGGTACACTACCGTATAGATAACCGAACTAGAGGAGTCGGTGTATGTAACGAACCGACGACACTAGTTAGATGAATAAAACAGTTATTAAACACAATAGAACCGTGTTGTCTTACATCATACAACATACAATAGATATACAACAATAACAGTTAGACTTATAGTCAACCCGTTACAGTATGTTCAAGGGTTGTATGCAGCTGTACCCAAAGAAATAAAAGTGAGCTGTGACACTCCAGTGTTGACCACTCTCGTCTGATCCCTGCAGTAAGATGGACATCGGTTGAATTCGATCCTACACTACAGGCGTCTTTCACTATGCTAATAGCATCTTGTGGTAAGAGGCGTCTAGTATTCGAAGTGATAAATAACGTTTATTTTTTTAATATTTGGTAAATAAGTGAAAAAACAAAAAAAAGAAAAACATGCCGCAGGACGTTTGCGAAAAGTGTTTCAAAATTTTTAAAAGACCGTACAATCACGAGTGACCCGTAGAAAAATGAAGAACAATACCTAAGTTTTGCCCTCTATGCAGCGATGTCGGCTAGCGTCGCATACGACTTTCCGGGGTAGGAGGGGCAGCGTACGTCAGAGAATCCGACGCAGATTCCGACCCCTTGTTAGACCGAGTTTAAAATCACATAAACGAGAACGCCAAAGTCATCGAGAAAGCTGTGCTAGAAGTTTACCGACCAACCTTAGCGAAGTTACATGTAGCGATAGGTGAAGCTCTCCTGCTAGAGGAAGCGACATTCACCCCTTCTCCAGGCGGCTTCGCTGCAGCTCACACCAGACAACCGTTAGTTCAACTGAAGAAGCGGCTTCTGAGATACATCCGTCAAGCTCCAGTCGTACGCTTCAACTCGGAGAGTTACGACTTGAACCTGATCAAAAAATACGCCTTCACTCGTTATTTGCCTCCGGAGACCGAAGAAACCAACAATTCAGCGTCATAAAGAGAAGCAATCAATAGTTGACGGTTTACACACAGTTTTCTTGGACGTAGTAGTCAACTTTTTTAGCACTTGGTTACAGCTACGCGAATTATTTGCGAGCTTTCACTACAAACGAAGAGAAAGGTTGCTTTACTTACGAATGGATGACGTATACCAAGAAACTAGTAAACAAAAAACCCCTGCCACCGAGATCGACTTTTGACAGCGAACTGACGGGCGTCAAAATGGCCGAAATCCGACTACGCCACATGTCAGAAAGTTTAGTATGACAAGAAGAAGCAAACTATGACAGATTACTTGATCCACTACAACAACGAAGACGTCAAATCTTTCATAGGAGCTTTTTGAAAAAATCACGCTATTTTTTTCCAACATAGCAGCATTGTCATGTTGAAAGACGCCATCTCTCTCGCCAGTTTGACTTTACAAGGCCTCTTCCAAAAAACCTATAAGCTGTGTTCACAACGTTCCCTCCGTTCGACGCCGTCCTCCACGCTCTGATCAAAGAAAATGTAGTCAGTGGTCCTTCCATCATCTTCCATAGATTTCACGAGAAAGAGTGTATAGGTGTCTTATAAGTCGGCAGAGGGTGAATACTAGTGAAAAAAAGAAGGCACGTGTGCAAGTAGCTTTTTCTAACAGACATGTGTGTGAACTAAGCTGCTTAAGTCTAAACCCACCTGCGGTAGAAGCTCTGTACTTAGAGAGTCTTTTCAGCCGTTTAAGAGGCTTATCTAGGACAGGGTGCATAAGGAGTGAAACGCCGCTGTCACCAGTCACACTTTCTCCACCCGCCCTTCATCTTCGTAGCATCGTCCACTCTACGCTCGCTCAGCACGTTACGATGGTTAGTTCTGCTATTTTCTTTATTTATGAAAGTGTTGACGCTACAGAGCATCGAAACCCTCTCGAAATGAGTCCAAGAAAGAAAAAGCAACTCCCACTTGAAGCAAGAAGAGAAACGGTGCCCTATGATGCATGTGAGGTAAAGAAACATTGGAAGGACGTCACCAAGGAGCAATGGATAGAAGCATGCTTCAACTTCATCGGAACAGTAGTTTCATTTGGACAGAGGGAGAAGATTTTGTTAGAGCTATTTTTCTTAGCTCCGTATACTTGGCCTGACTGTGGTGAAATTCCTTCAAGTTTGTCAGTCTTCGCCATACAAGTTATCAACTCCTTGAAGGAGCTTCGATATATGCAAGGCACTCAGGAGGAGATTGTCAAGAAAATGACGGAATTCGAAACAGGCGAAGACACAATATGGTGCGAGGAGACGACATATGCGGACGATGATCTGGAGTCCATCATTTGTAGTCCGTTGGAACATTATGTTAAAGACTTTGAGGACATGCTAGACAGCACTGAGATGAACCCGAAAGAGAGATCCCTTACTGCACAGAAAGAGGCCAAAGCTGTGTTGGAAAAGCACAAGTTTGGTCAAGGATTCACTCTTCAAAGCAGCTGTGTGAGTGTGATAAAAAGTCTTGTGTTGAAACATTCAGACATGAAGTTTTCGCGTGCTGTCGACACACTTCCTTTGCCTGAACTGATGATGAACATGATCGACCCTATGGTACCAACACGTTTCGACTCTGCCAATTGTCCCATGTATAAAATGGTTTCAAGTTTTGCCCGTGGCCGATGGCTAAACGATCCACTGAAGTCAGAAAACCTCCTTGATTTAATCAATTGACTAAATGTATTTTCTCATACTAGTATTAGTAGCATTAGTAATAGCGGCTACTCAGTCTCGTGCAGCACAAGCAGCAGTATCTGTCAGCGGCATCCGTGACATCGTCAGCAGCAGCACAAGCAGAACAAGCAACCACATCTGTCAACAGTATCCGTGACATCGTCAGCAGCTGCAGCAGCTGCACGAGCAGCGCAAGCAGCACAAGCAGAAACATCTGTCAGCGGAATCCGTGATAACGTCAGCAGCCGCAGCAGCGGCTGCACGAGCAGCACAAGCAGCAGCATCTGTCAACAGCAACCAGTGACAGCGTCAGCAACTACAGCAGCTGCAGCTGTCAGCAGCTGCAACAGCTGCACGAGCTGCACAAGCAGCAGCAGCAGCGGTAGTGTAGACCGCTGAATTCGAGATGACGTCATGTCTGTTTCTTAGCATCGACATTCGACATGAGACCTAGTGACATTTGACATGAAGCTTGAAAAACATAGTGACCGGTGACATGAGCAATTCTTAAAATCAGCATGAGATATGAGCATAATTAAGCGACATCGACATGTACCATGGTCATTTTTTTTAAAAGACAAACGCCGTAGTCTCCTCATCCAGACCTCCGCTAGTAGCGCTCTATAAGCGCAAGCAGTGGCTGTGAACCCTCTCCTCCCGCCGTACACACGGGTAAATATCAGAGTCAGCCAATGTCGCCAATACTACTCTCATACAAGGGTCAGGCGCTGCTGGCCTATAATAGATGAGTCAAGGACTATTCTACTGAGGGTCAGGCTACGCCGGAAATTCAATAACAAGCTGGACTTTGGCAAATTTGCTTGAAAGTCTGGCCAGCAAGAGTCCGGCATACTCTCCCAAGAGTTCAGCATTGCCAGACTATGGCATGAGGATCCCGCATGGTCAGACTTTCAAAAGCAAGTTTGCCAAACTCCAGCTTTTTATTGAATGTCCGGCGTAGCCTGACCCTCACTAGAATAGCCCTTGACCCATCTATTATAGTCCAGCAGTGCCTGACCTTTGTCTGAAGGTAGAATTAGCGCTATTGGGTGCCTCTGATGTTTGCCTGTGTGTAGTCAAACCTCGCCTGAGAGAGACATACTTCAGAAAGAAAAGAAAGCGGTGTGAGAAGGTGACGGGATCCTAAGTGTCAACCCTAAGACTTACATTTGCTACGATCAAATCAGCGGCACCGGTGAAAGAAAATCTCAAAAAAAGTGTACAGAAGTAACAAAACCCTAAGAAACAGTCGTCTTCTTAAATGTTTTCAAAAACGAAAAACTCTCCTTGCGGTAAATATAAATTTCAAAAGTGGTACGAACCAAAAATGGACACTTACACCATAGAGAAAGATGACGTGCGCTACTTGTATTATAAGCGTCGCGTGCATTCTAACGGTGTGACAACGAGTCCTTTAAAATATGAAAAAAAGTGTGTTATTGATTGATTGAGCGCATCTTTTCAAAAATAGAGTGTTATTAGAATTGAAAAAAAGAAAATAAAAAAATAAATAAAATTATTGTTGTGTTTATTTTCATACGTCTTCTTTTATTAGTAAGTAAAACAATTATAACAATTAACTAGCGTGTCCTCTTAAAGTGACACTTCCTCCGGTCGCTGCTGAATCGTCTAATTAAGGCATGTGTCGTCGTCACTTCTAGTCACGTGACTCATCAGGTCACTTCCGGTCGCGTGATCCTAAAATCGATCACTTCCTAAACAAAATTAAATTAAGAGACACATTTCTTCATGACCCAACCAATCAGAGGTCTCCATTTGACCAGAAGTAGGCCCCTCATTTGCATAAATGGGTCACTTCCGGTATACCAGCCAATCAGAAGCCTCTAACTAAGTCAAGGTCACTTGACGTCACTTCCGGTATGCCCTTATATGTACATGTGAAGGTCACATGACGTCACTTCCGGTATGCCCTTATATGGGCGTGTGACGTCACATGACGTCACTTCCGGTATGCCCTTATATGGGTGTGTGACGTCACTTCCGGTCAAATGGAAGCCTCTGATTGGCTGAGTCATGACCTTGACCTCTAACTAGGTCAAGGTCACGTGACGTCACTTCCGGTATGCCCTTATATGGACATGTGACGTCACTTCCGGTCAAATGGAGGCCTCTGATTGGCTGCAGGTCGATTGAGTAATAAACAGTACTTAACTATAGTCCCGTTCCGATACATACTATACTACTGGTATTGTGCCGACATTGCATGATGCCTCAAGATTTCATTTATTTCAGCTTTATTTATGATGCATCAATATAGTGCCAAATACAGCACTGACGAGTTACTTCCCAGAGTTGCAATCATGTATCAGGTCATCAAAAAGACATAATATTACAATAAAGCCATGTGCAGCCCTTAAAGGGTTAAAGCGGAGAAGGGCTGCATTAAATTGATGAAGACATGGAAGTTGCATTTACTACACACTAAAGACTCTGTGGGTTTACTTTAAACTGTCTATGGATTTCCTATTTCAATCTGGTGATAAAGAGCGTTCCTGTCAGGATTACAGACCCCACTGTCTGCCCCAACTATCTTAGTGTTCTCTTTGACACTACTTAATCGCTAAATTTAGAGTAAGTATGCCTTTGGGAAAATCAGAGTAAGCGAACCCAAGGATGAAGCTTCCCATTTTTAACCATCTAATTTTTCATTTCCAATTTCAATTTCAATTAGCAAATTTTTTTTTTATTATAAAATACATTCAAATATTATTATTGATGTTGTTTCAATCAAATTACAGAGAAGATTGATAATTACAATGAATTATTAAAGGGCTGTACTGTGCTTTGATGCATTTGTATGGGTCACGGAAAACTTAGTCATTATATCGGCCAGGAATCGAACCACAGACCTCTCGCACCGGTGACAAGCATGCTAAACATTACACTACCAACCCGTGTCTGACTGTTCTCCACTCCCTTTGTTACTGGATCAGTTCGGGAGGGGAGCAGTGACTATCCGAGCAGTCCACCCCTTCGGGCCTACCACTCAGACACAGAGCTATCACTGGTTCACTTCATATTTATCGTCATAATGCATCAATGCAGCCCCGAGCTGTACCCAAACGTGCTGCATCCTTGCACTATACCAATACAATTGGATAGCACATTAAAGTCCTATGCAGTCCTTAAAGGGTTAGCAACATTCATAGCCTTGACTTGATGCAACATAGTCAGTAAAAAACGCAATAGCTTTCAATCTATCCATAGATAAAGACAAAAGGAAGATGTAATCTGACATGTTACTTCATGAATTGGCAATCAGTGTTGGATTGAACATTGATGGGTTGAAATAGCGTTGGATCGGGGACTGATTGTCCAGACTAATGCGGTAAGAATAATGTGTATAATGTAGACTGTTGTGTCTTTGAGCCAGTATCTATAATTGTGGACATGATATCAATCACATATACTTTATATTCGATGGCATATTGGTGTTGTCTCTTAGCGCTTATATTTCACCAGATTGGATACTGTTTATTTCTATTATCTGAAGGCCCTGGGTATATGGGGTTTACACTTTATTTCGAAACATCATTTATCTACTTTCTAAAACTAGTCAACTGCTTTTTGAAAGTGCTTCTCAGCTTATAAGTAATGTCCATTCAAGAGAAATGTGATGAGACCAAATAGTAAGGATGATCCGCACACCTAACTATGAGTGGAGAGTGACCACCAACATGGCTGCCAGTCTGTAAGCTGTACCTGGGTTTGTGTGGCTCCACCTTGAGTGTACTGTCTGTACTATAGACTCAGGTGTAATTAGTTGTGTGCTGAGACAAATAGCAGGTAATGAAGGGTGTCCTTGTGTAGAGTGACAATCAGGACACTTCTTTAGCGGCAGGAGATTGGACACAGATAGGCAGGGTATGGTGTAATGTGGTGTTGAACAGCTTGAAGTGAGCTTTGTATTGGTGGTTTAAGAAAGCCAATGTGTCATATTGTCACCCCTTTAGATGAACCACCCATCAACCAACCACTGTCCTGTCTGTTACATAAAGTATGTCCAATATTATATAGTACATAAATATCTTGTATCTCAGCAAGATAAAGTTACTTCAGTACAATTTGAGATACTTAATAAGTCTCCCTGGTATTGTAAAATTGACAATCTGCAGAGCAAATGTCTTATAGAGTTAAAACGTTTTCTTGAAGACTGTCTACCTACCCCTCTATTGTTAAAAAAGTATTCACTCCTTAAACAGGCTAAACTCTACAGGGTGGCCATTTGTGCAGAGATGTGCCAACCTGAACATGTAACTCTTATTTCCCTAGAAATCAACCAAACCTCTGAGGGTCCATAATTGTGTCCTACTCTACCAGATTAGGTGCTGCCTGGCAGATTGCTGCTGACCTGTGGTGCCTCCCGTGGTGCCTCCCGTGGTGCCTCCCGTGGTGCCTCCTGTGGTGCCTCCTGTGGTGCCTCCTGTGGTGCCTGCCTGTGGTGCCTGCCTGTGGTGCCTCCCGTGGTGCCTCCTGTGGTGCCTCCCGTGGTGCCTCCCGTGGTGCCTCCTGTGGTGCCTCCCGTGGTGCCTCCTGTGGTGCCTCCTGTGGTGCCTGCCTGTGGTGCCTCCTGTGGTGCCTCCTGTGGTGCCTCCTGTGGTGCCTCCCGTGGTTTCTCCCGTGGGCGTGGTGCCTCCTCTGGTGCCTGCCTGTGGTGCCTGCCTGTGGTGCCTCCTGTGGTGCCTCCTGTGGTGCCTCCTGTGGTGCCTGCCTGTGGTGCCTCCTGTGGTGCCTCCTGTGGTATCTGCCTGTGGTGCCTGCCTGCCTGTGGTGCCTGCTGAGTCCTGCTGACTCGGCACTTTGTGTTCTCTGTAGGAAGGGCCTGGAGACTGTATAGAGGCAGTCATAATGGTGTCACCCTCAGGCAGTCACCCATTGTGCCTTACTCTTGAAGGGCCGCATAGTTCCCTATATACCCTTTGCCTATAAATCCAGCTTTTCCAAATAACTTGCCAGTGCTGCATTCTCCCATCTTTTAAATGCTTCTTTTTACTCGTTACTTGTAGAGTGGAGTAAAAAATTCACAGTTCCAAAACTTAATTATTTGTTTGTTTGTATTTCTTTTATTTATCCTGGAAAGGCATTAGGCTTTTTAGCCTATTTTGAATCAGATCCAGCAATTGTCTGGCATATAGAACCAGCACTTTGTTATGCTACAAGATCATGCCAGGCCTTTAAAAAGATGTGTTGAACAAGAGTAGATTTATGTTCATCCCCCTATGGATTATCCTTAATAATTAAAGGACAGCTGGATGCCTCAAGCTTCATGTTGGGCGTTATATCTGATTGCGGCACTCTCTACTTGTTCAACAGTGCTGCATTCATGCATCAGAAAAACAAAAGGGAAAAGCACATTAAAGCACTATGCCTTCACCCAAGAAGTATGTACACTTTACCTCCCCACTCTATGAGTCTCCTGGCGGCAAAGTGTTGATTGGCAGACACCAGTTATGTCCCTGAGAAAAATGATGCCTGAATAAGAGATGACACCACACACTTCTTTCTCCCCAATGAGGAATCTTTATTTATCATAATAACCACCCATTATGAACCTCCAGGGGTGGATCCAGGGGATGAGAACTCACAGGGGCCCACATTGGGATCCCATTTCTGGGTAGGAACACAGGTGTTTAGGGCACCATCCTTTTGCTGTCCCGGAATTATTGTCACTGCTTGATTTGTGTAAGGCCATGCAAAAAAGTAATTTCTCACAAGCGCTTGTGTCATAGAAATCATGTTTTCTTTCCATCATGAAATGGACACATTATAGACAGATATGGGCATATTTAGTTTTGAATCTTGATGTATAGCACCAGTAGTTCAGTGAACAAGAAATTACTTGTCAGTGGCAGATCCAAGATTTGAAAAGGTATGAGGGGGGCTGTTCTATCTGAAAATGTTTTTATTTTTTATTTTGCAATGTGTATTTATTTCATGAATGATTTTCCAAAATACATCAACAATCAAAATAGATGTCAATGTCAGGCGTTATATATCCTATTCGTCACAATCAACAACTTTGGGGACCCCCCCCTAAATCTGCCACTAAGCCTTGCTCGATTGGTATGTAATATGTTTAATGCTATTTACTATAACAGGATTATTTATTCCTGGACGGCCCAGGCTTGTAATGAGAAGCCAATCCTTTTTCTCAGGGAGCTAAAGTACCCAATTCCAGAACGGTTTGTGGTTACCCCTTTCTTCGCAATGGATTGCCTGTTTTTTTCTGGAAACCATGACATATTTAGGGCACGCATCTCTTCTTATATGTGGTAAATGGGGCTTCATCCTGCTCATTTACTTTTAGGGAAAGTGTTTATTTGTAAGAAGATGCCAAATAGCCCTTTAATCACACTCAGATGGCTTTAATCTCTCAGAGTTAAACAGTTCTTCTTTGGGTCAAATGTTTTTTTTGTACAAAATCGTTCTTCAGATCAAAATCAGTCTTTGGATTAAAAAGGTGTTATGACAGGAACTGTCAATAAAAGAGAAAGTTCCTAGTATTGACTTTTTGGTGCAGAACTGTCAATAACAGAATAGTTCACCAATATTGACAGTTAAACTGCCATTAAGAGAGAACTATCCGACCATTGGCAGTCTGAACTGTCAATAAGACAAACGTTTTACAATATTGACAGATTGAACTGTCAATAGCAAGATCAAGGTGGGCCAGCTTTTTACAGTGCAAACTGTCATAACTGTCAAAAACAGAATAAAATAAGGGAATTATATCCTGGTATTGACAGTAACAGTTGATGCGTTTTCACCTAACATAAGGCTTTATATCAATGTGTACATGCACATAGAACAGCCATGCCTCTTTGTATTCCTTGTCAGTTTGCACATATCAGCACAAGTGAAATAAGCCTGGTACCAATGTAAAGAGAAAATGTGTGGCAATTCGTAAATATCAAAAGCTCATGTGAGCTTTAGATAACAAATATTTGAAATATGAGATATATATCATATTGTGGATAGATTTTGATAAAAATTGTGAAAGCGATAATCTATGATGATCATCAAATCAATTAAAATTAGTTCATTTTTGCTCATTTATTGCATTAATGCTTCAACTGAAGTAAAGTAAACATAATAATCAATGCAAACACCTAATAAACTTAATTTCACTAAAACCATAAATTTTGACCTTTTGACCTGATTATCTCTGCTGTAGGATGTGCGAGATGGGACTGGTTAGGTGGAAACACATCACAGTTGGAGCTGTCTATAATTTCATATCAGTTAATGATACAGAGCTGAACACAAGTTGAAGGAATAACCACCCCATGTCAGTACCCTAATTAATTATAATGTTGTTTTCTATTTCTATATGCTACTCACAAACTCCTATATGTGTGATGTATAGGTGAGGCAACATTTCATGATAATATTATATGCACTCATACCCACATGCTCGTCACTTTGAACCACACAATGAATAGCAGATTGTTCCCAACCCTACATCCACCACCTCTATACTGACAGCTTCATGATTACCCCCTACACTACACCTGCTGCCACAAGCTCCCTCCCGCATCCCTCTACAATGGGCACCATACCTTATATTGCCATTATACTAAATATGGTAATGGTGGATAGTATCCCCTCACACTCACAGCTGTCACTGACACTGCCAGGGTCGGGTTTGTCTTGGTGAAGGAGGGTGTCACATCACACTGCACAGAAAATCTAACAGCTCCGGCCCTTAGTCTCTAGTGATAACTCTGGTTGGTCATAGGGACATTGGTCAGGCAAGTGCTATTCCAGAATGACTGAGGCAAAACCATTTGACCAATAGCTACTAATACCTTATTCAAAAGGACTTAGCCTAAAATAAAAAGACTAGGGTGAGTTGGTCATTACTGACCAACCTGACAATATTAACTAACCCAGGTTGGTTGTATAGGGAGCCAAAAGAACTGTCTAGGTTAGGCACTAGTGACTGATAGATTGGTCATATATAGGTAGCCACACTGATATTCCTAGGCTCCCTATAAGACCAATCTCTCAGTACCTAACCTAGTTAGTCATTTTTTGGCTCCCTATACGACCAACCTAGGTAAGTTATTAGTGGCAGGTTGGTCAGTACTGACCAACCCACCTTAGTCTATTAATTCCCAGGGGGAGCCACTGAGTGGTCATCATAGTATCTTACAGGTGAGACCAACTAGTGGTATACAAATACAACACACCAATGATGAACCTAGGTTAGCCACTACTGACTGACCCCTCATTTCTAAATATAAATTTGCCATAATGACTAACACACATATGACGAACCTAGTCTGTACTGACTAACCCTTTCAACCTTGATTTTCAGTGCAGAGAATATCAGTGTGGTGCAGCCTCGTCTAGCAGTTAGACACTGTGCTGCTGCAGGAGAACACCTCACACTCACAGGTGTCAGTCCCTGACATGGCCAGCAGCTCACTCCCTGTAGTCTTAGTCTTACATTTCCCAAAGCTGCAGTCATCGGGATGTTCATTTATGTGCATGTGGTTGATAAAGTAGTTTCAGTGCACGGAGAAGCTGAGTAAATACCAGTGATCACTCGTCTCTCAGTGACCAGCTTCTATATTGAACTTGGGGGCCTTAATGAAGAAAGTTCTTAGAGTGCAGTAAAAAAAGCAACCTTAGTGTATTTCATAATCAAAGCGAGTTAATTAAATTTAGCAATCAAAATGAACTGAACAACACACATGTATGCATGGCCTTTACATATGAAATGTAAACGGACCCTATAAGCTCTCTTTAATTCATTCAGGTAATATAAAATGATGCTACAATATTTCTGCACAGCCCAAGTGTTAATCTCATCTATCTGACTAGCAACCTGCAGGCTGTATAGGGAGCCTCTAGTCTCCATATCCTCCTCCCACAGCCTAATCCCTATATAGCCTGTGGGTACAAGGACTGTGTAAGTATAGTAAGGTGAGACTAAGGACAGGTCACATGACCCCCTCCCCATTACGGTCAGCCCAGCACCAGGCTGTAAGCTGATGGGTTTAACCTCTATACTCCCTCTTAGTGTCACTCAGCACAGGCGGCCTGTGTGGGTGGTACCTAGGGGAACAGGGACCCAGTGTAGGGAAGGTACAGGGACCCAGTGTAGGGATGGTACAGGGATCCAGTGTAGGGGACAGCTGAGGGTACAGGGACCCAGTGTAGGGGACATCTGAGGGTGCAGGGACCCAGTGTAGGGGACAGCAGAGGGTACAGGGACCCAGTGTAGGGGACATCTGAGGGTACAGGGACCCAGTGTAGGGGACAGCAGAGGGTACAGGGACCCAGTGTAGGGGACATCTGAGGGTACAGGGACCCAGTGTAAAGAAGGTACAGGGACCTGGTGTAGGGGAGAGCTGAGGGTACAGGGACCCAGTGTAGGGGACATCTGAGGGTACAGGGACCCAGTGTAGGGGACATCTGAGGGTACAGGGACCCAGTGTAGGGGACATCTGAGGGTACAGGGACCCAGTGTAAAGAAGGTACAGGGACCTGGTGTAGGGGAGAGCTGAGGGTACAGGGACCCAGTGTAGCGAGTGTACAATGAACTAGTTGGTCAGGCATTCCTATCAAAAGATTTCTCGACTACTTGATGGTGTATGAACCCTTGGCCATGTGTGTATGATTGACAGTGCTCTTGTAAATAACCCTTTAATCCTAACAGAAACTGAGTGCTATCATGCCTTTTTGTCCTCATGCTGCATTAATACAATCCCGCTGAGTAACTCATCTGTGCTTCATTCAGGCATCACGCTGACACTATGGCGTTAAGAGATTCCTGAAGGGGTAGTCTAATGCACCAAAACAGTGTTAGTGAATTACTCAACACTGCTGTATAGGTGCATCCTGATAACCAATGGGCTTGAGCACTGCATGATGCATATGTCTCATCGTTTATAGTTCAAATATCATCATGATGCAACAGTGAAGTGCCAAGAGCAGCCCTGGTTAGTTACTAACCAGGGCTGCATTCATATATCATGGCAACAAATTAAAATAGTACATTGAGGCCCTGAGCTGTCCATAGAGGGTTACCATGGTGCAGGGCTGATTTAAATAGTTTAGGACACAGACGTGATGCAATGCATTAAAGTACTCTGCAGCCATTAAAGGGTTTACTGTATATTGGCACTTTAGCTTTTGAATCCATATTTGCCTGAGTACTGTTCATATTCAATTAAAAGAGATTAAATACGGTAGTTGTCATAGTATAGGTTATAACTGGTTGTCATTTGGTTAGCCACACTGTGGGACTACTTGTTAGAGCTGCAATCATGTACCATGACAACCAGGGAAAATTGAAGCACTATGCAGTACCTAGAGGGATAGCACCATGGACACCAATGACTTGATGTTAAGAACTAACCATTAATGAAAAGCCTAGCTTTCAATCTAGTCATGGGTAAAGACAAAAGGGAGATGTAATTTGACATGTTTCTTTATAAATTGGCAATCAGTACTAGATTGGACGTTGATGGGTTTGGTGAAGGTTCTGCAGGGCTGATTAGAAGTAGACTGATGGGGTAAGATTGACGTGGCGTCTCCTGTTCCAGTTATGTGCCAGTATAGCTGTGGACTATCAATCACATACTGCCAATTATACACCATCATGTTGTGAGGCAACACTGGGATATAGATGATCCGGGCCTTCGACCTCTTTGCATTATTTTCTCAGTTTAAATAAGATAATATTTTTATTTTGGTTGCATTGGATATTATGTTATTCAATATCGTTTATTTTATGAAGGTCCTGAGTAGATGGAGTTTACACATAATTTTACAGTTTACCTTCTGAAAACTGCTCACTGGACCTTTCAAGGGATATTCTGGCAGTGGAAATGAGGTATCCCTATTGCACAGTGATGAGAGCAGGCAAGGAGAAAAGATGTGTACTGTCTGTACTATAGACCAATGTGTAATGTGTTGTGTGCTGAGACAAAGAGTGACAATCAGGACACTTCTATAGCGGCAGGAGATTGGACATGGATAAGCTGGGAATGGTGTCATGTGGTCTTGAACAGCCTGAAGTGAGCTTCATGTTGGTGGTTTAAGAATGCCACTGACGTTGACTGAAACACACCAGTTACAACCTCGATCAAAATGATGCTGGAATAACAAACGACACCACAAACTTCTTTAGCCCCACCCACTCACACACAAATGAGGCAGATTTATTTATTCAAATAACAACCCATTATGGACCCCAAGGAGTGGATCCAGGGGGTGGGAGCTCAGAGGGGCCCACATTGGGATCCTGTTTCTGGGCAGAAAATAAGAAAATAGTTTCCTCCATTTTTTTCACTGGGCACCAAAACTCATGCTGTGTTTGAACACAGGCGTTAAGCGGACCCTTTCATCTGTATTACTGTTCTGGACTTCGTAAATATTACCACTTATTTTTAAATGGTTTGACGAAATATCAAGTCCGGTAGGCTTAGACACTGAGTCTCGTATTTCGCAAAAGCTGAATAACCAGCCCCCGTATTTCCTCAAACATCCGTATTTCGCGAAAACTTCACTTCCGGTTCAGCATAAAGATCACTCCGCCAACTGAGTTCCAACCCCCAAGCCTGTCCGAGACGGCCGAGTGGTTAGCGCTCTCGCCTTCCACCGCCGCGGCCCGGGTTCGATTCCCGGACGATGCGCGACGTTTTCGTTACGAATTCGTCGTCATGATACTTTTTTTTCATTGGTCGTTTTTAGCTTTAAAATCGAGTTATATTGAAAAAAAAATAGCGCACGCCAGAGAAAAGATCCTATATTTAGACACCTGATAGCTGAATTAGGCCCTACTCCCCCAGAAAATTTGGTTGAGGGTTATTGACGAACGTTCGGTGAAGAAATGTATCGTAAAATTTTCCCATAGAGAAACGGTGGCGCCGAAATCTGGACTGGTGAGTAAAAAGAGGGGCGGTGTGAACAAGCAATAATTTATTTATTTTTTTATGAATTATCGTTTGATCGTCTTTCATTTGAATAAATTAATAGTTTTTAATAGGATATTAGGCCCAATTTTTACAAATAACGATGATATAGGCGATAGAGGGGGGGGACTATATTTTTGCAAACCAAATTATGCATGCGCTAATACCGGAAGTGAGGTCGAGCAAGGTGTCATGGCGGCATCAGGATGTGTTTGAAGACGATGCAGGTTAATAAAATGTCCTTTTCTCCTTTAATACTTGACATCTGCATTTAAAAATAAACACAGGATCAGTTTAAGTTGTGTATTTGCCCTCCAGATTGGCCTCTCAAGGCCCCGCATTCCCTTTCAACCCTTATAAAGGGTTTCAACGGAATACGGGGCCTTTCGAGGCCAATCTGTCGGGCAAATACACAACTTAAACAAATCCTGTATACTTATCTACTGTAAGGCCACAAAAAACTGGTTTGTCATCACTCCTTGCGTCATGGAACATGTTATCAGAGTTCCCTTCCTAATTTCAATGAATAAACCAAATTAGAGTTAAAAAAATGGGTCTATTTGTTATCAAACTAAGGTTGATAGTGTTATTAAAGGAATAACTTGCATTTTTAAAATGTATACATGTATGCCATATATATAAAAAAACAGTACCATAAAAACCTTGAATACAAGCCTAACTTGCATATAAGCCACACACCGACTTAGGGCCGATCCTATAAGCCACACTGGTGATCTGACTTGTGTACTAGCCGCGGCTTCAACGTGAGGTTTTACAATATTCTTGCAGACGGCCCAGTCATTGAATAAGAAAGCAACATTTTTTCTCAGTGGCCTAAGATATTGAATATCTATACAGTCCATGGTTATTACTACTGAAAACGTAAAATTACCATCCCACAAATAGAATCTGGAGCTGGCAAATGTCGGGTTTTGGGCTGGCACTTGCCAAGTGGTTCTTATATCTGACAACTCCAGAGGCAATAGTGGCTAATATCCCCTCACTCTATTTTGACGTAAAGTAACATATTTTTGCTAGCTGGGCAGTTGCCTCAGTCTCAAAGCGGCAGTCATCTAATGTAGTTTTATGTCCATGTTGTTAATAACATAATTTCAGTGCAGAGAGAAGCTAAATAAAATTGATCACTCATCTCTCAGTAATTGGGTGGCTAGTTTATTTACTGAACCTGATTTCAAACTTAAAATGAGTTGATACAATTTAGCAACAAAACATAATTTGCATAAACAATATTCTCACACACATGTATGAATGGATGTCCTAAAGATATTAAATTTGAGAGGATGATAACCTCTTATTGGTATGTCCCTTTAAAAAAATGCATAGGCGAAGTGTTCATGTTATCTATGTGACTAGCAGCCTGCAGGCTGTATAGGGAGCCTCTAGTCTCCATATCCTCCTCCCACAGCCTAATCCCTATATAGCCTGTGGGTACAAGGACTGTGTAAGTATAGTAAGGTGAGACTAAGGACAGGTCACATGACCCCCTCCCCATTACGGTCAGCCCAGCACCAGGCTGTAAGCTGATGGGTTTAACCTCTATACTCCCTCTTAGTGTCACTCAGCACAGGCGGCCAGTGTGGGTGGTACCTAGGGGAACAGGGACCCAGTGTAGGGGACAGCTGAGGGTGCAGGGACCCAGTGTAGGGAAGGTACAGGGACCCGGTGTAGGAGGACAGCTGAGGGTGCAGGGACCCAGTGTAGGGAACAGCTGAGGGTGCAGGGACCCAGTGTAGGGAACAGCTGAGGGTACAGGGACCCAGTGTAGGGGACATCTGGGGGTACAGGGACCCAGTGTAGGGAACAGCTGAGGGTACAGGGCATCAGTGTAAGGGACAGCTGAGGGTATAGCCTATAGGTGACCAGTGTAGAGAACACATGAGGGTACAGGGGACCAGTGTGGGCAGGAAACCAATGTAGTGGAGAGCTTGGTGTGAGACATCTGAGCATTACATTACATTAGGAAAATTGGGTGTTTTCCTGTGGGTCTTTAACCCCGTAAAGCATTAAGGACGGCATTGTACTTTAATGCATCATGCCATTTGTTGTCATGATGCATGCATGCAGCCAGTGTTTGCCAGTGCTTGCCAGTGCTTGCCAGTGCTTGCCAGTGCTTGCCAGTGCTTGCCAGTGCTTGCCAGTGCTCGCCAGTGCTTGCCAGTGCTCGTCAGTGCTCGCCAGTGCTCGCCAGTGCTGCATTCAATCATTCAAGGATGCCTTAAGGTGTAAAGTTAATGTCGTGCTGGTGAGTAACTCTTTAGTCCTATTTTGGAAAAACCATACAAACCCTTCAGTAATATACAAACCATCTTAGGTTGGCATGATGCATGAAAGTACTTGGTATGTTACTAGTTGGTACTGCAAGCATGTATCAGAATGCAAACTCTTTAAAGGTCATGCATCTCCGACATGATATGAGGTCCCTTCACAATACTCCCTCCTTTGTAATATGTCCTGTACATGCTACCATATATGGCTGTGTCTCATGAGATTGTAACAATTGGATAGTCTTTGACCGGCTGAGGTCTTTGACTGGGTGGTCAATGTCTTTGACCGGGTGACATTTTTGACCGGGTGACATCTTTGACCGAGTGACATCTTTGACCAGCAAGATTAAAACAGTTGAGAAAGGGCCTATTTAGAAAGAAATGCGGGGGGAAAGTTAATATATATATAATAACACTATATATTACAAATTTCCCGGCATTTCCGTGTACATAGCCCCCCATTTCAGCTGTTTCAATGTTCTCATGTTTACAAAGTCGTGAGACTGAGCCATATAGTAGTTCCCCAATGCATGTCCCCCCTTCTGGCTGTATGTATGAGTCACCATGTAATGGTGTGGTGTACGGTTCATGCTCGTCATCCTGCTTATGTATAATTTACTCATATCGGTCCTGAGCTCCAAAACCCCTGCAATCTCAGGCTCTTGCAATTTGGGAGCCTTTCAGTTACTCCCAAATTGCAAGGGTTCTATTGCAAGGGTGCTTACTCCAAATCCCACTGAATGATATATGGTCAATTCCCACGAAAATGGAGCACAGGGTCGTAATAGCTCGTAATTCAATATAATCTCAATGAAGTCCTGAAGACTATCTGTTTTGGTACATTTGTGTAGAGCTCGACTTAACCTGTCAATGGGTACCCACTTTTACCTGCCTAATTCCATTATTAAAGTTTCTAGGGGCCAGAAGGTGTGTATTTACAGGCATTTTTACACATTTTGAAAAAAGAGAATTTGAAATTTCTAAATTGAAGTGTAGATTATGTGGAAAATATGTGTTATAGTGATAGGATTTATTTATGTACATGACCACAGGGCTAGGGGCAATAATTTAGGTTTATTGGAGTGGGCTATATCATTCCATTATAATGGATTTGTTTGGATTTACAAGATAAATAATGTGGGGTAGTTTTTTGCATCACCGTTCGTAGGTACATTATAATGGGAATTTATCCAAGGAAAGCACCATCCTGGTATATTTGAACTCCTTAATATGCAGGGCCCAATGAGGGGTTTCTAATAGTGTAAAAATGAATTGTACACAGGTCTATGTAATTCTACCATTACACTTAAGGCAAAGTGGGGTAGGCTGGGCGTGACCGTGCGTAGGTCCACAAAAAATATAATTGCAGACTTACCCAAGGAGATTAGTAGAAACTATTTATGAATTACATTGATTATACTATGATTATGCTATTCACAAAAGAACAATTAGGGTGGGGGTACTATTCTTTAACCTGTGAGATATTATAATCAAATAGTGACCGTGCGTAGGTACATCACCGTGCGTAGGTACATCATAAAGTAACATAGAAAAATAGGTAAAACAAAGCCAATATCACAAATATCTTTCAATATTTACTTCAACAACGGGGGGACCAATAATTAAGAACATTTTTATCAGTTTGAAAACTGTAAATAACGTACAAAAGTACTTGGTATAGGTGCCGTCACCGTGCGTAGGTCCGTCACTATGTGCAAAATTATTTTTTTCATTGCAAAAAACGAGTTTGGGTATTTTAATTCTATGAAAATCTATAGTTTGGTCAAAGATCCGATAGAAAACCCCAGAAAATATTCCTAATCATAGCTATAACTTTATTTAATGGGTGGAATACTTCCATCACCATGCGTAGGTCCCATCACCGTGCGTAGGTCCAACTTAAAATGATCATAAATATGTCATTTAATGGAATTAATGTTCCCAATTTGATAAGTATACTCCCTCATATGGTATATATGGTCTGTCAAAAACTCGGAGCAATATCTGCTATTTTAGATTTCACCCCTCAATTAGACCCTGTGATCCATTTTCGTGAGAATCGACCATATATGGCATTGCTCTGCAATCTAGGCATATCTGTTGCAATAAAGACATTAAAGGTTCACGAGAGTTGGTCCTTTCAGGGGTTATTTCATGAGTTGAATGTGAGGCCATATTTCACAATGCCACCTTTGTGTACACTTTTTTTTTACCTTTTTCGATTCAAATTAATTTAGGCCCTCCCCTGATGATAAATTAGCTGAAATAGCTTATTTTCTATGCCGTTCAAATGTAAACAAACCACCAGTCTGATGACGTCACAGGGCCGTGATATAGCCATGACTTATTTTACAGGGTAGTGACTTTTCAGCAACAGTTGCATCATGAGATTTGAGCATTAAAGCTTTTTAGCCAACAGTGTTGTACTACAGCCTGCTCACATAACCGATGTCTCTGATAAATAGAGAGTAACATTGCTATTTTTATATTGTGTTTAATATTCTGTAGCCATGAGAGGACAGTTGACAGTGCACTCTGCTGCAGCAGCATATCAGATCTACTGAGCCCTATCTGAACCAGCACTGTTCTTTCTCCCGCTAATGATTGAATGACGTTGGAAGAAGACACAGGATAATAACACTTGAAGGTGGACTGATCACTGAGGTAACTCTAATGTGACTCCTTAACATTAGCAGGACTCTATAATAACTCTATAATGACTCCTATTCTAAGACTCCCTAATGATTGGGAGTCACTTACGGAGTTGTGGGGAGAGTTACCTCAGTGATTTGGGCTGGACTCCCATTTGAGAGTTACAGTGATTCTACTTCTTCTCTCTGTGTACTCCATTGTAATCAATGCTAAATCACAGCTCCATTTTATAATTATGGACAAAGATGATTTAGCTTCTCAAACGCCAACTAATGGAATGTGTTCATGTCTGATGTGGTTTATGATGGAGACACACGTGACCAAAACCAGAGAAGGAGCACTGTGGTGTAGTCATGTTCTGCTTGTTTTGTTCTGAGTAGACATGCCCTTCTTGTATGGTATTCTGTCTATTGCATGTACCATGCATCTGTAGGCATGCTGTCCCAGCCAGGTAAACAAGTAAACAGATACCCCCATGACACAACTACAGCTATTGATGGGTGGGTGGGTGGGTTATGATGCTGTGGTAGTCTGCTCTGTAGTGTCTTATATCACAGAACACAATACTCTATTGTGATTTCTATGACAAAGTTACAGTTGTGATATGTAACAAATTGAGGTATCCTCATTTATGGTCATAAATTTCCATATGTACATACTGTGTTCTTGACAATAAAATGATTTTCAACCCTAAAATCTAAATCAGCATAGGAAGGCCCCATCATGTACAAAACACCTCTAACCTGAGATATTCTGATCATTTCCCATTTGGGAGACCATGATTATTCCTGTACTGGGAATCTTGTAGGAGTGAATTTAATTAATCCCCAAACATGGGAGACTAAATAGTTGGAATATGACCTGAAACCAAACAAATAACAATGATTGGAATTTAAATGCATGCACCTGAGCCACAGGTGGAAAAACAACATACCTGATTAAGTGCATAAGTGGAAAATACTCAAGAAAGAATATATTATTCCTCGAAAAGGGGATATAGATGGTCCACAAATAGGCGTGGTTAGGATATGTCAATACCCTTAATGGATATGCTTTCTCAATGCGTAGATGGTGCAAACACCTGCAGTTGTCAAATAACCACAGTCCTGAACAAAAAAGTATATTGTACTAAAATCCAATTATTTCAAACCCGGGTATGTCATAAGTGGCAGGTAAGATCTGCTGCAGTAGTTGTAACACCACACCTGTTCCCATTAGTACCAGGACCACCCATCAAATCTCCCCTCCCCATTCCTTATAGCTACAGTTTTTATCGGCACAGTGTCAGTGCCTTCTGGAGACAACATATATATATAAGGTTCAGTCTTAATAATTAAGATTCAGTCATCCCTGTTTTTTTAAAACTTGCTATTGCATGAATGAGAGTAATGGACTTGTATCCTTGATTGCATGCACTGGGGACCATTGATATGCCCCTTAGACATATTCTCATCTTCAGCCAATTAAAGAAAAAATGAGGTCCCAGTTATCCCTCATCTTAATCGGCTCTTTTATAATAAGCGTTCAAGACGAGAGTTTACCTTTTACGAAAACACAGACCATTGGTTGACGTAAACACAGCTCATTGTTTGGTATAGAGAAATTGAGCATCAGACATAGTATTGGAAATGTAGGCACTAGACACTGTGTCATCTCTGTATACACAATGGGTATCTGTTCTGGTAGGGGCTATTGCACAGGCTATTATCACATACCATAATGTATAACATATTCAATATACCCATTTTTACCACTGATGCCTGCCATTTATGGGCATATTACAATTATACACAGCCTAAAATAATTTTCTTACCCCAAGAAAATACTAGAATCAAGATTAAATTTTCTCAATTCAAGGAATAAACTCATTCTGAGTTTTTATGTTTATCTTGTTTTCAGAAAGTGGAAGCTAAAATTTTTTTTAAATATTTTTCTAGTATTCTTCTAGAAACAAGTATTCAAGATTATTTTTCTTCAGGAATTTTCTTAAAACTGGTCATTTATGCACCCAACAAGATTATATCTTATATTCCTGAAATAAGAAAGTTCTGTTTCTAGATTTAAGATTACTATGTCTTGAAAATCTGCTCAGTTAAGAACCATGTTTCCAAATTGTCAATTAGGGCAAAAAAATATGCAAGTATACTCTATTATGTGATGGTTATGACCATGCTTAATGCCTTCACCAATTTCCTTCCATTATTTGGGAATTTTATAGGTGTGGAATGTGGTTTCCTTAGGGATCAAGTATACATACTACTAAATAAGAATTATTTTCTTAAATTAAGAACATTAGTTACATGTGGTGCCATAAGAGGCCACCACTATGCAATACAACAACTTTCTTATCAAACAGGGTATACATTTCTGCCTCAAATTAGGTCCCAAAGAAACAGAAGAGGGTAAAAATATGTGGGAAAAGGGGAAATTTGTTAGGGATTAATTTGATGTAAGAACACTTGTTCCAATGAATGAATTATAATAACTATAGGGAGAAAAGATAAGAGACACCATTTGCTTGATAATATCATTTAACTAAAGGGGAGGATTACCTGTCCCATTGCATGAAGTGAAATGACTTTGTATAAAGGTCTGTTTGCTTAAACTCTAATGTAGCTACAAAAAGCTGCATTTAATCTGATGAACCTCTTTCTGATGCTCTGGCATCAATCCCTTCTCTCTAAGACTAATATTAGATATAATCATACCCCTTTCCCAGCCAAGAACATCAATCTTGTTTATTTACTCGAATAAGAAATTAAAACTTACTTAAGAAAAAGGTTTTCTAGAAAAAAGGTCAATTCCGTAAGAAAGATTTTCTTATTTTAAGAAATATGTCAGGAAATGTCATCTTGAATCCAGTATAAGATACTTGATTTAAGAATGTTTTTCTTGTTTGTTCTTCTTGTTTGTTTTTCTTACTCTAAGTATATTAAACTCAACCATGCTTTCAAGTAAAATTTTGTTATCCTACGGACAAACTTGTTTTAAGTTTATTTTACTTAAAACAAGAAATATTTTCTGAAAATGAGAAAATTGTTTTTGGCTGTGTAATATTGCTGGATGACATGTTTTTTGTCTCTGGACTCTGTGATTATGACAGTATGATGCCTCGAGGCTTCATGTTAATTTCTTGTCGTGATGCACCAATGTAAAGCAGAGATCCAATTTTGGGAGTCTATCAACTATGCATCAAAAAGGCTGATATGATGATATGGGGCATTGTCAGGGATGCATCATACATTAAAGAAAAACATTTTCCCCTCTCAATGGCAGCCATTTATCTGTGACCAGACATATGTTGTCTTCTTCATTGGATGCCAAAGTGTCATCTTAGTAATGGACACACTGACATCTCCATGGTGACGGTAAGTCAACATGGATACCACTGTTACGACATGACATGAGACGTGAGCACTTCCATCGCCTAATATCAGCCGTGGTTTATCATTTGAAATAACGCACCTCACCCACATGGAGGCAACTTTATATAAAATGTCTGTCTGTGGCACTGTGAAAGGGCCTTAAAGGAGAATGTGCAAGTGGAGTCAGTGGTTGGAGTAGAGACAGGTGAAATACATAGACAGAGCTGCACGCGAAAGTCACCGAGTCAGTGGTTATCGCATGAGTGTTGCTTCAGCACCCAAATTTATGTATGAGGACTGTTTTTGATAGAAAATATGAATATCTCGAAGGAAAAGAGGATTTCCCTGCACTGAGATTGTAAACTGAGAAGGTAAACAATGACCTATTTTATCAGCATTGTCTAGGCAGGCCTATTTAGACATAACTGCTGGCGGTTTGCCCTGAACTTCACTATTGTTTGTGAAAACAGAAGTATATTCTAGCAATTGGTAAACCACTGCAAAAGCATGCAACTCTATTTCTGTGATGGCATGTATCTCATGACTGTAGCTTGAGAAAGTGATATTTTCCACATTTCTCACAAATATCATGGCCATACTGTAAACATATTTTATTACGCACTGCACCTAATTATTTCCGTGGATTCCGCGAATGTCAAAATCCGTGGAAATATGTACACAATGAATATTTATCCAATATAGCCATGGAACTAGCAAATTCCTATAGTCCCAAATTTAAAGTTAGTACATCCGATAATTTGGGCTCAAAAATAGATTTTCTTTAAAATGAGCCAGGATGTTCACAAATAACATACTTCCCTTCCTATCTATTCCATTTCTCCCTATTCCTTGCCATTTTGTCCAAATTTGATTTTAATGCCCAATTTATGGTCATTTTTGAATAAAATCGTGCACGATTTTATTATCCCCATTGAGAATACACTGTAAATACCATAGTTGGGCCCAATGGGACCAACTTTCAGAGCTGTTACTGGCCATGGATACCATTTTGATGTCCCCTAACCTATTAATAATATACTTTTACAGTATTTGGAACATCTTTATGAAGAATTTAGAATTTGATAGAAAATCGGATATACCCACTTTAAATACACATGAAACTGTCCTTTTAGCAAATTCGCGAAAATTCATAACAGCGAAAATATGTTTATCGGCAGAACAATTCAGCAGTAGATCATGAGCATATGATATTATCTGTAGATCTGTAGAGGGCCTTAACTATGTGTGTCTCAATGTGTGTCGGGGGGAGGGTGTGGTATCAGCTTTAACCTATTTATGTGTCAGATGGGGAGGCATGTGAGGGGTAGTGAGCGATATCAGATTTAATCATGTGTATGTAGCTGGTTGGGAGGGGTGTCAGGGGAGGCTGTGATATCAGCTTTATCTATGCGTGTTTGCAGATGGGGACAGGTGTGAGGGGGTGGTTTGGGATGTGAGGGCGGGGGTCTAGTGTCAGCTTTAGCTGTGTGTTTGTAGGTGGCTGGGGAGGGGTGTGAGGTGTGGGCTGCTGAGGCAGTCACCACTGGAATGTAGGGCAGGCTGACATGTTAGGTGACAGGGAGTGGCACACACAGCAAGCACCAACAATAGAACAGTCAGATCCCCCGGCAGGGTGGGGCTTAGGACAGCCTCAATGATGACCAAGCCAGCCATATAGAAATAGGATATTAGGTTTCATGATTGCTTATTGGTTTGTTTTCAATGGATGCTCCATAAACAACTGAGGGGCATCATCCGTGGGTATTATTGGCCATCACTGGGGTCATCGGATGTTCGGAGCAGTGAGTGCCGATCACTGGGGCTACTTCCAATTGCTTCTATTGTTCATGCTCTCCAAAGGACCCGATAAACATCTTTTTCTGTGGATGTCAATTTGATGCTGATCTGTTGTTTTGCACAGAAAACCTGATTGTAGACTGCAGACTAACAATTTTAATATTATTGAAAATAGGTTGGGTCAAGTCTGAGTAGTGAACTCCTTTAGCCCATCATTGCCCCCCCCCCATTGTCATGAAGAGTCATGAGCATAGATCAACAGACTTTCATTGTACACTAGATAAACATTATACAGTAATCATAATATTATGTTATTTTATACTGTACTTACTTTCACACATTTATGGCACAGTGTCATCCCTGTGTTAATGGATAAGGAGTGAAATCAGTTGCATTGGCAACTAAATTTACACTTTTCTGACAAGGGGACATAATACTTATGTAGAAATATTTTTGGCCTGGTTCAAAAATTTGTCTCATAGGGTAGCAGTCATTTAGTGGTGTTGCTGTCATAGGGAAGCACTAGTACTGCTCTATAGCAGCAGCGATTTTTCAAGGGTATTTTAAGATGCTGCCAAGAGGCAGCAGCAGCCCTTAAAGGGTTAAATAAACATTATTTAGTAATCATATTTCATTTCATACTGTACCTACTTTGACAAATTTTATGGTGTACATTTGGCAGTATGTCACCATGGTTAAGAAGGTTACCTCATGATGTGAGACGTGATGCCTATGCGGCAGTGGGAGGTCAGAGGGGAATCAGGGAGGAGGCCACACAGGAAATAGAGTTCAAGAGGCTTCCCACCAGGCAAAGTGTCAGCCTCCCCAGGCACTTCCATTGCCTATTATGGGCTGTGGTTTGTTGTTAATGCACTTCACCCAGATGGAGGCAATTTACTAAAAAAACGTCTGCCTGTGGAGCTGTGGGAGGGCTTTCAGGGAGAGTGTAAGGGGTGGGAGTGGGGTCAGTGGTTAGAGTAGACACAGCTGAAATATGCCAACATACCATTGTGCTGTGTGTCAGAACCCCCTAGCAGACCACTCAATCAGCCAGTGGTTAGATGCTGCCCACTACTATGGTGCTATCACACTGTGAATAAATTCCAATCTCACTGCCCCTATTTTGGTCAAATAACTCCTCTCTGATACCATGAACACTACAACAGGCTGTTATCACTGGCTGGCATGTGATGGGGTACCCCCTTATTATATGCCTGCCTTCATTGGCTTACACTTGGGGCAGAGGCTTCAGGTCGTTAGCCTAATTGGGAATGGGGCTTACTGTGTTCCAGTGATCTTAGGCTGCAGTTGATCGGCTCTTCAGTCAAGACACATTGGGAAGATATCCTGGCTAGGGAGGTCCAGATATGTTCCCAACATGATTGAGTATCGAGTACTTAAATTAAACGTTTTCCTGTCATAAGCCGCTGCTGTCAACATATTTGAGCAGGATACTAAAAGGGTATTTCACAATACACATAATCTCTGACTATTGATATGTAATACACAGATGCATTGGAAGACAATAAAGGTTTTATCAATGATAAACCAATGAATGAAGTTGAAATGCATGCACCTGAGTCACAGGAGGAAAAACAACAAAAAAAACAATTGAGTGTCTGAAATCCTTGTCAATTCCTCACAATCCCATTGATAAACATTATTAATAACTGAAGATATTCAAGCAATATTTTATTCTCGGAAAAGGGAGACGGTCGAATATCAAAAGTCCTTAACAGAACCAGACTAAAATCCAATTATCTAAACCCCAGGAGGTTTCTAAGTGGGAACTGCCGACTTTCTGTAACACCACACCTGTTCCCATTAGGACCACAACCACCCAGCATCTCCTATCCCTTATCTGTGGATTTATCTTCATGCATTTATAATATAAGCAATGTGTGGCACAGCCTGGAGCCCTAGTACTGCTGGTAAAAAAAAGCATTGTCACCAATCAAAACTTGCCTCTATTCAAAATTTTCTTTTTGAGGAACGGCAGTCATTAGCTGACGTGGCACCTCCACTGGTGGCCAAAGTGTTAAATAATTGGCCTGCTGACTTAAACATCGTGACATACTGTCACCAAGGTTACGAGAGTAACAGTGTGATGTGAGGCGTGACATCAGAACAGATGCAGCAGTGTGAGGTCAGATGGGGAATCAGGGAGGACGCCTCACAGGAAATAGAGTTCAAGAGTCTTCCAAGCAGGCTATGCATCAACGTCCCTATGAGATGAACACTGTCTCCACCATTTTCCTGCGCCACCATCACCGGAAGCGGATAATGAGAATAGCACAAGAGATGACAGATATTTTGGGTGGTGGTCAGATAGAGCTTAGGGTAATGAATAGGATTAATTGAGGGAAACATGGGTACTTTTTCAATGGTTAGAATGTGTGCATGTCTGGTGTCCAACTAGTTTTGCACAGGGATGTGACCAGAACCAAACAAAGGACATTGTGGTCTATTGAGGTATATTGGTTGTCACAACACGGGAGTTCTGTACAGGGTAGGATGTGCTGGCATTTATGTACAGAGTAGCATGCAGTATCATGTCTTTGAGGCTAGTCATATTCTATTGGGTATTTCTAAAGCAGACATGCCCTTCATGTACATCCTACTCTGTATATTGCATGCTGCATACAATGTACCTGTAGGCATGCTGTCCCAGCCCAGTGAATCAGTCACCTTATACCCCCACAACATTAATATGGTTGTCAATGGCAGAGAGGATGATATGGCAGTGTATGCCACCCCTGTAGTCTTTCATCACAGAACACAACCATCATTCATCAGTTCAATGCCAAACCTAGAACATCAGTCATGGTTATAGGGGAGCCTAGGTCTTTTTCCCACTGCTGTAGTCTAACCGTAGATATTTTGATGATTTTCAAATTTGGGAGACAAAGCTGATAGTTCCCTTTCTTGGAATATTTTAATGGCAAATGAGATTTTTGGAATTGTAATACACAAATTGTTTGAATGTGACCTGGAATCAAACAAACCAAAAAATCAAGAATCATTGTGCATACCTTGATTGAAAACAACAAATCATTCACAATGCATCTATGTTTCAAATGTTTCCCAATTAGGACAGAATGTATTGTGTGGGGCTTATACTTCAGATTACCAGGAACCAGTTCAATTCATGCATCTATCAAACACCATAACAACCAGTTCTGTCACCAATCAGAACCTCTTTTATTTTAAATTTCTTCCCCGATGAATGGCCACCATTAGCTGATGTGGCACCTCCGCTGGTGGCCAATGTGTTGACTAATGGACGTGGTAACTGTGTGACATGAGATGTGACGTCACAGTGGATGCGGCAGTGGGAGGTCAGAGGGGGGATCAGGGAGGAGGCCACACAGGAAATAGAGTTCAAGAGTTATCCCAGCAGGCTATGTGTCAGCCTCCCCAGGCACTTCCATCACCTATTATCGGCTGTGGTTTGTTGGTAATGCATGGCACTGTGAGGGAGGCAGTTTTATATAAACTGTCTGCCTGTGGCACTGTAGGAGGGCCTGTAGGAGGTCCAGGAGGTGTGGGAGTGGGGTCAGGGATAGGAGTGCAGGCACCTGAAATACGGAAATAATGATTCTCCCCCTAGCAGGTCACTCCATCAGCCAGTGGTTAGATGCTGCCCACTACTATTCTGCTATCAGACAGTGAATAAACTCCTATCTCACTGCTCTTAGTCTGGGGAAATCATTCCCCTCTACTACCTTCATCACAATAACACATCAAAACAGAATTCAGGCCTATTACAACAAAATGTTTAAATTAAATATTGTCCATAGAAAAACCATTATATACCATATTTCACATGATAAGTACTGTCCCTCTAATAAGCCTCCCCCCCCCCCACAATTTTTCAGTTTTTTTTTCAGTTTATTTAATGTGTTCCTCTGATTTTCAGTCCATACTACAAAGCATACTTTTATAGGGGAACTAATCATCAAAGACAAAACACTGCTGGTCAACATTTCAGATTTTGCTTGATATTAATAGGGTCCCTTATAATCAATTAGGTTTTATGCAACATCCTACCACCGGCCCACAACAGCAGCATCATAAGTTACCAGACTCCTCATAGAGCCAGCAGCAAGCTGAGATTACATCAGGCAACCCACACGTGACATTTAAGCACAGATGGAACCAATATTCAGATGTAATGGATGCAGTGATAGTGTGGGAAGTAGTTTTGGGAGATCCAGGCAACTCTAGGCTCCTTGTACATTATCATGTCTAGTTGTTATTTTTATGGAATATATCAGACTGGTAACAATGTTATCAATGCTTGTTTGGCTATAGAGAGAGATCACAACCAATCTAATCATACAGAATCAATTAGAAACTGAACCTTAATAAAAATATTCAATCATTTATTATTCTGTAATAACAAAATATGGCAGATAATATTACCATATTCTATAAGCTCCCTCTCGCTAATAAGCCTTTAGTTTTGTAACAAGTAATATCTGGGCGTTTATTAGATTTATGTATGCTGCTTTGAGCTGTTGTTTACAAATAAGAATCAGTTATCTTTATGTAATCCTTTGTTTGCTGGCATGGATGTAGATGTGCATATATATGTATGTAATGATAATAAAGATCTATGTTACGATATGGAAGTAATTTATGCCATCACATAACCACCTCCCCTTCAATTTGGCTCATATTGTGCAATCAAGAGACAATTAATTACAGGATAGCTAGACAACTATGGGTCCCTTGATCACTACAAGGTGTGCCTTTATTACCTCACACTGTCATAAACCACCCTTCATTACTGAATGTGTACCTCATACTGTGTATGGCAATGTATGATAATAATGAGTATGTTTATAGGCTTAAGGTCTAATCTTTCATACATGCTTACTTTGATGATTCATTCCTATGACATTACTGCTACATTAAGTCATAAAGAACTGACAATCGGAGGATAATAACAAATTGGAAAAGGACATAATTATGAACTGTCTAAGTGCAGCTTAGTGCATTATTGCCCTTTATCCTTCTGTCAAGATGATGCATTAAAACACTAAGTGTATTCGGATCCTTTCATATGTAACACTGACAGGCACTATCAGCAGACATTTCTTTACAATACTGAACATATATTGTTCACTAATCTTGCTACATACTACTCACAGACTATACACTACTCATTCACCTTTTACTAATTAGCTTCTACTAGACCTTTACTAGATATTCCCCCCCGTGATATTCGCAGTCAATGGGAGGATTTGTTTTTGACAAAATAGATCTCAATACTCAAGAGAAAAAAGTAAAAAAGATTGCCATGCACCAAAAAGGGAAACAATGACCCACTCTATCAGCGAGCATGAGGCAGGCTATTCAGACATCACGTACATCCCTGGTCCCTTGAGCCTGGGTGTACTGTGAGCTGTTTACTTTAGTTTACTGTGGTGACAAATAATTTTTTTATTCATCTACCCTTGTAATACAATTAGGTTTACAACCTCTATTTATGGCAGACCAGGGAGGGTGCAATATCAGCTTCATTTATCTGTGTGTAGATGGGTGGTGATGGGTGTGAGGGGAGGGTGTGATATTATAAGCTTTAACTATGTGTGTGTTGGTAAGTGGGGACAGGTGTGAGTAGAGGGGGATGGTTTGGGATTTGAGGTGTGAGGGTGTAGTATCCACTTTGACTTTGAATGTGTTGGTGTGAATGAGGAGGGGTTTGAGGTGTGGACTGCTGAGGCAGTCACCAGTGGAATGTAGGGCAGGCTGACATGTTAGGTGACAGGGGATGGCACACACAGCAGGCACCAACAATATAACAGGCAGATCCCCCAGCAGGGCGTGGGTTACGACAGCCTCGATGATGGCAGACCCAGCTATATGGAAGTGGGATATGAGATTTTGTGATTGGTTCTGGGTTCGTTTTCAATGGATGCTCCCTAAACTACCGAGGGGTATCATTTGCCATCACTGGGGGCATCAGGGGATTTGGAGGACTGAGTACGGATTACTGGCAGATACTGCCTATTGCCTCTGGCATGCATACTCCCCAGCCTGAATTAAGTGTATATTAGTCCATAGACTAATTGGCCATCTATTCTCTTCCTGTGCTAGGAAATAAGACGTCAGAATTATGTTGATTTGACACTTTGCATGGTAAACATGAATGCATGATTCCTTCTCATTGTACTGTGTTTTCAGGGTGCTAACCACACACTTTCAGACATTTTTATTGTCATTGATGATATTACATTTCTATAGTGAACCCGATTGTTGTGAGGAGTATTATCATAACTAATCACAGACAGAAGAATACCAGAGGCCACAGAACAGTGTAAATCAATACACACTTCACGTGCACATGGTCAGGGAAACTCTTATGATAAGGCAGTTTATGCCAATAAAAGTAAATCGACTTTTGTAGAACCACAATGTTGCAAGGTTGTGAAGGACCGCTACAGTAGAGACCCTGTGGTGAATATCCCATGGGGAAATGGTCCTGGGAGAAGGCTCCGGTGGGAATAGAAGTATGTGTGGTATGTGGATACGTCTGGGAGTTAAACCCCTCCCTGAGGATGTGGTAAACTGGTAAAGGTTGAGACTGTGAGAGGATAAAGAGACAGGGACCACTTTACATCACCTGCTCAGGTAGCAAATAGAAATTCTGAGAGGGGTGCAGCATTATGTGTATTTAAGTGTTAACATAATTGAGTGCTTCGATAAGCATATAAGTTAGTTGATGTGTTAATGGGAACTATCATCACACATCATATAATTATACGTTTTAGCTATGATTTTACGATCATATTTAGTTGCAGAACACAAGGACACCATCTGTAATGGTTATATATTTGCAAGCATTTTGAATCAGAGAATTCACAAGGGAACTATAGATCTGTCAAATAGCCTATATTAGAATGCAGGATTTGGAGGTTATAATTATGTATGTGGCTGTGTCTCACCCCTTTGGGCCAATGTGACCGTCTTCGACCATCTTTGACCGGCCACCATAAAAAAACATAAAAATTTACCCCTTGATATGTAAGAGATAAAACAAAGAAAATAGCAGTCGTTATATCTCCATATATATTTTCACCTGCCCTAAATAAACTTTTTTCTGTCAGAAGGTCAAAGATGGCACCCAGTCAAAGACGTCACCCGGTCAAATATGGCACCTGGTCAAATATGCTATATGGCACCCGGTCAAAGACATTCACATCGGCCCAAAGTGGTGAGACACGGCCATGTATTTATCAGTCACATTTTTGAGATGTTTTTAAAATCGGTATCAACAACTTTTCTGAAATGTCTCCCTTTCTTGCTGCATTGGTCTATAGTTCATGCTATGGCTAAAAGGCTTTCTCGGTTGCTGCTCAGTGCCTCTGGGAGCAGATGACAGATAATGGGGTCGCGGGGGGGGGTCAAAGGGACCTTAGGGCCAGACACATCCTGATTACACCCCCTAATTCCCCCAGTGTCACTGGCACAACAAGAAATACTCTCTAAATAAACCCCGGGTCACATGGGGAAGGTGTGCCTGTGCAGAGATGAGATTACTACCCCTGAGCATACAGTCCCTGCTGTGGGTTTTAAGCTGGAACTAATAGAAAACTTAGTTGACTGTTGGTAGCCAATGGTTATGTGACCATTTGGCAAATCTCCTCGTAATCTAGTTATCATGTGCCTGATGACTCTTTTAAAGTAATTATAATGTCAGCTAATCCCACTTTTGCGGCTACTATGCTATCATCAAATTGCAAAATATTAAAGTTCTTATAGTCTCTGTGATATTTTATTTTCAAACTTTATGTGAAATAAATAACGAGAAATTCTTGAATCATTAGAGGCTGGGGATTAATTCACTTTTTGGGCGTCTGGCTGAATTTTTCCAAGCTCTTTTTGAAAATAAAATTTGCAACGCTGGGGTTTTCCAAGCTTACCCTACACAATGATCGATAGGCATGCTTTGTAGGCTTAACACTGCATAGTTTCTCCTGCAGGTGAATCCAGTTGGCCAACACATTATTAATATTTATTATACAATTGGGGCTCTGATCGTGCTTTTTTTGGATAACACCGAGCTGTTATCTGGCAAAAACAGCACGATTGAGGTGAATATTTATAGTTAAAATCCTATATACAACACACCAATGATGAACCTAAGTTAGCCACTACTAACTGACCCCATCAGTCATTTTTGAATATAACTTTGCCATTGTGACTAACACACATATGACGAACCTAGGATAGTCTGTACTGACTAGCCCTTTCAATTTATGGATTTTCAGTGTAGCGGCCTTGTATTCTCTTCACCATCCTCACTGCTGGTGGACCGTTATCTGAGATGTGGAATATGTATGTAGTATAAGTAATTATATCATACCCCTGCAGAGCCTGCTGCCTTTACTGTATGAATCCACAATGACTACCATAATAGAATTCATTGACTCATTTCTGTCCCTATACACAGAAGCCCCCCATATATACCATCTCTATCCTTTCCATTATGTCGCGCCTCTAGCCCCATTTATTTAGCTTTTTTGTATTGGCAGTCATCATAGATGCCATACTTCAGATTACAGTATGTAAATACAATCCTTTATGTGAGACCAGCTCTACTATACCAACTCTTCTAGTCTGATAACGATAAGCAAAAATGATATGTGGTGGATGGTGAAGATATCTGATCGTATAAACTATAATAATAGATAGTTGTTTCTAAAAGCAAATGCAGCATTGATTAAGATGTAAATAGAGAAGAGCCTGAGAAGAAATGAGCGTCAACCAGACTCTCCATACAGCAACAAAACGCCTTGCAGGCATTGCTGGACTCTCCTTATCTCCTTGACAGATACATAGACAAAGGTGCACAAGTTTTTCGTCTGTTGGAGGGTTATTTCACGACCCTCGGGGCGTGTTTCACGAGGTCGCAGGCCAAGTGAGATGCGGCCCGTGGGTCAACAAGTACCTTTGTGTTTATTTTTTTAACTTTTTCGATTCAAATTAAATTATAAGGGCCTCTAGGGGGGTGGATGGCTTAAAATAACCTTTTTTCACTGTTCAAATGTAAACTAACCGCCATTTTGATGATGTCACAGGGCCGTGCAATACGGCCATGAGTTATCTAACAGGGGTGTGTAATACGGCCTTCCTTGGTTAAGCCAATGGTACTGCCGTATTCCATAGAAATAAGAGGTTGTAACTGACTATACCTTGTATAGTTGAGGTGACGAATTATGTATTTAGTGTCGGACTACTATTCCAGCTGAGAGTCCACGGGTCCCTTTTCGCACATTGTACCACAAGTTGTGGGGTGGTTACCTGGAGGGGTAGTCTCCTCAAAAAGAGATTGGTAATCCTGGGGTACAATTCATAATAATAACTTATATAAGGCGAAAAGAGCAAGAGGTGGGAGGAGGAGTTAAAACTGTAATTCACACCAAATGTAAACACTCATCAGAGGCTGAAGGGTGAATTTCTCAGTATCGTATTTGGCTATTCAACTGTTTATGTTTGTAAACTAGGTTTTATTTAACTATTGTTGCTGTCGCAGATCTCGATCTTGAGTCGCCCCTGGATCCTGGAAGATGAATGGTGTTTACCCGATTCCTGAACCAATGTGACATTTATTGGCACTATAAACATCAACCACTTCCTAGATGAATAGGGCCTGACCTCACAGTGTCAAGTTACCACACTTAGACTTATTGTTATGTACCATATAAGTTACATACCATTGTCTGGGAACCCCATAAGACACAGGCCCTGTGCAAAATATTCAATCGCGAACATAGTAATTACCCGGTAGTAACAGAGTACATTTCGACAGGTCTCTATAGCGATGATTCTGGTTTCTCCGTATGGGCGGCCATAGACGTTTTATCCACGGAACTTCTCGTGGAACTTAGGCAGTGATCATATTCATGCTCACCATAGCTTGCAAGGTACAAGCTAAATGTTGAGAGCAGAACCCGGAAGTGGAAATCATTGCCTGTGTCAGTTTACACACGGTGGTCGTGGGAATAAGTCCACACCAGTTACAACGCTATACTGGTGTTCTTATCTACTTTATTTGACTTCGATTTAGACACTAAAGTGTGTTACCTATGTAAGACCGAAATTGTCTGTTTTACAATATTATCTTTTCTGAATTCCTGCTGCATTTCGCGATGTTAAGGGTAATTCTACGGATTACCTGGAGATTCATCAATATGTAAAAAGATACCATGAACAAAATCGGTGAGCGTTGTCCAATGATAGGCGTAAGGCCACTTTGTGTAATGAACCCGTTATGTTACTGTATATATGTTTTCTTTGGCGAACCCTTCCCAAGAACAGAGTCTGATAAGCTCAAATGTGAATGTCGGTTCAGAATACGATGTCATTCTAATCCCTTAGATGGTCCACGACTTCTTACATCATTGACGATAGCAATTGATACTATCCTCAAACACATCCAATGTTTGAGGTCCCAGGATGCTCAGTATAAGTGGAACTGTGGTAGTGGATAATAAAGGATGATCCTGTAAAATACTATCAAATTTATACTTAGACAATATAAGTTATATATGAATGTATAACAGAGCCTGGATCTGAATCTGTGGATGGCGTACGGTTATTACATAAGTTAGGGAAGAACACTATACATAACTTTGACCAGATTCGAATATAAATGATGTATATATGATAATCCAAAGTATAACATGCCTTATTTAGTCAGTTGTATACATATAAGTGGTAAAATCAACGGTTTGTGTATTGCTTGAATTATTTATTCTACCATCCAATAGTAGCTGTAAATCAAAACGACAGACACCTACAGACCCACACTGACACAGCCCCTACCATACAACCTGACAGTAGTCGTAGCCCAACACTGCACCATCCCCCAGACCATAAAGATATATTTCACGTCCTTGCCCAGACCCACCACATCACACAGACCCTGTAACCCTACAGCAGTTTTACTCGTAGCCCAATACTGCAGACGTCCCCAGACCCCATAACCCTGCAGCAGTTGTACTTGTAGCTCAATACTACACACGTCCCCAGACCCACGCAGACCCAGCACGGCACGATCAGCTCCCCGACATGCTAATACACTACGACACACCCAGGACCAGCAGTGCTGCCCGCCGCCCGCATGAGACGGCCACTCTGATTCGCTGTCCATACGTAAGTCCCACTCTGATTGGCCGATCGTGGGTCACGTGAGGATATCACTCAGTTGGCGTATAGACGCGTATAAAGGAGGGGGAGGGAACTGAGGGCTGATGGAGATGTGAGTACTGAGCTGTAGGTCGTTGACGCACTGGGGCTTGTGTGGGAAGAGAAGAAGGACAGAGAGAGAAGAGAGAGAGATGAGTGAGAGAGAAAGACACAGAGAGAGAGAGAGAGAGAGAGAGAGAAGAGAGAGAGAGAGAGAGAGAGAGAGAGAGAGAGAGACGAGAGAGACGAGAGAGAGATGGACAGCATTAGGGGAAGAGCTTTTCCTTATTTAGGTTCTTTATCTAGATCCTCCCTCACTACCCTTGCTACCCCTATCTGCCCCATCCTATACCCGTTAAAAGAACTCACATCCTGTTGTATGTATACCTCTATGTGGGCCCTGGATGCGGGTAGGGTGCGGGTTGTGGGGCTGCATGGGGGTTAGTTCCGTCAGCAGCGTGTAGGGGGCGTGGTGGTGTTTAAGTTCAGTGTGAGATCCTCACCTGAAGGCAGCTGTCGACAGACGACAAAGAGCCACCTGTACAGGACACAAGGATCCAGCTACCTGGGCTATAGACAGGATAGCATGGCCCTATAGACAGGGCAACATGGCCGTGCACACCTGCACTATGGGTGGAGCAGGGCAGAGCTATACTGGACTAGTGCATCCTGGTATCCCATGTAGTCGGGAGCTAAACCCCATCTCCTTATCAGTAGCATTACCACACCAGAATTACAGAATGGTTTATCTGTATCACTTATGATTCTATCTAATGCGTTTTGGCATGGGGATTTCAGAACTATTTTCGGTTAAGCTCTATCTTTATTGGTTCTCTTTCAATCATAGATTACAAACAACAAAAATGGGTATTTATTGGAGGAATTTGCAATGATAAACCTATGGGGCCAGTGGACCCCCTGCTCCCCTCCACTTAGCAATCTTTTTCAAGTAAAATCAAGCATTAAATGCTTATTTTAAAGTCTGACCACAAGCTGTGGGTATTATTTTGAAGAGGAAGTAACCAGCTTTTTGGAAATGTAAATATAAATTTCTTCTGATTAGTACAACCTTTGCGGGATTTCAATTGAAAAATCCATGTAATTGTAAATTTTGAGGTATTTCATTTATTATAGAAATGAATGCAAAATTGTATTGAAACTGTTTAACAAGGCAATTTCAGTTAAAATCCCGCAAAGGTTCCACTATACACAGCAAAATAATGCTTACATATTTAGAAGGGCCCATGACTTCCTCTGTAAGAAAATGTATTTAGAGAGCCCTCAAAGCTTTTATCAATGGTACAAAACTTTTTTTGAAAAAAGGGACCATAAAAATAGTGAAAAAACATAGAAAAATCCTCCAATAGGCATGTAGCTCCATTTGGTAATGCTATTATCAGGCTACTCCCTTCTCCTCAAACCTAGAACAAAGTTGCTGATAAGAAATTCTCCCATGATGCACCTGGAATCGGGGGTCCAACCACAATGCACTGCTCTGAGCCAAGATGCCGGCCCCCATAGCCTAATGCGCTAGTCCCGTATAACCACCTGTGCTGTAGATAAGACAGGGCCATATCCACCTGTACTTTAGAGAGGACAGAAGGGTCATACCCACCTTTGCTATCGATAAGACATGACCATGGACACCTGTACTACAGACAGGACAGGGATATAGCGTTCTAACTGGTGCGAACTTGTTCCCGCACTTAACTGTGCATACACTGACACAGGCAGTCACTTCCGCTTCCGGATCTGCTCTCGCAACTTAGCTTGTTACTTCCAAGCTATGGTGTGTGTGAGTGTGGTCACTGCCTAAGTCTCATGATAAATAGCAAACACAGAACTAACATGGCCTAACTAAATATAGCCACCTGTTTTAGTGACAGGACAAGGACATAACCACCTGTTTTATAGTCAGGTTCATAGCCAGCTATATCGGGGTATCTGTCCTGTCAGTAGAAAACCCCAGGCCTCAAAGTATGTGATTCGTATGTACAATGTTGCAACAAATCACTTTCTCAGCTGCCGAGCATAATTTAGCATCTACCGAATTTCCATACAGGCCATTACTATGCAGTACAACATGCTCATTTATAATAGCCGTACCCCAATTGCTTGTATGAGCCTATTGTCTATACAGTTCGTGAACCCATTGGCTATAGAACAACGTATGGGCTAGATAATCCGTCAATACAGCTAGTATGAAACACCTCCTGCCTATACAAATCACCCCGCACTCCCAGACATTATGACATCATGCTCGTTCCCTTCATTCAAAATTACCCCCTTTTCCACAGACTTTGGGTCATGACAAACATGTCATGGTGAAAAAAACAACCTTTTTTCACAAAACGCTGACATACTTTTCAGCACCGTCTTTTTCTGAGACTTCTCAACCCTCTCTGGTTTTACATTTCTAAATGTGTTGACTTAAGACAACACATTGGGGATCGTCCTACACCTTTTATTTAATGTGGATGTTCAGTCTATAAAATGGGCCCCTTTTTGATAAACCCGAGATCTTGGTCTCTAAATATACCCCCTTTCCGAGAAGTCATCGTGGGAAAAATACCCTTTTTCTTGATTTCAGGGGCATTGGAAAACACATCATTATTTCTCGTTTTTGGGAAGGAGAATTGGTGCTACTGAGAGTGCGGGGCCAGGCAAACCATGTTCTATGTCATGCACTGACAGCCCAGGTCTACCTACCGTATTTGACATAATAAGCGCCATCTAATAAGCCCCCCTCCCCTATATCATAAGCTCAGACTTTCAGGGTTCTGGAAGAGCATTCAACCCAAACTACTAGAATACCGTCAAAAAAATTATATAAGCCCCCAGGATGCTTATTATGTCGAATACGGTATAGTAGCCACTGCCTAACCCACTGACTATATACGTCTCCTGAACATATAAACCACCCACAGCTCATGTAGAACACCCAGTGCCTATATAAAGCACCCAGTGCCTATATAAAGCTACATAAAACACCCCCTGTCCATATAAAACACCCACTGCCTGTATAAAACACTCCCTGTCTGTATAAAACACTCCCTGTCTGTATAAAACACTCCCTGCCTGTATAAAACACTCCCTGTCTGTATAAAACACTCCCTGCCTGTATAAAACACTCCCTGCCTGTATAAAACACTCCCTGTCTGTATAAAACACTCCCTGCCTGTATAAAACACTCCCTGTCTGTATAAAACACTCCCTGCCTGTATAAAACACTCCCTGCCTATATAAAATACGCCAATTGCCTCCTACATAAAGCACCCCCTGTCCATATTAACCGCCTGTTGTCTCTATAACTCACCCCCTCAGTAAATCACAGCCTCCCCTTGTGCTGCATGCATGCGTGCACACCTTGTGTGGTGCTGGCGGTGTGTGGCGCTGTGAGGAGCGGCGAGCAGCTCGGGGTGGGGAGGAGGAGCAGCTCAGGATGCTCCAGCAGCAGTACGGCGTGGTACACAGTGCGGCACACACCGGAGGTCCTACTGCCGCCACCCACACCACCACCAGCAGCCCTACTACTGCAGCAGCCAGCCACAGGAGGAGGCCTGCACTGCTTACTGTGTGTGCTGTATGTATGTACAGGAGGGCACAGCCTGGGATACACCTGCACAGTACATACTGACACCACCCGTCAGAGCAGGAGCTCACAGCACCCTGACTGGACAATACCCAGGACCTTACCAGGACCCTACCAGGACCTTACCACACCCAGAGCTAGCCCCACCACCCTCACATACCAGTACACGGGGCCGTGCCGCCGCCTGGTATAAGGCAGCAGGAGCAGGAGGAGGGCCCAGGAGGAGGAGCAGGACATATGTAGGCTGGTCAGTCGGCTGGTGAACAGCTCTGAGGAGCAGATCTGTGCATCCTGATACAGCAGCCCCTCCTACAGCGTGAGCTGCTCGTCCAGGCCTGGAGCAGCTCCCACCTACAGCCAGTGCAGCCTACAGCCAGGAGCAGGCCAACCACTAACTCCAAATAGGGCCTTACTGCATGCAGCCTGGACTCAGCAGGGCCCTGACAGTACCAACTGGGCTAGCAGCCAACAGGACCTTACTGTCACATCCCACTAGGCTAGGACAACGCAGGGCCTTGACAGCAGTTGCAAACAGGGCCTGACTGCTGAGTTAGGACCACACAGGGCCCTTACCAGATGTTGATGACAAAAAGGGCATTATACCAACAGTAGCTTACTGACAGGGAAAAGGGCATTGGAGCCAAATAGGGATATAATTAGCAACAACAGCTGATAGGAAGCAGGCCGTGATAGGAAGAAGGGCATTAACAGCTAAATGCCCTCAGTATAGAAAGGGCATTTACAGGTCCTCATACCCCTACATACAGCGTCTGAAACCTATAGGGCAACAGCAGTGACTAGTACCCTGGCAGCATCCTGTGCTTGTACACCAAGAAGGGCTGCATCAGCAAAAAGGGCATAGGCAGGGGAAAGGGCCTTGGTACGTCATACTTGGCAGTGTAAGGGCCTCTGCAGCTGTCAGGGTTTAACGACCTTATCTGTACTACACACACACGTCTCACCACCTTGAGGAGGACCTCACCCCTGCTACCACCACCAATATCCATACTGATACAGGACAACAACGGACCACTGCTGGTGGCAGCGTCAACACCAGAAAGGGCCAGCAACCACCCCCCCCCTGCTCCAGTACTCCCTACCGCCGCCCCTTGGAGCAGGCAGCACCGGCACGCCCCCAGGCGGCGTAGTGATTGATACGGCGGGACGCACACACACTACAGCAGCCCTAGGCGGCTGAGGACGGCCCTGCCTGCTACTACTACAGGAGGTCCCTCCCACCCTCCTGCTGCACCCTCCTACACTACAGCTTCCTCCAGCACCGTACAGGATATTGCCCCCAGCACCCTCCAGGGTACTACTAGAGGTCTGTCTCACCCTACTAGTGTATAGGATACCCATATTCCAGTGCAGCCTATACTATAGACAACGCAGGCATCCCCACCCCCCAGTGTGCATCAGTGGTTGCCTCCAGGAGCATTACCTGCAGGGTACTGCAGCGTGTACTACCTGCAGCCTGGGTGCGGGACCCTGGAGGAGGATACAGTAGTAGTAGGGGTAGTGTGCTGTAGGCTGTGTGCTGGAGGCCCTGCCCAGGAGGAGGCCCCTGACGTCCCTACGTCACCCAAGGTGGCGTTGTCTTGCAGTATTCATGCAGTATCGGATTACGTGGGAGAACAAACATTAAGGATTTATCACAGCAGCAGGTTCCGAGTCGGCCCCCCGGCACTACAAGCCTCCCAGGGGATTAGCGTTAATACCAGCAGACGATATCTGTGCATGTGTGGCAGGAGCAGCCTGCCCTGTGCTTCCTGATATAACAGGGTGCTTTACCTGCATCATTACACAGCTTCAGTTCCATTGGTAAACTTGATGCGTTAAGCAGACGGTATTTTGCCAGCGTCCGCGGGATTTGTGGCGGGAATACACTGATGATCTAGATCACTCGTTTGCATTTACAATCTTGGTTGATGATATCCACCCTGGATGTATATTTGTGATTTCTCCAGCAGACGACTTTACATCTTGTTGTCGGGAATATAACCTGGAGCAGACAACATCGCGTCTGTGTAGTAGGAATAAAACAGATATAGCAGAGTACTTTAATAGCGTCTGTGTGGTGCCAATAAAACCAGTAACAGACGACTTTTATGTCATTTTGGCGGGATTTTAAGCTCTACATCTAAAGGCAGACGACATTTGTATTTTTGGCGGGAAGTTACTACTACCATGGAGGGATACACTGTGACGGGCTGCCTGTTGGTGGTGTGCCTGACCTGCAGCCTCCTGCCGGCCCCGTGCCGGGCAGGGATAGACCAGGACAAGGTGTGCGACCACAACCTGGTGTCGGTGTCCACGGCCGGGGGCAGGTCTCAGACCGGCAAGAGCCCCTACCAGATCACCACCAGCCAGAACAAGTACATCCCCGGCAAACCCACACAAGGTAAGGTCTCACACCCCGACTCTATAATAGTAGAGTCTGGGCAAACTCGTATTTAAAAACTTGTTTCACTAAATTGCCTTCAGGAGTTGACCAGCACGGGTCAGACAGTCTCAGGCCCCGACTTTATAATAGCAGAGTCTGGGCAAACTCGTATTAAAAACTTGTTTCACTAAATTGCCTTCAGGAGTTGACCGATCAAATCCTGTACACCAATTCCTGTGCACAGCCCGACAGGAAGTAACAATCTAAATGTAGCAGTTCCACCAGTCCCATTTGGAGCCCTTGTGGTGGAAAAAGATACTCCTTGAGCGAGTCTGGGTAAGGGGGCAAACTCATATAGCACTGATACTCTTTATGCTCCGGGCCTTGGTCAGTATAGTGGCAATCACTGCATGAACGTTGGCATTTAGCAAACCTTTTATTGCTTAAAGTCTCTATTTAAGCAGCTTTAAGTCCATTAAATTCCATTTAAATCTCCTGTAAACATTTCAGCAGATTTAAGGGGCATTTACTGGTATTAAATATGCTTAAAGTGTGACTTTCTGCAGTCCGACTTTAGCTTAAATGACAACATTCATGCAGTGCCTCCCAGGTTAGTCAGGGGAACTCAAAGAGCCCCTAATACTTATAAAAAACGGAAATACTAAGGTGGGTTGGACAGGGCCTTTACTCTTTTATGAGATATCCTTGAAAAATCAAATCAGAAAAAGTGGCTAGAGAGTCCAAACAGTTTTAGATGCAAAACTCTTGGTTCACAACCTATGAGTTAGGTGTATGTGTTTAGGGGAGTTGAGGGATATAACGATGTGGTTGTTGTTACAATACCTCATAGGGCTCCGTTCTAATTATTTCCTGTGCCTGACAGCAACGTGGTGAGTGAGCATCTAAAGTTGCAGCACAGTCCTGAGCGCAGGATAGCCATTTTTCATACTCACATCCACTAAAATATAGCATAGATAAATCATTGTTGAATAGACAGACTAGAAAAGACTAATTAACTATGACATGATAACACCCGAGGTGCCTTAAAACCTCCCCTCTTACCAAACTCCTCTATGCGGGTGCTGTCAATGTAACAATTGGCCCAATTAGACCAATTAAATTTGAAACAATAGCAAGGGAAATGATCAGGCAATTGTTATTGACAATTTCAGAACCGTTAACAGTGAATTACTTGCAGGTCAGAACGATCGTTGGAATCGTTAAAATTGCAATATTAGCTCTGTTGTCATCCGGCAGCCTTTAAATATAACGACAATTGTAATTAACCCTCTAAGGACTGCATAGTGCTTTAATGCATTATGACCTTTATACTGATGGATGCAGCCGTGGCGAATCTACTTGCCATGCCTGCATCTATGTATCATGCCTACCCTTTGGGAGTGCATCAACAGCATATACTTTGCATATACTTGATTTCAGCACTGGCATATTACTCCTCAGGTCTGCATTTATTCCTCAGGATAAAGAAGACTCATAATGCATTAAGGCATTGTGTGGCATTTAAAGGGTTAAAGTGTGTCACACCAATAAGGTGCAGGAAGCCTTTATAGTATTAGTGTGTAGGAGTGGGAGCTGATCTCTGTGTCCTTTGGTAATTAGGCTGAGGGTGAGGAGTGGTCGGTACAGCCTGTGTAATAAGCCCTACTCCCACCCTACTACCCTGCTGTGTACTGAGTAGGTGCCTGGGGCATTGGCACTGTGTGCTGGGGTATTAGGCTCACACCTCCCCTACTGTCTTCTTGCTGCACTCTGCACTGGGTCTTTCACATCACAGACACATGTTACCATGGTGATTACAGACATGGATGCATGATCTCACATGTTGTCATAGTGATTACACACATGTACACATGGCTGAATGATATCACTTGTAAGCATGGTGATTATATACATGGCCGTATGATGTCACATGCTATCACGGTGATAACAGATACGTGGCTGTGTGATGACACATGTAACCATGGTAATAACGTATGGCTGTATGATATCACATGTTTACCATGGTGATTACACCCAGAGAACTGTATGGTGTCACATGTTACCATGGTGATTATACACATGACTGTATGATGTCACATTTCAGCATGGTGATCACACATGCATATGGTTTTATAATGTCACAATTATTATTCTTTGGGTTAGCTTGTGTATCAAACCAGCACCCTTATAATTATACATCACCAAGTGTATTTACAAACACCACCTAGTACGAACACCTGTGTAAATATGCTGTGTAAAAACTCATTTAGACATATATCCAAGGAAAGATTGACCATGGTGATTACACACAGAGAACAGCAGGATGGCACATGTTACCATGGTGATTACATACAGTGCTTTGTGATGTCGCATGTTACCATGGATATAACAAAGACAGACATGTAGATTGTGACAGGGATGTTGGGTGTTACTGGAGCTACTATGTACACTGCAGGGTATGTGACTGCGTTGTATGACGTCACATGTAACCATGGTGATTATAAATAGATGCGGGGGTGGAGCAGCGCAGAGACCGCGCATCTCTGTATAGCCTGTACAGCAAGATACAGATATTACAGACACCTGCTTCCTATACTGTATCTTCCAACAACTAAATACAATGCTCAGGCCAAGTAAAAACACATTACATTTAATTGAATCAGCAACCTACTCAAGCAAGCTGCAGCACCTGTAGATCTTTGTCAGTAGGAGGAATAATTAAGTCATGGGCATTTGTACTTGTGCGTTGAAACCCCTCTAGGGAGAGGATATTATAGAAAGTGTTTCCTGAATCAAAGCTTTCAGCTGCTAGGCATCATGAGGTTCTTATTAGCAGAAGCTCTAAAGTTCCCATTACTCTTAACGCAGCGAAAGACTGACTTCTGTAGCCATGGTAACAGAGGAGCAGACCACATTCAGCTTGCTGTCTGTTACTGTGTCCTTTTATCACCATGGAATTGCTCTTCATTACCGCAATACAATCCACTGCCTTCCAGGCCTCCTCCCTCCTCCATTAGCCCCAGCCTCTATCCCAGAGTCCATCCCTGGAAGTGGCACACTGCACAATGCAAGACATAACAATGCATACTTAGTTGCCCAGAATTCTGTCGATTAATGTTTAAGGCATGGGATAATGGAAACCTTTGAATATCTAGGGGAAGGGTGGTTTCTATGCACTCATGAGCAAGAATCAGCCCCCCCTCCCCCGACACACACCTCTCACATGACGCTCAAACACTATGTCATGTCACGTGACAGAGATGGCGTGCTGTCAGCCTCTCACCCTGCTTGCCGACATCCACACTCTCTAATCAGAGACAGCTAATTTGGGGACACTCATCTCCCATTTTGCCTATAGGTTATCCAGGCATGTTTGCATCAGGCCTTTAAGTCCTGTGTGTTTTCCTTTTGCGTTTTTAGGAATTTCAAGGTATTTTGTACTTTAATAGATGCATTGGGCTCATCATGATGCTTCTAATTATTTTGCTTATATCAGCAGACCAAAAAGCTTGTAAAATTCTATCAAACGGGACTTTTTATTATGCATCTTTTCTGCTTCTTCGTATTTATCATGATTATCGCGACAATTTATTGTAAATCCTATTCTATATAAATTTGGCCTAGGGCACATCTAAGTGATGGAGTATTTCGGGAAGGAAAAGGGGTGTTTATAGTAAGAACTGAAACAAAAATTCCTGTTTACATCAAGGAGGGGAATCCATTGATTTCAGATATAACAAGCAATCCACGTTCTCCCTCCCTACTCCTGTTCATACTCTCCAGAGGCAGCTGACGTTAAGACTCTCCACCCACATTGTAGGATACAATTATATATTTATATGTGAGCTGGAAAGTGAGAGCAGCTATACAAGAGGGGATGGGGAATTAAACATTGTGTCAGGATCTTTAAAATAAAACATCATGAGCTAAACTATTCCTGAGAGTTAATAGTAGTGATTACAACAAAATTGGTTTTCTTGATGAATAACAAAAAATAATGTGTCTTATTGTTATCAAATCAGAATGTGCTATATTTACCAATTGTCAAAAGAAAACATTCTATTTATATCCCAAATATTGAAAACTTTTACCAAACCTGGAATAATTTCTGGGTTGTAACATTAACTAGAGGGGATCTTTTTCGTAAAAATATTGAGATCAAATATGGATAAAAGCTAATGCATTGACTTTTGGTTGAAAACAATGCCTATCATTTGTTGAAACAAAGCCATCATGAACCAATCAGGAAGGTGCTGGCAGAGAGAACAGTTGAATTCATCAAGGCACCAGGATTATTCCATAATGTAGATTCCTTTATCTTGTGCACCTCTATTGTTGTCGAGGATAGCGTGCTATAGTATTTTGAGTTGTCAGTTGTGATAAGTGGTCTAATGATGATGTAGTTTAAAATCAACACAGCCAAAAACTGGTCAGCAGGTTCATAGGGCCCATTCGCACCGAGCCCAAAATGTGGGTCTGCTCTGGGGGGTTGCTATAATGACATTAGGCTGTGACGTCATGACAACACAGACAAATCATCCTCCTTTAACTGTGCACTCAGGCTGCTCTCCTATGTGATCCCATTCACAACGACATGATCCCCATAAAATGCTTAAAGACTGTATTATAAAAGTTTGAAGGGTGACATTCTGAACAGAATTCAAGTGGGAAATAATTAAGTTGGTCTACATTGTCTCATTCATAATTAGATAATTTTCTACTGCAGGTTGCTTCATTTATTGTATTGTTTTAGTGGCAGGTGCAGTAGAAACATTGAATAGATACAGCCATGTAAAGTCCAGGCTGGACATGTTATGGGATATATGACTAGTCTTATTTGTATCCCCTTCAGTAAATGCAGAATAGACTATCGTGGCACCAGCCCCAGCCTCCCATGCCCATGTCACACACAAACCTAAATGGCCTCATGCGTTTTAATTTGCTTTTAAATTGGCCACCACTTCAAACTGTGCAACTCACAGCCCCATGCTCCATTGTCAATCCTTCATTTACAAATCATGGCAACCCACTTTCCTACCAGCCGCCTGCCACCTAACTACCATTTTCTGTGACACCATCACCATCCTGTCCTCTCCACCCCTTGGGGTGTCACGCGAGACGTGACCATGTTGTCCTCTGCTGTCCATCCTTACCCTGGCCATGGTTATCACATTCTGATGCTGCCTGTAAGACCAATTCAGGTAAACAGTCTCAAAATCAGCTCCTCCAAGCCAAAAACATGCCTCCTTGCAACAACACTCATACTTTTTACAGACCTCTTCCGCAATAACTGCATTATTTCCAAGCTTCCCCCTCCATCAGTTGAAAACAAGCTCTGCCTTTTAATAATATTTTTGATTGTTCACAACATTGCACGCTCAGTGATTTGGCAGTGTCCCTCTCACAATATGGGCCCATCAATAATAAAACAAAAAATGTAGTTGCATCTTCCATCATTACGTGGATTGTTGGTTGAATTGTGAGAAGGATTGTAGTAAATGCTGAGCAGTGTACTGCAGTGGTGTCCCAGTAGTAGGGTATTAAAGGGACTCGCTACTTGTCGCAGGATTACCGATGTTCTATTGACTTTTGCATATCAGGATTATGTTAGTTTGATTTATTATCTAATAGAAAATCAAAAGAAATTGCCATGTCACGGTACTAACTTTCATGATACAGCCATTTGAGCAAAGGAGTAACTTAACTATAGAAATGAATAGGAAAACAGCGTTTTCACATAATCTGTCATGGATAATCCCCTTCACCTATCGATATTGCAACCACACATTGGGAATCTATAATGGACATCTAAACAAACATTTTAGGACCAATAAAACAGGGGGTCACGGATAAAATGATAAAGGCATGAATTTTGGAAAAATATTTCTTTTGCCTTAACTATAGGATCCTATGCGTGTCCTAGCAGTGGTTGCCCTGGCAGTGGTTGCCCTGGAAAACAGAACAAAACATAATCCCCAAAATTGGACCAGATGAACGAACACAGACTAGGTAATTATAAAATCTCAAAAACTACTTTCCATTACCTTCAATATTAATGTGGCATGTGTACATACAATATTTACAGGGTATGGGATAAATTCTGATATCAATGTTCCTTCCTGGACCCTTTAGAGTTCCTCCTTCTGTGTGTGTAAGTGGGCGGAGCTTTACTGCCCTTGTCCCATGATAAAACATCCACTTGTGTCCAGTACCACTCCAGAGACCTGCTAACACCAGCTGCAGAACCAGGGGGTCTTGTAGCCCAAGATATATAGGCACTCACTACTGGACGACAAACCAGGATATGCGGCCAGACTTTCACCCACCTTCCCCTGTGGACCTATATAAAGTGGTACAATTATATAATCAATATTGTAATAAATCGAAGAAGGTAAAACTCTTCCTCAGAGTTGGGCAATGTTGGTCACCTTGTATCTAATAACTGATCAAATATTAGCAGCTTGATAGTTGCTAATGGACTAATTTGTACTTCCTTTAGTGGGAACCAGCAGTTGTTGGAATGACAATGGGACAATCTCAGTTGTTATTAAATGGTGTAGCATGCTTCATGGCACAGACCTCTTCTTGCAGGACTGGGATGGCTGTTGCTGTATATCCCTCATCTATATAGACTTGCTCCATGGCGCGCCCTGGTCATATAAGGGGGGACATTAAGGCTTGGCCGCTTGATGATGGAGCTAAAAAGGGAACCCATTAGGGCTGATAACCTGATCATCACAACACACCCCTCATCACCACCACCCCTCTCCCCATCACCACAGCCAGGTTATCAAGGTGTCCCATATACCACCCACCTATGGTCAACTCAATGTAGCCTCTTATCAGGCCTACTAATAATATATAATAGCAGCAAGACATTCAACCACTGGGTTACACTTGGATACACTGGGCTACATTGGGCTACACAGGGCCACACTGGGCTACACTTTGTGACATATTGCAGCAGATAGCAAAGTTCCATTGCTTTCCAGTATGCCAAGGAATACCTTGCTGCATATTGCCACTTTTATGTGCAGCATTTCTGTGAGATTTTGCGATGACAACAATCTCATAGACATACCATGTAAATGATTTCATGCCAGCTTAGGGCAGGAAATGCCTTGCTTCTCCATACAACACTAGATACACAATAGCAGACCCCAATCTAGACATTGAGTTCCTCTTGATGGTTGTGAAGAAGAACTAAAGCAGAGCGGGATGAGACTGATAAGACTACATACACCACAGGTAGGGCTTCAAACAGCCTTTTATATAGCAGGGCATTTTGTCTGGTTCCTTAATGGATAAAGATAGCCTCGAGTGTCTATTAATAGGGGTCCCAGACGGTAGCCTGGGGAAATGGAAAGGAACTGTTGAGGCAGTCTAGATAGCTAAATATACATAGCACCCTGCGATGCTGTGAGTCTGAAAACAATAAAGTCAGTCTGAGATGACTAAAGGCCATTCAAAGTATAATCTGCACCAAAATACTTCCAATGTATCTCTAGGAATGAGGCTATTTCATTGAACTGTGGTAGACATACAAGCTTGGGTCAAGTATTTTATGGATAGCCTAGACTTGACCTTTAAAATATGGTGACAATCTAGTTTAAAAACATATAGTGTGCACTGTCAGATAGCCGTGAATGAAAAGCAAAAAATATGGCATCTACTATTCACTGCAAATTTAAAAGAACAGTCTAAAAGCATAACACTGTCAAAAGGCTGATGACCGAATTCATTAAATAGGCCAATAAATAGCACTGGTAGCCTGTGCACCTTCAAAACACATCATCATCCTATAAATGCTTCAAAATGTTGTGAACAGGCCTGTGTTTAACCAGTTCTGGGGAAAGGAATACAGGACAGTGCATCAGAGTGTATTGGGAGGTACTGCAAGGTGGGAATGGGAAATCAGGGAAGAATGGCTATGAGACAAAATAATTAGATTGTATTTAGCATATACCTATTATACAATTATGAGCATTTGAGGATATGGCATGCCTCCACAGGGTTACATCCATTAAATAGGGGGTTACAAAAAAGCATGGAATGCAAATGGATCAAAGACATTCATTTTTATTTGAATAGCTTTATGGGATTGAACCGTAACATTGTCACCAGCTTTAATAATTTGCTCTTTATCTAAGAGTCATTTCCTGGAGACCTTTTATTTTTTCATCAATATCGCAATTATCGAGCCCTATGGAGCTGTTCAATATAGCAAAGTCACTTGGAGTCATTGATTTCAAACACCCTTGAAACCTGAACCAAAATGTCCCTGAACCTTGAACATATACACCAATGAGTCATTACTATAATATATAACTATGTGTAACAATCGCGATAAGAGATGGAAACCCATGCTCATTCATGGACCGTTGGTCGTAAATAATGCCTATAATTTGTTTAAACAAAGGCTGTGTGAACCATCTAGGGAGATGCAGGCAGGGATGATAGTAGCATTCATCAATGTACCAGGATTATTCCATTATGCAATGTCTTTTATCCAGTGCACATCTATAGTTGCTGGTGCTGTGTGCTATAATTACGTTTGAGGTTGGCAGTTGTGATAAGCGGGTCTGTTGGATCTCATCATGGGTGCTGTTTTAATGACACGGGGCTGTGACGTCATCACTACACAGATACATCACCCACCTTCTACTGTGCCCTCAGGCTCCTTTCATATGTCTTCTCAGTTATGTGATCTCATACCTAACCCAAAAGGTATTGTACAAGTTGAGAGGTGACATTTTAAGTGGCATAATCACCAAGCGTATCCCACTCACAATTATAGTACTGTTCTAGTCTACTATGTGGTTAAGTTTGAGTGGTGAGAATGCCCCTTTAACCGTTGCCTAGGGTATATATTTGACTTAGTCCTATGACCTTTTGTTAATAATAGTCAACATTAATGTTGTGCCCTCATGGTGTTAGAAATTGGTTGATTTAATAATTCTTAACCCTCCGCCATAATGTGAATAATGAAAAAAAGGAATTGAATATACACAAGGATGTGGATTCTATATTTTGAACATATACTCGTGCTATATACATTCCCATCGATGGTGCTCATTAATTCAGTGAGTGTGTATATGCTAGGTAGTAGCTCCTGATGCAAGCCTCATCTCTCTTTCACTTTATAGGCCTATTCCCCTTTGTGTCATTGGTAAGTGTGTGTAATAAGAGTAGTCCCATTTGTTTCCCCCTTTAGTATGTGCTGTATGGGCTGTAGCAGCACTAGCAGCATGTCACACAGAGACTTTATGGCCTGCACACCTTTTAGCAAAAGGGAAATTACAAAATAATTAGCTTTTAGTTCAGCTACCACTTCAAACTCGCAGCCGCCAGTTCCTATTGTCAATCCTTCATTTGTAAATACCAACAACCCACTCTCATGCCAGCCTCCTGCCATCCAACTACCATTTTATACGACTGGATCGATACTGTTTTGACAACCCCTTGCAGTGTCACACAGGACTTAACCATGGTGTCCTCTCCTGGCCATGTCCTTTACAGACTATGTTTGTCATGATGATCTCCATGCTGCTAGTAAGGGTAATTCACATTTAAGAGGGGATTCCACAATAGCTGATTTCTTACCGGATGAAGAACTGGCTGGGGTTGGATGGAAAATTAGAAGTATTTACCATACCCTTGAAATGAGTGTAATTTCCTACTAGTCCAAAACAGGCCTCCCTGCAACAACCCAGACCCTTTCCCCCCAATTACTCCCTTATCCTGATTCTTGATTTCTCTTCCTCAGTTGAGAACAAGTCTACCTCATCTAACATTTTTAATGTTCACAACCTTGCATGCTCAGTGATTCAGCAGTGCCATCTCAATGTGGACCCATTAATATAAAACCCAGCATCTGCAATCATTATGTGGATTGCTGGTTGAATTGTGAGTGGGATTGTAGTAAGTGTTGTGGTAGTGTACGGTACACAGAGTAGGTCTAAGACACAGACCATTCCATCTACTATCGATCTGCCAAATGCATGGGAAACCAAAGTGAGACCAGATGTGTGAACTAGAAGTAAGGACTGATAACATTATCTCTAAAACTACCTTATAAATCTTACTTTGGTAAGAAACCCATAAGAATACAGTTAAAATAGCAATATTGCAAGATCAGGCATTATAATGATACTCCATGCTCATAACATCTATTACAGATAAAACAGATATATAAAAAGACAAAGTTCTCCCAAAATGTAGCGTTCTTGAGAAAACACAATTGCAAAAAAAAGGAATATCATGGAACCTCTCTGCATCCATAGCCATGCACTACTGATAACCAAAACATCAGATTAAAAGCACATTCCCCCCAAGTACCAACAACCCTTTGCCACCCCCTATTGTAAGACCAATATGGTGTCATGGAAGGCAGCAGAATCTCTGTTATGTATACTTTATGTAGACACAAATATGTAAAGTATTATATCCATCAGGATGATAGCAATTTGATAGGCACAGATCAATTTGAAATGTGTAAACTTCCCGTGTCTCTGCGGTAAACTGAGTGTCTGAGATGACTCAGGCCTGTATTTACTGCTCAAGATGGTAACACACCTAATTTCCCATCATAAATAAATGGGCCCAGACCCTTTTAGTAGTAAATTGTGTGTTCAATTATGCAGCATGAAGATCCTACTATGACAGAGGAGTGACTGGATATTGAGCGGGATGGGGGGGGGGGCACTAGGATCACCAATCATAATCAACAGCACTTCTTCTTTATATATAGGCCGTAATAGGTTGGCACAGGCATCGGCCTGAATAGATCCATACCCAGGGTTTTATTGGCCTGCCCCTCCTGTCCTATTTTACTGAATATAACAGTAGACAATTCAATTTGAGACCTGACCTTTTAAAGCATGGTGGCAATTTAGTTTTATGTACTATAAACATTTTTAGTGCATGCATTTTCAAAACGCCTCAACAGGTGTTCACAGTGATGTACTAGGCCTTACTTTACACCTTCTTGCCAAGCCTTCATACATTGGCAGTAGTTTACATAATATTGGTCTGATGTGTATGCACATCTTCATATACTACTGGCAGAAAAGCGACAATTGTAGTATTTGTTTACAGTATGAGGTCCCTACAGTTTGAGGAAATTCACATCTTCATGTACTACTTGCTCAACCTGACTCGAAATTACATTTCCATAGACTACTTTCTCCGCATGGTTATAGTTTTCATTTCTATATACTACGCTCCCATTATCACATACTATGATTTTATCTTAGTGAGGATGCACATTGTTGTGTGCTGTATACTGGCAAGGATTCTTATTTCCAAATGTACTTTATTCTTAAGCTGCGAGTATTTAAATTACCTTTCAGTTTAAAATAGAGACAAGAACAGGAAGAAACTAAAGACCGCTATTATGAAGCACTGCTCCATCAAAATCATTATGACTTCATATTATAATGCGTATATAAAAGTCACAACATCATCACTAGTAGTTAGTATAAGGCCCCTCCCTTCCTTGTTATAGAAGAGGATATAAGTGGTGCATTAGGCCCATCACCCTGCCCCACATCTGGGGGAGCAGGAGATGCCAATTGTAGCACCCAGTGTAATGGGGAATGGGACAGCCCCTATCTGCACTCCCTGAGGTATAGCCTGCACAAGGACTCAGCACACTCTCATCTTTAAAGGGCCAAATGTTACTGCCCCTCCAACAAGAGTTGGGGTGGAGTAGGGACTGGTAGTCTGAGCTTATATAGTGTGAGTGGGGTGGGGCTGAAGGCAGGAATCTGATGGGACTATGCCCTGGACGCTTTTTCAGAACAGACTCGTCAGTCGTCATATTGCGATTTTCGTCAATATTGCAATATTTGCAATTGATGAGGGTATGTGTAGCTGGCAGAATGTGCTATTTACATTAATTCTCTATACATTTGTATAGGAAATCTTGTGAAATAGATTTTACTATTGGTCGTAAAACCGGATTCGTCACGTTACCGTTTGCCTACGACCACGTCAGTCGTTCTGAATGAGCCTCCAGTTCACTATTAAGAGATGCAATTGGAATGGGATTGCATGGCCCTTCTCTGCAATGTAGGTGTGTTATCTTTGTTTCAATGGGAGAATAAAAGTGTAGAGAGTGGGAAGGCTAGCAGATAAAAGTGCAGGTGGGGGAGAGGGAACGCAGGGCAATGCATTGGATTGTAGTTGGCAAAATATGAGAGCAGAGGGCATTGGACCAATACATTGGCATAGATTGCTTTCATGGGTGAAGCTGAAATAAGGAAGAAAGCTATAATGCTGTGGGTTCATAAATGGCCTCATTGCACCCAGAATAAATGGCATCATCTATAGTTTGTCAGCCATCTGTCATAGATGCCATCTGCCATGAGCCCTGTAATAACTCGGGTAGTGTGATCCGGTCATGACCCCTCCCCTTCACCCTTATGCTGTTCCACACACTCACACAGACTAAACACCGATCCAGCAAGAAAGTGTTACTTTTTGCATAATAAAGTTGGGTCTATAATGGTTTTGGCAGAATCCTCATAATATTGTTTGGAATGGCTATGTTTGCAAACATCTCATATCAGGAGATTCACAGAACAATTATCTTTCAAATAGTGTATACTAAAATGCAGGATTTTGAGGTTACATTCATGTATTTGTCAGCCAAACCTCTGAATTGTTTAAATTATTTTATAATTTTTTTTCTTGCTCCATTGATCTATAGGGGCGGGAGGTGGAATACAAAAGAGGTAGGATGAGAAGGAGGCTGAAGCACCAGGCAGTGTAATGACTGATCCTATTTATGATCAGGGACCACATGTAGTAGGGTGCACCAATGTAATAGGGGATATGGTCACGGATTTAGATCAAGGAAACACCACTTAAAAGGAGCCTCGTAAATAGAGGTCCATCCAAGGTTCATCCCTTCGGTAATACACACAAGGTAATATATAATTATGGATGTGGGCGGGGAGGAGATGAATGCATATATATTACATGACCGTGTTTGTACCATACTGGCAATATACTATAGACGAAGGCCCATAGCAGCGGAGTCTTTGTGCATTTTTCCTCCGAGTTGAAACCTTGGCATATCACAATCAGCCTCAAACCTTGTGTGATATGTAACGGCTTAAATGAGTGGAGAACAATGTAAATATACTCTGCTTTGCGAGTCATGGCATTTATCACGTGTGACAATGGTTTACTACATATCAAGCCTGTATCACAGTTAGAGGAGGAATGAGGAAATGAAGTGTGGATATCTTTCTGGACTCAAATTACTTGAGAGGTATCCAGCAGGGAAGCAGCACTCATTGAGAGGATGCCATAGAACAGAATTAATAAATCAAAGCTTTCCGCTGCTAGGTGTCACAAGTTTCTTATTAGTAGAAGCACTAAAGCTCCCCTTACTCTTAATACACTGACTTCTATAGCCATGGTAACAAAGGAGGCAGACCACATTCAGTTTGCTGTCTGTTACCATAACCTATTGTCACCATGTAGATGTTTTCATTTCCCCAATATAAGCCACTGCCTTCCAACCCACCTTCTTTATAAGCCTTAGCCCCTTTCCCAGAATCCATCCCTGGACCCTAAAATATTTTGGACCATAAGATATGTCAATTAAAATTTTAAGCGGGCAGGATTGAAACAATATAACTTGCATTCTCCGAGTTGGACAATGCCTTCCTGCCCCTTGTACGTCAAATGTCTGCCATTTTATTGGGGAACAGATAACGTTGCCAGGACGTAGGACAAAAATAATCATTATAATGTATACTTTCTTAACAAATATATACTCTCAGATTAATCGAGAAATATGTATTTATCTTGATATTTAGATCAGTTAGGAAGCCTACCTCTGCGCCCTCTACAGCATAAGGTGACTCGGACAATGGGATGTCCAGTTTTGCTACACTCATCAGCAAGAAACAATGAGCCACCCCCCCCCCTCTCTCTTAACACACACTGCTCACAAGATACTCACATGATGTCATGTCTCGTGACAGAGATGGCGTGCTGTCAGAGTCTCACCCCGCTTGCCGACATCCACACTCTTGAGTAAAGCTAATTTCGACACTCATCTCCAATTTTGTTAATAGATTATCCAGCACTGTATGAGCATAATTCCTCAATGCTGTATGACATTTCTCTTGATATTTCAGACATTCGATGGTACTGTCAGTTTTCTTATTTAGGCTGATCGAGAGGCATCGGCTGATGTGAGCAGTAAAACTGCCTATTAAAGAAGCCTCTGTTTTATACAATGTTTTAGGATATGATAGACAGCTAGACACTAGTTCTTTTTAAAATTTGCCCTTCCACATACGATGCTGATATACAATGTTCACACACATCCCAGTACATCACTTTCATACATCGATTTATTTTACAAGTGACAAGAGATAAAAAAAAACACAGGGAAAAGGTGAGCTGGTCCGGTCCCATCATTAAAACGTTTCCAGCATTTAAGCATTTCAGTGAGAGTCAGGCAATGCTGGACTGCCAATGCCCAAATTGCTGGAGAGATATGCAGAAATGCAGAAGCATACTGTAAACGTATATATTTTCGCGTATGTATATTTTTGCAAATTGACTACAAAATGCACTTTCACATGTAATTGAATTCGTGAAGTTTGCAATATAGTGGTTGTATGAATACACTGGATAAATATTCGCTCTGTACATATTTCCACGATTTTTAAGTCTGCGAAAATATGTACAGCGCAAAATAACATACGTTTACAGTATACCCCTTTCAGTATAGACTATACGTGACAGTACCAGCTTCAGTCACCATGTCCATGTCACACACAGACCCTAATGGCCTGCATGCTTTTTACTTTGCTTTTAAATCAGGCACCACTTCAAACTCTGAAATTGGTGGCCCCCTGTTCGCATTGTCAAACTTCCATCTGTAAATCACAACAACCCACTCACCTGTCAGCTTCATGCCCTCCAACCACCATTTCCTGTGACACCCTCACAATCCTGTTCTCCCAACCATCGCGGCATCACATCAGACGTAACCATGTTGTCCGCTGCTGGCCATCTCCTTTACAAATAACGGTTATCAGATTTCCACACAGCCATTAAGGCTAATTCACATTTACAGTCTTGAAATGAGTGTCAAAAACACTCTCCCTTGCAACAACACTGCCCCTTTTTATTGCTCTTTTTCCCAATTACTGCCTTATTTCTATCCTCCCTTCAATCGCTTTCGGTTGAACACAAGCTCTGCCTAATCTAATATTTCTGGTTGTTCTCAAAGTTTCAGTCTGATTCAGCAGTCCGCATCTAACAATAGGGACCAATCAATAATAATTAACATAAAGCTAAAAGCATGCTCCTTCTTACGTGGACTGCTTGTAGAAGTATGAGTAGGATCAAAGTAAACGCAGATGGCCTGGTGATAGGGTATTAAGCGTGCACACAGGAAGTTTGTGATAATCTCCTTGGCCAAAACCCTGGTTTGGTGGGCATCAACTGCATCAACTGCTGGTTTGCCAAGTATATAAATAAATAGGCTAAAACAAGGAATAGGAGTATGTAGAGTTCCTCCTTCTCTGTTCGTAAGTGTAAAACAACCACTTGTGTCAAGTCCTACGCAGGAGAGCTGCTAACACCAGGTCCAGAACTAGGCAACCATGTAGCCAGAGATATAGGAGCACTGAGCACTTGATAACAGGCTTGGATAATTATGTTGGCACACGTTCACTCATATACATATGAAATATATAAACTTTCTGCATCCCTGTAGTAGTTCCTGACTGTGGATACTGCTCAAGGTGGAGATCGGAATTTGCCTAATCTCCATAGTGAAGACATGATCCCTACTCCTTTTAGCAGTAAATTGTGTGTTTAATAATGTAGCATGAAGATCTCCTATGACAGAGGGGCTATTGGGTCGGTTGGAAGGGGGCAAGTAGACCTGGATCACCAATCATTGGCTGGTCCCGCCTGTCCTGTGTCGCTAAACAATAGTAAACAAGACATCATCAACACACTTCTTGGTAGAAGTCCTACTTAACAGTAATCTTGTCGGGCTGGAAAGCTGTGTTCTAAGTATGGTCATACCAACGGTGGTGATAGCACTATTCTCTGCTAGGTCTAGGAGGCTGTAACTCATCATACACATATAACCCCTAGACCCCTGGCAACTATGATGTATTTCTTAATGTTGATTGAACAGTCCTCAATTTGGTGGTTACCAACATTATGCTTATAGGATTAAATAAAATTGGAATCACCTCAGATGTTACAAAATATTGTTGCAGGCTGCAGTATCAAGTACTCTATGTGAGTCTATGCCAGACTGGGGGGGGGGGCTTGGCTGTATGTCCATCATCTAAATAGACCTGGTCCATGATGCCAGGTCATGTAGGGGGGGGGACATTAAAGCCAACCCTCTCGATGATGTAGCTAAAACAGGAACACATTAGGGCTGGTGACCTGATCATCACAACACACCCCTCATCACCACCAACCCCCACCCATCACCACAGCCAGGTTATCAAAGTGTCCCATATACCACCCACCTAGGGTCAACTCCAGGTAGCCTCTTACCAAGCCTGCTAATGACTGAGATATGTCTATGACAGCATTCTGCTGTGATATCCAAGGCCACTGCCCTAAGCTAAATAGGTTGATGCCTGCCATTGTCCTGTGAAGGTCTGCCTTGGATAGAGACACCTTGCTCTTACATACGGCACCAGGTATACAGTAACAGTCCTCTGGTCTTGCAGGAGCGGGACGAGGCTGATAAGACAATTTGTGCCACATATATAAAAGGCTTTTAGAATCCCTATATATATAGGGATTCTAAAAGCCTTTTTAGTACAAGAAATATGTGAAATGGTTTGGCACTTCCGGCAGAAAGCATGAAATTTGGTATACAGGGGTTTTAAAACGTGCTGAACCCGATTCTAAGAGGATACATTCATTTTTATTAATGTGACTACATGTAAAATGACATTGAAAAAATAAAGTAAAAAATCAACTTTTAATTCTTTAAAAATATATATTATTTATTTTAGAATGGAATAAAATTCAAAGGATAATCCTAATGAAAGAAACCAATATACATGTGTTTATTGCATGTGAAAAAGTAGTGTTCAGATGGATGGCTATGCATAATAAGGTGGTAATTTGCATATATTCATTACTGCTTTCCACTAACCAAAAATGTCATTTGGTCAAACCTGTTGTGCATAATAGGTCAACAAACCCTCATCATAATAACACATCTTGGTTGTTTAAACCTTTCCATATGACATAAATCATAAACTAACACTCCTAATGGCATAATTCATTCCATTTAGTCCTTAACAATTGTCCTTAATGCATGTACATAGTTAGCACTTTTTAGAGAAAGACAGGATAATACTGCTCACATGGATGTTGGTGTTTGGACATGTAAATGTAAACATACATGTATGTCATATGTATTACTGGCTATTGGATAGATATGTCTTGCATACTCTCTAGGGCAGAGTAAGGCAGAGCAGATTTATGTAGAATAGAACCAGACAGAGTAAGGCAGGACAAAGTAGAGTAGAGTAATGTAGAATAGAGCCAGGCAGAGTAGGGCAGGGCAAGGCAAGGCAGAGCAGCAGAGTGATATGGGCAGAGCAGAGTAGAAAAAGGCAGAGTAATGCAGGGTAAGGCAGAGGAAGACAAAGCATAGTAATATAAAGAAGAGCATGGCAGTGCAAGGTAGAGTGATGCAGGGTACGGCAATGTCAGGTAGAGCAAGGCAGAGCATAGTCATGTTGAATAGAGCCAGGCAGAGTAAGGCAGAATAAGGCAGAGTAGAGTAAAATAGAGTAGAGCAGAGTAGAGCAAGGCAGGACAAGGTCGGGTGTGGCAAAGCAGGATATTACAGTACTTTGGAGTGCACCGGAAGGCTGTAGGGGCAAGGATTCCCTTAGAGTCTACCCCTTAGAATCTACCCCAGGGCCTACCATCTACCCCCTAGGGCATCTACTCCCTAGGATATCTATCCCATAGGATTTTTACCCCTTTGGCCTTCTAACCCTTGGACTTAACCCCCTCAGGCTATTTACCCCCTAGGACTCCTACCCCTTAGGACATCCACTCCATCGCACATCTACCTCCTGAACCTTTACTCTTTAGGACTTGTACCCCTGGAGAAATCTACCCCCTCGCACCTCGCCTCCACATAATATGACTCAACCATATGGGCAAGAGCAGGGACTTGATGTCCCCAGGTATAAGTCCTAGAGGGTAAAGGGGGTAGATGTCCCAGGGGGTAGATGTCCCAGCAGGTAGATGTCCAGAGGTAGGTGTCCAAGGGGGTGGATGTCCTAGGGGATAGAAGTTGTAATGGGGTAAATGCCCAGGGGAGAGATGTCCAAGGGGATCAAAGTCCTAGGGGTTAGATGTCCTATGCAGGTCTAAGCAATGACCAGGAAATGACCCTGCAAAGACGTATGAAGCCGAGGCCATTTCTCTCCATGCCTCCCTCCACATTACCCCCCACCCCTCCCACCTACCAAGGTGTGAATGCTCAAGGCAGGTTCATTTTTGGGCTGCCTTACCCCTCTGCTTGTTATGTAATCCCATTGAATACACCTCCCCCTAGGCCTTTCCGGTGTGTTAGTAAAGAATACACATACAAATATAATTTAAAATTCAGTTTTCTCAGCGGCTAAAATTCTGGTACCAAAGTTCTCCCGGATTTTACTAGATAAATACTACTGATGGGGTGCTTTTTTTTCTGTCACAAATTTGGCACACCAGTCACATTTGCATTCTTCTGAGAATAGAGAGCTACTCTCTCCCATGTCTGATTGCAAGTATTTAGTTTACTACTTAAAAAAATCATTGGGAGATATTTTGAAATACTTCTCCTTCCATTTATGATGATTTCACAATTGAAAAGTGAAGGAAAATATCTGAAATATCCATTACCAAAAGGCACTTACTATGATTTAAGAGCAGGGTCATTTTCCACAATGGCTTCATAAGCCAGGGTGAAAAATGACTACAGGTTCAAAAGTCGCTGGCATAGTCATTTTAAGGAGTTGCCAGAACCTGCTATGGGGTAGATGTCGGAGGGGCTAGATGTCCAAGGGGTTGATGTCCAGGGGTAGGTGTCCCAGGGGGTGGATGCCTCAGGGGCTAGGTGTCCAAGGGGTTAGAATTCCAGGGAATAGATGTCCAAGGGGATAAAAGTTCTAGGGGGTAGATGTCCAGGGGCTAGATGTTCAGGGGTGGATGTCCAGGGGTACCTGTCCTAGCACCACTGTAAGAGATGAGGATGAGAGATGAGGATGGGGCATATGCCTAGCACACTATGACCCTTTATCCAGTCAACTTCTGTACATCCTAGTCCGGATGCCTAGAGATCCACCATTACATGATCAGAATTTTGAGAAAAGCACATGCTAATTTTAATTAAACCTGAGAATCTATGTGTTTTTATGATGTAAGCATGCTCAACATTAACACACAATCTAATGCACAGGTAAATGTGTAAAGGAGTGATTTAAATGAATAAGATGTGCCTGAAGTCAGTTGAGCATTCAATTTTGAATCCGAACTGTTTCCTGTGCACACATTCCTGTGACATCATCAATTTGTGTGATCTTAATAAAGTCACTCCTGTCTATCCTTATGACTGATATGTGGCTAGGTTGTATAGTCCCCTGACTACAGGAGCCAAAATATTGTGGTATAGTCACTACTGACTATAGGCAGATGGGTATTGTTATCAGTGAAGGGACACACAAACATACACATAGACAGACAGGCAGACACCCAAAGAGACGGAGCAGATGACCATGCTAGTGTTTTCTTATACATGTATTGATGTTTAGTGGATTTCTGACCTTTGACCTTGATTCTGACCTTGATTGTTTCTAGATACCATCATACAGATAGCAGATTTGGAATCAGCATTATCATATTACCCTAGTTCACCCATATAATAAGGTGTAAGCCCTTCTAATTAACATGTGTGATATTTTATTGGTTTATTCTTCATTTTCATACTTTTTGAGTTTAATGTACATTTTCATGTGGAAATACTCTTCAAAAATCATGTATCCTCTTTGATATGAGTTCAGTATTATTTAAAGACCCTGTGTGCAACTTTTCATGTTTTCTGCCAGCGGTGCCAAATACCTGCTGAAATTGTTACATATTTACTCTACTATTTATATAGCAGGACATTCCTCTTCTTTGATGGATAAAGATGGTCTAGAGTTTCTATTGATAGGGGTCCCAGACTAACCTGAGGAAACCGGAAAAGGGTTTGAAACAATCTAGATCTGGTACATAGCACCTCTTTGTGGTATAAGTCTGCACTGAAAATCCATAGGTTGAAAGGGTTAGTCAGTACAGACTATCCTAGATTGGTCATATGAGTGTTAGTCACAATGGCAAAGTTATATTCAAAAATGACAGAGGGGTCAGTCAGTAGTGGCTAACCTAGGTTCATCATTGGTGTGTTGTATTTGTATAGCACTAGTTGGTGCCACCTGTGATGACCACTCAGTGGCTCCCCCTGAAAATTAAAAGACTAAGGTGGGTTGGTCAGTACTGACCAACTTGACAATAATGACTTACCTAGGTTGGTCGTATAGGGAGCCAAAAAATAACCAACTAGGATAGGCACTCATGACTGAGAGATATAGGGAGCCTAGGAATATCAGTGTGGAAGCAATAATGTATGTTTGGGAAGAGTACAGGTGATCCAAAACACATTACTAAAATACTTACAAGGTATCTAAAGATGGACCTTACCATATTTACCTGTGGCAGATTTACAACCCAGGGTTACATATTTTATGGAAAGTCCAGATTTGACCTATAAAACATTTTGACAATATAGTACAAAGACATGCAGTGTGTACTATGAGTTTTATCGGTTTGCATTACAAAAAAACCTATAAACATGGTATCTTCTCATCACTCCAAATGAAAAGGGAGTCTAAAAATAGTAACAGTGTCAACAGACTTATGGCAGAACTCGTTAAACAGTATCAACCATGATAACAAATAGTTTAAATTGCATGTCTGGGAAACACTAGCAGTCTAGGTGCCTTTCAAAAACATCAACATATTACTCAAACCCTCACAATGATGTAAACAGACTTTTTCACAATCCCTCTTGCCAACCATAGATTCATGGACAGGGATTTACATGAAGTTTTATTCACATATTATTCACGTTTGTATTCACATACTGCTGTCACAGTAATGCTAGTATGGAGCTTGGCGAGGACTTTTATTTTCATTAGTACTTTCTTATTCTGGTTAGCATTGAAATTTCATATACTATAACTTCATCATCACAAGGATTCACATTTCTATATACTGCAATCACTGGTTGGTAAAGATATTATTTTTCATATACTACATCCTCAGGCTGGCATGAATTTATGTAGACACTCAGTTGGGGCTGAGTGCAATATAGACCAATAGCTTATGAATATCTGCACAGTTGCCAAAATAACTTCCTGTGATCATAACACAATATGTACGTAGGTCACAACGCAATTAGTACTTTAGTATTATGTTTACCTCTTCTCTGTCACCGAGGAGTCACCCAGTGGTGCGTTAGGCCCCGTATGACCCCGCCCCACATCACAAGGAAGAGGAGATGCCAATTTGCAGCACCCAGAGTAATGGGCGATGTGACGACCTCTATCTGCACCTTGCCATGCATCACACTCTCAGCTTTATGGCAGGAATCTGATGGGGTAATACCCTGTTCAATAATAAGGGGTGAAAATAAAATGGAATTGCGGTGAAGCAACGCCTCCCCCCTTCCCCATGATATCCGAGCCATACAAATGCTATAGGGGTGGAAGGTGAGATAATTATGAGAGAAGGAGTATTAGGACGAGACTATCCAAGACGGTAGTTGATAAAGCACATTTACCAGAGATCACTATTATCACTGATCACACCAATGCAAGTAAACCCCACTTCTACTTAACGATAATCTAGATGAAAGGAATTACTGTCTATTCTAAACAGTTCTTTGTTCTCCCAGGCTCGTCCCTTGGGTAATAAACACATACAGTAAACCCGCACTTGCTAGGACACTTAATACAATTTTCCAATCCATTGTAGTAGTACTGTCTATATACAATTGTCACTGGCACGTAGAGATTGCATTATAATACATTACAGTTTTTTTTAATCATGCTATAATATGATTGGAAGAATCATACAGGCAGTTTGATATCCCCCCTCCTCCTCCACCTGGTAATAAATATTCAATAAAATTATCAATGTGTTTGATATCATTCGATCTCATTTACAACAATACACTCCTGAGAGTTCGAAAAGCAGCCAATCATCTTTTTCACAATGAGGGCTCACAACAACAATGACTAAAGCTTGGATCCATTATAGTATCCATTACAATAAGATGAGGAACGGTAAATTGCAGTTAGATATCTTTCTAAACGCTATTGACTTGAGATGTATCCAGCAGGATAGCAGCACTCATTGAGAGGATGCTATAAGATAGGATTCATAAGGCAATGCTTTCAGCTGCTATGTATCATGAAATTCTTATTAGCTCTAAAGCTCACCTTACTGTAGCCATGGTAACAAAGGAGGTAGACCACATTCTGTCTGCTATCCATCACTGTGGCTTCATATTATCACCAAGTAGATGCTTTTCATCAACCAAATATATGCTGCTGTCATTCAGGCCTCCTCTTCCATAAGCCGCAGCCTCTATCCTAGAACCAACTCCTGGAGGTGGCACATTGCACACTGCGATACATAACAATGCATAAAGATATCTGTTGGTTGGAGCAGGGAGATGTGGAAACCTTTTGAGTTTGACCTGCATGGGATTGGTGGGTTCCCTGCAATTAAGAGCAGGAATCCACCTATCAAGCCCCCCATCCCCTGACACCCCCCGCTGACATGAGGCTCACACCATGTCCAGTCACGTGACAGAGGTGGCGTCCTGTCAGGGTCTCACCTTGCTCCCAGGTGTCCACACTGTCAAGGCCATGTGACACATTTTCACCTTTTATTACTGTAAACATATTTTATTTCGAGCTGTACATAATATTTTTAGGGATTTTGCAGATTTTGAAATTGGTGAAAATATGCACAAGGCGAGTACTTATCCAATATAGTGATGCAACTGCCATATTGCAAAATATATGCCTTTAAACACCTGTTTATGATTGTTTGATGATAATACTCTAGTTGTTGATTATGCTGCTGCGATGTTTTTTTTATGCTTAAGTTTATGTTATTGGAGAAAATTCTATTTGCATGTTCTTCTAACTTGTCTTTTAGGGTTTAACATCATTTAACTATTTAACGGTAGATGGCAGTGATTATTGCATAAAAGATGAAATTAGTATTAGCAAGGCCATAAGGAATCAATAGAAATGAAACATTTCAATATGAAATTCATACTGTATAGTCGATACATATGTATTAACAATGGGATGATTGTGGCATGGCATTATAAATAATACTCAAATTCCATTACCTGTAAATAATTATAATGAACAAATTTGTGATGTTAAAATGGCAGGAGGCTCATATACTATGCACAATAGCTCAATTGATATGGCCTGATGATTATTCCACAGGATTTAGGCCTAAGGCATATCTGAGTGAAGCAGCACTGCAGCATGGAAAGGAGGTATTATGAGAACAGAGGCTAAGAACTGGAACAAAAATGCTGCTAAATGCCTGAGGGGGATTCATTGATTTCAGATATAACAAACAATCCATGTCCTTCTTCCCTGCTCCTGTTTCCACTCTCCTAACAGAGGCAGCTACTACTGACACTCTCCACCCAGATTGTGGGATCCTCTAATGCTCTGCCGGATCTCCTCCTTGCTTTATGATTGATACATATATTAATGTCTTGGATTGTGTGTAGCAGCATTTAAAAGTGGATGTAAGGTCAATGGTATCGTCCAGTCGTAGTTCTAAAACTCGATTCTGAGAACGTGTGTTCAAACAGGCTATTGCTAAACAGCTGTGTGCTGTTGAGTTGTAATATAACCTGGAGGGACTCTTTATAGTAAAATAAATGTGGAAGAATATGGATAAAAGATAAAGCCCAATGACTGGCAACGACTAATTCATTGACTTTCGGTGGTGCACAAAATCTATAACGTGTTAAATCAAAAGACGTAATGAATCAGCCAGGGAGAGGTGGGCGGGGGAGGGTGGTAGCATTCATGACTGCACCAGGATTATTCTATTATGCAATGTTTTTTATCCTGTGCAAATCTATAGTAAGTCGGTGTGTGTTCTATAATTACATTTGAATTTGCAGTTGTAATAGCATCGTCCGTATAGACTATAGCAATTTCATGATCATGCCACACACAAACCTTAATGGCCTGCACTCCTTTCATTTAAAAAGGTATTGCTAAATGATAATGATTACAAAATAAATGATACATTGCTTTAAGACTGAACACCACCTCTAACTCTGATTCGCATCCCCCATTGTCAATCCTTCATTTACAAATCATGGCAACCCACTCTCCTGCCAGCCTCCTGTGACCCAACTACCATTTTCTGTGACAGCATCACACTCATGTCCTCTCCACCCCTTGCAGTGTCACGTGAAACATAACCATGCTGCCCTCTGATGGCCATCTCCTTTTTAAATAATGGTAATAAGATTTCCATGCTGCCGGTGCATGCTTATTCACATTAACTGTCTCAAAATAAGTGTCATCTCCTTCAATCCCAAACCAGGCTTCCCTGCAACAGCCCTGACCCTTTTTACTGATCTTTTTCCAAATCACTGCCATATTCAAGTCCTTCCTCCCTGGCTTTCATTTGATAACAAGCTCTACCATATCTAATCATTTTGATTGTCCTCAACATTGCATGCTGAGTGATTCAGTTGTCTCCATCTCACAATGTGGGCCCATCAGTGAAAAAGTACAAAAGGTTAGCATCATCCTCCATCATTGTGGGGATCTTTTGCTAAAGGGTAAAGTAAATGCTGCTGCGGTGTACTGCAATAGTGGTTAAGGGGTAATCTTTTAGCCTTGCAAACATGGCCCAGGCCAAGACATACAATTTCCAAATGCCTTGAAAAAGGTAAAAACTGATATCCTAAAAATGAGACCACATAAATGAACCAATACTAAAACTCTTAAACTGCTTCCATCAAGATGGATAATATTAATAACAAAACGCCACATTATAAACAGGGTCTGAGATCGGGTAATTGCTGTATAGAACCTACTTACTGTAACAGACTCAAAGAGGGATAAAAGTCTGAAATACATTCAAAGAGTTAAGTGTAAGTTGAGTTCCTCCATCCGTGTGTGTAAGTGGGTGGAGGTTTACTGCCCTTGTGTCATGATAAAACAACCACCTGTGTCCAGTCCTACTCAGGAGACCCACAAGCACCATGTCCACAACTAGGGGGTCACGTTACCAGAGATATAGGGACACCGAGTACTGGACAGTAGCCCCGGATATGCAGTCTGACTTTAAACTTTTGTAATTTGCATTGATAATCTACACAAGTATGTAAAACTAAATTGTCAATACTCATCAATAACATTATCACAAATCTTATAGAAGTATTTCAAGAGCAAGTTGTGCAAATATAAAACATCTTTGAGCAGAGCTATGTAATGCCAGAACAGCAGTATTTCTGTATCTGTTTTCAGAATCTGTAGCCATGCAACTATGAAAACCAAAAAAGTAGGTCACAAAGGATATTGCTCATTTTCCTAGTACTGTTCTAGTCAACTTGGCAGTGACACATTGATGGTGGAAATGGAGCTTTGAGTGTTGTACCTGTTGCTGACAATACCATAACACCTCCTTCTTGCCCCCTGACATGGGCCATGTCCCATACCTTGTATCTGGATAACAACCACTTATGCAGGCAGCGATAGTAAGTGGACCCAACAAGAGTTGGTAAAGGACCAGTTGGCATCAAGTATACTCCACCACACAAGGGACATGCCACTTAACCCTTCAAGGATGGTTTAATGATTCAAGCATTGAGGCTTGTGTCTTCATTCTGGACAACTGCAGCACCTGGGGTAGTAACCAGCCGGTGCTGCATTGGAGGAATAGATTGAGTCTCAATAGGTCAAATATGAATGCAGAAGGGGAAACTGACTTGCCAATGCTGTATTCATGTATAAGCAAAAAAAACAGGTTTGTTTCAGGAAACATGGCAAGAAAATGCAGGGTCGGTAGGTCTTTCTTTCTTTCTTTCTTTTAATCTTTTTTTTTCAACATTGAAGTACTACCCACCCTTTCCGAAGACCCTAAAATTGACCAAAAAGAAAAATTTCTTCTAAATTGCAGAAAAAAACGTAGGGTCGGCCCTGTTTTGATAGGGTCGGTCGGGTGACCTGAAACAAACCTTGGCCTTATGATGGTAACATGGCACAGTAATCTAAGCCCATTACTACCCTCATAGAGTTAAAGGTGCTTCAGATCTGTCACACAAATTGTAGGGTCTCTTGGAGACAATTTCTTGAACTACAAAATGCTCTTTGATCAACCAACCATAATCCTAGCCACTTCCTCTCTATACACTTGCAACTATATTGGCCTGAAATGGCCTCTGCTCAAAATTCGATGGGCTTGTCCTTCCTGCCCTATGCTACTGAATAATAATAATAAACGGGGCATAAATAACACTTTGAACTGCACTTTAAAGGTGTCACATCATAGACTTGGACGGCACCAGATTAGAGGATTTATGTACACACATTGGTGCTGATCAATTGTAGCTGTAGCAGGCTACAGCATCATCTTACATTTTGAAGGAATAGCAGTGTGGCTCCCTGAAGCTGGTTTCTTAACTTGTTTCTTATTGTCTCATGCTCCATTTATTTTCAGTGAAGAAGAAAGACAATGGAATTGACTCAGTTGTTGCCTTCAGTTGTAGATTTCAGGACTCAGTACTCTTTGTGAGTCTATGCTGGGCTAAGGTCCATCGCTGAAGTTTCCTCATCTATATAGACTTGATCCATGACGCCCCGATCATGTAGTGGAGGACATTAAGGCTTGGCTGCTTAATGATGGAGCTAAAACAGGAACCCATTAAGGCTGGTAACCTGATCATCACAACACACCCCTCATCACCACCAACCCCCACCCATCACCACAGCCAGGTTATCAAAGTGTCCCATATACCACCCACCTAGGGTCAACTCCAGGTAGCCTCTTACTAGGCCTACTAATAACTGGGGATCAGTCTGTAGCAGAAAGACAGGCAAGAGCACTGGGCTACATTTATGACAGATTGCAGTGGTTTGCAACTGGTACCTGCCATTATGCCAAGGAAGATTGTGCTGCACATTGCCACATTTCTCTGGGGCATGTGTTTCTATGAAAATGCCTGTGCAGTATTGGCATGACAACAATGTCTAAACGGCAGCAGGTACACAATAGCAGACCCCAGTCTAGACATTGAGTTCCTCTTGGTGGTTGTGAAGAGGAACTAAAGTGGAGCAGGATGAGACTGATAAGACTACATACACCACAGGTAGGGCTTCAAACAGCCTTTTATATAGCAGTGCATTTTGTCCTCTTCTTTGATGGATAAAGATAGCCTTGAGTGTCTATTAATAGGGGTCCCAGACAGCAATTTGGGCCCCAGGCATGTGTTGAGGCACTCTTGAGCTGGTATATATAGCACCCTGGGGGCTGTGAGTCTGGAAACAATAATGTCAGGATGAGACGACTACATTTATCTTCATCACATCACCAAAAATAGTTAACTGTATATTTAAGCTAAAGTCTACCACATTGCTTGTTGTAGATATACAAGCCAGTGCTAAGTATTTCATGGATAACTTAGACATGACATATAGAACATTTTAACAATCTGGTTTAAAAAAAAAAGCACTATCTGTATTATAGACAATAAAAATCATTACAAAAGGAGCAGTATTAAAAAAAAGCACTATCTGTATTATAGACGATAAAAATCATTACAAAAGGAGCAGTATTAGTAATCATGGCGTTTATGCTCATTCTAAATAAAACAAAAAAACGTTGCTACTCACAAAATTTAAAAGTTTAAAAGTCTAAAATAGTACCAGATTATGGAGAACTTGCTAAACAGTCTCTACGATTTTAACAAATATCAGAGGTTGCATGTCTGAGAATGACTAGCAGTCTAGGCCCTTCAGAACACACCATCAGGTGCTTACAATGAGGTAACAGGCCTGTTTCTATGCTTTCTTGTCAAGCTTTCATTTACTGACAGAGTTTTGCATTAAGTTGTTCTGATGTGTCTGTTGATAATTCACATTATCATATACCACTTGCTAAACCTGCTGAGCATTCGCATTTTGATATACTACTTGCTCAACTTCGCAAGGATTCACATTTTCATATACTACTTATTAGCTAGCTGATGGTTCTCATTTCCATATACTACAATGTAAGCCTTGTAAGAATTTCCATATGCTATAAGGCTAGCCTAGTGAGGACTAGAGTCCCCTTTCAGCATTAATCCGAACCTAAGGACACAAGCTGATGAACTCTTTCTCCCCGAGAGTTGCCAAAATCATTTCCCGTGATTATATTCTGGTGTGTACCTAAATCAAAACATTATTAGTCCTTTAGCATCAGATGTACCCCTCCTCTGTAATAGAGGATGCTGCCAGTGGTGCGTTAGGTCCTCTACCGACCCCCTCCCGGCCCACATCACAGGGCGAAGGAGATGCCAATTTGCAGCACCCAGAGTAATGGGAGATGGGACCACCTCTATCTGCACCCTGCTGTATAGCCCATGCCAGGACGACGCAGCACACTGTCATCTTTATGACAGGAATCTGATGGGATAATACCCCGTTCACTATTAAGGGGTGAAATTGAAGCGGGCTCACGCGGCTCTTCTCAACAAAGCAGCAATGGTTTAGAGTCTTTTTTTAATCTGTTGAGGTGGTTGGAGGATATCAGGGTTTGAAGGGCAACGGGACAGCAAATGAAGACAGGACAAAGAGAGAAAAACAGAGACAGGCCAGGGTCAGGGGAAGGCACTGTGAAGGCTGGTAATGCAGTGGAGGAAAGTAAAATGTCTCGGTGAGATATACTGCAGGGTATAGAGTTTGAAAGCAGAATTCATGAATAATGGCTAGACTAAGCAAACAGGAGGTGAGACATTTAGCAAAGAAAGAAAAATCTGTGGTCGGGGAAAGCAGGGGAGTAAGGAGTAAAAGATGGTACAGTCACACAGATTGCTTTCAGAACCGGACCTCACGGAAAGACCACTATAATACTATAGGTTCATAAATGGCCTCATTGCACCCAGTATAACTGGCATCATCTAAAGTGTGTCTGCCATCTGTCATAGAGGGGAAACCTGATATAGCCTGAAGTGTTGATCAATTTTCCCCCTCCTACCAACTCCCATGAGGACAAAGCAACATTTTAGCAACCCTTAGTACAACCCTTCCATCTACTAAAGCCAATACTATTTAATTCAATGCAATTTGATTCAACAAAGCAGTATCACCAAAAGGGCTGTTTTTGTACTTGACCAACAATTTCAGATGATGTAGAAAAATCTACAAAACAATAATTTTTATGGGTGAAAATACATGAATGTCTCTCCATGGTAAAGGGAGCAGCAGGTTGTGTCCATACTGTAGCTGCAGCCATGAGGCTGGGATTGGCACAGGGGAGATAGGAGCAGGCTCCCAGCAGGCAGTATAATGGCTGATCCTATTTGAGATCAGTAAGCACATTTAGCAGGGCACGCCGTAATCCCTGATCATACCGCCGCGATAGGGGTTTAGGGCACGGCCGAGATGAATGAAACACCAGATACCATTTAGACTGACATAATGGCGAGGTAGGAGGATTGTCCTATGTGGGAGATCCTCTCATAAATACAGGAACCATTACCCATGCTCCCTGCAGGCTAATCCTATTGTAACTAGACACTACAGGCGGCTAGGGGAGGGGCAGGATATGTGTGTAACATGATTCAATGCCTGGTGCATTGTAATGTAGGGTAAAGAAAGAAAAACAATAGCAGGGATATACTTGTATTTTTATTTGGAGCAGGGCGGCTTGGAGATATTCCTATTGGACACCTTATGATAGCTTAAACATGGGATCACATCATTAGTAACAAAGTGGGCTGGCCTAAATGCTATTATGAAACTGTACACTTTACAGTGCCAGGTTGTGTAGTGAATTTGAAAAATGGCAGTGAATCAACGAGAAAATTAACCAGCTGTTGCAAAATGTTAATATACTGTCTGAAAATGTATGCAATGCTTGTTTTTCTGATGTGGGTGTATTGAAACGATCGAGTTTTATGCGGTACTCTCTGAGGGATACATGTGACGTTATTCACCTTCAGTATCACAAGACAATCTACTAGTAGCTACCGTAAACGTAAATATTTTCGCGATTTTCGCATTTTTATAAATCCGTGAAAATATGTACGGAGTGAATATTATTAAAGTACCAAATCTCGGAAATCTTGGTAATCGGAGAATATAAATCCACGCGAAATTGTAATTGTTGGCAAATCCGCGGAAATTTATACAAGCAAAAATATCTACGTTTACAATAAATTATCTGATAGCCTCTTGCTGTCACGTAGCCGTTCTACTTCCCCACCTCACGTACCATCCCACTTCTGTCCCTCACGTGCCTTATTTCTACAGTACAGGCCAACATAAATTGGGCACGGAAAAACTGTTGCTGCTTCGTAAATTACCTTCCCATTGTCATCCATGGATATATTTTATGAAGTAGCATCTGCAGTGCGGCAGGGACAGTAGGGCCCATACAGTTATCATTCCCCTTTATAACACTATATGTACCTAAAAGGATAGGAAGTCATAGACAGAGCTGCACGCTAAAGTGACTGAGTCAGTGGTTATTGCACCAGTGGGAGTCCTCCTGTTCTGCACGCTGGCCGCAGGCCTAGTGCAGAACGGGAGGACTCCCACGAGTGCAATAACCACTGAAGAGGTCACTTTTAAGTGACGCTCTGTGTTTATTTCAGGGTTTATTGGTGTAAAATAGATCTACAGTCCATGTTTGGTTACCTCCGCGATGTTTGGTTACTTCTGCAGAGTTTGTTTACTTCCGTGGTGCCGCCATTTTGAATTCCGCGCAGGTCACGTGACCCTCTATAGCGTGGCAACACCATGGCAACCCCTAGCAGCGTGAAATACGGCCACAGCGTGAAATACGACATGGGTTATTTCACGCTTCACTCGCATACTGTACTCCCATAGGTTTAACCTTGATAGAGCGTATTCACCATGAAATAAAGGCAGGTACTGCTTGTCCATCGGAGCTTACATAGAAGGGCTGTGTCCTGCAATCATGACAATAATTGCTACAACCAGATAGAGGAAGCAACAAACCTACCTTATAACAATTACAAATTAGTGGCCATACAGTAAGGATGGTTGGTGTAAGTACACATGGATCATCCTAGCTGCTGTATTACCTATAATGCATCATTTGATTAAATCAAGTTTGCTCGATAAGGATTTGCTACATTGCTATGATTTTAAAGGGGCATTCTCACCACTTGCACTTACCACATAGTAGACTAGAACAGTACTAGAATTGTGAGTGGCATACGCTCCGTGATTAGGCCACTTTAATACCACTGTATTCACAGTGCCTATTTGAGACTGAGGCTAGTTCAAATACCAATAATGCTGAGACAAAGCATTATGTTATACATACTGTGTGAGGAGGTAGGCCTTCATGGCTCCATGTACACAATGATAAAATGGAAGCTGAAGACTTGAAAATTATAGGCAGAACATACATTTACACACCACACAAAGTAGAACATGCACCGGGTATGAAACACAATAATGCACGGTGTGTTGGGTGAAGAACGAAGAATATAATGAGTTTGAGTTTAGATTTTTTATTTGGCCATAATAAATCACAAACGTGGGACATTTCTCAATTAAAGCCAAGACATATATACAAATTCATACGCAATCACTTAGCTATGTCAAGTCGGATTGATTCAGTGAGTGTTACTACTGTTACTATATCATGCTACTCCAGCGGGGTTTTGCACAGCTAATAACGATTTCGTTAGCCTTTAGAAATGCTATGATGACGATCGTCCTTTGGTGATCGTTGAAAGTGTATTTCTCGCGAAATGACATATACTACTGATACCCCAGTCATTATTGTTTTCCTCTCCGAAACTTACTGTAAGGACAGTAAAATCTTCCCTTTAAAGGCATAGATGCATTATTGAATGGACAATAATGGCAAAGAATGTGTTATTTATGTGTGCGATGGGAAGAATTGTTAAAATGCTGAGTAGGCGAATCACTTCAATATTTGATAAATGCTGCAGAAAAGATCCAGATCTCCTCGTGGGAGTTTCAGCATTCATCTTAAACCCAATAAATTACAACAATTCAAGAGGAATGGAGAAAACAACATTTTGCCAAATGGATTTCCGAGGTTTTTACATGGAACAAATAGCATAGCAAAATAAGGATATTAGTTTGGCAGTTTTTGTGTTTCATAAAGAAAAGGCAGATCAAGAACAATGCCCATTCCACAAGGGCCTTACAAGAACAACGTTCCTGTTAAGAGCGACAAAACCGCCATACATAAACAATAGAGGATATCCCCAATGACATTGGGACATCAAATGTACGATGACAATACTACAACAGGGAGACACAATAAAGACCTATAGTAACCCTCAGATGGGGCAGGAGGGACTCACTCTCTCAGACCAGCGTATAATGATTTAATGTTATTTTATCATCATTTGTCGGTATATAACATCAGTGGAGCATCTTGCATGTGCTGCATTAATGCATCATGCATATACACTTGGTAATGGTTGGCATTGATATAGCACTGAAGCGCCAGCCGATTACTCACAGTCCCCTGTTTTGTCATACTGTCAATATACTGCATAGGTGTCTAGCGGAAAATATTGTAGACCGGTGAAACAATTCCCTGGCCTTTACTACGGAATTCCTAGGGTGCATTATGGTACAACTGGTGCCCACTGTGACAGCTGCTATTAGTGGTTATCTCACCAGTACCAGATCAAACGATGGCCGCTGGCTAAGGCGTCCCGCTAGACAGGAATAGATTGGGTAGAGAGATGGTAGCCTACCCTGCAGGCAGCACTGCAGGCAATGACTAGGTCTGTTTTGTGATATCCATAACTATGTCAGATATGAACCTGTTCCTTTTGTCTATTGCATATTTTGATTAGAGTGTCATTTTTCCGCACATGGTCTAAATATATGACAATAGCCAGTGCTTTGAGAAATTGATATGGGGGTAGACCCATAAATTCGACAGGGCGACATGACCCTTTCTTAAAATCGACACGTATGTGACATAAGGCCTAGTGACAGATAATGACAGGGGACATGGAACTTTCATAAAATTGACATGGGACGTGAGCATTATTAAGCGACGTAGACATGCAATATGGCCATTTCTTAGAATCGACATGCGACATGGGGACCGCCCCCCCTCCCTCCCATCTATGCCCCCATTGATGGCCGAGACATGGATGCCAGTCGTATCATGCAGCCTGGTGAACCTGCACCATGGTGTTCATGCCCTCATTAAAGGGATATTATTATTATCAAGCCCAATGTAGATGAAGAAATAGGAGGGACAGGAGGTGTGGACATGTGTGTGTGTGTGTCAGGTTACACCATACACTCTTCCAGTTCCGATAAGGACCGACTGGGGTCTATGAGTGCCGCCGTGTGACGTCATCAAGTCTCTATTGTCGTTCAATATGGGAGAGATGGGGCCAGCTTGTTACACTGAATTCCTTATTTTCAAATGTCATATTATCAAGATGTCACTTGCTGCACTACAGCAGCTTGTTACGCCTATAACAACCATTCCCTATGGTGCCCCCGGTGTATGTAGAAGAGAACTAGAGTATTAAAGATGGCGCTGGGTACACAGTAACAGACCTCTAACCCCTGGTGTAGGTAGAACAGAACTTAGTCCAAGATGGCGCTGAGTACACAGTAACAGACCTCTAACCCCTGGTGTAGGTAGAACAGAACTTAGTCCAAGATGGCGCTGGGTACACAGTAACAGACCTCTAACCCCTGGTGTAGGTAGAACAGAACTTAGTCCAAGATGGCGCTGGGTACACAGTAACAGACCTCTAACCCCTGGTGTAGGTAGAACAGAACTTAGTCCAAGATGGCGCTGAGTACACAGTAACAGACCTCTAACCCCTGGTGTAGGTAGAACAGAACTTAGTCCAAGATGGCGCTGGGTACACAGTAACAGACCTCTCACCCCTGGTGTAGGTAGAACAGAACTTAGTCCAAGATGGCGCTGGGTACACAGTAACAGACCTCTAACCCCTGGTGTAGGTAGAACAGAACTTAGTCCAAGATGGCGCTGGGTACACAGTAACAGACCTCTCACCCCTGGTGGCTGTTTGAGGTGACTACGTGGCCCCGGTCTGTGATCAGCGTAACCCGAGACCCCGGACCTCTCCCCGTCATGCATATTTGATGGACGTCTCTGACACAGGCCTGTATGAATGGACGACCGCCAAGACAGGGGCTACTGGGGGGGGGGGGGGAGTGCTGTGGGGGGAGGGGTATCCGGAATTGTTACAATGTGTGATAATATAGACAGGCTTTCCAACATGGAACGGTGGGTTTTATATGATGTTGAGAGGAACGCCTGTTTGTACTATGTTGTTGAGATTACATTGAAAGTAGCCGATACGTCCTGTATAGCCTACACTTTATTCAAACCCTCTGTCAAGTGACAAAAATATTGAACCATCTCCACACTAAAAACGTGTATTGATGTAGGACAATTTGTTACCCAAAAAGCAGACAATTAATTGCCTCGGATGATAAGATGGACCATATTAATCCCCACCCCCATCCCATCTTGCTGCTACTACAGATACTAGAGGCACTTTACCAGCCTTATACAGTTGTCCTGTTTACAGCATGTTGAGGTGTGCTGACACTGTTAAAGTAGTACCAGCTGAGTACAATCAGGTACCAGGTGCTATATCCCTCCGCCTCCAATATACTGATATGGTGGATTGGAGAAGGTACATCACAGGTCAATCGTCTTGGATACAAACCCATCTGAGCCAATCTATCAGCCATGTAGGAGCTGGCACCTGATGTCTGATAGAAAGGAGTTTTCCAAGAGGTTACACGAAGTGGTCCGTTCTACTGCTGTACATTAATAATCTTTAGACGCCAGAGTTAAGTCAGTACTGGCTAACAAATCAGTCAATAGTACCTAACCTAGTTATTCATAACAACCAACCCACCTTGGTCTTCTCCATGTCAATGAGTAGTAGGCTCAATCCTTTTGAGTAAGGCTTTGGTGATTTGTTGTTTTGCCTCAGTCATTTTTGAATAGGACTTATACCTGACTAACCTAGAATAGCCACTACAGACTAAGAGCTGGAGCACCTAGATTTTCTCTGTAGGAAGGGTTCCTGTCTTAAGCCCTTTAATAACGGCATGATGCGCAGTGGCATTAGTGCCTCATGATGGGAGGGTATCAAATAACCATGCTACAGACAAGAATACATGCATGCATCATGTCAGCAAAGATACATTATGCTGATCTTAATGGGTTAAGCATGGCCATCCAATGGTTAATTCTAGTAATATGTAGACCATATTTTGGGGAAGGAACATAGAATCCCTTTCTATGTTTTACGTCTCTCTTAAATAACACAGCAGTTTCCGAGCAATTGCGTGGTGTGTGGAGCTTCCTCTCCAATGAATATTCACAATACATAGACAAAGGTTCACGAGTTTTGGTCTGTTGACTGGGTTATTTCACGAGTTGACCCTCGGGCCGTATTTCACGAGGCCGCAGGCCAAGTGAAATGCGGCCTGAGGGTCAACAAGTGAAATAACCCAATGAACAGACATAAACGAGTGTTCCTTTGTGTTTATTTTTTACATTTTTTCGATTCAAATTGAATTGTTTAGGGGGGGAGGGCCTTAATTTGCTGAAATAGCATTTTTTCTAGGCCGTTCAAATGTAAACAAACCGCCGTTTTGATGACGTCACAGGGTCGTGAAATACGGGCATGGGTTATTTCACGGGGGTCGTGAAATACGGCGCTCCTTGGTTAAACCAATGGTGCTGTAGTATTTGGTAAAAAATAAAAGCCTGAAGGGTAGAAAGGGAAAAAGCTGCACTTTGGGAGATAAGGGAGAGTTTGAACACAGTGTACACTGCACCAACTTTGAGATTTACGACATGTAATTTCCAAGTAAATCCCTGTAAATCTCTTAGGGATTTTGTGTAAAGATAGTGCTGGAGATTTACACCAATTTACACGGCATTTACTTCAATTGATATTTACATTTAATTACCACTTCAGTAAATTCCAAGGAAAGTTAGTGTAAATTATTGTAATTCTCATTGTAAAACAGTGCACAGATTGTGCTCAAAATTTGCATCAATTTACCGGACATTTACATCGATTAATATTTACATGGCTTTACCCCTTCTGTAATTTCCAAGTAAAGTTTGATGTAAATGTGTGCAATTAGCATGGTAAATATGTGCAAAGATAGATTTTAAGATTTACACCAATTTACTAGGCATTTACATCAGTTGATATTTACATACATTTACTCCTTCTGTAATTTGTACCAGTATCACAATAGGTGCCATGTTGGCTGGGTAGAGTCTACCCACACAAGGGGCAGTTATGAGAAAAGGCTCTAGGATTTTTTCAACTCTCTTTTTCAAATCACTTTTTTCTACATAAATAGATATACTTATTCTGGAGGCTTATGGAAGGTAGAATCCGTGATACCAACCAGGAAAGTTAGGGATCCCTCCCATTTTTATTCATTATTTTAGAGGCTTATGGGGGGTAGAACCCGTGATACTGACCAGGAAAGTTAGGGATCCCTCCCATTTTTATTCATTATTTTAGAGGCTTATGGGGGGTAGAACCCGTGATACTGACCAGGAAAGTTAGGGATCCCTCCCATTTTTATTCATTATTCTATAGGCTTATGGGGGGAAGAACCCGTTATACTAACCAGGAAAGTTGGGGATCCCTCCTCCCATTTTTATTTATTATTCTAGAGGCTTATGGGGGGTAGAACCCGTGATACAAACCAGGAAAGTAAGGGATCCCTCCTCCCATTTTTATTCATTATTGTGGAGGCTTATGGGGGGTAGAACCCGTGATACTAACCAGGAAAGTTGGAGATCCCTCCTCCCGTATTTATACATTGTTATTGAGGGGTACATCCTTGTGTACTAACCAGTTCCCCATCCTATTATCAAACATTATTTATTTTACAATAATTATGTGACTAATTAATATCTGCACTTCTACTTATGTTAGGAGAATAATGAAACATGTTCTGAAAAGCATTTCATGTGACCAATAACGTGAAATTGTTTGATAATAAATCCATACAATTTGAAAAAAAACAAGTGCCTACAGCATGGTATGTTGGGACAGGCAGTCTGCCTATAGAAAATATATAGAGTGATTGACAGATGAGACAACAGGACACCCCCCCCCCCCCCCACACACAAACTGCCCATTGTGTATGGGCTTTCTCAGTAAACCCCCCCCCCCCTCGCCTCATATGCATGTACACCTCCCACTGTACCCGCATCTGTGAGTGAATGCTGCCACCACAGTGCAGCAGGTATAACAATAGAGGTGTGACTGAGGAGAGAGCCCCGGCCTAGACAGCCTGTCTACATGCACACATTAAAACAATGGATAATACTTGACCTATCAGCCAATAGGAAGCTTTCAGCACCGCTTTCAACAGTGGCCAGTCAGGATTTTGAACCAGTACACAGTAGGAAACGGACAGAGCAACATGTGTAGCTGCTAGTGGTAACCCTACACTGTACACACATGGTGAGTACTAGGTATTATACATTTGAAGATACACAATTGAGTTATTTATTACAAGTCTGCTGTAACTTATATGTTACCAAGCCCAAACTAAGCCTTTCAGTAAGGAGTGGATGCCCTACCTGTATGCATCTATGTAACAACTATTTATTACTGTTTACCCATAATCGATTCATGTTTGAAGTTGTATATTATAACAGACAGTCACAATCACAAAAGAACGATGCTATATATCTGAAATTATTTGTGATTATTGTTTAAATTGTAAATTATGTATATACAATTGATAACTTATATAATGTACTTGTCTACTTTTCACAGGAGCATAACAGTCATTACAGGCCTCCAGGGCACGGCCCCGGGCCTCCAGGAACCCCCCCCCCCCTCCTACAAATGATGTTCAAAATGATGAAAGTGAATAAAATTATGTGTTCCATAATTATGCCCAATCGATGTGTCCTATGATAGGCCTTCCCACGGTTTTACAAAATGGTAATAATTCAAATTTATGCACATTTACTGATATTTGTGCAAAGTGTAAGGGTCAGAATTACTCATATTTACAGAGCTTTATCCAAGGTGTAAAGGTCGAAATTACTCATATTTACAGAGATTTATGCAAGACGTAAGGGTCGAAATTACTCATATTTACAGAGGTCTATCCAAGGTGTAAAGGTCGAAATTACTCATATTTACAGAGATTTATGCAAGACGTAAGGGTCGAAATTACTCATATTTACAGAGGTTTATCCAAGGTGTAAAGGTCGAAATTACTCGTATTTACAGAGGTTTATCCAAGGTGTAAAGGTCGAAATTACTCGTATTTACAGGACTTTGTGCAGGGTGTAAATACAGCCATTACGAGCTTTGATCAGGGTAGTAAAGCCATGCAAAGATCGTTGTTGATCATCTTTACATCTGAGGTAAATTTTAATGTAAATGTCTGTAATGGTCCGTAATTGTCTGTAAAATCGGCCTTTACACAAAATGTAAATCCAATGTAAACCCCAAAACTCGTGCAGTGGTATTATCCCCAGGTGTGCGGTAATATAGCTTTACTTGTCTGAGACATTTTTCTAAATGCACATGATAAAATCTGCTGCTGCACTATTCAAGAGACTGCGGGGTTTCCCAGGGACATGCCATGGTGTGTGGCAGCCCGGGGCATCCCCTACAGCCCCATGTACTATGTCATACATGAGCTCTGACACCGGCCAGGTGGCATTTGGTACAGGTGTCACATGGAGGCCCCATCCATTGCCCCTGACTCCCCATCACCATCCCCCATCCCAAGGCCTTCCCCCATCCCCCTCTACCTCCCATAGCCCTGCCCACCCACCCACAGCTCCCCATTCCCCTGTCACATGGTGTCGGTGGCTTCATATTTTAGTACTGGTGTGTCACATTCTCCTGCCAAGGACCTTGTGTTGAGGGGTGTTAGGCGGACTGCACTGATAATCTGTAGTCAGCACTGGCTAACAATCAGTCAATAGTACCCAGCCTAGTTAGTTGTTTTCTGGCTCCCTATACAACAACCTAGATTAGGTTCAAAGAGTAATATGCCCTTTGAGTAAGCCATAGTTATAAGCATGATCTTGTTCTGCCTCAGTTGTTTTTTGAATAGCACTTGACCAATGCCCCTACGTAGGGTTTTCAGACAATTTCTATTGACTGCAGAAATGGTGAGGTTTTCATGCAGGATAGATAGGCGGGATCTTAACTAAGAGAATGCAGGTAGAATTGTAGCTCTAGCACCACTAGAACCATTTTAAATCATTTTTCCATGGCAGAAAGTACGGGGTTTTGACAGGACAGGAGAACCCTCTCTTACCATGCAGTGGACTGGGTCAGAAATAGCCTCCCCTGACAGAGTGTAGCAGGTGGTGATCCAGGTGCAGTGGAGGGTGACTTACATAGGGAATGTACTACTCCTCAGAAAGGATAGCACCACATTTTTGTTTATTATGCTGACTTAAATTCATCAATTCATATAGATTTTTGGACCGTATATACTAGACACGTATAGAATTTAAATGTGTGGTCACACACTTTTAACCTCCTAAAATTTAAAGGTGATTTGATAGGATAGGGTGTGACATCATTAAATGTAGGTTTATATCATGGCTTTCCAATGCAGTCATTTCCAAATCAATCGGAGAAGATTACCCCAGCATAATAGTCATTTTCCTACAGAGTGTCTTTGTAGAGCTGTCAATTTGCAGTGCCAAAAGTGGGTGCTCCACAGGCAGCACACACTTCCCAGTTCCCACTTCCTCATTCAAATATAACCACTACTCAACCTGTTCAAATCATTGCAGAAACTTCATATTTTGTACACTGGAACCATAGCCTTCCAATGGTATGAAGATATGTATAGTTATTGGAGCCAATTAGCCATGAATAAGACAGGAGTGGAAGGAGAGGGGAAGTGAGGGGAAAGGGCTAGTTGTCCGCGCTGTGGCAGGCCACTGTGAACGGCCTATCCTATGACTAACCTGGGATAGCCACTGTAGACTAAGGGCCGACGCATTTAGATTATGTGTGTGTGTGTGTGTGTGTGTGTGTGCGGAGGGGGGTGATGCATGGTGGGCAGGGGTGGGGTGGTAGAACTGGAGGGGGAGGGGTGTTGGACACTAACCTGTATTAACTATTCAGGTGTGATGGATAGAGCAGCAGTATATCAGTGATAATAACACCACCCAGAGTGCAACGTCCTAAGAGCTGTAAGCAGAGGGCTGGCCTTTTGATGTGTGTAAGTAATAAGGGTCAAAACCTGGATATTCCCAGGACAAATAAACAATAAACGAAAAAAGGACTGGGATGAGGTTGCAAATCAGAAACATTCAAAGCCAAGTATCACATGTTGGTCCAATAATGAGAACGGGAATTCAAAAGTTATATTAACTTCTTTTGGGATTCTAAATTTCATATTATTTGTAATTTCCCTCTGTCGTAATGTGCATCAGGACGGATGTGCTCAGTACCCCAGAGATGATCCTTGAAGGGCCGCATGAATTCATTTGTGAGCAATGATGCATGAATGCAGTCCCAGCAAGTACCGCTGCTCTGTCCAGAACTGTTAATATAGAATCAAGGCATACTCCGAAACACTGCCCTGCATTGGTGCATTATGCAGATACTTCGCAAGTGTATTAATGCCATAGAAGCAGCATGATACACGCAGACAGCACTTGTGAGCTACTCGCCATGACCACAAATCATGACCACAAATAAACATTTTATAGTAAACACTATGCCACTTTTAACGAATTATTCACCGCCAGGATCTTGAATTACTTAACACAGGTGCTATATTAGTTCAATCACTTGCCACACGGGAGTGCTGGCGTCGGTCAAATCGATTCCCTTTAAATATGCATCGGGGTGATGAGCATGTGAGTGGGCTATCAGTGATAAGTGCCTTATAGGGGACTCATCAGGGCCCAGGTCACACCTGCTGCACCTACATGCTGAATTTTACAGGAGCTTACCATTAATGTGGGGGGAAGTACATTGCAGGTGTTACAGGTGTTTACAATAACAATTCCACTTATGTACCGCTATTCCCTGAACCGGTTGTTTCTTTGTGTTTCAATTATCTAGATACATACATGTACATACGTCTATTTCTCGCCACCCCACTGTCGTGCTCTGTCTCTCCCTGTGTCTCTTTGTCCTTTCATTCCTCCCTCTCCTTTTTTCTATATCAGTCGCTCTGTGCCTGTCTCTCTATGCTCCTCTCCTGCTCTGTTCCTGCATGTCCCTATCTCTCTTCTGCATCTCCCCACATCTCTCTCTTGCTGTGCCATTCGGTACATCGGTCTCTCCCTGTCTCTCCCTCCCTGTCTCTGTTCCTGTCTAGTCATAATCCTCTACATCTCTCTATCTATCTGTGTCTCAGGGCCATACCGTGCCTGTCTGTATATAGCCTGTTAAGACTGTAGATAGAGGAATAGACATGTGGAAGTATGGCAGACTCAATGCTATTTAACTGTGTAAACCTTATCTACCAGTGTACAGCAACATCTGATAAAGGCTCAGCGGCACGCCCAGGCCGATTCCCTCGTCACTGTATGTGTGTACAGAGCGTAGTGTTAAGATTATGGACAGAGAGGACCTATTTTCAAATAACCCGTAGAGAAAATGTGTATGCATTTATCATAATTTATACCTCAGAGCCTCACTAGCGGCGGTAGATTCCAGAGCCATTTTGCTGTACAACATAATACTGGTGGTAGAGATTGTGTGTAGAGAGATAGCGAACGGATGATAAATGGGAGATCCTCGCCCAATATACTAGTAATGCATACAGAAAAGACGTATGCTGCTACATACCATAAATACACCTATTGTATAGGGCCTATACCTTAGAGCCTCAGTTGTGTGGGCTGATCCACTGGCAACTATGCCTATACAATATACACAGATTGTAGAGATTGTAGACAAAGAGATAGAGGATGGATGAGAAAGGGGAGACGCAATCCTAAATAACCCATAGAGAAGAGATATAAATCTCTATAGGCCCCGTATACTCCAAATGTACAGGGCGCAGCGGCGGTTGTGCCGGTCCCCACGGTCATGCCACCTTGGCTGTATGCTAACTGTGTGCGTAGAGGCTGAGAGCGATTGATGAGGGTCATTACCAATTCATGATCCTTACAGAGATGGAGTAGGCCCTGTCCCACCCCAGCCTTCCCAGTTAATGTGTGCAGGCCTAAAGGGAAGCTGAGACTACCCGATACAACAGCCACATCCGCCCCTGCCTTACAGCCTAATGATTATGTATCCATTCTCGGTATCCAGTGATAGTGGTGTAACGCTGTACTGAGAAATATATTGACAACAATTGACACCATCTTTGTTATCGTTAAAGTTGTGTGACACTGCGCTGAGAGGATATTCACAGCAGTGATAACATAAAATAAACAAGAATGCATTTGCAGCATCCTGAAACCTTATTGAGAGAAATGTAACACTACATGTTGTCACCATTTTACCAATTTTGAGAAAATGATGAGAAATCTGACCAGAAGTGCATGAAAGCTTCAGTGACAAACGTGTTAAAACCTTACTGAGTACATAGCCAGCATATTGACCACTGAGGTCAGTGCAGAACGATACTGAGAGCGCATTGACACCAGCTATTATTCCTACTTAGTATACAGTGCTAGGCAATGGGTAGATACTGTGTGATAGAAACACTGAGCGATAGGCAATGGGCACAGACCATTGGGCAGGGGTAGGCAGTGGGCATATAAAATACAAGGTGGCTAAATCCATATACCATGTGTTGGGGCATACAGCATGGGTAAGAGGGATGGAGAGGGAGGTAGGAATGTCTATTGATCCACTCTACTCTATGTTATTGACCCCATCCCTCCTCCCACCTCCCAGTGACATCTACTTCTGCTGGCCCTTCTGAGTCTATGCCCCGCCGGGAGGTGGCAAAATGCATTTCAGCCCCGAGGTAGGGCCTCCCCGAACCGTCCCTATGGAAACCAGCAATGTTGGTGGCTTTATGCTGGAGATTGGCTCTCGGGGCAGGGGTAGAAGATATATAGAAAACCAATGATCCCGTGAGATGTTCTGAATGCCACCCAAATATAGTCATTGGGAATTGCCAAACCCTGCAGGTATTTTAGTTCTGTAGGAACTCATTCCTCATGGGGAGAGGAGGCAGGACGGTAAATAGGTTACAGGTTATAGTAGGAAGCTGCTGGAATTGGTTCAGAATACTTTGATAGCTTTGAGTTTGGTTGGGTAACACAATTATAGGGGTGACTAAATTGTCTGCAAAAGTTGGAAACACCACTCCAAAAAGTTTACCTTTATTAAGGAATGGCAAGCCTTTATCAATGGTTGTTTATCTGGCTACATATTCTTTTATTGAGCCAAACTTTGCCCTGCTTTAATGTAAACTTGACTACCCTTCAGTATGAGGAATAAAGCATAATTTTAACCCTTCATTTTCAAACTCTTCATATTCACAGTGCATGAATACAGGCCTGAAAGGTCATGTAGTGCCAATACATTGCTGAGAAATAACGCACAGGAGATGCATAATTTAATTATAGTGACATATGAACATGAAGCCTGGTTAGCAGTATTTCTCATGTGAATATTTCGACTACCATTCCACTATTATGTGCATATCTTGCTACCTGTGTTTCGGTGCCTGAATATGCTCCCCATCCCCCGCACCTCACCCCTGCCTGTGCACTGGTCTTTGCGGCATGGGAACACAGGGTACTGGTGGTAGATGGCGGGTGAGATGATTGACAGACCTTTATTTCTTACATCCCTTTGTCTGTTCTTGTCTCAGTGCTGCAGAAATACAAATAACGTGGGAATGCAGAGGTCTGTGCTGTGTAATGTTCAACTTACCTCCATCACGGTGGTGTCCCCGAAGCACCATGTTTCTTCTGTCTGAGACTACAGACGGTTTTATTGAATTGTTATCGATTTAAAAAAAGCCCTTACAAATAAACCATGAAATGATATGCACCTCCAACTTAAGTCTGCATACTTGATTGAGTAGTATTAATCATTGGCAGCCAAAGATTATTAGTAGAATGAAACTCTAGTACCATGCATCAGCTAGAAAGAATCGGACAGAATTATTGATGAAATTGTCCCATAATACTGTATCTACTTTGTTTTCCTTCCCTTTTATTTCTTAAACAGCATATGCTGGTAAGCATGATATTAAATCGTTTATGTTCCGTCCTCTGTAGAGTACTGATGGCCCTTAAAATGATGCCTCTATTACAAAGTGCTTTATTAATAGTAATTTCAAATGTACTTTTTTTTGGTAAAACGAAATTGTCCTGCCAACCTGAGCAGATTAAAGATTAATCAAAGATCCAGTTGTCCATGCCAACCTGGATCACTGCCAGCTCACCTGGAGAGATGGGTAATTCGAATTGAATGCCTTTTAACATCTCAATGGGCCTGTGTGACAGTCCTTGATCACAAATTCACAGATAACAGAGTACTAATTTTTGCCTTTAAAAAAAGTAATTGATAGTAATATTTCAAATTTCACAATGGTAAACATGGATGGCAATACGTTAACTGACATTGAAGTAAACATGAATAGCTAGAGTATATCAGCCCAGAGGAATGGCACAGGCTTTCAGCGAAGATCATCTCATCCTCATGGAAGATCATAGGAGAACACAACTAAGCATTTAATTGGATGTAACTGCAGTCAGTCCAGCTAGAACAACCACAACAAGGTTAAGTACAAACACCAATCCATAACAGAACTACAGAGCTTACGTGTCTGTGGTAGGGATACTTTACGCAAGTGTCTCAACATCTGGCACACAGACCTTGAGGACAGCTTTTATATCAGGCGGCATCTTTTATTATGTCAGGCAGTATTAGATCTCTCTCTTTTGTGTCACATAGCATTCTTTTGCATACCAAGAATAGTCTCAGGTTCCCAGATATGACAGAAGGTAATTATTGTCTCTTAGGATATCATCTAAATTTGTCTCTCAGAAAATGGTCACAGATTATACTGACTGTATTTAGATGGGGTGTTTAATTGGGCCATCATTCTTGCCTCAAATGCACCCATCACCCCTGCAGACACTGCCTCCCCCTGGTGGTGTCTGGTTACAACACTGCTGCCAGCTTTGTTGCACTTGCAGTCTGTGCAGCAGCTATTGGCCCCGAACCTGGCAGCCTTAAACCTGGCAGCCTCCACAATTGGGAAGAAGTGAGCAATGGAGGATGGGAGGGGGCAAAGTATCTACCTCCCACATATCAAAACATTTATGTTTGGTACCTTGGACCTTTGTTTGAATCAGTTCTTCCCAATGCCCACTTTAAGTGAAATACGAATTTGCTCATAATTAGATCTGATGGATAAGCATGGAGATATAGTGCTGCTGTCTCAGCGGGTGGAGGATATAGTGAGGATATACACTTAACACACATTAAAATATAAAAAGGGTTATAAAGGATCATTCATTCCTTCCTTCTTATTGGACACATGATTGGGGAAAGCGAGTGTTCTTCAAATGATGAAGTGTTCTATGTGCTCATCAAATAACGTATAGCTATAAGGATATCCTCATGTGAGTGGTTGCTCCATTAGATTGTTCAAGATAAAGTGCTAGACAGAAGGGTAGTGAGACCTAGATACAATCCTCAGAGTCAGAATCAGAGTGAGTGGTCATCAGTTATTTCCTGCCCCAGGCTGAGCTATGCAGATACTATCAAGTTATGACATTATGTAGACACCAAGGGTTGATGCCAGGTCACCCCGTAACCATAACAACAGCCGGCTAGACCTGCCACCTGGTGGGGTGGGCAGCCAAAATGGCCTTATTGTGTGTCACAAGTGTCTGCCACCAGGGGGAGGGCCCCATTCATCAAGCAGTAATCACTACAGGTGGCTGTGGCTCCTTTTTACTGGTTATAACACGTGACCAGGATTGCAGTAGTATGATAGACACCAGGAAGTGGTTGAAAGAGTAACCAGTAGTGTCATGGTGATTAATGTATCAATCTGATTATTCAGCATTGATCAGCTGATAATATCTGGTTATTAAAAGAATTGTCTCCTTATTATTCTCAGGTGTTGTCTAATGTGTACAAGTAACTCACAATATCTACTGATATTTAACAGCTCCACATAATTATGGTCCAAATGACATTAGGTTTAGCTGAGACACTTTTAAATTTTATAGTTATACTAAGGAAAGTATAATACAGGATGAACCAAAATAGCCTATGTTAGGCTCAAGTGCTAGACCCGCTTCATTTACACAGTGAAACAGGTGCTTTATGGGGCTGAACATGGGCTTTGACAAAGACAACACAGTCATCAAGAAGCACTCAGTGCTATCTCATTACACATTTAGATTCGGATCTGCAGTAGCAGCTAGTAATAGCAGCCCCTCCTACTAACACCTCAGTGCAGGATAATTGTTATCAGCAGCTCTCATTAGACACCAGTTGTTAGCCTGACTGCAGAAAATGGTGGCGGGTTCAAAATAAACATCATGAAGAGGAGAACAGCTCTGGAACTTAACTGAGGGCTGCGTTAGGTAGTGAAAAGGGATCAAGATCTAACATTACTGGATGGCAAATATTCCATGTACAATTCATTAAATGTAAACTCATTACAGTAAATAGTTATTTTACTCTTAAATTCGAATGACAATCAGGAACCTTATCTACTTTGGAGATATCCCTTTCTGAATCTGATTATTAGGTAGACAACTTTATTAGCAGAATTTTGACTCTCAACGACCTCTCCCTAGTATATGGATCACCTCGTAATTGATTAGCAAAGACACAGTTGTGTTGTTTGTAAGTATATCCTTTATCTACCTCCTAGATCCGCACAGGTTATAAATTATTTATTGGGACCTACTTCTGTGTTCATAATACCAGGTTTCATTTCCCCAAAATTTACTGATTTCCTTCCTATTCACTGAAATATTATTATAAGGATAGAAAAGAGCACTGATAGTAATGCAGCTGAACTGCATGGGAGGTGTATTGTTGTTCTACACAATACCATAATTAACTTGATTTAATGTTCCACATTAGATATTGGGAAGGCATAATATACTATTGCTTTGTGCTATACCCTCAAGCGCTTAGACAAGTCCCATTGTCCAATTATTAATAGAGCAATATTAAGTGCCCTGCTCAAAGGTAAAGTGACAGGGAACTGAAAGTCCCAAATGACAGCTATCTGTAGGATTTGAATTGAACATTACATTTTAATATCTTGACTATCTATCCGGGATTCTCATTGTCTTAATATAACACGCCAGAACACCGTTTGAAAACTCTTAATTTGAATATATTATTTTCAAAAAGAGTTTTCAAATGGTGTTCTGGATTGTTACATTCCACTGTGCACACTTATCGTCTTTAGTGACCTTCCGTTTGTCTCTTAATTCATCTGGTTGTAATGTGAGGTTTTGTCCCTACCTTGGCTCAACCTTTTGCTCCCCTGGATGCCCCAGAACAGCATGGGTGTAATGATTACAGGGTTGTGATGTTTTGTACCTTTTCTTTCCTTCTGCCCAGGAGGCATCATGTTATCAGTGAGTAGGATTACAGGCTGGTGGGTGCCTTAGGGCAGCTAAGGCCTGGTACTGATAGAGCTCATTAACCTTTAATGTGGCCATTAGACAGCCAGACACATGTGCTGGTATTCAGCATGCAGAACAGAGGACGTGGAACATATACCAATCTTATTGCAACTCTATTTAACACAGCTGTTCATGTAACAAATTAACTTAGATTATAGGATTGTGGCAGGGACATTGTGAGGACACTGTCAAGTTGACTGTATTTCAAAAACAGTTCTAAAAAATGTGCATCGCCTTAACCCATCAAAGGTTAATGTGATTATAATCTACATACATTCTAGAGGGGATCTAGACTATTTACTACACCATATATAATTGTGATAACTTTATGGAATTCAGCAAACCCCTGCGTCCAGGACAAATTCCTAAAAAAAGCTACATTTTGAATATAGGAAGGGGGGTAATTGAGGTACTGGCCACCATTATAAAAATTAACCAGTGTGAGTGGGTTAGGACTTGCAGTTTTGTGGAGGGTGAAGCCTCAGTCATCTAAAGTAAATAGTCACAAAAATGTAATAAGGTTATTACAAAAAAAGAGAAGGGTCCATTGGAAAAGATAGGGGCAGGCTTAGACAATGGACCGAGAACATGGGGTAGGGATAGACAGTGGGCATATAAATACAAGGTGGCCTAATCAATATACCATGTGTTGGGGCATACAGCATGGGTAAGAGGGATGGAGAGGGAGGTAGGAATGTCTACTGATCCACTCTACTCTATGTTATTGACCCCATCCCTCCTCCCACCTCCTCATGACATCTACTTCTGCCCAGCCTTCTGAGTTTGAGGTGGCAAAACACATTTCAATCCCGAGGTAGGACCTCCCCCCACCGTCCCTATGGAAACCAGCAATGTTGGTGGCTTTATGTTGGAGATTGGCTCTCGGGGCAGGGGTAGAAGATAGATAGAAAATCCCATGAGATATTCTGAATTCCACCAAAATACAGTTATTGGCATTGCCAAAACCTAGGGTATTTTAGTTCTGTAAGTACGTATTTCTCACGGGGATAGACGTCCCAACAGTAAATGTGTTACAGGTTATAGTAAGAAGCTGGTGGAGGTGCTTTAGGGTATTTTGATAGCTTTGCATTTAGTGAAGTAACACAATTATGACACTTCATAAAGCTATGCTCTCTTAAGGAATAGCCAGACTTTAATAATGGGTGCTCATTCCTCTATAAATTATTATCTTTTGTGGTGCCTGGCTTTGTCTAGCTTCAAAGTAATTGACTACTCCAGTTGGAGCATTAAAGCATAATTTCAATTTCATTTGTACTCTTGGTGCATGAATGCGACCCTGAAAGCTCATGTGTTACTAATACTAATACTTAACACTATTCCTAATGTGAATATGTCAATTACTAAGTATGATCTCATGCCTGAATATGCTCTGCATCACCAGCATGCCACCCCTGTCTGATGTATGCTCTGGTCTTTGCAGCATAGGTGGTAGGGGGTGGGATGATCGCCAGGCCTTCATTTCTTACATCCCTTTGTCTGTTCTTGTCTCAGTGCTGCAGAACTACAAATAACGTGGGAATGCAGAGGTCTGTGCTGTGTAATGTCCAACCTGCCTCCAGGGCAGCTTTTATGGTCACAGCATTACATGGTCTTATTTCAATCATTCATTTGAGTGATTCATATAAAGTCTAGGTAATGTTAATTGAGCACACTATATAGTATTTCTAGATACTTAGAGAAAAAGTATAAAACATGAGCATAAAGAACTATATCTGTGTAGGTTCTTCCTAATGTTTGTTTATTCTCAGTCAGGAGACATAATTTGTTTCATTGCCCGTTAACATAAAGACAAACAATTCATCAACCCATTCATAAATTTTTTTTAAAAACCACAACTGGAAAGGGCTTCCACAAAGGCATTTCGGCACAGCATTTCTAGCAAATGTCATGTCACTATGACAGAGCACTGTCATTGTCAATGTAAGGATTCAGATTCCGCAGAAAGCTGTAGTGCCAATATGGCACAGTCAATCTCTTTTATTTTAGGTTTAGGCATTTATTATCTGTTCTACATTACCTGTATGCAGTCTCAAGGGATGTTCATACAAGTCAATCTTTTCATAAAGTTAACCGACATACAAGTTTACTTCAATAGCTAGACCACATCAGCCCAAGGTAGCATGGGCTTTTACCAAAGATCACAGGAGCTTTGTAAAGGATCACAGAACACCATAGGACAGATCTCAAAGATGTAGCCACAGGGAATCTAGTCAAAGCAAGGACACACATTTATGTGCCAACCACAACAAAAGAAGTACTAACACAGAACCACTGACAACAGAAGTTACATGTTTGTGGTAGGAATACTTCACATGGAAGTGTCTCACCATCTGGCAAATGTATACATAGCTTGAAGTCTGCTGATCCTAACAGACATCTCTGTAATATCTTACATCATTAAAGGTGGTCAGGCTTCTTGTAGTTTTAACTGCCATATATACATGTTGTGGACAAATAGTGGTAATAAAATGTCTGTGAGGCTACTCAGCTTTCTATTGTGTTTCCATGAATTTATTACACCTCTTCCATTCAGCATTGAATAACATTTTGTAGTTGGGCCATATATATGATATATATGTACAAGATTTGTAGTTGCATAGTTGGCATATAAAACACATTTTCTCTGTTATGTCACACATTATTCATTTTGCTATCGGATTCCCAGATATGATAAAATCTTGACAGGTTATAGTGACTACATTTATAAGATGCTATGTAAAGGGGATATTGTGGTGTTCTCCTATCTACAGATGGTGGAGCAGAGAGGGATGCTGGTTAGATGGGTTGTTTAATAGGTCTATCAATCTTGCTGCCTGGGCATTCACTACACCAGCAGACACTGCCTCCCCCTGGTGGTGTCTGGTTACAACACTGCTGCCAGCTTTGTTGCAGTCTGTGCAGCAGCTATTGGCCCCGGACCTGGCAGCGTTAAACCTGGCAGCCTCCACAATTGGGAAGAAGCAGGGGAGGAGGATGGGGGAGAGATAGGTCGGCCTCTTAGACATCGAGGCACTTATGTTTGGTAGCTTAGACCTCTGCTACAAATTAACTGTTTATTTCAGACAAGTTTTCCCCACTGCCCACACTCTCAGATGGGGCTATTTTCCATTATTCAGTAGGTGTCAGGAGACCTTGGGTAAAGAGTTTAGTTTAGTTATTTTCAATCCCTGGAACCTCCTTGGAATTCTGCTGATGTTGCTATTATGTGAGTGGCTCAGGGGCCTTGGGTGCTCACTCATGGTGGACAATGACTTTAGGGTAGTTTCAGTAGTGTGGCTGTCCTAGCTCAACACACAAGCTATCTATCTACCTGTCCACACATACAGCACAGCCTATCCATCTCCTTGTCCCCTCACACCACACAACCTACCAATCTCCCAGTTCCGGGGCCATGCCCTCGTTAGGGATCCTATTCCGTCCAAGTACCCTGATTATCGCTCCCATGGGTGGGGCCCGGTTGGATTACACACCACTGGGTATTACGAGGCATGACCAGAGTGGTCAGGGGGCCTTAACCCTTTAAGGGTGGATGTTGTTAAAAGATGACATTTGTCGTGACGATCCACCAATGCATCACCAGTGCTGCATCCGTGGATCATAACGATCCTTCGCGAGTGTCCCAACCCCAAAGCTTGATGCTTGAATGCAGCACTGGCGAGTTACTTGCCAGGGCTGTATTCATGCATAATGACGACCGAGGGCATGATGCATTAAGGCATCATACCATCCTTAAAGGGTTAACAGAGGCACACAGTGACAGAGGGTGTAAACTGTCTGGATATGCTTTACCTGAAAGACGAATCCAAACTTAAGGAATGAATTATATATTTTGTTCAAGGTGCCTTTTGCCTATGTTGAACTTGAATGGTCATCAAAATAGTATGTTAAGTTGAACAACATAACAAAAGTGTTTAATTTCCTCAATAAGCTCAAAGAGATTTACTGAAGTAGCTATGAATTCAAGTATATTATTCAGGAATATCCTGGTCCATTTTCAAGTTGATCGATTTTTGAACCCTATCCATCTGAAATTTTCACTTCAAGTAGAGTGTGTAGCAATGAATACAACACACAGTTGGAAGCCAGCCTCAATAGAAGCCACTTGCCAAGAATGATCAGAGATTCAATTTGATCATGAACAGAGCTGATCTATCACCTCATTCACAACACAGCAGTCCAGCAGAGTGGTCTATTGTAGCATCGATAGAGAAGGGCCTTTTCAATGCATCACCTGTTGTTCATTAGATTTAGCTTGTTAGGCTACATGAAAAAGAGTACTCAATAGACTTCTAAACCCGACCAGCTAAATCATCACCTGTCCGCAGCCATATGAATAAATCATGAAGGATGAAATGATGTCTTCTATTTTTAGCATACTCACACATCAAGCATGAAATTATAAAAAAAAGTTATAAAGGTATAGTTATTCCTCAGGGTGACATGACAATACATGTTGGGAGGATTTGGGAAAGAACTGTGTCAGCAGTAAACCAATAAGGTAGGGCTGGCATGGTATTGAGAGCAGGAAGACAAACAGTACAATCTGAATTAAAATAGAGGGCAAGAAGAGACTAGGGTACAAGAATTATAATGATAATTTTTTTTGGAAGTGTTTTAATCATTTATTGACAACATCAATGTACACTGATAGTCGTTGTCCATCGTAGATTTGTATCACAGTTTTCTTTGCTTAATTATATTATATGACGGTTACCAATATGCGAGATGGATATTTTACACCAATTTGATAAACTGCCAATAAAGACTAGGATATGACTAGGACTAAAATAGATATGTATATAAAAGCTGGTCTATTTACCGCAGGGCTATAGTTAAAAGGATAGTGCCATGTGACTGGGTGCTACATTAGATTTGTTGAAATAAAGGGGTAAACAGAAAGTAGAGTGAGACCTAGATACCATGGTTATAGTCAGTGTCAGAGCAGGTGGTAATCAGTTATTCCCTGCCCCAGGCTGAGCTATGCAGATACTATCAAGTTATGACATTACTAGACACCAAGGGTTGATGCCAGGTCACCCGGTAACCATAACAACAGCCGGCTAGACCTGCCACCTGGTGGGGTGAGCAGCCAAAATGGCCTTATTGTGTGTCACAAGTGTCTGCCACCAGGGGGAGGGGGTCATTCATCAAGCAGTAATCAGTGTCTACAGCCGCTGGGGCTGCTTTGTTCTGGTCCTGTCAGGTAGGTGGGGATGTTACAGTGGTGGAAGGTGGGGTTGCTGCATTCTGGTTATATCAGATATCTAGGTTGTAGTAATATTAAAGATGCTAGGGAGTGGTTGAAAGAGTAATCAGTGGGGCATGGTTTATACAACTTATTACTCTCATTATTCAGCATTGGCCATCTAATAATGTGTGATTGATAAATTATCGCTTAGATATCTTAGACTTTATGCCTGCAGTGAAACAGATGTTTAACAGTTTAATATGATTACAATCCCAGTGATATTAGGTGTTATCTGATTATATTAAAGCAAACCTATAATGATAGAGGTTAACCCAGAATAACCAAGTTCAGGCCCAGTGAAACAGCTGTTTAATGAGGCTGAACATGGGGTTTGGCAAAGACAATACCACCATCAAGAATCACTTAGAGCTATCTCACTACACATTTCGATTTCGATCTACAAGTGGAGCTAGTAATATCAGCTTCTTCTGCAAAACACCTCAGTGCCTGATGATTGTTATTGGCGACTCTCATTAGACACAACTTGTTAGCCTGCCTGAGGGAACAGGACTGAGGGTGTCATGGATCTTTCCTCTGAATTGCAATCTTCAGGAGTGCAACGCTTGGTAATATTTGCCAGCCTCTCCATGCTCTTCTGCTGGGTGATGGCATATTGATAAAGGTACTAAATGACACATTGATATCTAGCCTGATATTTCAATCAGAAAAATATGATATGCTTGGCTATGCCTACAGTGGACCAAAGGGGTGTTCTATTCATGCAGCATTTCTAAGCACTGTGGTTTAACATTCATATTTAAGTGGCACTGAGTGAGTATCAAGTGTTTCGCATTGAGGCAGGCAATCCTCTGATTACCCCCATACAATACGCATTATTCCCCGATTACAATACACGATACATAGCTATACTACATACCTAATACCATACACCACTCATTCACCTCCCCTAAGTCACACCTCCTCCACTATTGCCTCAATTGACAGTCACTTATCTGTGACATGTACAATTAGAGTTATATATATAGGCAACGTGTGCCCCTACATTAATCAAAGTAACCATTATCAATGCCATTATGAGAGTGGTACCTCAGATGTGGTGTACGACATGTAAATGCAAATTCACAAATACGTGGATAATAGTATGGCCATATCCATACACTAACATCCTAAAGATTAATCATCGGTGATCAATCAACCAGTGAGGTTCAGGGGACACTTCCCCTATGCTTATTATTCGATGTACTTGTGCCATACATAACCTTAGATAAATTACTGCCGCATCATACAAATAATTGAAGATTCCAGTTTGTTTTTATGGGTCTAAGGGTGTCAGAGGCATATTGTCAGCATAGCTTACGCTGTGACCTAGGAGGACCTATATATAGCAAGGCCTATATATTTAGTAGATGCTCTGCCAGACTTCAAAATTGAAGTGCATCGGTTGCGTATTCACTTTATTGTTTTACAATACACAGAACTACCAATTTCACTATAATGTGCTTTCATTATATAGTTTCAGGGAGGACCCTGCTATTGTATCAGTGCTTTGTCTACAGCCCTTTGTCCTATATCGGCCAGCACTTAGACAGGTCCCATTGTTCCATATTAATAGACAATGGCGTTGTATTTAAAGTTCCAATTTTTCTCCTCTTCAATAGATCAATATTGTGAAGTAATTATTACTGATTGAGGGATATTATATGAACTGCTCAAGGGTAAAGTGACAGGGAACTGAGAGCTCTGCATGACAGGTATCTGTAAGAATTTAATTGCACATTTAGAGTTTGGCTCCACTCTCTATAGTCCTTTTCATATGTAAAAAGAGTTTCCAAATCATATTCTCGTTCGCCAACTTATCATTTTTAGTGACTCCATTTATTCCTCTCAGTTTATCTGGTTGCTTTGTGGCGTTTATACCAAGCTTTGTGTCACTTTAACCCTAGCGGGGCTCACCCTTTCTCTCCCCTGGATCAAGAATAGTAGAGTATAAGCTATTTAGGCTCGTTACTGAATGGCAGAAAGCAGTATAGGTGTAGTGATTTCAGGGTTATGGCATTTTTGCACCTTTTGCTCCTTTCTACACAGGAGGCCTGCATCATGTTATCAGCAAGTAGGATTACAGGCTGGTGGGTGCCTTAGGGCAGCTAAGGCCTGGAACTGATAGAGCTCACTAACCTTTAATGTGGCCATTAGACAGTCAGATGCACGTGCCGGTATGTACAAAGTGGGAGGCCTAGTAGAGACAAGTATAGTATGTGGGATGCATGGGATTAATGTTATCCTGCATTCATATGTAGCACACCTATCATTTCACAGAGATGTTTATGTAGCAAATAATTAACATATATTATGGGATTTAATAGTGTCTTTTGGATGTCATGCAATATATTACTCATATGTTACCTTATTTCATAAAATAATTTTAAAAATGTACATTGTCTAAAGTGTATTTCTTTATTATTGCAGGTATGTTTCCATTCTTCTACTTGTGACCAAAATAGGTATGTACATCATTGTCCACCTCACCTCAAGTTTATATCCTAAACACAGGATTTGGATAATAACTTGCTATGATTGTATACTGCTTTGAAATGAATACAAAAAATACAGCTAAACGCTTAATGTCAACTTTATGGTATTCCTTTTTTTTACTTCTGACTTAATTGGGAAATATATATAAAGATAATCATCTAAAATTGATTACATTGGGATACACATTTTCAATTAATGTATAGCATTGATTAGATTTGTAAGGATGGCGGAATTTGTCAAAATTCTTGCCAAATATCAGTCTCCTTGAAACTATGTCAGTTACTAGGTTACCAGGTATCAAATATTATTTTTGGTGTGACCTTTGACATTGTTGTACACTTATCTAAACTTGATCGCTTATATTGGAATATATTGTCACTCAATGTAAAGCATTGATTCAATTCGGATGGACGGTGGACTTTGTTAAAATCCTTTGCCTCATCTCATTCCTCTTAAGAAGCTGCCAGTCACCAAGTTGATACTGCAATGGCAGCATTGTGACACTCCACTGACAGTGTCACTGACTAAATGCATCAGTCACAGCAATGTGACACCATAGTGAGCGCACATTAATACTAGCTTGACACATTAGTGATAGTGGTGTGACACCTTCTGCAGATATATCATTGACACCAGATTGAGGACACTGTGCCACCTTGCTCTAAGGACATTGACACCGAATTGTGAATATATGCTGATTACTAACATCTAACTATGAGCATGATATATTCCCTACATTTCAATATCTGAATGTGTTCACCAGTACCTTATTTTCCCAAACCCTGCCTTTTATGCTTGCCTGCACCCGGGTCCCGGCAGCTTGGGAACACATGGTGGTCCTGACAGAGGAAATGATTGACATACATTTATTTACATCCCTTCCTCTGTTCTTGTCTCAGTACTACAGACCTACAAATAACGTGGGAATATGGAAGTCTGTGCTGCGTCATGTCACTTGAATGGTTCATTCATGTAATTTGTATAAAACATCTATTTAGTTACTGTAGATAGAACAAATAGGGAAGAGAATTAGTACTGCCAGTATTTTGTAGCCCTTTCTAATGATTCAGTATTCATAAGCAATTCATGCAGAATTCATGATCCAGTACATAGTAGACTCTATGATGTATCATTTGACTATGGCAGAACTAAAATGAATCTTATACCCACTACATGATAGGTAGGAGAAAATCTGCCAAAACCTAACAGTTGTTAGGATAAATAATGTCACAGAAATAACAAACTAAACTTTTAATGAATACCAAGAGTAACATGGAATAAAACCAACACAGACACAACAAACAAAATACCATTAAGGACGCAAACTTAACCATGATGGGGTAGTGATGTGTATTTGTTGTTATTTCATGGTATCGTGTGAAGTGCCAGCACAATGTTTATTTTGGCCAAGTATTAATGGATCGTCAACAGTTTTGAAAAAGGTTAATCCAGCAAAACTAAAATCCTATTAAAAGGAAAAAAGCATGCAAGAACAGAAAGACAAACAACTCGGTATTCCGCCATTATTTTAGAACAACAATTCACACAATGTGCAGAGAGGAGTGGATGATATAGCTCAGGGGGATGTGCAGAGCAGAATATCAGCACACAAGGAGCATCCACCTGTCCCCCAGAGGTCCCCTACCAGTCCCTTACCGGTCCCCGGGAACTATGTCTCAGTTACTCAGTTACTGAGAGAGCTGCCATCCAATACTGGTCACACCATGATTTACCATAGATTGTATAGTGAAATAAGTCATGGTGAAACCACAGTATATTATGATGACATAACTGACTTTTGAGTGAGGCATTAGTCATAGTTATTTTGTTTTGTCTCAGTCATTTCTGAATAGCACTCACTCATTCCTGACCAATGTCCCTATGATTATCCTGAGAGGGACTACAGACTATGGGCCAAGACACTCACTATCCAGAAGACATTGCCTCCCCCTGGTGGTGTCTGGTTACAACACTGCTGCCAGCTTTGTTGCAGTCTGTGCAGCAGCTATCGGTCCCTGACCAAGCAGCCTCCACAATTGAGATAAGTGAAGGGGCATCTGCATCCCAGAAATTACAGCACTCTTATAATTTTTTGGCAAGATGCATCTCTTTAACCACCCTTCCTCTTCAATCACAGCAGGCATATTCTGCACATTTTTTAAACCTTTTAAGGATGTCAGGGTGACTATATGATGCACTTTGCCAAGAGACATACCATAGTTCTTTCCCCCTACTCAAACTGTGTTTTCTATAGGTAGTGTAAGAGTCATTACAATACAACGCGGTGTGAGGGAATGCAGGAAAGTACAGGGAACCAGGTGGTTGGTGAGCTTCTTGCGACTTAGCAGAATCTATATACTGATTGTAGATTGACCAACAATCTTTCTAAAAGACTCTTAGGGATAATAGCCTGATGCTTAAGGAACACAAAGAAAAGAAAAAGATCCTATGTCATGGGAATTATTTGCCTCCAACAATATCTCATTGAAAATTCAGGTATTATTAGATGTCGGACATGCTGGGATTAGCATACTGTTCATTAATCTACTTATTTCATGACTGATAACTTCAGGAAAATGCTTTTTAATGTATTTCCCAAAGCCTCTTTGATTTACTCAGCTCATTGATGGCTTGCAGAAGTGGTGGCCTACTTGTGCATTTACCTATACATGCCATTAGGTCCTTTGAATGAAGCTCATTGTATAACTGATAGCTCAGAAAGTGCAGGAAAGGAGATGATACCATCTGGAATGGGGAAAATCTAAAATTTGCTTTAATACATTTCTTTGCTAGCTATTAATGAGGTAATCTTCCACATTGGGACCATGGCAAATGAATGAGGGATGTGTCAAGAGGTTGCTCCTACTGACTATAGGACACTAGTTTTCACTATGTGGCAATCATTTATCAGCAACTAGGACATTCATGGAGTCTAGCGGTTGGAAAAAATCTCAATGATGTATCAATCCCCTAGACCATTGGTATTTACCGTACCTCCTGGTTTTGAAATTCCTTAGATCCTCCTGTGAATTCAGCTGATGTGGCTATTATGTGAGTGCCTAAGAGGCCATGGGTGCTCACTCATGGTGGACAATATCTTCAGGGCCAATGTGGCTGTCCCAATTTACGGTACAACCGATCCATCTCCCTTTCCTAGGGCGCTGCCCTTGTTGGGGTTCCTATTTCATCCAAGCCTCCAGATTACTGCTCCCCTGGTAGGGCTTTGGATGCATTATCCACTACTGGGTTTTAACAACATGGGTCCAGCCTCTATGTGTACAATACCAAGCAGTCATACAGGGTATATTGTGATCAGCTATAAAGTAGTTGCTTGCTTTTATTTGAAAGCATAACTTTGCCCCAGCCCAACCTCGGGGCATTAAACGCTTACCTAGGTAAACATACTGATTACAGGTTTGTAGAGTACTGCATGTTCTGCCCAGGAAGCATCATGACTGTTATCAGAGGGAAGTGATTACAGGCTGGTGGGTACCTTAGGGTAGGCTAAGGACTGATACTGATAGAGCTCATTAACCTTTCAGCATGCAACCTACACTCGGGGTGTAGCAAAGGCCAAGTAGTTCATGTATGTGGAATGCATAGAACTTTGGTCATTCTAACCCATATCCCCACATATGTATGACCATGTAAGATTATTACCCCACTTTCAGTCAGATAGTCACATAATACTTCTGTGGGTTCTGATGGATGACCTGCATTTTAATAATGTCGGGCAACCATAATCTGCCAAATTGGACACAGGTGGGAATGAAGGTTTTCTCTGGTGCGGCTCTCCCGGCTGCTCCCATGGGCAATACAGCTTGTTGTAATCCCTTCTGTTTTTAAATTCATGATTCTTCCAGATTAAATTATGATTAAATTATGATCCTGTGCTCCCAGTTAAGATCTCTGTTCAGGCAAGAAGGCCTGATTAATGAAAGCAAATGTTGTGTAGGAGCTAAGGAAGAATAAATATTGGTTAAAAAAAAGGCCTATAACCTTTAGCCTTTTGCCGAGATAGGCACTTGGATAATTTTTTCAAATAATGTGGAATTCATATATTATGATTTCATATGATAGACCATATTAAATTCTTTTCAGAACATATTCATGACATGTACTTGGAAAAGGGACCTTATCATACCTTGCACTATGGTCCCTTTTCACAGATCGTGTCACATTTAATTATCTTTGTATAATTCGTAGAAGCTAAGAAATCAATCAGAACATCAGGAGTTCTGGAAGCAAAATGTTTGCCCACACACCTACATTCTTAGATCATTCCCTACTTCTGACAGATACCCGTTATAGTGGCACTGGGCACACTACAACTATGTTATCTGGCAGTGACAGGTATGGAGTAGCAATGACGATTAGAAGAGGATCAGAATTTAAGCTACAGGAATGTTGTCAGACATGTATTTTTGACTGCTACTGATATTTCTGTCAGACCCAGGCACTCAAACTAATTGGATTGAGAGCAACGATAAGTGACATTGATATTCATGAACACTTAACTAGGTCTTTTGAAGCTGCAGTCTATTCACAGCATTGAGAGGGTCGGAAGTGAAATGGATGTACAGCTTGGAGGATCTATGGGAATTCCCAGTTTAAGCAGTTACAGAAAAAGAAATGGACTGTAGAGATTAAGATATTCCACCATCCCCCTATTGCTAGTAAAATCCAATGTGTTCTTGGATGGTAGGAGTGACACTTGATTGTTATCGACTATAAAGACCAGTAACAAGAATTGCGGTTGTTGCCGCGTAAAAAAATGCCTCAGGCATTTTTATACGCAGCAAAACCGCAATTCTTGCATTTGAAGGAACATAATGTCTATATGGTTGGTATATTTGTAGGGGACCCATTCAAGACACCATATAAACAGGGCGGGAGGATGATATAACTGACAGATGTGTCACAACAGGGGAAAACGTGCCATTACAGGGATTTAGTTTAATATACAGCCACTAGGTGGCCACCAGTGCAGCAGCACTAATAGAACCATTGAATTCCTTTGGTCCATGTTAGGGGGCGTAGGTAGGATTATAATCAACCTCAGGAGCATGGAAATGGGTGTTGCTAGGCAGATAAACAATTAGAATAGCTGTTGCTAGGTAGCGTGCTGTCTTAGCAACAAACCAATGAAACCATTGAATTCCTCGGGTCCATGTTAGGGGGGGTAGGTAGGATTTTAATCAACCTCAGGAGCATGGAAATGGGTGTTGCTAGGCAGATAAACAATTAGAATAGCTGTTGCTAGGCAACCAGTTGTCTTAGCACCAAACTAATAGAACCATTGAATTCCTTGGGTCCATGTTAGGGGGGATAGGTATAATTATAATCAACCTCAGGAGCATGGAAATGGGTGTTGCTAGGCAGATAAACAATTAGAATAGCTGTTGCTAGGCAACCAGCTATCTTAGCAACAAACCAAAAGAACCATTGAATTCCTTGGGTCCTTGTTAGGGGGGGTAGGTAGGATTATAATCAACCTCAGGAGCATGGAAATGGGTGTTGCTAGGCAGATAAACAATTAGAATAGCTGTTGCTAGGCAACAAGCTGTCTTAGCAACAAACCAATGGAACCATTGAATTCCTTGGGTCCATGTTAGGGGGTATAGGTATGCTTATCATCAACCTCAGGATCGAAGGTTGATTAATATTAATTTTATCATTATATGCATAAATTTGTATTGTGACACCTTAAAACAAAATGGCGGCACCCCTTAAAACAAAATGGCGGCATCCGTACTGACTTCCTGTCAAATGAAAACAATATAATGCCTCAACCTGGTAGTTCGCAAGCTCACCACCAGGGCCCCTCCGGGGCCTTTCGGCCTTAAAAAATGAGAGGATTATTTTTTCCAAGATCTGAATGTTGATGAAACAGTAATGAAAATTGGTTGAGAGATGTTATTTTATCACACATCAATCTCTGTGAGGGGATTTCCAACACTGTAGCATTGAGTTGATGCCTCCTGAGTATATTTGGGTCACAATGCCTATAACAAACCCTTGCAACCTTTTTATATACATAAAATGCAGTCTATGTACTTAGCACTTTGGACAAACGAAGTAACAGGTGTGCAATGTCTTCCTAATTCTACTATTCTGTACATGAGCACACAGCAGAGTCCTAATCTGCATGCCCTTATTTGGATTTAACTTGGTTTACAACCATTAAAAAGCAGTCTGTGGTACACCTTGAGGTTTGTGAATTCTCCTACATTGTCCATGAAAGTTCATTTTCTCAGTCTGTTGTATCCCGTCTAGGCCCAACCCTAACCACACCGATCACCATATGTCTGCGGCCCAACAAATGACATTTGCCTGTCCAAATTCAATCATGTGTGTGGCTTCCTCTCAGCAGGTTGCCTTGCAGTCCTTTGGAAGTATCTCGGACATTGCCAGGATGTTGTGCGGATGGACTAGGTGCAAGTGTGTGTTAGGATGTTTTATTTATGTTTGCTCTGTGCTATGTGATGCTATAACAGGCACTGTACCTAAAGCCTATCACATTTAATTGATTCACTCAACAGGGAACCCAGTGGGAATATTAAGCAAACTCCACCATGTCTATCAGACATGCCTCCAGCAGTCCTGGCAGGTCCCCCTCCCCCGAGTGTCTGAGTTGTCCTTGCGCAAGAGATGTGCTAAATTAAGAGGTGTCTTTGTGTGTAGCAACACTCCACATACTCACTGGATCCCTCTCCTTATTATTATTTATTGATGAGAACATTTTTAAAGTAGCTCTTTAGGAAATTTATGTGATAGATTGCGATCAAAATCACTTAAATGTATATGTCACAGCATTTTTTTTTGTAACAATGAGCTGCAGTATGAACACTGGGCCTGGCCCTACCTAATGTAAGATAAATAAAGGAATAATCAAATCAGATCACTAGATCCTTCCCAGTGAAGTCAGTCGGAATGTGGATTTAGTGATTGCTTCCACCTTCTCCCCTGTCAGGGCTCAATCCACACCCTGCCCTCACACACTCCACCAATGTCTCCTGATCCTCCCCAAGCATGTTGTTGATAAGTTTGTATTCTGCTTAAGCAATACACATAACAGATACACTTGTTTCCATTGGATGATAGAAGAGGTACATCATTAAAATAACATCTTCGATTATAGCACAGGTTTATATTTCTAGTATATTGTTTAATATATTGAACTACAATCATTCATCATTGTTTACAAATGATAATGTTATGGGAAGCATACAGTAAATGTCCAGAGAAGAGGGAGAAAAGGGTCAGTTGATTTAGATGCAGGCATTGGCTTTATAGAGCCAGTGAAACTGGAGCACAGGTAGGTGAATTCTGAGAGCAAAAGGGGAGATGGAGGAAAGTGGAAAGAAATAGACCTAGGGGAAGACTAGATCATGCTGCAGAATGAGTAGAATAAATGGCAAGGCTAAACCATGGGCTGAGATGGGCTGCCAGTGTCATTGGATCCTTCCCAGCAAAGGCTGTAGGAAATTGGATTTAGTGATTGCTACCAGACTCCACCTTCCCTCCTCTCAGGTCTCAATCATGCCCTGCCCTCACTACACCCTCCTCACCTGACCCCCCACCCCCCTATCTTACTCACTCCCACTCATCCTCAGCCACTATACTCACCGTCACTCATCTTATACCACACTATCCCCCCCCCCCCCACCACTAAGCAGTCTACAACCCCTGGGGTGTGACTAGAGGTGGGCCGTCTCTCTCTGAGGGATATCCTTGGCCTAAGCAGGGCCTATCCTACTGCATGCTCCCACAAGCATCCACCAAGAAACATCCTAACCTTCTCCGCTACTACTGCCAGACTCAATATCCAGGTCCCTAACCTTCCCGTGGTCTTCACTCAAAGGGGCAAGGTTGTTATCCAGTCAGAATCTCCCAACTGCCCTGCACTAGTCTATAGCTATACAGACTATATTGAGTGGAGAGTCTTTTCCCTTTTCATTTGACTTGCTGATGGCTGTGCCACATGGAAACAGTTATTACAGAAAGGAAAATCATGTTGCACACTGAGATGAGTTTTTCAATATTTCTGCATCAAAGGAGGTGATTGTAGCAGAGTGGTTGGAAAATGGAGACTTGGATGTGACAGGTACCTATTTATCATCACATATTTTGAGACAGATGATATGCCATCAGTGTCTCACCAGAAACCGTGAAAGGAAGGAGGTATTTAATATCCAAGGAAGAATGGAGGTCAAGGAAAGATAGATTTTAGGAGATGAAGTAATATTAAGAGGGTTCACTGCAGGCAATTTACCATGGGTTAGCAGAGATCATGACTAGTGCTCATCATTCTTTGGCAACCAATTACTCTCAACAAGGTGCCATGGTTGCATTAAGTATGGTATTGCAAGGGACTAGAATTTTTATGCTTAGAATGTAGGACTGTTTTCTAGCATTAATTGGAAATAGTATTTTCATGAGAGTCTAGCTAATTTTGCGCTAAATAGTTTACACAGTGAACAACGTTGACTCATAATGAGTGTACTTAATGGTTTTTTTCTCATTAAATCTATTTGAAGTTAAACCTGAGAATTAGAAATAAATTGTAATGCATTTGAACTCAATGAAGACTGCATTTGTGTGTAATAGCTATGCAACTTACCCACATTGTACCTCTTTATACTGCAGTAGACATTCAGATCTTCACACTCATATCATGCCTATACTAGTCACCACCGCACAACTAGTTTGCCATTTCATGATATAATTATATGATTAAGACAGATGCTAAACTCCTAGAATGTTCTCCTTGGCCATGTTCTTTCCAGATATTGCCTGAATTGATGTACAGGCTTACCTGAGTTTCTCATAATGACACTCTATGTATTTGGTTGAATCTCAGAATATCCATGTGACCCTCCCCCCCCCCCCCTCATTCTTTACCTAACATGATAACATGCTGAATGACTCCCCTGCACTGATATTATTTGGCTCCCTATACAACCAACCTAGGTTTTAAATATCGTTAGGTTGGTCAGTACTGACCAACTCACCTTAGTCCTCTCCATTTCAATGAGTTTTAGGCTAAGTTCTTTAAGGCATTAGTTGTTATGCCTCGGTCAATTCTGAATAGCACTTGGTCATGCCTGACCAATGTCCCTATGACTAGCCTGGAATAGCCATTATAGGCTAAGGCCCATGGCATTGAGGATGTCTGTGTGGTGTATTGCTCTATTGCATGTTATCTTAGAAGGTATATGGAGCTCTGCTACTGCTATAACCAGACTCTATCCTGCAGAATGTGACCTGACACCATGTTGGAAGAAACCCGATAATAATGAGGCTGAGTATAGTTTTCCATATTTTTGCTACCTTCTGAAAATATGTTTTGCTTCATGTCCTCATTTGAGAGACAATCCATATGTCTCTGGTTGTGTATCATGGGAACTATGTTTTGTGGTAGTCTCTCAGGGTGTATACCTTTAGAACATAAACATACATATGATTTACTTATGTACATATCGTAGTGGCTCGTGTAAGCACCCCTGCGCTTTTAAATTTCAAGTACTCCTGCGCTTATACAGGGACCTGCACTTATATGAGTCCCTTTAAAGAGAGATTTGAGGTTTCAGAGGGGTCCTTGACCTGCGCTTGAACAAGACCTGCGTTTATTTGAGACCCCTGCGCTTAAACGGGTCATTACGGTATATCATATATGTGTATGTACTAAAGAGAATTTAGGCTGGCAGGGCGGGACCGGTTTGTATTTCTGCAATATCCAAAGCTACAACACAGCGTCGATCTCCATCTAACCCCTACTTTGTAGTACTTATCGGGCATTTTGTGCCCAGAGGTGAGCCCTGACATGCATCTCTTGTAGCCTATCATACAATATGCAGCCCGATGTGGTCCTCCCTTTGTATTATAAAGGATCCAAGCTGTAGAACAAACCCTCAGGTGCTAGGTGAAATAGCAATATATCGTACGATAAACTACAGATTATAGGGAGGTAGACCAGGACAGAGAACTAACACTGTATATCTCCTACAGGCATGGGTCATATTACAAAGGGATTCTATGTTAAACTCCCCCCCCCCCCCTCAACACACACACTATTGCAACCGGAGGCTAAGCTCTACATGAACTAGAGGATGTTTAGTAGGACCTGGGATGCATAGTATTCTTTCCTTTTTATATTTCTATTGTGTGTTCATATATATAGCAATCGTATTCCCACATTATCTAAAACAACTGTTAATGTAACAGATAACACAGGTCATATAGTCAATAATGATAACTGGTTTTCAATGTTGATTCAACTTCCACACTGATTCAACATTGAACTGAAACTATAGGCGGACGGGAGGGGGCCAGTCCACCCACCCCCCAGTTTTGACCAACCCTAAAAAGGTCTAACCTAAAAGGTCAAGTAAAAAAAGGTCAAAATTTACTAGAAACCCTCCTTGTCCCTTTTCCTATCTCATAATGAATTACCATCAACAAATATACTTTTGACCAAGCGCTTGGGAAAAATGCCAATGATGAGTCAATCTGTCAAACCTACACATTTTTACTAGACCTTCTTTTTAGTAAATCCCCTGATCCTCCTTGGTGTCTGAATCCTGCTGATGTGGCTATTATGTGAGTGGCTCATTGACCTTAGGTACTCACTCATGGTGCACAATGACTTCAGGGGCAGTGTGGCTGTCCAAACTTAGAACACAACCTATCCATCTCCTCTTGTCAGGGATTCTTTCCATCCAAGTACCCTGATTATTGTTCCCCTGCCTGGGTTCCGGACAGATTAGAAACTGCAGGATGTTAACTATCTGAATTATCAACTATAAGAGAACTGTCTTTGACATCGCTTTTATTCATTACTATGATACTAGGGTCCAGTTCTGAGTGTTGTTATCTGGTTAGCATTCTCTCCATTCATTAATGGTCCATCTTCCTCATAACAAGTGCACATGTGGGCATCAAAATATGACTTGCCTTGGTATAACTGTTGGTCCATTGGATTTCTACCATTTGGTATAAATGAATTACAACAACTAACCAACTAGAATAGAAACCAGCCCTATTGGAAGTGGCATACTAAGATGGCTTCTAGTTTAAGGCATCTACTGCCTGAACCACAACAAAGCAGCCCTGTATGGTGGTGTATCATCGCAGCAGCACTGACAGGCTTTATCCATCATCTGTTTTTCATTCAGCTCGTCAGGTTGTGTCAACAATAATACTCAATGGAGTTATAAACCCAACCTGCTAAGTGATTACCTGGCTATAGTAACTTGAATAAATCATGAAGCTTGAAATGGTGTTCTCTTTTTATGTCCATATCATGTTCTCATAAACAAGCACAATGAAAGGATAATAAAGGGGGGGGGATTAATTTTGTGTCTATGTATGTCATACCAGGAAGAGAGAGGATAAACTCTATGTAACAATAAATGTAGGCAGGGCACTGATGACAGGCAGGACAGGCAAGGGAGGCATGGGAGGTAGAGTAGGCAGAGCATTGGGGGCAGTATTTAGGACAGACAGGAGATATCGCCATAACACTATGAGTGCCTCTCGATTGACTGAGGTTTACAAATATTTCAATGGGGCAATCAAATGTTATCCATGGGAAGTAAAAGGTCAAAAAGGGTTCTCATGTGGTGAGATGAACTAGATGAAGAGGTCGTACAAAACTGGAGGCGTAGTGAGACCTAGATACATTGGTCAGAGTCAGAAGAGAAATAGGAAAAAGTTATGACATTACTAGACACCAAGGGTTGATGCTAGGTCACCCCGTAACCATAACAACAGCCGGCTAAACCTGCTACCTGGTGAGGTGGGCAGCCAAAATGGCCTTATTGTGTGTCACAAGTGTCTGCCACCAGGGGGAGGACCTCATTCATCAAGCAGTAATCAGTGTCTACAGCCGCTGGGGCTGCTTTGTTCTGGTCCTGTCAGGTAGGTGGGGCTGTTACAGTAGTGGAAGGTGGGGTTGCTGCATTCTGGTTATATCAGATATCAGATATCCAGGGTTGTAGTAGCCTTAAAGATGTTAAGGGGTGCTTGAAAGAGTTGAATCAATGGGGGCATGGTTTACAACAAAATATCATATACTGGTCTTGTTATTCGGCATTCATCATCTAATAATATATGATTGATAAACTGTGTGCTTAGATATCCTAGGTTTTGTCTAATACTTACAACCTGTATACATTTCGCACAATGTCCAATTATTGTGATGTATAATTGTATCGCTGCATCGTTTTATATTCAGCTTATCATATAGACTTACTTTATGGATGTACTGAAACAGATGTTTAACAGTTCATTATGATTACTGTCCTAGTGATATTAGGTGTCGTCTAATTATATCAAAATATACATCATCAAAAAACAGAATAAACCAGAATAACCCACATCATGCATCCAGTGAAACAGCTGTTTAATGAGGCTGAACATGGGCTTTGGTAAAGACAAGAATCACCTAGAGCTATCTCACAACACATCTAGATGTGGATCTGCAGTAGCAGCTAGTAATAGCAGACCCTCCTACTGACACCTCAGTGCAGGATAATTGTTATTGGTGGCTTTCATTAGACACCAGTTGTTAGCCTGCCTGTGAGAACAGGACTGAGGGTGTTATGAATGTTTTCTCCCAATTGCCATCTTCAGGAGTGCAAACTTGGTAATATTTGCCACCCTTTCCATGCTGTTCTGCTGGGTGATGATATATTGATATAGGTACCTTTGTCGGCCAGAACTTACATATTACATGTTCCATATTAATAGACAATGGCATTGCACTTAAAGTCCCAATCTTGCCCCTCTTCAATGGATCAATATTATGAAGTAAGTACTACTGGCTGAGGGATATCATATGAACTGGTTAAGGGTAAAGTGAAAGGGAGCTGAGAGCTCTGGATGACAGCTGTTTGTAGGAATCTAATTGCACAATCAGAGTTTAGCTCTACTCTATAGCCAGAGTCCTTTTGTGTATAAAAAAATGTTTTCAAATTGCATTCTTTAGTGACCTCTTGTATTCTTCTCAGTTGCTTTGTAAGGCTTTGACCCTAGCTCTTCCATTTCCCTGGATGGCACAGAGCAGTATAGGTGTAGTGATTACAGGGTTGTGGCATTTTTGCAGATTTCTACTTCTACACAGGAGGCCTGCATCATGTTATCAGTGAGTAGGATTACAGGCTGGTGGGTGCCTTAGGGCAGCCAAAGACTGGTACTGATAGAGCTCATTAACCTTTAATGTGGCCATTAGACAGCCAGACACACGTGCTGGTATGTATACAGTAGGGGCCTAATAGAGGCATGTGGGATACATAGGATTAGAGCACTCTTTGTTGTTATGCATTCATTTGTAGCACACCTATTATTTCACAGAAATGTTCATTTAGCAAATAATTAACATAGATTATTAAATTTCGACAATGTCTCTGGGATGGCATGCAATATATTACTTCCACCTAACCTCAAAACTATATCCTAAACCCAGAATATAGATGCCAATTTGGTTATTAAGCTCCCAATTTTTTTACACTGCTGGGCGAAGAGCTGATGAAAGCACAAAATACATAGACAAATGCCAACGTCCATTGTTACTGTCTCTGCAGGATATTGTATTTCACGAGTGGGGGCTGGGGCAATATCCCAAGAAGCCGCAGGCTAAGTGGAATATCTCCCAGCCCCCACGAGTGAAGTACATCAGAGACATTATTTTTAAATGAAAATGCTGAATATGAAGTCGGGTAGAGTACAGCACTGAGACTCGTATTTCCTCAAAGGTGAATAACCAGCCCCCGTATTTCCTCAAACCTCAGTATTTCCTCAAAACTTCACTTCGGGCCGTGCGTAAGGATATTTATAGAACGCAGCCACTTCCGGTCGCGCGGAAAACTAGTTCCGGTACACTTTTTCGTCTGCTACAATGGCTTCCAAAGCAAGTTCTAGGGTTCCTGGCTATGATGATGCGACAGAAGAGGAGAAAAGGGAGGAGTCTAGAAAGTATTTGAGGGATTTTTTTTTCCAAATTATGGGAGAAGTACAGGCGGACATTGTTAAAGAGGTTCTGGAGGAGGAGAGACCATTTAACAATGCGGATATCTCAGACTTCGATGTCTGTTTTGACGTAGAAGAGCCCCTCCCTCAGGAGGAAAATGCGGAAAATGTGGCGAACGCGGACGATGAGACTCTAAATCCCCCTCCCCCTACCCTGGAGGAGCTGCAGCAGGAGGCTGAGCATCGCACATACATGTAATAAAGGGTTTCAACGAAATACGGGGCCTTTCAATGTCAATCTGTCGGGGAAATACAGAACTTAAACAAATCCTGTATACGTATCCATGTAGTTGGCATGTTTATTTGTTTATTTGAAGCCATTTAATGAAGGAACGCCATTTTTCCTCAGCCCATTGAATATGGCCACATTGTATTCAATGGGGGGCAGTGAATGCAAAGCTTCCTATCGTTGAGCATAGTAAATCTTCTATTTCAAAAAAATAAAACTAGAAGCTAAAAGGTCAGCATTGTGGTATTTGATATTCTTTTTGATGTGACTTTTAACTTCTTTACAGGCTAATATTGTTGAACGATTACATTGGGTTATATTGTCACTCAATGTAAAGCATTGGTTCAATTTAGATGGATGGTGGACTTTGTTAAAATTCTTTGCCCGATCTCAGTCATCTTGAAAAGCTGCCAGTCACCAGGTTGATGCTGCAGGGACAGCACTGTGACACTCCACTGACAGTGTATTGTCACTGGCCAAAGGCATTAGTCATAGCTTGACACATTAGTGATAGTGGTGTGACACCTTCTGAAGAAAGCATTGACACCAGATTGAGGACACTGTGACACCTTGCACTAAAGATATCAACACTAAATATCCTGATTACCAACATCTAACTGAGCATAATGTCCCCTACAATTCTGTATGTGAACGTGTTTCCCATCACCAGCACCTTATTCTTCCAACCCCTGCCTTTTATGCCTGCCTGCACCCTTGTCCTGGCAGCTTGGGAACAAAGGGTGGTGATGACAGATGAAATGATCGACAGACTTTTATTTCTTTGTCTCTTCTTGTCTCAGTACTGCAGAACTACAAATAACGTGGGAATATGGAGGTCTGTGCTGCAGAATGCTCAAGTTGCTTCCAGGGTAGCCTTTTGTTTACAGCATTACATTGTCTCATTTCAAATATTCATCTCATTTGAGTGATTCATGTAAAGCCGATTCCATGTGAATAAAAAATCATTTAGTTACCCTAGATTGAACAAATAGGGAAGAATCAGTGTGTCTGTACCTGTTTGTCTTGTTCCTTTCTAATGATTCAGTCAACATACTATAAGAATTCATGAAGTAATACAAAATAGGTTTTATGATGTATTATTTGACTATGCCAGAACTATCATGCATTTTGCACCCACTACATGTACATGATAGTTGGGAGAAAAGGAACCAAAACTGTTGCTAGGATAAACAATGTCACAGAAATAACAAGCTAAACTTTTAATGACTACCAAGAGTAATATGGACTAAAACCAACATGGATACAACAAACAAAATACCATTAAGGATGCAAACCTAGCCATGATGGGGCAGTGAAGTGTATTGTTATTATTTCATGGTATCGCGTGAAGTGCCAGCAAAATGTTTATTTTGGCCAAGTATTGGATTGTCATCAGTTTTGAAAAAGTTCAGCAAAACTAAAATCCTATTAAAGGAAAAAAGCATGCAAGAACGGAAAGACAAAAAACTCGGTATTCCACCATTATTTTAGAACAACAATTTACACAAAGTGCAGAGATGAGTGGATGATATAGCTCAGGGGGATGGCAGAGCAGAATATCAGCACACAAAGAGCCTCCACCTGTCCCCCACTTGTCCCCTACCGGTTCCCTACCATTCCCCCACTGGTTCCCTACCACTCCCCCACCGCTTCTTCACCGCCCCCCCTCGCTCCCCCACTGCTCTCCAAACCGGCCCCCACCAGGCTCCCATCGCTCCCAAACCAGTCCCCCACCGCTCCCCCCATCAGTCGCCCACCTCCCGACCTGCATCAAGTATAATGTTGGTACATCTGGTGTCAGAGGTAGTACTGGCCTTATTAGTGACACAGCTATATCGACCAGGCTCGTGCTCAGTTACTGAGGGAGGTGCCATCCAATACTAGTCACACCATGATTTACCATAGCTTTCATAATGAAATAAGTCATGGTTGTACCACAATAAATTGTGATGATATCACTGACTTACGTTTTTAGGAAAATTTGATGAAGGGTTCCATTGTCGATTTACATGTATATTAAAGAGTGGGCAGCAAGAAGGATGCAGGTTGGATTGGGTGTTTGATACGCAGGTAATCCTTTGACTCCATAACTTAGTCAATACTGGCTAACAAATATGTTAGTTGATACGGTCAGGGTTGGTACTGACCAACACTCTTTAGTCTTCTGCATTTCAATGAGTATTAGACTAAGTCCTTATGATTAGGGAATTAGTCATATGTTGTTTTGCCTCAGTCATTTCTGAATATCACGTGTCCTTATGATTAACCTGGGATAGCCACTACAGACTAAGGGCCAGTGAATTTGGATTATGAGTGTGGGTCTATCATTCTTGCTGCCAAGACACCCACCACCCAGAAGACACTGCCTCCCCCTGGTAGTGTCTGGTTACAACACTGCTGCCAGCTTTGTTGCAGTCTATGCAGCAGCTATTGGTCCTAAATCCTGCAGCCTACACAATTGAGATGAGTGAGGGTGTATCTGCCACCTAGAAACTACAGGGCTCTTATAGTTGTTTGGTCCGATGCAACTCTTCACCAGCCTGCCTGTTCACAGCAGGTATATTCTGCACATTTTGATTAACCCTTTACGGATGACAAGATGGTAATATGATACACTATACCCTTTGTCAAGATGATTGCACCCCTGGCACATGATTGCACCCCTGGCGAGTAATGTACAAGGGCTGGATTCACGTACGAATACAGCTGTGATTAGTAGCAAACAAGGGCTGCATTTATGCATCACACTGACCCTGCAGACACTTCTCTTGGGTTGCCAAGGTTATGCTGGTGAGAAATCAAATGGCACTGCATTTGAGACATAACAACATAATTATGACTCATGCTTTACTCAAAAGAACTTAGCTTACACCTCATTGAAATGGAAAAGACCAAGGTGAGTTGGTCAGTACTGACCAACCTGACAATATTAACTAACCTAGGTTGGTTGCATAGGGAGCCAAAAAATGACTAACTTCCTTAGGCAAGAAAGTGACTGAGAGATTGGTTGTATAGGGAGCCAAAGAATACCAGTGCAGTGGTTAATTGAAGCTTCACATGTGTTGATTATTGTACAACTGCGAGTTTAGAACGTGCTTAGTGCTTGGTATTTACCGTACCTCCTGCTTTTGAAATTCCTTAGATCCTCCTGTAAATTCTGCTGATCTGGCTATTATGTGAGTGCCTAAGAGGCCATGGGTGCTCACTCATGGTGGACAATGACTTCAGGGCCAATGTGGCTGTCCCAATTTACGGTACAACCGATCCATCTCCCTTTCCTAGGGCGCTGCCCTTGTTGGGGTTCCTATTTCATCTAAGTATCCAGATTACTGCTCCCCTGGTAGGGCTTTGGATGCATTATCCACTACTGGGTTTTAACAGCATGGGTCCAGCCTCTATGTGTACAATACCAAGCAATGGCACAGGGTCTATTGTTTTCAGCTATAATGTAGTTGCTTGTTTTTTTTACCATTTTAAAGCATAGCCTCTATATTAGGAAATTAAATGTTATGTAAAAGGGATTCAGTGTGAAGCATGACCACATACAGGAGTTGATTGGGAAGGGAGGGCAGATAGTATAAACTGGTTAGGTATACATGGCATCAATCAGTGTTGATGACAGCGTGACCACTTCACAAAAGGAAGATACAGAGCTATAAGATTATATATGGCTTTGGATTGAATTTGAGCAAATGTCTCACAAGGTATTCAAAACATATCATGGACCCGGAGGGCAAGGTAGGGGTATGGCAACAGAGGAAGGAGCTGAAAGGCAGTATGGGATAGGACTAAAAGAGGAACTGGCAGGTATACATTTATGGAGGGCAACTGTCAATTTCCTGTATATTCCTAGATAACATGCTATTTGCAGTCTGCATTTTGCGTCTAGATATACTTAGATGAAGAGGTCATGCAATACTTTAGCTGTTGTTAGACCTAACTAGTAACAATGGTCTGAGTTGGTTATTCCCTGCCCCAGATTGATCTATGCAGATATCAAGTTATGACATTACTAGACACCAAGGGTTGATGCCAGGTCACCCCGTAACCATAACAACAGCCGGCTAGACCTGCCACCTGGTGGGGTGGGCAGCCAAAATGGCCTTATTGTGTGTCACAAGTGTCTGCCACCAGGGGGAGGGCCTCATTCATCAAGCAGTAATCAGTGTCTACAGCCACTGGGGCTGCTTTGTTCTGGCTATATCAGGTGGGATTGTACTATTAGTGTAAATGTGAGTTTTGGAGTGTTGTTAAAACTAAGGTCTATCAACTATTTACCAGTCTACATCTAGAATAACTAATAACACAATTTTATGCCCAACAAGGGTATGTGGAGCAGCCCTACCTCTAGGACACATTCCCCCACACCCTGCTACCACCCCAGATTAATGAGCTAAGATTATGCACCACCACAAGAACTAACACTACATCATACGGACACCCGGGCCTGCTCATGATGCACAATGCCCCATGTAAGGGAAGGCTGTTAATATTGTATGGTGATTTATGACGTGGTGGGATGATGTTTCAGAGACCTGAATGGAGCATCCATGCCTGTGGATAATAAAACAGGCTTTGCCTATAGTTATTTTTTCTTTCTTTTTTTGTGATCTTGGAATTATACAATGTACATGTTTATTCCCATGATTCTTTTTGAAATAGCTGGTGAAATGAGTAGAGCTAGCAACCATGATGCTGCTAGCTGTAGTCAGAAAAAAAGAGAATGTCAATCCAAGTCACAATAATTGTTTCTAAAATAGTCAGATCGAAATAACAAATTTTCTTGAGCAAAGTCCTCTACTTTCAGATGTAGAGCTTGGCAGCATATGTTAACATGCATGTTATACAGATCTATGATCCAAAGGGTGCATGGTAGGCTTCACTTATTACAAACTTTTTGCTTTTAGAAATGTCCACACTTTCTGTAAGATAGTCACATAAGTGTCTGTAGGTTCTGATCAATGCCCCACATATTAAGAATGCCGGGCAACCATCATTGATCAAAATAACTCAGATAAATGATCCCTCTATCTGTGAGGAGCTGTATCTTGCAGCCTCTTCCAGACCAAGTAAAGCGATTATCTGCCAAATTGGACACTTGTGGGAATGAATGTTTTCTCTTTTGCAGCTCTCCCAGCTGCTCCCATGGGCAATACAGCCTGATGTAATCCCTTCTGTTTTTAAATTCATGATTATTCCAGATTAAATTATGATTAAATAGTTGATCCTGTGCTCCCAGTTAAGATCTCTGTTCAGGCAAGAAGCCCTGATTAATGAAAGCAAATGTTTTGTAGGAGCCAAGGAAGGATTAATATTGGTTAAAAGAAAATGGCTATAAGCAAGTGCCGACTATCTAAATGTTTGCCTGCAAACCTACATTCTTAGATCATTCACTATTTATCACAGATGTAGCCATTACCAGAGACCCTTTTTAGGGGCACTGGGAAGACCTCAACCATGTCATCTAGCAGTGAAAGGTATGGAGTAGCAATGGTGATTAGAAGGGGATCAGAAATTAAGCTAGAGGAATGTTGTCCGACATATATTTTTCACTGCTGCTGATATTTCTGTCAGACCCAGGCACTCAAACTAATTGGATTGAGACCGACAATAACTGACATTGTTATGAACACTTAACTAGGTCTTTGAGGCTGCAGTTTATTCACAGGATTGAGGGGGTGGGAGTAAAATGGATGTACCACTTGGGGGATCTATGGGTTTTTTCAGTTTGAGCGGTTACAGAAAAATAAATGGACTTTAGGGATTAAGATAGCGTTGCCAATAAAAACCAATGTGTTCTTGGGTGGTAGGAGTGACACTTGATGTATTATTGACTATAAAGACAAATAAAAAGAGAGGATTATTTTGTTCTAGGGCTGCATGTTGATGAAACAGTAATGAATATTGCTTTAGAGATGTTATTTTACCACAAATCAATCTCTGTGAAGGATTTTTAACACTCTAGCATAGAGTTGATGACTCCAAAGTAAAGTTGGATCACAATGCATATACAAACGCTTCAAACAAAATGCAGTCTATGTACTTACCACTTTGGACAAACATTCTACCATTCCATACATGGACACGCAACAGAGTCCAACTCTGCGTACCCTTATCTGGACTTGACTTGGTTTATAACCATTACAAGTAGTCTGTAGTTCTCCTTGTGGTTTGTCAATCTGCCTCCTATGTCCATGAAGGTTCATTGTCCCTATCTGTTGTATCCCGACTGGACCCAGACCTAACCATACCAATCACTGTACGTCTCTGCCCTAACAAATGACATTTGCCTGTCCAAATTCAATCAAGTGTGTGGCTTCCTCTCAGCAGGTTGCCTTGCAGCCTTTGGAAGTGTCCCGGATAATGCCAGGATGAGTCCAGGATGTTGTACTGATGGACTAGGTTTAAGTGTGTGGGTGTAAGGACAGGCTTATTTATGTTTGCTCTGTGCTCTGTGGTGATATAACAGGTACCATAAAGCCTATCACATTTAATGGAGTCACTCAACAGAGACCCAAGTGGTGGGAATATTAGACTTCACCTTCTCCATCAGACGTATATACCTCCAGCAGTCCTGGCAGTTCCCTGTCCCCGGAGTGCCTGAATTGTCATTGAGCAAGAGATGTGCTGAATACATGGGTGTCTTTGTTTAAAACACCAGTTCTCATACTCACTACATAACTCTCCTTATATTTCTGATTGATAAGAACATTTTTAGTTAGCTCTTTAGGCAATTTATGAAATCTATTGTGATCAACATTATGTTAGTGTGTATGTCACAGCATGAGCTCCCGTATCGAAACTTGCCTGGGACCTGGGGCGCTTGGAAAAATGCCAATGATGAGTCAATATGTTAGACCTACAAGTGTTTACTGGACCTCCTTATTTGTAAAATCCCCTGATCCTCCTTGGTGTCTGAATTCTGCTGATGTGGCTGGTATGTGAATGGCTCAGAGACCTTAGATACTCATTCATGGTGGATAATGACTTCAGGGGCAATGTGGCTGTTCAGACACAACCTATCCATCTCCCCTTGTCAGCGATTCTATTCCATCCAAGTACGCTGATTATTGTTCACTGGGCTGGGTTGCGGGCAGATTACAAACTGGAGGATCTCTCTGTACTGAAAGTTATAAACTATAAGAGAGTTGCTATCTATTTCCAGGAATGAATCTGGGGTCCAGTTTTGAGTGTTGCTATTTGATTAGCATTCTCTCAATTTATCAATGGTCAATCGTTCTCCTAACAAGTGCACATATGGGGAGTTAAATACACCTTGCATCAGTACAATTGTGGATCTGTTGGATTTCTAACATTTGGTCTCAACTACAACATCTAACCAACCATTAGAAAACAGCCTTATTGGAAGTGGCCTGCCAAGATGTGGCATACCAAAACTGCTTCTAGGCCACAATCTACTGCCTGAATCAGACTATAGCAATGCATGGTGCTGTATCGTCACAGCAGCACTGACACGCTTTATCCATCATCTGTTTTTCATTTCCCTCTTCAGGCTGCATGAAAAATAGCGCTCAATGGAGTTATAAACCCAACCAGCTAAGTGATTACCCGTCTATAGCTTGAATGAATCATGAAGCTTGATATGATGTCCTTTTTTTATGTCCGTATCATAGTTCTCATAAAATAGCACAATGAAAGGGTAATAAAGGAGGGAGGGTTATAGTTTTTGTCTAAATATGTCATACCATAAGAAGAGAGAGGGTAAACTCTATGCAAAAATGGATACAGGACACTGATGGCAGGCAGGGAAGGCAAAGGAGACAGGTAGAGCAGGAAAGGCATGGTGGCTACATCAGATTGTTCCTTAAATTGCAAATCTTACTGAAATGTGTTACATACATTGTAACTATATAATATCCAGGAGATGGGGGACAACCAACAGTTATCCATGGGAAGTATAAAGTCACAAAGGGATCCCATGTGGCTAGCTGAACAAGACTAAGAGGTCATACAAGACTGGAGGCATAGTGAGACCTAGATACAATGGTTAGAGTCAGAAGAGAAGGAGGTGGTCATCAGTTATTCCACGCCCCAGGCTGAGCTATGCAGATACTATCAAGTTATGACATTACTAGAAACCAAGGGTTGATGCCAGGTCACCCCGTAACCATAACAACAGCCGGCTAGACCTGCCACCTGGTGGGGTGGGCAGCCAAAGTGGCCTTATTGTGTGTCACAAGTGTCTGCCACCAGGGGGAGGGCCTCATTCATCAAGCAGTAATCAGTGTCTACAGCCGCTGGGGCTGCTTTGTTCTGGTCCTGTCAGATAGGTGGGGCTGTTACAGTGGTGGAAGGTGGGGGGGGGGGGGTGCAGTATTGTCATGGACACCAGGGAGTGATGTACAGGGTTGTAAGTTGTGTATGGTTTACAAAGAGATAGATATATTTGTATTTGACTGGATCATCGTACATTTTCGCTTTATTCTAAGTGGGTGATCAGTCTTTGCAAAAACATGCAGCACAGTGGCAATGTCCTCCTAAAATGCCACAGGTCCAACAGATTGACAAGGGTAGCAGGACCGAATGTCCAGTCACATGTTGAGCTTTTCTGAACTAAAAAAATTTAGTTTGGTTTCCTAACCTGAAATATGTTTGTCAATATACTGTGTAAAACTAGGTATTTATTCTAATTTGGCCATGACATAATTACAAATATAATATACATACTATTTTGTAGTTAAAATGCCTGAATCATCAGATATGTTGGTATCCGGTCCTTCAAAAACGTAGCCGGTCCTGCAACATTGAAAATCTGCAGGACTAAATGCCTTGTTTGATGAAAATGTTTTCGCAAAGACTGGGTGATTATATCAGGTATCTACTCACATTTACAAATCCTAGGCTAACTTCACTGATATTCTTTGGCTCCCTATCCGACCAATCTCTCATTCACTAGTGCCTAACCAAGTTAATCGCTTTTTGGCTCCCTATTCGACCAACCTAGGTTGGTTAATATTATCAGGTTGGTCAGTACTGACCAACTCACCTTAGTCTTATTCATAGCGGACCAATGTCCCTATGACTAAACTTGGATAGCCTCTTCAGACTAAGGGCCCAGGCATTTAGATTGTCTGTGTTGATGGCTGCAGTGCAATAGATCTTTAAAATATTTTGCATTAATCCTTCAACAGTAGTAAAGTAAACATAATAATCAATGCAAACACCTAATAAACTTACTTAATTTCACTAAAATGATCATTTTTGACCTGATTGTCTCTGGTCTAGGAAGTGTGAGATGTGACTGGTGAGGTGAAAACACATCACAAATAGGGTTGAACATGAGATTTGGGTTTAAGGCACATCCATCCTCAGCGAGAAGCACTTAGAGCTCATTATACATTTAGTTTTGGATCTGCAGTAGCAGCTTCTAATACCAGCCTCCCCCACTAACACCTCGGTGCACGATAATTGTTATTGGCATCTCTCATTAGACACCACTTGTTAGCCTGCCTGGAGGCACAGGGCTGAGGGTGTTATGAATGTATTATGCCTAGGAGTATGAAGAATATGGGTATTACAGGGGTATCCACTGAATGCAATCTGCATAATACTGCATATGGCCACTTGACATCGTGCCACATTAGCGTAGGCTTATATTACTAAAATTGGCTGTCGCCACATTCCCATTTAACTGGAAGAAATTACATAGTTGTTCCTGTGTTTCAAGAAAAGGGCTTGTGAAAGAATAGTCCTGAGCATAAGCTGCTTATTAAGCAGTGCCAATCCATATCTTTATCGACATACTTAAAGCCATGCAATGTCATGTCTATGATTCGCCACGGCCATCATCAATGACAGGATGAGAGCAGTACCTCATTTCTGATGTAACCTGGAATTGCAAAGTTGCAGATGAGTCACAGATTATATAACATGCCTGATTTAAACATTGACACTCTGCCATAGGTGTATACCCACCTCACAACAGCCATTGGTTCCTAGGCTAGTTTCTACACAAATGATCTCATTTAGTCTTTCCTCTATAGTACCTGAGGGAAATCACTGAACCAATATTCAAATGACAATCATGATATTGTTGAGCATGGATAGTCTTAAATGCTATACAATGCCACAGGTTTGTTATAACTGAGTATAATCAGCTAAAAGAAAACAGCATAAACATACAACGACTTTTAACAGTGCATGTGAAGCAGCCCTACCTCTAGGAAACATTCCCCCTAACCCTGCTACCACCCCAGATTAATGAGCTCAGATTATGCACCACCACAAGAACTAACACTACGTCATACAGACACCTGGGCCTGCTCATGATGCACAATGCCTCATGTACGGGAAGGCTGCTAATATTGTATGCTGATGTATGATGTGGCGGGATGATGTTTTAGATATCCATAGGGTGAGCAGGGAAAAGGGGATTGACTATTCTATATGTGTTTCATAATGATCCTAGAATTATTTGAAAGCTTTCCAGAGAAATGTACTTATTGAGGAAAAATAGGTAACACACTACATTATTCTGGTAAAGGTATTATGTAATATCCCGTAGAGTAGGAGTTGCCAGAAGATGATGCTGTGATTATCATGATGTCATCGTGGTATAAGTGATAGCTGCATGTATTGTCAGCATACCCTACACTGTGCCCGACCACGGTCTGTACACTTATCAGCAGCTCTGCCACCCACACATGTTAAACAAACATCACTATTTCACATGAAAGTCAGGCAGTGCCTGACTTTCATGTGAGGGTGGTTCTAGCGACAATGACGCTGACTTTTCTGTGTATGTGTTAAAGGGGTATGCCAGGGTCTACGCATACAGCACCTTGTGGCAAAAAATGAAACTACCTAAAACTATCATAAAAGCATGTCTCCCTGTTGTATATGTCTTAGCTCACCTTTATTAACCCTTGAAATGTCAGACTATGGCATTCTACACACCTTATCACTGTGTTTGGCTACTGCCAAATGCTATGCGCTATTCGATTATGACCTGTCTGGGCCTACCAGAAAATATTCGAATATGTCCCCAACTGTATTAATTTATCAATGAATAACCATTATTTTGAATGTTAAGTTTATCGTATGATCCTATGTGCATATAGCTAAGGTTTTGATTACAAATTTTTGACAACTTTTTCTTCTGCATTGCAAAATATAGAAAAAATACAATTAATGTATTTTGTGTTTTTCCCCTAAATCGGTCATAGCTCATTGATTTCACCTATCACTACTAATTTTTATAGATTGAATATGTCCCAGACCAACTTCTGTAAACATCTGAGAAGTTTGGTGGGGATATTATTGGTAAATTTTTCATAAAGTTCAAATAAGTTGAAAAAATGGGTGCGGAACCATATGCGGCCATAGTTAAGGGTGTCCTATCTTCAAATGTCAATATATCAAAATCTAGTGCTATTAGGTATTGATATTTTTGCATATATCACATCATCATACACCAAATTAATATAATCCCAAGTGATTAAGAGATATTATTGGTAGAATAGAATCTGTCGAACCCTCCCGTATACCTTTAAAACTGCTGTACCCCAGGATAGCAAGATTGTGGGAGGAGAAACTCTATCACCCGATCATGATATCAACATAGAATATTATCACCATCATGTGCAATGTTGACATAACACAATACATCTAATGTAGTCCTAAGTTTGTTCCAGAATTTACAAATGAAAAGGGGGCAGTTGAAACAAATATTCCGGCACGTTGAAAATGCATTCTAATAGAAGGTTTCATTTAGCTACAATAATTCAAGCCTAAAAATGAAATACCAGGTACCTTTTACTATGATACAACCATAACTGTTATTATACAACCATGCCAATGAAGCCAAACTAAAAGCTTGTTTCTATCATTGAGTCAGGATAATCTCATTAACCATTTTACTTTGAGAGCACTAAGACATTGGTTTATACTGTTCAGTGCCTCCCACTGTGCACCTTTTTGCTGCGCCTAATAGCGAGCTAATTGTTGCCTGTAGGCTATAATCAGTGTCTTAGGGCTGAACGGGATTTGAACAGGAGGGGTGTGTTATATTGCTGGTTTGACATGATGCCAATAGTATGGGTAGCATCTCAATAATTCTAGACTCTTTGTACATTGTGATAAATACTTCTCATCAACTAGACATAACAGCCTGAGCTGTACATGTAGTAGTGTAATAATTCGTTGCTATTCAACAGACTTGTGTTTTACACCATAATAGCGAAAAAGAAACATATTGCCATCATTGGGGCTGCAGCCCTTTCTGCTTTGAGAATAAGTGAAGCTAACATAGAAATGTAACATTAAACCCAATTATTAGGAAATATTTTTATATGAAGTTTTACCATTTTCTGTGAGATAATCCACTATTCCCTGGGTTCTGATGGATGACCGGCAGTAGTATTGTATGTATCGGAACGGGACTATAGTTAACTACTGTTTATTACTCAATCGACCTGCAGCCAATCAGAGGCCTCCATTTGGTCACGTGACCCGTTGCCATGGTAACGTGACCTACTTAGGGCTCTCAGCCAATCAGAAGCCAGCATTCTGGGTGACCTACTGACCTACTTAGAAGCTCTCAGCCAATCAGAGGCCGGCATTCTGGTAACCATGGTAACGTGACCTACTTACGTCACGTGACCTACTTAGGCTCAGCCAATCAGAAGCCGGCATTCTGGTAACTAGGGTAACGTGACCTACTTAGGGTTTGTTTGTAAACAACACCACGTGGCTCTCTTGTTTGTAAACAACACCACGTGACACGTGACTGTTTGTAAACAAACAAACAAAAAAGTTATGTAACTTATATATAGAAATAAAAACACAACAAGATAATTTCTTTTTTTTTCATTTTATTCTTTATTTTCATTTCAATCAAAAAAACACACAAGTTTATGCTTTTTTAGCTCGCTTCTTCGATTTGCAACAACCCAACAGGCCGCAAAGTCTCACGCCGCCGTCACTCGCACCACCACACCCCGGACGACTTCTCTCCAATAGACATTGCACGACTTTGGATAAATCCAACACCATTTCGGCAAGGCAGAGAATCTTTGCCTCCATGAAACGGCCGCCATCGCAACAACCCGTCACAACAGCATCATCGATAGCTTCTGACTCACTGTCCTGTCGCTCAGCTTTGGGATTTTGCTCATGCGCATGACGCACTTCTTGGGGTTTCTTGTTCGACATGCTTCAATTAGGAAATGAACGCAATGAGGTCCACAGGTGTCAGCAGAAGTGTCTTGTAGTTGAACGCGGTTTCTTTGCCACTTGAACGGAGCAGAGCGTTCCACGAAAGACAAGAACTCCGCACTCAGCGGCGGTAAGCCGAAGGAATCAAAGTAGTACACTTCACCCGTGCTCGACACGTAAAACGCCACCCAATGCTGACCTGGTAAATGTTGCGGATCTGTGTTGCTCACGAAACAAGTGTCTTTGATAGGGTGCTTCGGAATAGTGTCACAAGAGAAAACACCCAGGAAACGATGTTTTGTGTGAACGTTTTCCTTCAACACTCTGCTTATTTCAAGCGTGTTCATACGATACGCTAAGTACCGCTGTCTTGTCTTCAGTTCATGTGGTAGTCGGTGATGGGGTGTCGATCTCGGGTCAGCTCGACGACGTTGTCGTACACCAAGTAGAGTAGCACCGTTGTTGTCGCTTGTAGCGCCGAGCGGAAACTGACTTCCACCCTCAGCTGACCCGCTCTTATAAGGTTCACGCGACACCCGTCGTGCGATCTGTCTGGGGTTAAATCGAGGGGGAACACCGTGTAACCGTTCAGGAATTGATCGTATGAAATACCGCAGGAGCGCGCGCCCTCGTACATCCCCGTTTCCGTGTGTAGCGCCAAGTACTCTCTCACGGCCGCTTTGGTCTTAAAGTCGGGCACGTAGGCGTCGTTCGGCACTTTCTGATCGTTCACTATCACTTGAAGCGAGCTGATGTCGTAATGCTTCATCTCGAACGGGTTCTTGGTGTAGCTACCGTTGAAGGCGTCGTGGTCTAGGAAGCAAATCATCATCGACTTGGGAAGCTGGCCTGTGTTGGAGTGCGTGTAGCTGTGATCTCTGTTACCTTGAGGGATGGCGTACGTCGTCACCTCCACTCTGTTCACCGGGTAGTCGAAGGGTCCGTGTTCTATCACCGCTCTCTCGTGCGTTTCCGCTACAGCGTCCGCCACCAACACGCGTCGCACGTAGAGCTTTGCTTTGTAGATCTTCAAGCTGTAGCCTCCGTCAGCGGCGCACATCAGATAGAAAGAGGGCGCTGCCTGTTTCAGAGTGAGATTGATTTCTGTCTCTCCAACGATGAGCTTCGGTTGATGAGCCAGGTCAAAGTGCAGTCGCGCCATCAGCGAAAAGCGCTTGTTGGAGATTAGCTTCCTGCGCTCTTTGTACCCCGCATTCGCGTTACTCAACGCGTCAAAGTGACCAGGCGTATCTTCATGCCACCCCTGGGCGCTCATGACGCCGGCCTTCACGTCTTTGTTGTAGTTGAGTAACCCTTCCAAGTAAGCTCGGTAAGGGTAGGTCTCGGTGTTGCCAGACACTTTGAAACCGCCGATGGAGACTTGGACGTCTTTGAAGAGCGAGTGAGCCAAGTTGTTCACCGCAGCTACCGCGTCGGTGTCCTCGAGCGCCGCTCCGTTCGGTTTCAGCACTTGACATTCCAGATGAAGGTAATTCTCGTTCAGGTCTGTGTACTCTTGCGACTTGTTGATGGTGAAATTTATGTTACCTCCATCCTCTAAAGAGTTTTTTGTTTCTATCCCCAGGAAAGACGACTTTAAGATAGTAGTCTGAGTCGGCGCTACGGTGTGCAGGTTGAGCTCAGAGAGCGCGCACTCGTTACTGCTCTCGTGTACGTTAGCCATTGTGTTCTCTCTTCACACGGACGACAGACTGACGCCGGCCGCCTCCAGTCTTTTTATTTATACCTGAACGCCTAGGCGCTTACCGGTCGAATACATCCCCTCTACGTCTCTTGCAAGAGCCACCGCCCGTCTGAGGAGAATGCCGGCGACGTTTCGACCCTTTCTTAGACGCGACACTCGTCTTTCCTCCCGAGAACGCCGTACTCGCCAGTCTCTTCAGAGCGCCTGCGCCTCGGTCTTTCACGCTGCTCTTTAAAGTCCGACCCGCCAGCACATCTTTAGCTACGCCCACACCGGCGCGGAGCAGCGTTTTTCCCACCGACTTCAATAGCGGGGTAGCCGAGCGCATCAGACCTAACAGAGCGCCGCCCAAACCGTGCCCGCTCTGGAAAGAGCGCCCGCTGTACACGTTGATGCCGTTGCCCAGCTGCGCATTGTAGTAATCGCTGTACCCTCTGCCGACGGTGCGCCTGGGTGGAAAGTACGGAACGCGTTGACGCATCATTTTTCTCTCTTTCAGCGCTCAATAGGTCTCAGATGAAGTGTCACGGTCACCTCGCCTCTACCGAATGGGATGGAATGACCGGATCGGTCTCTTAAATAGATGCCGACCTCGGTAAACCTCTTGGATTTCAAGGGGAAATAATCCAAATGGGGAAAACTGATAGCTTGCACGCCACCTCGACGCTTTCCGCCTCTGTCCACCGCGACGCAGCGTAACAGCGGCACTTGCATGTCGCCCACACGTCTCTCCTGGATCATGTCGGTGTATATGTACACAGAGTGCACGTCCCCGAAAACATCCATCGAGTAGGCGCCGGTAGTCGGCGATGCGAAACACGTCTTCTCTCCGAAGCCTAGAACGCATGCGAGATGCTGAGTCAGCAGGACAGCACAGTGTCCCCATCGGTTTGAGCAAGAAGCTGGCGCCCTCTAGTCTGTCATCTCGCAACGTCTCACTCAAGCGCTCGACTAGGGTGTGGTTGCTTCCGGTGAAAATAGGAGGTATCTCGAATATGTTTGGCATGAAACTGCGCACTCCCATGACTTTCTCCATCTCTTCGATCATCTGTCTTGCTTGATCGCTGATCGCCTTCTTCTTCACCGCCGGGGACAAGAACTGCTTGTATACGGCATTCGTCTGTCTCAAGTCGACCTCTCTCTTGAACCTTTTTGTTTCCGGTTTCAATCGCTGCTCTTCCGACGTGTCTGATATCTCTTCCACCGTTACATAGCTCGCTTCCTTCCAGCTCAGCGGGTATTTTGAGCTGAACGTTAGCTTGCTCAGACCGTTCGCGTTTTTCATTCCCCTCCAGTCTACCCGCGGTTTTCTTCTTTCGGCGAATTTAGTGTCTTTTAAAACCTTGATCGCCTCCTCTAGCGAACCCTTGGTGCGCAGAGGAACAACGATGATCAAGTCGTCGTCGTGCACGTTAGTCCATTCTGTAGGGAGGATGATCTCAGTCAGAGCCGCTTCGTACGCTTCGGGCAGAAGGAGCGGCGAGTCGAAGTGAGTTCGGAAAGACGTCAAGCTGTTGTCAGGATAATACTCCATAGAGCTGTTGCTAGGTAGAGTGATGTTCATTTTTTTTTATTTTTTTTTTTCTACGTTATTTTTTTGACGGGGATCCACTCGTTGAACTTGTCGTCGTAACCTAACCAACGTACGAAAGCTAACTCTTTACCGTCGACGGTCTTGCGGCGCAACACCTCGTCTATCAGGTAGTTGTTGTCGTAACGACTCTTGTACACCTTCTGAACCTCTTCCGGGTAGAAGACGCCTTTTATCTCCTCGCCCTTGTCGTCTTTCAGCTCGAACCCTCTGCTTCCCAACGTCTTAGCAACGTCGACCACTTCCTCGCGCCAGTTTCCCTCGTACCCTTTGTCGAAGGCGCCTTTAGTTCTCAACATCCTCACTCTGTCACCCGGAGCGATGACGTCGACGGCGGACGTCTTTGTTTTTTTCTTCTTTTTCCATATTTCGTCGATTTGTTTGTTAGTTGGGAGATCTTGTCGGTAGAAAACTGTTTCGCTGTTTTCCGAGCTGACTTGAGCCGGCGCCATTTTCAACGTCTTGTGGTGAGTGCGATTGTAAGAAGACACTACATGGTGCAGTACGTCTACGTAGCGATACGTGCGCTTGTGTGTAAAATAACGCCACAGCTTCTCCTTCAGACTGCGGTTCAAGCGCTCCACTAGACTAGCTTTGATGTCGTCGTTCTCGCCAGTGAAAAACTCTATGCCCTCGCTCTTCAAGTGATCTTGAAAGATCTTGTTCAAAAACTCTTTCCCATTGTCTGTCTGAACAGTGCGCGGTCGTCTCTCGCCAGTGTCTGTCATCTTTCTGAAGGCCTCGGTAACATCAGCGCCGCTCTTGGATTTAATGGGAACGGCCCACGCGTACCTAGAGAAAACGTCGATCGCCGTCACCACGTACCGGAAGCGGTCGTTGTGAGACGCCAAAGCCTGCATGTCCATCAGATCTATCTGCCACTGCTGATCGATTGCGCCGGTTATAGTCTTGTTCCTTGCGAATTTTCTCCGAATGGGTTTATGTTTAGTGTAGGCGTCCAGCGACACTAAAGCATCTCGGATGACGGCCGGGTTTAGGTGGCGAAAATGATGTTTCTGGAGTTTAGTCACGCTAGTGAAACTGGGGGGCGCTTTGACGTCGGTATATCTAGCTACTACGCGCTTCTTTTCTTTTTCCTTCTTGGTCAGTCTCTTCACTGGTTTGCCCATCGTCGACTTGTTGAGGGCGTGAACGACGACGTCGCCGCTAGGCGGTTGCGCCCTTTCCTTTTCTTACTCCCCGCGCTCCTATAGGAAGTCGGAGTTTGGAAAAGTTCACTACCCTCCTCGTCGTCAGAGGATTGATCGTCCACCTGGAGAGAAGAGTCTGCTGCTGCTACTGCTGCTGCTGCTGCTTCTCCTTCTTCCGAGTCGAAGCTCGGTCGTTTCCGACCTCTGTCAGCAAGCCGTGTGTCCAAGCTTTGGCCAGGTCCGCTCGCTTTATACAGATGGTTTCCGATCAAGGAGTCTGTGGGAACTGCTTCGCGCAGCGCTTTTGTGAACGGAGAGTAGCCCGCCGGTCTGGGCGCCGTCTTCCTGAACCTGGCGGCGTTGTTCAGTAAGTCCACTATGTTGATGCGATGCTCAGGTGGTATTCTCCAACCCGACATCTCGCGCACCGCACCGTCCTCGTTCCACTTGACCACACCGGATTTCTCCAATTGTTTGTACAGCGCCACGGTCCGGGTGCGATTCCTCTTGGGAACTTGGTTCACCAACCGCTCAAGTAGGGACGCGCTGGCTTCTTCAGCAGACTGACGGAGGTGAGCCGGGGCCGAAGAAGTGTAGGACGAAGAGATGTTGCTGTTGTTGGGATTCGCGAGAAAAAATTGCAATCTATTCAACAACCTTCGGTATTTCAACATTTTCTCGCGCGATTCCAAAGTGGGATCGTTCAACACTAAGTCCAAGTCCCTGTAGATAAACTGTAGCACCTGGTGCAAGGCCGCGTCGGGATGAAGGGACTGTTCTGCCTGCTTGTGGTAATAGGCCATATCGGCAGGTAGGCGGGCGGCGGTGGCAGGAGCGGAACTCTCGTTCTTTTCAGTACGCTCATCAGGAAGAGGAGGAAGGTTTGGAGCAGTAGAAGTACTAGCAGCAGCGACTGCAGTAGTAGCAGCGCTAGTAGTAGCAGCAGCGGGCACATGATGAAGTAGACCTGCTCGTGATGATTTGTAGAGCGTCTCAGGATCAACGAGCGCTAAGCGTTTGTAGTGTTGTTGCTGCTCTGAGTCCGTCATGGGGACGACGGTGGCGATGACGCTGGCGGTGGCTGTAGCGGTGGTACTGTCGGCGAGTAGGTGTCGAATGAGGTGTCTCATATACGGAGAATGCTCTTTATAAGCGGTAAGGCCATCCCTATGAGAGCCGGAATGAGGAAACCTCCCTCTTGTTCCAAGACGCGTCTCTTTTTCTTGATGGGCGTAGATTTTTTGCCGACCTCCCTCAACACGTCAGCCGATTCTCGAAGCTTGTCCAGTTGTTTGTCGCTGAGCGGGATGTTCCCTACCTGTAAATTGTGACAGATCTCACTCAATGCTGCGATCAGATCGTCGCTTCCAGAGTCTATTAGATGCGAGCAGTCCTTTGGCGAGCACTTAGCTAAGTGCTTGAGAGTACCAAAGTGTCTTTCAAGTAGATGAGAAGACATTTTTGCTACTGCTTTCTCTTGTTCTTTTTTTTGTCTAGCGGTACGAACACTAGCTGAGAGTGTATGGACGTCAAAGAGGAGCGTATTCTCAGATCGTCAGGTGTTGACTGCTTGAAGTCCAGAAGGAGGTATGAGTGAGGTCGCTTGAGTTCATGGGTAAATATACTAGAGAGGGCCGCCGCGTTGGAGGGAAACACCTGGCGAGACAGACTAGCTATTTGCCCCATGTCGCGCGGGTTCTTGAAAACGATCATGTAGTGAGCGTTCAGACTCATAGTTCGAAAGTCGGGTGATTTCTGGAATAGGTTCTGAGTGATGTATATGACGCTCACGTTCCAGTGATGCGAGTATTTAGTAAAGATGTCGGCTACCACTTGCTGATTGGAACTGCTCATCAGATCGTCCAATATCAGTAGAGTGTGTGGTCGTAAAGCGTCTTCTGCTACTTCCACGTCTCCCGCTATAGACTCTTTGCTAGGAAGACCTTCTCTGAATTCCACACCGTACTGATTTTGCATTTTTTCAAACAGAGGTTGCCACTCGCCGTAATGGTAAAAAGTCTTTTCCACCGGCGGCGTGACCAAATTGTTCACGTCACTCAGAAATTGATCCACCAAGCGCGATTTTCCACAACCCGACGGACCGCTAATGATACAACTAAAGGGTCCTTGTAGTCGAGCGTCGAAATGAATTTCTGTGAAGAGTTTGCTTTTACTACTCGACATTTTTTTGTTTTTTTTCAGGACGCGTCAGAGAGCGGTTGTGTGTCTGACTGTCTGCTGTGTTTCTCACTCGAACGGTCGGTAGTGAATGGTTGTGGAGAAAAGTCAGCCGACCTTTTTATTGATACCGACCGGTGTCACAGTAGCGGCGGCAGAAGTGACTTTTTTTTCTTTTTTTTTTTGCGATAAAATTCTATTTTCACTCAATAGTCATAAATGTTTGTATTAGACTCCAGAGGAGTCTGATACAAATATTTATTTTTAAAAAAAAAAAGAAGAGGAGGAGGAGGAGGAGGAGGAGGAGGAGGAGGAGGAGGAGGAGGAGGAGGAGGAGGAGGAGGAGGAGGAGGAGGAGGAGGAGGAGGAGGAGATTGATTTTTATTTTATTTTTTATTTTTTTTGATCATTTAGGCAAAGCTCGTCGCTTTGCCGCTTTTTTTTCTATTTCTGTGTTGTGACACGATCGTCTCGAAAAAGCAATAAGGCGTGTGAGCGCGGCGGTGACAAATACATATTGGAGCGTATGGTTTAAAATAGTGCGTCCCTATCTTCTTCAATTCGGCTGCGTTGCAATATGCGGGATAACAAGTGACGACGTCGAAACGTTTAGAGACCGTGTTCACGTCGGCCACAACGCGCGCCCACCGAGTGGGAGCTGCAGTCGCTCCCAAGAAACCGATCGGCTTGTCGAATCGTTTCATAGCACTTATTCTCACTTTATAAGAGGAGGCAGGGTGAGGAGAGTAGCGGCGCTCTTTCTTTTCATGAAACGCCCAACGAGTGGGGGCGCTGAGAGCGGCTGTTATGCAATGGTAGAGTAAATACTGTTCTGAGAAGACGGCTCTCGGCCATGTCGCTACGTTTTCCTTTTCCGCTCTTGTATAACGACGATGGCGCTCAGCTTTGCATTTCTCGAGAATTCGGTACGCTTCAAGAGAAGCGTGAACCTCAACTACGTGACGCTCTCTCCTTTGAGATAAAAAAATAGCCGGGCATTTGAGGAGGGCACTTTGTTCGCGCGACCGTCTTTTAGAAACTCGCGCCCTCTGCAGCGCCATATTTCTTTCCTCCGAAACAAAAAAGACTGAGTGAAAATAAAAAATTTAAAAAACAAAAAGCTCAAAGAAAAAAAATAAGCAATAAGCAGACTCAGCTCGAAATTCCCTGCTGGCGTGATGGCGGTGACTGCAGGCGGTGGCGGCGGTCGGCTGGCCGGCGGTGGCGGTGTCGGCGGCGATGGTAGAAGGGTGTGTGGAAAGAGAGACGCATCTCAGTCTTTTATAGGAGCGGCGAGTCTGACATTTTCAGCTGTCGCATGCTGACCTGCTGCTATCATAAGAGAAACAAAAGCCCTAATCACGCTTTTCAGCTGGATCCTTCCACCCCGCCAGACATGGATCCAGATGGGAAGGTGGTTTAAAATTAAATCCGTGTACCGACTATCATACAATAGAGTAATTAGTTGAACGCGTGTTACCTGTATAAAGGATTAGCGGGTCATGGGCTCAGCGTGTGTATAGAAAAACAACTACAGGTAGCGTGAACAAAGCGACCCCCTCCCTTTCTGTCACTCTGTCACTACTACCACCACCAGCACCGCGCCTCAATTTGCAGATCCCCATGATGGAAAGTTGCTACCGTGACATGAAGCGGAATGACGAAGCAGCGCGCGAATGTGAAGCTGATGCTGTAGCCTCTGCTACTGCTGCTGCTAGTGCTGCTCAGCGTGCTACTGCTGCATTTACTGCGGCTGTTAGTGACGCTGGTTGTGATGACTTTGTTGTTGTTGCCGCTGCGGCTGTGACTGCTGCTGTTGCTGCCGCCGATGCAGCTACTCATGCCACCGATGCCGACGCTGCTGCTGCTGATGCTGTTGCGGCTGCCGATGTCGCCGCTGATAACGCTGCTAGTGCCCGCTCTGCCGCCCTTGCTACTGTCGCTGCTGCTGTTGTTGCTAATGCTCACGCTACTGCTGCTACCGCTGCTGCTGCTGCTGCTACCGCTGCTGCCGAGGCTGCTGCCGCTGCTGCCGATGCTGCTGCCGATGCTGCCGATGCTGCTGATGCTGCTGATGTTAGCAGTCGCGTCGACAAAGAATCGTCATTTGTCACTCTTAAACCTCCAGTTGAACGCGCGACGAGTAGTAGGGCTACCAACGCGACGGCCGGATGGTGCAAATGGTGTCGTCGCTTCTGCTCGTGCGCTTGCTTTTCTTCCAGTCCTACCTGCTGCTGCTAAGGTATGATAGTGTTATAGTGTTTGAATGAGAACGCGCGTAGTTACACATAGACGCTGTAACAGATGTGCTTTTTTTTTGAAAATATAATTTTAACATAACATGGAACTTGTTGTGTTTATTTTCTATATATAAGTTGTTTGTTTACAAACAGTCACGTGTCACGTGGTGTTGTTTACAAACAAGAGAGACACGTGGTGTTGTTTACAAACAAAACCCTAAGTAGGTCACGTTACCCTAGTTACCAGAATGCCGGCTTCTGATTGGCTGAGCCTAAGTAGGTCACGTGACGTAAGTAGGTCACGTTACCATGGTTACCAGAATGCCGGCCTCTGATTGGCTGAGAGCTTCTAAGTAGGTCAGTAGGTCACCCAGAATGCTGGCTTCTGATTGGCTGAGAGCCCTAAGTAGGTCACGTTACCATGGCAACGGGTCCCGTGACCAAATGGCGGCCTCTGATTGGCTGCATATCGATTGAGTAATAAACAGTAGTTAACTATAGTCCCGTTCCGATACATACTATACTACTACCGGCATATTGAGAATGCCAGGCCACCATAGCTGGTCAAAGTAACTTAGATAAATGACCCCTCTATTCTGTGAGCGCTTCATTTTGCAGCCTTTTACAGACCCAGTAATACAGTTAACTGCCAGATCTATGGGAGACGGATGGGAATGAATGTTTTTAATTTTAACTTTAATTTTAACCCAGTAGACCTTTCATTAAAAACTCATCTGGATCCCACCGCTGGACAACTCCTCTACATGCTCCCGAGGAGGGTACAGGCTGATGTTATCCCTTTTTGTCAACTTAGTGTCTTTTATACATTATTTAGTCATGATTAAATAGTTGATTCCCGGATTCCATTTAAGGTTTCCGTTCAGGCAAGAAGATCAATTAAAGCAAATGTTTTGTAGGTGCTAAGGGAATGATTGATACTGGCTTCAAACTTAAACTTTTGTATGTCTGTATGTTATGTACTACATAGCTTGAAAAACTGGGTATATAATTATAGGTTCCGCTCATGCCATGCTTAGTATTTGGATGACGTGAGCGTGCAATTGAGTTAAGGTTTATTATGCTACAGGAGCTAGGAATAATCGTACACAGTACTGTGAAGAATAAAAGTTAAAACTGTGAGTCCTGTAAGGAATGATTGTCAAATTAGGTCCCATTGTCACACTTGTAAACACAGACACCGAGTTTCATCCATAACTGGCACCCACATAGAACTCCTGATACAGTGAAAGGTGGCTGCAGCAGGGGTACTGCCAAGTGTTCATATAAACAGATTATCTCAAACACCTGGACTGAGAAGTAAGACCATAATATTACCTAGAGCTGTGAGTCTCTATGCTAAGTGTAGCACCTGTTGCACAAGCATAGGACCTCCTCTGTCATAACCATGATGACCGCTGGTGATAGGCACCACCCTGAATTATGATGATTCTTCGCAGACTGTCTCCCTAGGGGGGAAGTAAATACTTTATCCTCATAGCCAGTGATGAACAGATGCAGGGGACATTTGCATCAGCGGGGACACCTCATCAAAGATGTAGCGGCCATGGCCTAAGTCAAATTACTCACCAAAGCAATATTACTCACTGGTGGCCATGGTAGAGTTGGGGGCAATGCTGCTGATGATAGTAACTTGATATACTCCCATAAATATATATATATATATATATATATATATATATATATATATATATATATATATCTATATATATATATATATATATATATATATATATATATATATATATATATATATATATATACATGCGAGCAGACAAGCAGAAAGGATAGCCCGTGGGCCATCTAATGGGCTATCCTTTCTGCTTACCTGCTCATATATATATATATATATATATATATATATATATATATATATATATATGTTTATACAGGGATGACTTGTAGGGGATGGATAGCATCTACATCACGATACAAGTCAGTATGATAGTCACTTGTCAGTCTAGATCTCACAGCGAGACAGAAATCAAATAATATAAGTTACAGTTTGTGGAATCGAAATTGTTTCTCTACGGTCTTAAATTATTACATTCCACTTCTGACAGTGAACCACACCACCAAAAGCTTTAGAACAGAATAATATATGTAATATAAGTCGAGTCTAGTTTATATACACAGCAGTATGGATACACTCTGTGGGATGTAATACTAGATGGCTGTGCACCCTCTATATGTTTTTCCCCTACCCTGTTTACTATTCTTATTCTGTGCCTGGGTGCAGGACCAAATTCTACTCTGGTGCCCCTCGTCTGGACATGATTTGGTTTACAGTCATTACAGGCAGGCGGCCATTCTACCAAACTGGGGGTTCTCCTTAAGGAGGTTTGTCAATCTGCCTGCTACGTCCGCTAAGAGGCAACAGGTTTATCCTCACCATCTGTTGTATCCCAACTGGCCTAGACCTAACCACACATTTCAATCACTGTATATCTGTGAGCCAACCAATGACATTTACAGGTCCAAATTCAATAAACTGTGTGGCTTCTCCCCTTGGGTTGCTTTTGAGAAATTTGGAATTGCCCAGGGCATTGTGAGAAGTGCCTGGATGTTGTGCTGATAGACTCTCACTTGTAGGAATGTGTATGTAAAGAGAAAGTCAGGCTCTACATGCTTTGTGATCTGTGCTCTGTGATGCCATAAAATGTACCATCAAGCCTATCCCATTTAATTCAGTCACTCAACACAGACCCCTGTGGGAATGTATTGGCACAAATTGTAACAATCCACCAGACATCCCTCCAGTAGCCCTGGCAGGTACTTATGAATGCCCGGGTACCTTTAAGCAAGAGATTGAGAAGTACCGTACCATCGCGATAAAGCGCCGGTTTCGAAAGAGCGCCGGTCTCGTATAAGCGCCGGGGGTGTAGGGGTATTCAAATGTTCCTTAAGCACTAAAATAGGATCTCGTATAAGCGCCTGTCCTTGGTTTCGAGGCCCCGCCAAGTTGAAGAGCGCCCCGGCGCTTAAACGCGACGGTACGGTATCCAATAGTAATGGTTGAACTAAGCCGGAAGCACAGCACATCTGAAAAGGATAGGAAGGAAAATTAAACAGGGGCAAAATTCGATTGAAAAAAGCCAAAGCTTAACAATGTTACCTTTTGCATTATAGACATTTGCCTTTTGATGACTTCCCTTGGAAAATTTAGAGGTTTGTCTGTACACATAAGGGTTCCAAAGAGTTGCTGAGATGAAATCAACTGTAAATCATGTCATAGAGCACTCTGACATTTAATATAAGCTTTCAGCTCAGTCTCTCTATCCCAACACCCTCCTACTACTGTCACCTCGACTTGTAGTTATACTAGGATTAGGCTTGTATGCCAAAGGGCATTGCCATTGAAGAACAGGAAAGCCCACTTTAATTAGCAGATATGTGTTGTCAGCAAACTCAGTTGTCAGTAACCAGTGAGGGCTTCTCACTTGAAGGACTCTTTAACCCTTGATGGCTGTGTCCATAGCTAACATGTATAAAACACAATAGGGGAAAGGCTTCCATTTAACATCTCCATTGTAGATGAGGGCTATACATCTATCCCTCATGCATAATCAGTGTAAATCATGATACTATATACTAGTCAGCTTTAACATAGAAGAGTGTGCTCGAGGGTGGTATGAGCAAGAATGTAGGAAAGTGGGTCTCTACCCAGCTCCTCTCAACATGTAATATGTAGTCAGCATAATTATGCTTACCATATTAATGTTTTCTGCAAAGCCAAAGGAGACTGTTATAAATGTCAGGAAGGTATGTATATGTATACATATTATGCACGATGTATGTCATCATGGTATGAATGGTAGTGACAGGGAAACAATACAGTGCATGTCTAGAGCTGTGGGAGAGGAAGAACAGTTGTAGATTCATAGAGACACTGCCTCTCAATCACAGGTAGATGAAAAGAGGAAATCATGCAACCGAATGTGAAGTAAATTAAAAAAAAAAAAAGGCTAAAGCGTGGACAAGGTCAAGCTGCCAAGGTCATTAGATTCTTCCCAGCAAAAGCTGCGGGAAATTGGATTTAGTAATGACTATGGTGTGCTTCACTGCTGGATGTGGGTTTAACTCATCTATCACCTCAACTTATTCCCCCATCTCTCTGGTGTCCAATCCATACCATGGTGTGACTACAGTTCAAGCAATTTTCTGTCTTTGGATTTCGACTTCAGAAGGGTGTTATATTGCCTCCAAAACTCCCCTCCCTAACCTTGTTCTTTAATGCTGCCCAGCTTCCAATTGCTTTATGAATCTTACCTGCAGCAACCCTGCAAGACCCATTTAGCTAGATCTCGTGCCTCATCGTCCAGGTCCCCGACCTGATTTGTACTGGTCACTCAAAGTGTAAGGGTGCCAAATTGCCCTCTTACAGTTCCCAAACTGTTGTCATAGGAAATAGACTTTCCCAGGTCCCAATCCCTATGGTATAGACTAGGTGAGGAGTGCACTGAGGCAGGATGTGTAAAAGAGATATAAGGAGATCAACTTTAGAAATTCAAACATTTACCCTGTTACCCTACACAGACGTCACTTAACAATTTGCCTTTGTCTATGCAGAAATATGTGGCCATGGGCTTGAAATATTGCATGTACACGATGTGTCATGGTAGTCTGAACATATTTCTTGGTCTGAGTGCCTCAGAAGGGGTGAGGGGGAAACCAAGGGACTCAGCTTGATTACCCATGGATCCACCCCTATACATTGTGTTTCTGTTAGTATAACTCTGTCTGAAAAGCAAGTGTATTGTCCAGGATAATCTACCGTCAGTCATCCGCAGTGACAAACATTCTTGATGCCCATAGCTTCACATTGCTTATCAAGACACTGATTGACCACACAATGCTTCAGATCCTGGCACCTCTCATCCTGATCCATTATTTCAATGTTGATAAACACTTGAGCACTGCACTATTTAGTTCCTTGCAACACCCATGAAGGGCCCTCTCCTCTTCTCCCAAACAAAGCAGTTTCATCAGCTTTACAGAACCACCCTTACTAGAACACTCAGGATCATCCCCTCCAATTAGAATGGAGGGAGGCATCCTGATTTCATTTCACTGAGACTTCCCTTCTTGTTACACTTGCTAATGGCTGTGCCACATAGGAACAGCCATTATAGAAAGGGAAGCCATGCTGCACACTTGGATGCTTTGTCATTACTTCTGCTACAAAGGGCACTGATTTGAACAAAGGGGAAATGGAGACTCGGATGTGACAGCATGTTTTTATCATCACTTGTTTTGAGGGAGATGATATGCAATGAGCATCCAACCTGAAAGGAAGGAAGTATTTGATATCCAGGAAAGAATGGAGGTCAGGGAAAGATAGAATTCAGGAGATGACATAAAAAAAAGGAATATTAACAGGGTTCATTGCAGCAATTTACCATGTGTTAGAGCTGACTAGTATTATTCCTTGGCAACCAAACATCCCATACAGTATCATGATAGCCTTTAGTGAGCCTTGTCAATCTCCTATCTATAATCACATGTTTGAGAGAGGTTAAACCAAAAGCAAGGAAGAAATGCTGTTATCCAGTAAGAAAGGCAGATCAGGGGGTTATAGATTTCAGGGAATGACATCAAAAAGCGAGATAAGCTGCTAAGATGGCTCAGTACAGGAAATGCACTGCAGATTAGGAGTGACTAGCACAATTCCATGGCAAGCAAATTCCCCATACAAGGTGCCATCATTAATCAGAATGTTATAATAAGATTGTTAAATATGATGGTGTTTAGTTATGTTTTGCCCATAGGCCTACTCATGAAGGTCAATAGAGAATCATACCTATGTCTTTATAGTGGGGTGCGTCAACTTATGGATATCGTCACAGAGTCATCAAATGGTACTGTTTCCACAAATGAACTTTGTCTTAACTTGTTTTTTCTTTTTCTTGCAGGTATGTTTCCATTTTTCTTCTTTTGAAGACAAGAGGTATCCCAGTGGGCAAACTTCAGTTGATTCAATGTTGATTCAATGTGTGTAGCGACATGATATCAACAGTTGATACAGGATTGTCATTTTGTTGATATTGATGAGGTCATCAACGTTGATCATTCATCAGTGATTCAACATTGATATGGCCATTGTGAATCAACAAGAAATAAGCATAATAAAATGATTTCCATTGATTTGATATTCACTGCTGATGCATAATTTGAGATTCAGTATATCAGATACAGTATTCTTATGTAGACTCATTCCTTTAAATTTATATATTTTCATTACAACATCTCCCCCTCTTCCATTTCTCCAAGATTAAATGCTAATTCTAGCACCATCCAGTTAAGGGGTATGACCTCTGATGATCACACTAAGAGGCGTTCACATTCATTTCAAACTGACCTGGTCATGACTGAGGCTTTATCTATTATTCTTAGCAACATAAAGGGTGTCTTACTGAAACCATGCATGTATTCTTGTCATTTAATTCCAAATGTTAACCAATTGCACACACCATAATTGTCGATGAAAATGAATGACATTTTGATCAATTGTATACATGGATGAGAAAATAAGAGCTTACAATTAGGGAAAATTGATGTAGCATGGAGATAGAAATGCTAAGGAGTAGGTTGTGGAGGCACCTAGTGGGAAAGGTGGGAAAACCCTTGGTTGATTCAAGGTTGATATCCAAACATTGCATCAATGTTGAAACAGGTGTTGGTTGACAACGTTGAAATTGCAACATTGCATCAATGTTGAAAACAGGTTGATCTACCCTGCAACCCTATATCAACCAGTTGTCAACGTTGAATCAAGGTTTTGTGCCCACTGGGATGTACTACAAATATATCATCGTCTACCTTAAAGCGGCGTAACCACTGAGCGTGTCCCACTCACCATTCTAGTACTGTTCTAGTCTACTATGTGGTAGCTTTGCGAGTGGTGATATTGCTCCTTTAACAATTAATTGTATACACCATAATATATTTTCAATATAAAGCCTCTTGGTTATTTGCTTATGCATAAAACTGCTTATTTTGAATGTGTGAGATTTTCCCCCGATCCCAGTCTCCTTGAAGCCTGCCACTCAATACCCTCACACATTGTTGACAGCACTGTGACACCTTTCTGACAGTGTATTGACACTAGCTCGAGGCATGCGTCACAGTGGTGTGACACCTTTCATAAGTGTTTTGACAACAGGGTCACACCGTTATCGGATACTGAGTGCACATTAACACTAGTTTGGCATATCTATGATGTTGAAGCTTCTACTGACACCGACATCGACTCCACTGTATACACCCAGTAGCACTTTGCTCTAAGTTACTAAGGACAGTGACACTAGATTGACCCCTCAGAGATATCGAGCATATGCCGTGTGATTTGGGCATGCGATGAGCAAAACACAAGTTATAAATGGAAACATTATGCAAGACAGTTGGGAGTGGAGAGAGATTGGAGAATTGATCTACGATACTGTGTCTCATTGACCACCCCCTGCTCCCTCCCCTTGATGTTCTTATGTAGCCCACCCTGCGAGACTGACAAGATGTATTTGAGCTGCCATGTAGACCAGGGGTCCTCCCAACAGATTCCAATGAACGTTTGCATCTCTGTGATGGAGATGGGCTACAGGGCAGGGGATGAGAAAAAGACCCAATGTGCCCGTAAGATGTACCATGATAATTATAGTCATAGGGAATGGCCAAACCCGACAGGAAGTCATTCTTTATAAGGCCACAAATAAGGAGGTTTGTTTCAGGCAGCATGGGTAGAAGGTCTAGGGTCGGTAGGTCGGATTTAATTTTTTTTAAACTACATGAAAGTTCTAGCAAACCTTTCTGTTTATCCAAAGATTGACCAAAAAGGTATAGAAATGTGAAAATGTATTGGAAGTTGCATAAAAATCCATGTAACAAGCCGCTTTTCTACTTCATATAATTTTTTAAACAAAAATGTGTAAAAAATATGTCGGTCGGGTGACCTCAAACAAACCCTTTTCTTGGCCTAAAGCGTGTATTCCACCAATGTCGGTCAGCCAAAATTTGGTCATCTGATAAAAGTCTATATTGTTAAACTTATGGGAGAATTTCGTCCGACGGACAGAATGACAGCTGATTCCGTCAGTGGAATACTGCCTTAAACCCGCAGGTCTCGGTACCCCTCCACCGACAGTCAGGGCGCAGTCGGGACAGGTACTCAGCCCTATTTATAGGAGAGCTTGGGCTTTAAGGAGAGATGCAAAGCATTTTAGAGTCTGCTGTAAGGCGGTTATCTGCTTTTGCTGGGATGCTGTAATGAAGAATAAACTATTTTAAGTGTTCTTCCTCCTCCCCAAATGAGAAATGAACTCCTGCACAGTATGGCAATTCCCTATGGCTATACTTTGAGTAGCATTAAGAGGTTTTCATTGGGACATTGATTTTCATTATTATCTTCAACCTCTGCCCTCTAGCTAATATATCCATTGTAAAGATGCCAAAATTGATTGGCTACAGGGTTGTCTTAGCAGGGGGTGATGGGATGATTACCAGGCCTTTATTTCTTACATCCCTTTGTCTGTTCTTGTCTCAGTACAGATGAAAATACAAATAACGTGGGAATGTGGAGGTCTGTGCTGTGTAATGTCCAACCTGCCTCCAGGGCACCCTTCATGTTCACAGAGTTATATTGTCTCATTTCAGGCTGTTATCTCACTTGAGTGGTTCAGTATAAGTCTATAAAATGTATATGAAGCAGGAGTAGGTCTATTAAATCCTAGATATTTTCAGAAAGAGCTTGAGACATGAGATACAGATAGTGAGTTACCAGCTGCCGCCAAGTCCTTTCCTATTTTCTCTCAGTCAGTATACATGATATTGGCAGATTAAGAATTCATGGAGCAATGGTTTGCTATGTAAAGAGCGGACAGGTCTAAGGATGCTAGTTAGATTGAGCTTCTACGGAAGGGTCTATTGTGGTAGTGACACGGGAGGGTGTCAGTTGTCCATTTGGCCCATCAGGCTACATGAAGAATATTACTGAAATAAGTCTCTAAACCCGACCAGCTGGGTGATCAGCTGTCTATGGACATGTGAATAAATCATAAAGCTTGAAACAATGTCCTCTTTTTCTATCCATATCATTTACAAGCATGATGAAAGAGTCATAAAGAGGGTTTTTATTATGATGTGTTGCCACATTCAATTGATGATTGGAAAGGGGGTGCAGAGACTATATATACATAGGGGAAATAGCGAGGATATTGAAGACATACAACATTGATGGGAGGGAAATATAGCTTTAAGAAGTTGGGTGTCCTCAGATCTGAAAAAGAAATCACATGAGGTTTTCAAATACATAATTATCATTAACCAGCTGGTGGACGGGGTGAAGCCACAGTGACAGTGATGAGTATGGAAAAGGGCAAGGAGAAGAGATGGCAGTGATGCTATAGCAGGTCTATTGGAAGCATAGTTATGTATCTAGATAAGGACTGCTGACTACACTAGCATGATGAAGAGGGTATTCAGGACTAGAGGGGTAGTGAGACCTAGATACCATGGTTAGAGTCAGAAGAGAAGAAGGTGGTCATCAGTTATTCCCCGCCCCAGGCTGAGCTATGCAGATACTATCAAGTTATGACATTACTAGACACCAAGGGTTGATGCCAGGTCACCCCGTAACCATAACAACAGCCGGCTAGACCTGCCACCTGGTGGGGTGGGCAGCTAAAATGGCCTTATTGTGTGTCACAAGTGTCTGCCACCAGGGGGAGGGCCTCATTCATCAAGCAGTAGTCAGTGTCTACAGCCGCTGGGGCTGCTTTGTTCTGGTTGTGTTAGTTTTGGGGTCATCATAGTGGGGACAGAGGTAGGGATGCTACTGGATGCCATAACAGGTTATCAGGTTAGTCGATGGTCGGCAGTTTGATTATGAAACGTCAATCGGCCAATAATGTCAAATGGGATTACATGAGTTTTATTATCTTGGATATCTATATATGATTATGTGACTGCTTACATCCTAATGTCTACTAATAAGTATGTTTTCTCAGAACAAGAAGCTTTGACCTATATCAAGCTTATATGTATGTAGCATAAATGTATGATCAGTTCCATGAATGTATACATAATGCCTTGTTGTATGACTGCAATTTGGGGTTCCATTATATACATTTGGAAATGGCAATGATATAAATCATTATTTGAAACTCTTGGGTTGATCCAGCTTGAAAGCCTGCAAAGCAGCAAAACTCCTCCCATCCAAACTCCTTGCCCCACCTATTATCCGCTTGACATTCCTTTAGTGAGGTTAAAAATATGATGTAATAAGATGAAGAGCTTTGACCAAAAGGTAATATCCCAAGCCAGTTACATGTTTATCTGCACATTTTAGAATTTACTTTCATCTCTCGCCAACAATCCTCGCTAAGATGTCTTTTATTCAGTGAATTACAAAAGGAACAGAGGATATAGTTTTTGATTCTTATTAGCTTGTCGACCTCACTGTGTTTGTGAACGTCTACAGCGGAGAACAAAAGGGTATAGCGGTGGTACCCACTTATAGCACTACAACAGGGCAGCTGTTATTAATGATCACTTCTCTGCCATTCCCCTTTATTTGTGCCAAATGCAACTTAATAGAGGAAGGAGAGAGGATCTTCTCCTTATCCATATGTCAATGTCTAAATCAAATACACTGACATAAGCATTTAAAAACAAATGACAAATTGGTACCGTGCTAGATGTTAAGATGTGTTCAATCGTCTGGTGGAGCTTGTAAAGATATGGTATCATAGACAACACGTTGTACACTTATATTCACCACAGGCACCCTTGTCAGTGACATCATCTGAGTAGCACCGAGGTTCTGATGTAAGACATGTAACTAGAAGGTCATAGATGCGTCATAGCTTAGATAACCTGCCCAGTACATGCGTGGGGCTGTATAAACATATAAACTCCATTATTATAGCTATGAAGCGGCATTATACAACTGAATTATGCCTGATCATTAAGCCACTGAGGTTGTCAGGCCAGTTCAATCAGAAATGATTTATCTGCTTCACTGTAGCTTGTGCCTGAACATCTTAATGACAAACTAAACATTGTTGAGCAGATATAGATGGATGGATCTAGGGCAACCTTTAACACTGTTTATTTCCTACACTGAAAACCTCAGGGTCTTCATTTTGAAAATACCAAAATTGACAACTTAAGGTAGTCTAGGTGACTACTATTCAGACCAAGTTAAATCAAGAGTACACCAAATATGCGACAGGGGTGTCTCTCACATGAAGAGGTTAACTAAATAGAGACTATATTAATATACCATTCTCTAGAGCACCTGCCATTATTCATTATGACAACCTAGGTCGCCATAATGACGAGGCTCCTGCCTCTGGGTTTTCAGTGTACCTGTAGGACACGCGTCCTACCTCTAGGACACATTCCCCCTAACCCTGCTACCACCCCAGATTAATGAGCTCAGATTATGCACCACCACAAGAACTAACACTACATCATACGGACACCCGGGCCTGCTCATGATGCACAATGCCTCATGTAAGGGAAGGCTGTTAATATTGTATGCTGATGTATGACATAGACCTCCATGGGTTCGTGTTATAGGGATTAAGATGGAGCATATCTGTATACAGTGCCTGCATAGGCTTTTGACCAACCATGGGAGGCAAATGACAATGTATGAATCCCATCTGAATGTGTTACATTCTCACGTATTAGAACCACAGGTCTGGTGCTTACTATTTTTTAAATTTATGATTGTAGGCCAATAGTAATCAGGTAAACAGGTTTGACTGTACTTGACTTGGATCTCTAATCCTAGTATGGTTCTAAAGCTGTCTAGTGAAAAGAATATTCTTTGAGGAAAATGATAATAACTCCCAGCTCCCCTGATATCCAAATTGATCAAAAAACAGGTACGTAGTCATATTGTAATTAGTGTATCAATGATGGCTGCCAGGTGCATGCTGTCAGCATATCCTGCACTGTACCAGAGCACAGCCTGTACACCTATCAGCAGTGCTGCCACCCACACTGCATGTAAAGCAAACAGCACTACTATCTCATGAACCTGTCCCTGCATATATATGACATATGAGCTGACAGGTAGTTGAGTAGATAGGACCATGACTTTTCCTCCAGGCTTTCCCTGTTAACTCTCTATTTCCATAGTTATTTAATCAATACTTTTATCAATAATAAACCAGCATAATACAATGGCGCAATTTGTATTATAAGGAGCTGCAGAGGGATTTAGTTCAATGGGTATGATTATCCATATATTACATAAGTGTCGAATCAACTGAGGCGTTATTCTTCAATTATTGATATCAGTTATCATTTAATTGGTCACTTCTTTGTTGCGGTTTCCTCGTAGAAGCCTCACTTTTCCAAGAATGCATTGTGTAGAAACTGCATATATATCCAGTGCTCCCGCAAGCCTACATACATCCTCCCAGTTGAAAAGCTGACTGACGTAGACAATATAGGGACTCTATAGCACCATTTCACCATACACAGTAATTCAATAACAGTCCATTTGATTCTTTGATAACACTGCCATCATCCTAGTCATTTTCCACTGCCCTTTGCCACATATTAGTCAGTCCCATTGTTATCCCCATTAACATACAATGCACATCGAGGGAATCCCCTATTTAAAAGATCAGCATAGGGCAGTAATTAATTGAATGTGCATCGATCAATTTGCGCAATGGCCAACTCTAATCAATAACCTCAGGGAGTGCTAACTAGTTTGTCTCAAGGTTGAAGTATCGGGGCAATAGATGGTCTGAACCCCGATCATTTATGTCAGAACAAATTTAACTTATAATGTTTACTAACGATTGCATTGTAGAGTTTCTGAGTCCTGCTCTGCAGAGTTGCCATATAGTAGGCCTCCGGATTCATCAGAGAACCCTACATATACTGAATCTGGGATCTGTTGGCCAGGCCGACAAAGGGCCTCTTTAATGAGCTCACAGCTGGACTGAATACCCAATGTCTCAGACAAATTAGCAGGGCAATAAATGTGGGGAGGGGTAGGTGCTATCTTCAAAGAATCCCACTGTGGGTTGTAAAACTGGTGGTAAATGTGGCAACCAGGTGGAGGGAAAGTTTACTGATAGGTGTCTGTAAATGACACTTAGGTTAGGTGGTGTCAATTTTAATTGATATTATCAAGGTGGAGCACAATAACTGCAAAGTTGGGGTCCTCGCCAGCAGGTCCCAGATTCAGTATAGGTCTAGTGATTACAGGGTCTTAGAGTATTGGACTTTCTGCCCAGGAGGTATCATGTTATCAGAGCGGAGTGATTACAGGCTGGTGGGTACCTCAGGTATGCTAAGGCCTGGTACTGACAGGACCCATTAACCTTTAATGTGGCCATTAGACAGCCACACACACCTGCTGGTATGCGTGGGGCTCCACTTAGTGTTGGGTTGAGGCTAAATAGCACGTGGTATGCATGGACTGTTGGTCATTCTAACCCATTACCCAATGTATAGGGCCTCAGATATTGACACAACAATTAAATCATGTTAAGCAGACTTCTCATAGAAAATATGATACCAAATATAATTTGATTACCTGTAATCATAAGCAAATAATTCCAGATATGGCTCACTCTCACCAAATCAATGCAACTAAAATGTGGCCGTACATGATCGGTGGCCGTACATGATCGGTGGCCGTACATGATCGGTGGCCGTACATGATCGGAAGACCATGAAATGCACCAGTTACCCCATGCACTCCACTATTTAACTCTTCTAACCATACCTACTGGCTGTAATATATTTTTGGGGAGTTTATAAGGAAAAGAACACTCCCAAAATGTTTATAGGGGCCTCAGGGGAGTGCCTTAATGTACAACCGATCAAGTACGTCACATGACGTACATGACCAGCTGGGAATGTCATGTAAAATTTTCTTATTACCCCACTGCTTCACATGTATCTGATAATACATGTTAAGATGTACATCGTATGTACACCTTGCTATGATTGATCTATGTTTTAAATATGGTCAGAAAAGGTAATTAAAGCAGTCAATAAATAACGGCCGATCATGTACGTCACATGACGTACATGATCGGGATTGAAATGTCATGTAAAATACTCTTACTAGACTCATCTGCACATTTAAACCATTTTAAATACCAAGACAGACATTATATGTACACCTTGGTAAGGTTTATTTATGTTTTATTATGGTCAGAAAGGGTAGAGCAGTCAATAATCACCGATCATGTACGTCACTGATCATGTACATCACATGACGTACATGATCGTCATTGAAATGTTATGTAAAATACTCTTACTACACTCATCTACACATTTAAACCATTTGAAATACCAAGACAGACATTATATGTACACCTTGGTAAGGTTTATCTATGTTTTATCCTGGTCAAAAAGGGTAGGACAGTCAATAATTCCGATCATGTACGTCACAGATCATGTACGTCACCGATCATGTACGTCACCGATCATGTACGGCCGCCGATCATGTACGGCCGCCGATCATGTACGGCCAAATAATAGTTGCATCGATCTGGTGAGAGTGAGCCATATTCACATGTTAAGTTATTCTCAAAGTCTATTTGGTAACTAAGGTCTGTTATTGTTCACCATCCGGTTGCCTGACATGGGCTGAGAAGGGTTGATCATTGGAATAGTTAGATTCTGAAGAAGATAATAGCTTCTCTTTTATGTGGTTCCTTATGCCAAGCTAGATGCATCATTTTCTGATGGGGCAGCGAGTGATCTGTCAAATTGAAGGGGCTATTTTTGTCACAATTTAGGCTATTAATACATGGCTAAGGTAGCAGTGGGTTATAATGGAAGCATAATGGAAGCATACCAGGACACTAAGAATAGCAATAAGGAGAAAGATTATCACGATATAAACAAACACTGTTTTAGCAAGTCGTCAACATGATGTACAATCTTCATACCACACAAATCAACTCGCATGATGTCCTTAGCCGGGTCAAGAATTATGATTGAAAGGGTGTCAGATACCAGCCTTTTTTAATAAAGCAAGTGTAACAAAGGATATACATTTAGCTGTAATAATTGTATTATGTTTGAGCCTAAAATACTGTAAAAGCTTTATTTTGTCATCATTCCACAATTCAAATGAAGCCAAATAATGAACATTTAGTAACAATTAAAAGACAGTGTAGATCTATGGTTGATCCAGGAACATCTCATTAGCCATTGTACTTTAAGAGCATGAGGTAATGAACTGTCACATACAGTTCTGTACCACCCACCATGCCCAATAGGCAGCTCATGGTGCCTAAAGGCTACAATTAGTGTACATGGGGCTTCCTTGGGTCGATTAGTTGAACAGGGTTGCAGCAGAAGATGTGTTGTTTAACTGTTGTTTTGACATGAGGGAGGCAGCATTGGTGGCAGCTAACTAGGCTAATCCCATCCTCCTCATTTTAATGAATGCTCCCTCATGGAACAGTGTGTATCAAAGCTGTTTCATCTGCTCCCTCGTTGTAACAGATCAACTATCATCAATTGCCTGCTAGCTCTAGCAGTAGAGTTTTGAACGGAGTGGACAACACAATGGTCAAAATATATCCTTCCTCATTGTTCTGCATGGCAAACTGTCCAATATTGAGCATGACTAAAACTCAAATGAAAATAATTATAGTGATTTAGATGGGAATCCCAAATGAATATTAAAAAAAGTATGTATATACATTGTCATGGGCTGAATCTTTCTGTTTATTCTAGGAACATATCACTAAAATGAATTTTGATTGCTGTTTTCTTCTTCATCACGCCATGAGGAACTAGATGCTCCTGTTAATTTATTAGGATCTATTCTATTACATTAAATGAATCAGTAGGCAAACCATAATGCTGCTAGCTGCAGTTCGAACCTAATGAGATTGGCCTGAAACTAGGTCTCAATAATCATTATTAAAATGGAGCCAGTTTGACCCATATTTTAAATTCAGCTTCCATGAACCGACGGGAGATAATGACATCGTTAGTTTTAATTTGACTAGTGAGGAGGGTGAGGTTGGGAGTGTTAGAGGAAGGGGAAATTCTGAGATTGGTGTTTGACAATCAGTAATCTAAAGTTACAATCATAGTAATATCTTACATTTTAAACTTTGTCCATCTTGTAACAAAGCGGTTTATAAGTAGGCAGCTCATGATATTTCTCTTTGTCACATGTGCCCTGAAAGAAATTGCATTCCATTCCTCTAGTTACTTCAGTTAATTAAATATACATAACATCCCGGTGATGTAACAGTATTCAAATTGTAGCTGATAAAATTTATAGTGGTTATCACACTTAATTTGAATTCTGAGGGCTAGCCTACCTATTGAGAACAGTAGGCTATCATCCATTGTCAGAGTAAATGAGATAAATGACCCCTCTACATGGGAGGAGCTTTATATCAAAACCTCTTCCAGATCCCAGTTAAGCGGGTTATCTGCCAAGTTGGACACAGATGGGAATGATTGTTTTCTCTGTTGCAATAATCATGACACAGTGGACCTTTCATTTAAAACTCATCTGGATGCAATAATTGGACAACTCCCACAGCTGCTCCCGCGGGTGATACTGGCTGATGTAATCCCTTTTTCTGTTGGATTAATTCATGATCCTGCACTCCCGTTAAAAATGTCAGTTGGGGCAAGTAGACTTGAATGATAAAAGTAAATGTTGTGTAGGATGAATATTGGTATGAAAGGTGGGGGGGGGGGTCATTAAGCTTTATAACCCTGTTATGCAGTATATGGCACAAACTCCTGAGTTATGCAGTTTTGGGGCAGAGGAGGGTCAAACTAGAAAGTTCTTTATATGTTTAAAGAAGTTGATTATATTGAGAAGTATATATCTTGGCTCCTTGGAACACTTTTTGATACATCTCTAACCCTAGCGGTTCAGTTTTTATTGCCTCACAAAGCCGATCATCATTATTTTGGGTGATTCCGAGACGAAAAATACATGGATATTGATTTCTTGGTGTTAAATACAGCTTAGCAACTCCTAATTTTGTTTACAACATTGTACAACATCACAACCAAACTCCACCCAACCTCCCCAAACTATCTCTACATGTACATAACATGTGAAGGCTGAGTCCTGGGTATATTTACCATGATTTGGTACCATTTGCCTATATGCACCATGTCTTATCAAATAAATTTCCTTTATTTTTCTAACTTTCCTGATATTATGCGACCAGATACAAAAATAATATCATCATAGTAGCATTCTAATACCTGTATGGCATAAGGTTAACATGTCTTCTATCAGGTTAAACAGTAACAAAGGCAATCATATAGTCCACATATGCATGCTATCCCTTCTAATATGTATCAAATTTCAGGAATTTCCGTCTCGGAATCACCTGGTGATTCCGAGACGGAAAATATGTATACCGCTCCTGGAGGCTAGATTATTGGATTTTGCACAAATCTATTTTTCTCCAGCATAAGACAAGATAGTTACCTTACCATCTGGGGTACAATGGATACACTGTGTATCTTCTTTTCTTACCATATAGGGGTATCAAGATGAAAGGCCTGTTTAAAATTGTGCTGACAATACACACTTAAAAGGCTCTGGTGAAAAAAATACAGTACATATCTAGTGAAATTCACGTGAATCAATTGACTATACCATAGGGCTAATAGAAAATGATATTAGGGATAGGCTGTTACTGTCCCAGTAGACATGGGAGACATGTAAAACATGTTATTTTAAGGGTTTTTGACGTTTTTAGGTTTTTTTGCGCCTTTGGAGGGCCAGAAAACAAAAAATATTGGGCCTATACACAAAAAAACAACAACCCTGAATTGTTAGGATGTTTTCTCACATATACCAAATTTTTGAAAGAATTGGTGCAAAACTTGTTATTCTTTAGGGCTATAAGCCTGAAAAGGGCCAGAAATAGCTAAAACAACATAAGTCAGAGGTTTGAGCCATATATGTTGATCTAATCTGGACACAGAGTAGAAATAAGTATTCTCCCTTTCTTAATTCCTACGTAGTACACAAATGACATTATGAGAAAGTGAGGGAAAAAAGACTAAATGAGTAAAAATACAGGTTCATTCTTCTTCTGGATCTAAGAAAATTATGAAATACAAAGTAATGTGTAGCATAAGAATCAATACTCCTGTGCAGTATTTACCCATTGGACTTTTGGCGATGACGGCCTTCTCGACCTGTATAACTTGCTATATCAGCATAGGTACACAGAACTTTGTCCATCACTACAGCATTAAACTTTGATGTCTCATACAATTGGTTGTAGCAGATACACAGGCAAGTGTTTGCATTTAAGCAAATTACGACCAACACCAGGGTGGAAAAGGCAGTGCATAATATATGCTAGAGCTGTGGGTACTGGGTTAGCTACCTCACCTGTTTATCCTGGGACCTTTTCTCTCATCACCATGATGACCACTGGTGATAGGCACTACCCGAAGATATGGTGGTACTTCGCAGACTGCCTCCCTAAGGGGGACACTAAATACTTTATCCTCATCAGCATTGATGAACAGATGCATAGGCCATTTGCATTAGGGGTATGACTAATAAAAGATTTAGTGGCCAATGCCGGAGTCAAATTACTCACCAAAGCAATACTACTGGCTTAGTGCCCCTGCTGGTTCTGGGCACAGGAAGGTAATTGTGGGCCCCGATGATGTCCCCAGGACTTGAAACTGCCGCATGACTATTGTCTACGTGCTGTTTCTGTATGAGGTGTCCCTACGATGCAGAGATGAGAGTACGGGTCACATACTACATCAAAGAGGGCTGTTGATAGAAAAATATGATACTGATGACGTTTCAGGTCTCCAGGACTTGCTGTCAAGTCCCCAGGACTTGCTTGCAAGTCGCTAGGTTTTCATATCTGAGGAATTACATATGCCTATATAAGTGTAAAAGATCTTTCACCACCAGGAGGGTGTTTTTCCCCATTGGTTTTTGTGTCCGTATGTGTCATACGAGGGTCCCGGCAACCCATACGGGCAAAAAGTGTTTTTCCTCATCGGATGCGGACATTTTTTTCCAAAAAGCAGAATCCCGTATCCTATACAGGATCCCGTATGCGCATATGGGAAAAAGGTGTTTTTTCTCATCGAATGCGGGAATTTTTTTCCGCATCCTGTCCGTATAAGTCTCCTCAATTCCTGAGGTATCGGAGCAGCATAAATTTCAAAAAAAGTGCCCTGTATGCAGCATACGGACATTTTAACACCCGCATACCCACATTGAATGTAGCGACCTTGACCTTGGCATGACTTAGCCTCTAGCAGCACTGGCGCCCAGCCAGCTCTGTACTGTGATGGCTATTGTCTACCAGCGTTTATACACAAGGAGTCTATACGCAGAATTTTAGCTCCATAGGGCCATTATTTACCGAGTTACAGAAGAAAAGAGATTTTTTTGTATAACTTCTTTTAAACTCAATTTTTATTTTTTTAATTTCTTTTATCATAAAGGTAGAAGTTGGACAATCCTAGAGCCATTTTTTTTCCTATATATGTGCACTTTAAAAAGGGAGAAGGGAGGTGGGTGACTGTACTAGCTTACAGAATAATGGTTTAGGTCCACATGACTTCCCCCATTTGGCTTGCGATCTCCATTCCCTCATATACATATGAGAGGAGTTGAGGCCAGCTTGACTTAGCCTCTAGGTGGCAGCACCAACACAGCTCGGAATTTGCAGTCGGTGGCTATACTAATGCTGCACATATGGGTGTAACGGTACGATGGCCTGTTTGGTCAGTAAAACATGGATCCACACATGGGAGAAACCTCTCTTGTGTTGCCTACCATGTCTGTAAACTCCCCCTTTTTAAAGTGCTATATATATGTAATAAAATTGCCCTAGAATTATTTCAACGAGTTACTAAGTCAAGTCCAACTTCTACCTTCATGATAAAAAAAAAAAGAAGAAATTATATGGATTTTCGGAGAAATTACATGAAAAAGAGTCTTTTTTCCCATAAATAATGGCCCTACAGAGCTGAAAATCTGCCTATAGACTCCTTGTGTATAAACAGTGGTAGGCAATAGCTATCAGAGTACAGAGCTGGCTGGGGCCCGAGGTGAAGAAAACACTCCAAATTCAGTCCCTTTCCTGACCTTTCATATCTCTTCCCTGACCTCCCTTCTCCATTCCCCGACCTCCCTTCTCCATTCCCTGACCTCCCTTCTCCATTCCCCGACCTCCCCTCTCCATTCCCTAGCATCCAAAACAGAATGCGGACCCTTTCTAGCCTACCCCCGTATGTGTCTCTATATTATGACGTCACAGAGGGAATTCCCTAGGGGTTTCCTGGAATGTAGACTGGTTTTTGTACATTTTTACAATTAGGACAGGTGAGTCCCGCATTGGTAACCCATATGCAGCAGAATTTATGCCAATCCCGTATGCATATACGGTCGTGATACGGAGGGGGGAAAAACACTGTTTTTGGGCCTCCCAATACGGGTCCCGTATACGGTCCGTATTTTGTGTCCATATGGGTCCCGTATTGGACCAATGGGGAAAAACATCCTCCTGAGGATGAATCCATTGGTCTTAGGGGGGGCTAGAGTAAGAAAAGAACAAAGAAATAGACATTGGTGAAGAGTGATTTATGCTCCAGAATGAGGAGTAAAAAAAGAGAACAGCGTTCAAAAAAAGAGTCCAGGATGCCAGGGTTATCAGATCGCCTTCGGTAAAAGCCACAGAAAATTAGATTTAGGTAAGGCAGCCTTAGTGTGGTACCTGACCCAAAGTGTGCACCCCCTTCTTATCACACATCCACTTCTGCACCTCTCAGGTCTCATATCCACACCCTACCCTAACCACCTCTACCACCCTCACCTGATTTCTTGTATAGGGAGTATTCCACTGATGGAATTGGTCGTGATTTTGTCGGTCAGACAAGATTCACCCATAAGTTAAACATTACAGACATTTATTGGGTGACGGAAATACGGCCCACCGATGTCAGTGGAATACTTCCTTATCGCCCACTTGTAATCACCCCCCATATCTATTCATACTGCTACCCAACCTGCATCACAATGCTTGCAGTCTATGTGAGTAGAAGTCATCTGTCTCTCCGGGATATATTTGGATATAGATTTCAGAAGAGTGTCCCTGGACCTCTTCCTTCAATGCTTCTCGGCTAGGAATTCTTTTCTAAACCTTACCTTCCCAAACCCAGAGTGGCGCATCTCACTGGATGCTTTCACAAGCATCCACCTAGAAACATCCTTCCTTTCAACATCCTGCCCTTCTCTGGTAGTGCTGCCAGGCTTGCCTGTCTCAATATCCAGGTCCCCATCCTTCTCTGGTGCTTTCTATTGCACTCAAAGGGCTGAGGATGCCAAATTGCCTCCTTACAGTGCCCAAACTGTTGTCATCCAAACTAGACTTTTTCGGTTCCAATCCATACAATATATCCCGAGCAAGGAGAGGCATGAGGCAGGATGTGTTATACACACAGAGGCAGCCTAACTTTAGAAGCTGAAGTATCTACACACACCAAGCTACTTTGCTGCTTTTTTAAAATACAAAACATTCAATGGTAAATACTGGTTGAAAATGACCTGGTAACCAAGCACATTAGATTCTCAGATAGAGAACCACAAGTGAGGAAACAAGAGGCACTGACACTGTGTGGCTCTGTATTTATTTTATGCGACTATTGATAATTCAATGAAAAAAAATTGCATTGATTGATAATTCAATTCAATGACATTTAATTAATTTGTTTCATAGCTATTTAGATGACACCACCACAGAGAATGGACAACAACTTCCTCATGGATTATGCGACGGACCATCTTTTCTGTTATACAAGCATAGCGACTGACGTTTCCACCATGGAACAAATCGTGTTTCTGTTGGTCTGTCTCTGTCTAAAATCTTATCTTCTTGTCCAGCATTATTTACTGCAGCCATACATACTGACAACCATTCTTCACAACCATAGTTTCACACAACCCCAGATGATCTGTCATAGTGGTGAAACTTTCAAAAGCATTAACCAATTCAGTGTCCTATTGTTGAAGAAAAGATGGATGCTGCATAATTTAACTCCTTTCTCCACCTACCAGGGAATTCTCTCACCCTCTTTCCCCAAACCAAATTAGTCCATGAGCTACTGGCACCCCTCGTGCACCCCCCCCACAACTCACCCCCATAGCATTTTTTTTGTTCCTTAGGGTCCCTAGAACAAGATTCAAGATGTTAACATTGATTATCTTGGGATGCACTACCGGTTTTGGCTCGTTATCCATGTGCGGGTTCACAGCACTTTTGGGTCTGTTTCTACATCACAAAATTCTGGAGGTATGTTCAGACTTTGAACTGTAATAGCACCTTCCCATTAGAGAATATCTAAGGTAAGGGGCTCATCTGAAAGAAAACATAATTTCCTATTGATTGATGGCTGTTATGTGCATGAGAATTGAGAATTGGCTGCGATAGAGGCTCGGGAACATCAGAGTTTGAACTCGCAAATTGGAGGTTTTCACCATAAAAATGGCAATGGACACTACAAACATAGATATAACAACCCCTTATCCCAGATTTGGCCACCCAATCTCATATGATATCAATAGAACAAACCCTTTTGATTAATTTGAGCCATAGAACAGCATTTTCTGATGACCACAACTAGATTTATTCTCTTAGGTACATGTACACTCCCTTGCTCCGACAGCACTTCATTTCAGGTGATTCAGGACTGCACCTAGGATAAAAGCATAATCTATCATAGTAGACTGTTTACAATGGGGTTAAACTAGACCTAAAAAGGATACTGATTAAGAATATTGCTGTTTCTACAAAATTTGACTTTGTGGAAAGGCCATAAATGGTCAAAATCCAAGATGGCGGCTGATTTATTAGAATTTCGCTTCTTAATGTGTAAAAAAAGGGTCCAAAAAGATTCTAATGACAACAAACCCCAGTAAATCCAACCTGGGGAATACAATGGAGCCCTTAGCCTGCTGCTATAGCTAGTTATTGCCTAGCAACAGTTGCTTTGCATAGCAAACAATCCAAAAAACAAGCGCGTAGACAGCTATTTCCATAGTATTTCATCTGAATCGAAGTCCAGATGAATGCTCTTGGATACATGATAGGAGTGACACAGGATACAGTGTATACATCTCTAGAACAAGAGGTTGCCTAGCAATAGCTGGTTTGGATAGCAACATAGCTAAAATCCATATCCCTGTGAGGGTTGTGAAAAATGTCTTCTAAATACCAGGAATTCAACACTGACTCTCAGACATAAATTCTTGTTACAATTGATAGAGTGAGTTAATGTTGCTAGTCTGAGGTAATAGAATATACCAAAGACTGTATCACTAACACCAGAGCTGAAACCCCCTTCAGGCCCTCTAGCCCCCCCCCCCCCCTCACTCATTCTCTTCCTCGTAGCAGTGAGATACTGCTCATGGCATCGGGCCCCGCACAATAAAGCGGGGCCCGATGCCACAAGCAGTATCTCACTGCTACGAGCTGTGTTCCACTGCTACAAGCAGACTCACAAACACATGCACGCGCACATGCACCCACACACTTATGCACAACTTTAAGATGAGAAAAGAAAGGACCTATTGTCTGATCAAAACTGAGAAGTCCGATAGGGTCTATGTATGCTTGGACGTTAAACAAAACAATCAATCAATCAATCATCTTCTTCCTCTCCTCCCTAGGGTCCCCTCCTCACCACTGAGACTCCCAGTGTCCACCTACTCACATCAAATTGTGGACACTTTATAACGAAGGCCTCCTCGCTGGTGATACCTCTGACGTAGAAGGCAATACTGCCCAGGATGATCCTGCTGTAATGGTGGATCCGGGTGAGGGTACTTCTGCTGCTACAGACACTGTTATTGCGGCTGGTGCCCCTCCTGGAGTAGACACTGGCCCTTTACCACACAAGAAACACAAGGCTAAGCCAACTCTCTCTGCTATACAGCAGCGGCTATTGTGGCAGCAATGATACTATTTGTAGTGGAGGCCCACCTGTCTCCCTCCAGTCTGCTTCCCATAACAGATCTGCTACTGCTGCCCCAACCTCCAGCCTCGTCCTAAGAAGCTTTGTCTGGAGCAGGATGATTCTGATTCTGAGGACTCATCTCAATGTGGGATGTCCTAGACCAAGATGTTCAATGGACCACAAGTAGAGCCCATTCAAAAATAGAGTCAGAAAACTCAATTTTGTTCCTGAGAGGGAAGCTTAATTTTCCTTATAAGAATAGTGGACTATCACGCACAATGGTATTGGGTATAGCAATACTGAGTGATGAGGGTACTTGGCACAAGCTCATCAGTCACAGCTAGAATTGGGTTACTTATGATTTCCAGGGCTACTGGCTATGTCAATATAGGTAACAACAACCACCCTACTAACCTTAACCTTGGAGGTTGTGAAATTTTGATATGCTGACCCGCACCCCTTTTCTAATGCCTCTAACCTCAGACATGGACCGCCCTACCTTTCCTGTACTCCCATAGAGAAAGAGCCTGTAGATTAGGGGGGGGGGGAGCGGATCACGTTACTAACTGATTCTGCATATGTTGAGCTTTTATTTGTTGATCCTGATTAATATCATTCTCAGTAAACCAGCAAGGAAGAATATGAAAGTCCTGGGAAGATCTTTAGTGTTGAAGTAAACTTAATTATCCAACAATGGTGACGCAACCTGATAATGAAGTATAGGGCATGACCCCATAGCACTCCACAATCCCCTTGTGTATGATAGCAGTGAGCTGCTTATTCACACCCTGCCCTGCCAACATGTAAGTTCACAGTGTGATATCTGCAAGGATAGAGGTGCAAATCTCGATCTGTCTAATCTCATTAGTTTAAGAGGACCTTTAGCAGAATCAATGATAAGGCCATTTTCTTTTGAGACTAGGGTGTATACAATATATTTTAACAGAATTAAAGTATTTTATTTGATAAATTTCTGTTGGGATAGTTCATTCCCAGATTACTCTTTTTGGGGATATCCATACCAGCTGTAGCATAAGAGAGCCAGTTCTAAGACAATAATATTATCAGTGCCATTCCCTGCATTCTCCTGGGTGCACCATTGGGAAGATTCTGAATGATGGCTTGGTAAAAATTTGCATTCATTACCAGTTTAGATACTCAAGGTTCTACCTCCACCACAATAAATCACATCTGACAACCTTTAAAAAGTCATCCCAGTGCTAGCCTCAGCCTACACTGCATGGACTAGTAGTTTTGGGCTGGGAGTGCTAGACTGGGTGTTTCACAGTGCCCGACAGAGGTGGTGGCAGCCGGTAATGAGGCGCATGTCCCTCAACCCCTGACCCTGAAACTTCCTACTCCTCACATGTAGTGGGGTGGAGATCTATGGGGTCAGGGAGGTATACATCTAAGATTAGAGGGAGACATGTACCATCACCGACTGGGATAATAATCAAACAAACTGATATTGCCATGGTTGATATTGCACATCAAAGCAGAAACCATTGCTATTGGCTAAACCCCCCCCCCCCCCCCCCAATCTCTAGGGGTGCACTGTTGGGTGAGGTGGGGATGGGGTGATGAATGTGCATCAGAGGACTAGTGAAACAAACAAACCTGTTTAACCTCTTCTCAAGACTCTCTTCTCCACCAATAATCATCCTTGACATACATGTAGGATGAACCTGCACACATGCATAGCGGCCAGTCATTCCAGCTACTGGGCGGTCTGGGCTTATGCCAACACTGGATGGCTTACTGCAATGTCAGTGTACCTAAAGCGTGTGCTGTTCATAGCATGATATAGAGTTAGCATGTGCTGAGCTGGTGATAACTGTGTGCAAGTATGGAGTTTGGCTTGGTTGCTATCCAAACCAGTTATTAGTAGGCAACCTCTTGACAAGAGTCAAGGTGAAATGTGTAAGGCCTCTGGTTTACTTTGGGGTTACTGGTATTGCCAAATCCTTTTTCACAACCCTCACAGAAGTATGGATCTTGGTTTGGTTGCTATGCTAACCAGCAATTGCTAGGCAACCACTTGTTCTGTTGGTTGTTTTTTCTGTCACCTATGTCAATTAAAGTATGATAAAAAAATTGGTGTATCTGAGAGCATTCATCTGGACTTCGATTCAAATGAAATACTACGGAAATAGCTGTTTATGTGCATGCTTTTTGGATAGTTTGCTATGCAAAGCAACTGTTGCTAGGCAATAACTAGCTATAGCAGCAGACTAAGGGCTCCATTGTATTCCCAAGGGTGTATTTACTGGGGTTTGTTGTCATTAGAATATTATTAGACCCTTTATTTATACATTAAGAAGCGAAATTCTAATAAATCAGCCGCCATCTTGGATTTTGACCATTTATGGCCTTTCCACAAAGTCAAATTTTGTAGAAATAGCAATATTCTTAATCAGTATCCTTTTTAGGTCTAGTTTAACCCCATTGTAAACAGTCTACTATGATAGATTATGCTTTTATCCTAGGTGCAGTCCTGAATCACCTGAAATGAAGTGCTGTCGGAGCAAGGGAGTGTCCATTTACCAAAGGGAATAAATCTAGTTGTGGTCATCAGAAAATGTGTTCTATGGCTCAAATTAATCAAAAGGGTTTGTTCTATTGATATCATATGAGATTGGGTGGCCAAATCTGGGATAAGGGGTTGTTATATCTATGTTTGTAGTGTCCACTGCCATTTTCTTGGTGAAAACCTCCAATTTGCGAGTTCAAACTCCGATGTTCCCGAGCCTCTATCGCAGCCAATTCTCAATTCTCATGCACATAACAGCCATCAATCAATAGGAAATTATGTTTTCTTTCAGATGAGCCCCTTACCTTAGATATTCTCTAATGGGAAGGTGCTATTACAGTTCAAAGTCTGAACATACCTCCAGAATTTTGTGATGTAGAAACAGACCCAAAAGTGCTGTGAACCCGCACATGGATAACGAGCCAAAACCGGTAGTGCATCCCGAGATAATCAATGTTAACATCTTGAATCTTGTTCTAGGGACCCTAAGGAACAAAAAAAATGCTATGGGGGTGAGTTGTGGGGGGGGTGCACGAGGGGTGCCAGTAGCTCATGGACTAAATCAGTCTGCAATGAGAGTGGACGGGCATCCTGATTTTTTTTCACACTGAGAGCTTTCTTTCCCTTTTTCATTTGACTTGCTAATGACTGTGCCACATGGAAACAGTCATTACAGAAAAGGGAAATCATACTGCACTCTGCGATGGGGTTGTCATTACCTCTGCATCAAAGGAAGCTGATTGGAGCAGAGGGTTTGGAAAATGGAGACTCGGATGTGACGGTACTTATTTATCATCAGTGGTTTTGAGAGAGATGATATGCCATGAGCATCTGACCTGAAAGGGGGAAGTATTTAATATCTAGAAAAGAATGGAGGTCAGGGAAAGATAGAATTCAGGAGATGACATAAAAGAATACCAAGAGGGTTCACTGCAAGCAATTAACTATGAGTTCGCTCTGACAAGTGTTATTCCTTGGCATGCAAACATACCTAACAGTAAAATGTCGATAATGAAAAAATTGGAAGGGGTTTGAGCACAATGGATATACTGTGTGTGACAGCTATTGCTGGAGTGTAAAGCAATCCTATCTCTACAGTATTCTCCTCGAAGCCTAGCCATCATATATGTTGTTTAAGTCCTGATTCTCATACAAGAATACCTCTAAATCACTGCATTCTAATTAAAGATTATCCATTATATTCAATTAGCACATTCTCCTCTAAATAGCACATTCTCCTGCACGCCTTCAGTAGATTCCTCTGTGTACCTACAGTAAACTGTACACCTACAGTAGATTATACTGTATACCTACAAAATAGCAACTAACTTCCTGTCAACTGACTAGACTATGAATGGATATTTCTGAGGGAATTGAGAACTGATTGTTGAAATATTGTTTGGAGACTATTTCTGATATTTGAATTAAAATACCAAAGATGGCAGAGGTTATTTGGCTCTCACACCCGCGGCGTGAATAAAGGCTGTCATCAATCATGCTTTATGCATGGGTCGCTCCAGGGTCTGAAAACAGACTAAAAAAGAAATGGATCTTTGATCGCATTCTCTCTGTTTATTTCTGTATATCATTCTCATTGCTGAACTAGAGGCAGCATTTCATGTGGCTGCTTATATAGTGACTTTCAAATGGGAGGGCAATGTTTTGTCCCAACTAGTACTATGGATAGTAATATATTTGAAGCATCTTAAGTCTGCCTTGATAGTTGCACTCTCCCTAGGACAATGTTAATAAAATATAAGTTTTAAACAAAGGGAATCTTCCTTTTATTTATGGAGACAATTATAGACTTGATTTCATGGTTAAGCCAGGAGAATCCCCTTTTGCATCCTGCTTTAAGAGCACTAAGAAATTGACTCTGGCATACTGTTCAGTGCAGTTTCATCAAAAATGATTTATCTGCTTCACTGTAGCTTGTGCCAGAACATCTTAATGACAAATATGATATTGTTGAGCAGATATAGATGGATAGATCTAGGGCAACCTTTAACACTGTTTAGTTCCTACATGTAGGACACGCGTCCCACCTCTAGGACACATTCCCCCACACCCTGCTACCACCCCAGATTAATGAGTTCAGATTATGCACCACCACAAGAACTAACACTTCATCATACGGACACCAGGGCCTGCTCATGATGCACAATGCCTCATGTAAGGGAAGGCTGTTAATATTCTATGGTAATGTATGATGTAGGCCTCCATGAATTTTTGTTATATGGATTAAAATGGAGCATATCTGTATACAGTGCCTGCATAGGCTTTTGACCAATCCGAGGCAAATGACAACATATGAAACCCATCTGAATGTGTTCCATTTTTATGTATAGAACCACAGGCCTGGTTTGAAAATCAGTGTATACTATTTTTTCTTATTATTGTAGGCCCATAGTAATGAAACGGTTTGACTGTACTTAACATGGATTTCTCTGATAATGCTAGTATGGTTCTAAAGCTGTCCAGTGAAAACAATATTCCAAATATATCAAAATTGATCAAATAGCAGGTGAAAGTCGTATCCATGATGGCTGCCAGGTGCATGCTGTCAGCGTACCCTACACTGTGCCCGGGCACGGCCTGTACACCTATCAGCAGTGCTGCTACCCACACTGCATGTAGCGCAAACAGCACTACTATCTCATGAACCTGTCCCTGCATATACATGACATATGAGCTGACGGATAGTTGAGTAGATAGGACCATGACTTTTCCCCCAGGCTTTCCCTGTTAACTCTCTATTTCCATAGTTATTTAATCAATGCCTTTATCAATAATAAACCAGCATAATATAATGGCACAATATATATTATAAGGAGCTGCATAGGGATTTAGTTCAATGGATACGATTACCCATATATTTCATTAATGTGTATTCAACTGAGGCGTTTTTCATCAATTATTGATATCAGTTATTATTTAATTGGTCACTTCTTTGTTGCGGTTTCATCGTATAAGCCTCACTTTTCTAAGAATGCATTGTGTAGAAACTGCATATATATCCTGTGCTCCCGCATGCCTATGTACATCTTCCCAGTTGAAACGCCGACTGACAGAGTATACAATATAGGGACTCTATTTCACCTTTTCACCATACACAGTAATTCAATTACAGCCCATTTGATTCTTTGATAGTACTGCCATTGTCCTAGTCTTTTTCCATGGCCGTTTGCCCCATATTAGTCGGTCCCATTGTTACCCCTGTTAACATACAATGCACATCAAGAGAATCCCCTATTCAAAAGATCAGCATAAGGCAGTAATTAATTGAATGTGCATCGACCAATTTGCGCAATGAACAACTGTAATCAATAATCTCAGGGAGTGCTAAATTGAACTAGTTATTCTCAAGGTAGAAGTATCGGGGCAATAGATGGTCTGAACCCCGATCATTTAAGACAAGTCAGAACAGATTCAAGTTATAATGTTTACTAACGATTGCATTGTAGAGTTTCTGAGTCCTCCTCTGCAGAGTTGCCATATAGTAGGCCTCCGGATTCATAACAGAACCCTACATATACTGAATCTGGGACCTGCTGGCGAGGCCGACAAAGGGCCTCTTTAATGAGCTCACAGCTGGACTGAATACCTAATGTCTCAGACAAATTAGCAGGGCAATAAATGTGGGGAGGGGTAGGTGCTATCTTCAAAGAATCCCACTTTGGGTTGTAAAACTGGTGGTAAATGTGGCAACCAGGAGGATGGAAAGTTTACTGATAGTGTCTGTAAATGACACTTAGGTTAGGTGTTGTCTACATTTTAATTGATATTATCAAGGTGGAGCATAATGACTGCACAGCTAGGGCCCTCGCCAGCAGGTACCAGATTCAGTATAGGTCTAGTGATTACAGGGTCTTAGAGTATTGGACTTTCTGTCCAGGCGGGCATCATGTTATCAGGGTGGAGTGATTACAGGCTGGTGGGTACCTCAGGTATGCTAAGGCCTGGTACTGACAGGACCCATTACCCTTTAATGTGGCCATTAGACAGCCAGACACACCTGTTGGTATGCATTGGGCTCCACTTAGTGTTGGGTTGAGGCTACACAGAGAGAAGAAACGGCGTCAAAAGGGAGTCCAGATTGCCTCCAGAATGACTCCCCTCTCTAAGGGAGTCCAGGTGACTGACTCTCTGGCTGAACCTAAGGGAGTCACTTGGGGGAGTCATATAGCTCTCTGGATTATATGACTCCCCCAGGTGACTCCCTTAGGTGAGCCAGAGAGTCATCTAGGCTCCCTTTAGTGACCTGGACTCCCTTAGAGAAGGGAGTCATTCTGGTGGCAACCTGGACTCCCTTTTGACGCTGTTTGTTCTCTCTGTGTAAGTAGTACGTGAGATGCATGGCATGTTGGTCATTCTAACCCATTACTCAATGTATAGGGCCTCACATATTGACACAACAATTAAATCATGTTATGCAGAATTCTCATAGCAAATATGATACCAAATATAATTTGTTTACCTGTAATGCTAAGCAAATAATCCCAGATATTCACATGTTAAGTTATTCTCACAGTCTGTGTGGTAACTAAGGTTACCATTCTGGTGTCTGACATGTGCTGAGAAGGGTTGATCACTGGAATAGTTAGATTCTGAAAATGAAGAAGATAATAGCTTGTCTTTAATGTGGTCCCTAATGCCAAGCCAGATGCATCACCTTCTGATGGGGCAGTGAGTGAACTGTCAAATTGAAGGGGCTATTTTTGTTACAATTCAGGCTATTAATACATGGCTAAGGTAGCAATGGGTTATGATGGAAGCATATTAAAACTGATGTCCCCCAGGATAGCAAGAAGGAGAAAGATTATCACGATATAAACAAACACTATTCTAGCAAGTTGTCAAAATGATGTACAATCTTGATACCACAAAAATCAACTGGAATGATGTCCTTAGCCGGGTCAAGAATTATGATTGAATGGTTTCAGATACCAGCCTTTTTGAACAAAGCAAGTGTAAAAAAGGATATACATTTAGCTGGAATAATTGTATTATCTTTGAGCCTTTCACAATTCAAGTGAAGCCAAATAATGAACATCTAGTTGCAAGTAAAAGACAGTGTAGGTCTATGGTTGATCCAGGAATATCTCATTAGGTAATGGACTGTCATATGCAGTTCTGTACCACCCACTGTGCCTAATAGGCAGCTCATGGTACCCAAAGGCTACAATTAGTATACATGGGGCTTCCTGGGGTTGATTAGTTGAGGTGGGTTGCAGCAGGAGATGTGTCGTTAAACTGCTGTTTTGACATGAGGGAGGCAGCATTGGTGGCAGCTAACTAATCCCTTCTCCCTCATTTTAACGAATGCTCCCTCGTGGAGCAGTGTGTATTAAGTATGTTTCATCTGCTCCCTCGTTGTAACAGATCAACTACATTTGTATCATCAATTGCCTGCTAGCTCTAGCCGTATAGATTTGAATGACAGAGCAGACAATACAATGGTCAAAAGATACTCTTCCTCATTGTTCTGCATGGCAACCCGTCCAACATTGAGCATGAATAAAACTCAAATGAAAATAATTATAGTGATTTAGATGGGAATCCCAAATAAGGTTTTAAAAGGGTATACATTGTCATGGGTTGAATAATTTTTCTCTAAAATAGATTTTTATTCCCTTTTTCCTCTTCATCACGCCATGAGAACTAGAAGCTCCTGTAAATTTATTAGGATCTATTCTATTACATTAAATGAATCAGGAGGCAAACCATAATGCTGCTAGCTGCAGCCAGAACCTAATGAGAATGGCATGAAACTAGGTCTTAATAATCATCACTAAAATGGAGCCAGTTTGATCCATATTTTAAATTCAGCTTCCATGAACCGACGGGAGATAATGACATCGTTAGTTTTAATTTTGACAGGGTGAGAAGGGTGAGGTTGGGAGTGTTAGAGGAAGGGGAAATTCTGAGATTGGTGTTTGACAATCAATAATCTAAAGTTACAATCATAGTAGTTATACTTTCCTCTTTAAATCTTGTTCAGCTATCTTGTAACAAAGCTGTTTATAAGTAGGCAGCTCGTGATATTTCTCTTTGTCACATGTGCCCTGAAAGAAATTGCATTCCTCAAACTGCTAGTTACTTCAGTTAATTAAATATACATAACATCCCGGTGATGTAACAGTATTCAAATTGTAGCTGATAAAATTTATAGTGGTAATTACACTTAATCTGAATTCTGAGGGCTAGCCTACTATTGAGAATACGTAGGCTATCATCCATTGTCAGAGTAAATGAGATAAATGACCCCTCTACATGGGAGGAGCTTTATATTAAAACCTCTTCTAGACCCAGTTAAAGGCCCATCGCCCCTACATATATATATAGAGCTGAGTACCTGTCCCGACTGCACTCTGACTGTTACTGGATGTGCAGTAAGATCAGTGGGTTTAAGAGGTTATCTGCCAAATTGGACACAGATGGGAATTATTGTTTTCTCTGTTACAATAATCATGACACAGTGGACCTTTCATTTAAAACTCATCTGGATGCAATAATTGGACAACTCCCACAGCTGCTCCCGTGGGTCATACTGGCTGATGTAATCATTTTTTACTTTGGATTAATTCATGATCCTGCACACCCGTTTATGATGTCACTTTGGGCAAGTAGACTTGAATGATAAAAATAAATATTGTGTAGAATGAATATTGGTATGAAAGGGGAGGCATTAAGCTTTATAACCCTAGTCAGTAAGCTTCAATACGTACTTTGTAGTTTGAACTGGTGGATACGATGTTATGCAGTATATATGTTGATCTAATCTAGACACACAGTAGAAAGAAATATTCCCCTTTCCTTAATTCCTAAGTAGTAGGCCTACACAAAAGACAAAAAATGAGAATGTGAGGGAGAAAAGACTAAATGAGTAAAAATACAGGTTTGTTCTTCTTCTGGATCTAAGAAATTTATGAAATACAAAGTAATGTGTAGAATAATAATTAATACTTTGGGTCTTGTGTAGTATTCACCCGTTGGACTTTTGGCTATGGCGGCCTTCTCGACCTGCATAACTTGCTACATGAGCATAGGTATACAGAACTTTGTCCACCACTAGCATCAAACTTTAAAGTCTCATACAAAGTGCTGTAGCAGATACACAGGCAAGTGTTCATATTCAAGCAAATTACCACCAACACCGGGAGGGAAAAGGCAGTCCATAAAATATGCTAGAGCTGTGGGTACTGGGTTACCTACCTCACCTGTTTATCTTGGGACCTTCTCTGTCATCACCATGATAACCACAGGTGATAGGCACTACCCTGAGATATGGTGATACTTTGTAGACTGCCTCCCTACGGGGGACACTAAATACTTTAATTTAATCTTGTTATATTATCTATGCAATTACTGATGAAGCTGGTGCAGTCTCAATGAGACAAATATATGAATACATAGTGCTTATTATTGTGAAATGCTCATGGAAACCATTGTTAAACCCAGCACTCTAAGTGATCTTGTTGACCTATATGATGTATTCTGTCTATTGTCATCTGACTTTCCAAATGACCATGTAGGTCCTGATGTGCCTTGTGGTAATAGACTGTATATAATCTTTGTTCCTTGGCTGTATTTGGAACAACATCTTTGCAATGAAATTATGGCCAATAAAACAATTAAAACTCAAACTTTATCCTCATCAGCATTGATGAACAGATGCATAGGCCATTTGCATTAGGGGTATGACTAATAAAAGATTTAGTCAAATTACTCACCAAAGCAATACTACTGGCTTAGTGCCCCTGCTGGTTCTGGGCACAGGATGGTACTTGCGGGCCCCAATGATGTCCCTAGGACTTGGAACTGCCGCATGACTATTGTCTACGTGCTGTTCCTGTATGAAGTGTCCCTAGGTTGCAGGATGAGGGTATGGGTGACATACTACATCAAAGAGGGCTGTTGATAGAAAAATATGATACTCATGACGTTTCAAGTCCCCAGGACTTGCTTGCAAGTCGCTAGGTTTTCATATCTGAGGAATTATATATGCCTATATTAGTGTGAAAGATCTTTCACCACCTGAGGATGAATCCATTGGTCTTAGGGGGGGCAGAGGAAGAAAAGAACAAAGAAATAGACATTAGTGAAGAGCGAGTTATGCTCCAGAATGAGGAGTAAAAAAGACAACAGCGTTTAAAAAAAAGGGCACAGAAAATTAGATTTAGGGAAGGGGGCCTTAGTGTGGTACCTGACCCAAAGTGTGCACCCTCTGCTCATCACACATCCACTTCTGCACCTCCCAGGTCTCTTATCCACACCCTACCCTAACCACCTCTACCACCCTCACCTGATGTCTCGTAATCACTCCCCCCCCCCCACAACTATACATACTGCTACCCAACCTGCATCACAATGCACACCCTTACATAGCAATGTAGGTCCCCTGCCTCCCTGGGGTGCAAGCAGAAGTCAGCTTTCTTTGTGGGATATATTTGGATATAGATTTCAGAAGAGTGTCCCTGGACCTCTTCCTTCAATGCTTCTCGGCTAGGAATTCTTTTCTAAACCTTACCTTCCCAAACCCTGAGTGGCGCATCTCACTGGATGGTTTCACAAGCATCCACCTAGAAAGATCCTTCCTTTCAACATCCTGCCCTTCTCTGGTAGTGCTGCCAGGCCTGCCTGCCTCAATATCCAGGTCCCCATCCTCTCCCGGTGCTTTCTATTGCACTCAAAGGGCCAAGGATGCCAAATTGACTCTTTATAGTGCCCAAACTGTTGTCATCCAAAATAGACTTTTCCTGTTCCATTCCATACAATATATTCCAAGTGAGGAGAGGAATAAGGCAGAATGTGTCATACAAAAAGAGGCAGCCTGACTTTAGAAGCTGAAGTATCTACACACACCAAGCTACTCTGCTGCTTTTTTAAATACAAAACCTTCAATGGTAAATACTCGTTGAAAATGACCTGGTAACCAAGCACATTAGATTCTCAGATAGAAAACCACAAGTGAGGAAACAAGAGGCACTGACACTGTGTGGCTCTGTTTTTTTTTTCATGTAACTTATATAGACAATAGAAATATACCCACTCGAAATAATGCTGGTTGGAGGTTGATTGTACCAAGGTCACTAAAACCTATTGTATTACGCAGTGCTTACTACAGAGCAATATGTTGATGGAACCAATTGAAACCAGCCTATACGGAGATAGAAGGTCTGAATGCTTTCAAAATAGCTATTAAGAAAAACTACAAATCGTGTTTTATGTAAACCAGCATCTCTTTATTTAGCCATATATATTGCTGGCATGTTAGCCACCATTGATATTGGTACATCTTTTTTCTACTCATCACTCATCTCATCTCATCATAAATTGCAATAATTATTTAATGAAACTATGTCTTTCTTCATGATGATAAGGGACATAACCAATACTGTAGTCCGCCATTCTGTGTCCTTTATTAACGCTATTCACATACTGAACAGTCAAGGGGTCCTAGCACAAGTAATGCAATGCGCATGTGCTAGGTTAATTTCATTTCATATTGTTATGTATTTGTTATTATTCAACCCAATTAAACTATTTAAAAAAAACTTTTGCTAATTCAAGCTTAAAATGACAGGTTGGGGCCGGGACCATGTTGCTAGGATGTACTAAATACATAGTACACCCTTTCCATTGGGTCTGTACCAAAATCATGGTACTGTGCATCATCTTGGGCTGTACCATAATCTTGGTAAACCTGATGTGTTCACTGGACCATGACCCCTGCTCATGCAGGGAAAAGGGCCAATCAAAGCCCAGTACTCATGTATATTACCTGTGGCCACTGGACTGTGACCCTTATCTGTGCATGTAATAAGTGGGGTCACTGGGGTCATAGGTGGGAATAGGGAAACCCCTCTACTGTTTCATACTTAAATTTACATTATATGGCTTATTTACCACATTATCAAACATCACTAGATTAAAACAAAAACGTCTTTTTGTGGGCCTTTATCTATGATTTCATTCTATGGGTTCATTTACATTAGCATATTTAACAAAAAATTTGCAAACTGATTTTTCTAAACATTTACTGAGGTAAAATATGTAGATAAAGTCATTTCTTAGATAATATTCCGATCTTAGTTATGAAAAAGGGTGTATACATCAATTATAGACCTCTGCTTCCTATGGTGGCATCCGAATTATGCATTTTGGCATGGAAGTATGAGAAAAGTGACAGAAAAAATGAGTGTACCAAGCTCTTGGTACACCCTGTGTTATGGGGACTGTCTGTCAATCTTAGGGCGTACTAAGAAACTGGTCAGTCTCCAACCTGTTCAATGATTTTCATAGCTATTTAGATCTATGATATCACCACAGAGAATGGACAAGAAGAATGGACCTCAATTTCTTCATGGATGTGCCACGAACCATCATTTCTGGTATACATGCATAGGGTCTGACATTTCCACCATGGAACAAACTGTGTTTCTGTTGGTATGTCTCTGTCTAAATTCTTACCTTATTGTCCAGCATTATTTACTCTGGCCATCCATATTGACAATCATTCCATAGTTTCACACAACTACAGATGATCTGTCATAGTGGTGCAACTTTCAAAATCCTAAACCAATTCACAACAGTGTCCTATTGTTGATGAGAAGATGGATACTGCATAATTAGACTCCTTTCTGCACCTACCGGGGAATTCTCTCACCCTCTTTCCCCAAACCAAATCAGTCTGCAATGAGAGTGGACGGGCATCCTGATTTTGTCTCACACTGAGAGCTTTCTTTCCCTTTTCATTTGACTTGCTAATGACTGTGCCACATGGAAACAGTCATTACAGAAAGGGAAATCATACTGCACACTGCGATGGGGTTGTCATTACCTCTGCATCAAAGGAAGCTGATTGTAGCAGAGGGTTTGGAAATGGAGACTCAGATGTGACAGTACTTATTTATCATCAGCGGTTTTGAGAGAGATGATATGCCATGAGCATCTGACCTGAAAGGAAGGAAGTATTTAAACCGCAGATCTTACTGCACGTCCAGTAACAGTCAGAGTGCAGTTGAGAGAGGTACTCAGCCCTATATATAGGGGCACTGGGGGTTTAATATCTAGGAAAGAATGGAGGTCAGGGAAAGATAGATTTCAGGAGATGACATAAGAAATAAAGTAATACCAAGCAATTAATTGTGGGTTCGCTCTGACAAGTTCCATTCCTTGGCATGCAAACACACCTAATATAACAGTCAAAATTCGATAATGAATAAATTGAAATGGGTTTGAGCACAATGGACAATGGATATACTGTGTGTGACAGCTATTCCAGCGACTCAGATATGATGCAGGACTAGAGTGTAATGTAAAGCAATCCCATCTCTTTTTCCTCGAAGTTGTCCCTCCTATATGTTGTTTAAGTCCTGATTCTTATACAAGAATACCTCTAAACCACTGCATTTTAATTAAAGATTATTCGTTATATCCAATTAGCACATTCTCCTGTAAATAGTTTCAACTTCTAACTCCACTTAAATGCATGCCTTCAGTAGATTCCTCTGTGTACCTACAGTAGACTGTGCATTTACAGTAGATTATACTGTATACCTACAAAATAGCAACTAACTGATTTACTAGACTATGAATGGATATATCTGAGGGAATTAAGAACTAATTGTTGAAATATTGTTGGAAGACTATTTTTGATATTTAAATTGAAATACCAAAGATAGCAGAGGTTATTTTGCTCTCACACCCGCGGCATGAATAAAGGCTGTCATCAATCATGCTTTATGCATGGGTCGCTCCAGGGTCTAAATACAGACCAAAAAAGAGATGGATCTTTGATCGCTTTCTCTCTGTTTATTTCCATATCATGATCCTCATCGCTGAACTAGAGGCAGCATTTCATGTTGCTGCTTGTAAAGTGACCTTCAAATAGGAGGGCAATGTCTTGTACTATATCGCTAGTAATACAGTTCTATACTAGAGTGCTATAATGAAAGAATCTCAAGTCTGCCTGGATAGTTGCACTCTCCCTAGGATTATGTTAATAAAATGTGAAATCTAAATGAAAGAAATCTTCCTCTTATTCATGGAGACAATTATAGACTTGCTTTCATGGTTAAGCCAGGAGAATCCCCTTTTGCATCCTGCATACAGTTCAGTGCCACCCCCTGTGAACATTTCTTCTCCACCTAAGTGAGTGGTCATTTTTTAACAACAGGGGGGGGGGGGTGGTGGATTTTGGGGGGACCAAAAATGTGGACCCCTTGAAGGGGGGGACCAAAAATGTTGCAGCCCTTTTTAGCAATAAAGCTCGCACATAACTATAGCGCAAAGGGGTCGGCCGTGCTCAATTTCAACTTGCCTGAGGGGGGGACCAAAAAAATTTCGATGCCTCCGGTGGGGGGACCAAAATTTTTTCGACCCACTCGCGCAAAAATCCTCCGACCCCCCCCCCCCCCGTTGTTAAAAAATGACCACTCCCTAATAGGCAGCTCATGGTGCCTGTAGGCTACAATTAGTGTCTTAGGGTGTATTAGTTGGACAGGATTGGAACAGGAGGGGCATGTACCAATACTGGTTTGACATGAGGCAGGCAGCATGGATAGCATCTCGTTAATTTTATGTTAATTATACATAGTGATTGATACTTCCCATCAGCTAGTCATCAACGGGTTGGTAGCTGTAGCAGTATGAAATGTATACCATGACAGAGCAATAAAACCGTATGGTAGGGACTACATCCCTTCAAAAAACACTAGACAACGCTAGTGCAGCGCACCTGAATTTAAACTGCACTTGTTCTACTACTGGGCCACCACTGCAGATGATACGATGATATAGGATCCACTTGTAAAATGTTATAAATCTGAAATCCCGATGAAAATCGATGACAACACACTGTAAACTGTGGATACCCGATTCATTAAATTGAAGGAATACATGTTCACTGTGAAATGCCAAATAAAGCTGAATTGTTACAAAAAAAAACAATTATTTACAGTCGATGTAACAGCACATTAATTGTGCAATATATGCATTAGATGATATCATGGTCAATGGAAGTGAAAAATTGCTCTCAAATATTCCCACTATTTCCCTAGGTTCTGATGGATAACCAGCACATTGAGAAGCTAGGACAGCATCACTGGTCTAAATAACTTAGATAAATGACCCCTCTATTCTGTGAGCGCTTCATTTTGCCGCCTTTTACAGACCCAGTAATACAGTTAACTGCCAGATGGGAGACGGATGAGAATGAATGTTTTCTCCACTGCAATAATCTTAACCCAGAAGAACTCTCATTTAAAACTCATCTGGATCCAATAATTGGACAATCCCTCCAGCTGCTCAGGTGGACCATACAGGCTATTGTAATCCCTTCTTCTTTATGTTCATGTCTCTTATAGATTAAATCCTGATTAAACAGTTACTCCCATGCTCCCAGTTAAAATACATCCGAGAGAGTAATTAATCAAAGCACTTTATTTGTAGGCGCTACAGGGGGATTATTTTAGTTTTAAAAAACCACAGGCTTTGAGCTATAGTTATATAATTAATATCATTGTAGCAATGTATACATTTTCTACCCTTGGGGATTAGCTAATGCCTCAATATTGAACGTTATCCGTAAATAGCTTATTCATCCTGATTTAAGTTACAATAATATATATCACTAACCTAGACAACATATCTTACATTTGGCATACGTATTCTGTACCCTGAGTTACACATTGGATGCCCTGATCTAGTCAGCCATCCTACTGTATTGGTGGTGCTCTTTAAGGAAGTTTGTGGAACTGCTACAGGAACAGGTTTATTTCACTGTCTGGCCGCTGTTGTATCCCAACTGGCCAGACGTAGCCACACATCTCAATCACTGTACTTCTGTGGCCCAGCCAACACATTTACACATCCAAATGCAATCAAGTGTGTGGCTTCCCCTCAGCAGGTGGACTTCCATTTCCTTAGAAGTGCCCTGGACGTTGCAAGCGTCGTGCCTGGATGTTGTGCTGATGAACTCTCACTTGTAGGAATGTGTGTTTGGGTGTAGAGAGGAAGGCAGGCCCTATGTCTGCTTTGTGATCTGTGATAAGGTAACATAAAGCTCATCTTGTTTAAATGAGTCACTCATTAGCTAACTCAGTGGGAGTAGTGTCTCCATAATGAAGAGGTCCTCCTGGAGTGCTGGCATTTAGACCATGGGTTGCCAATGATATCTTTTGTCCTGAGATATATTTTTCTATTCAATTTTGAAGATACAGCAAAAGGAACAATTCTTGACTGGTCAAAGATGTATAAGAGAGCTAGTCCAATTGTCTCTTCTATAACCAACGCACAATCTGTACTCCACCCAATGGCATACTAATAGCAAGTGAGCCATATGGGTGGCTGTTAGGATGTGACTGGAATTTGAGAGCACATGATATTTACAAGAATGTATCCGACCTTAGAGTTCAGGGGACAGGGTAATGGCTGTGTCTATGCAAAGACTATTGCCACCTTCCTGATCATAATCGCCTCCCCCCTCACCACTTCCATACCTCCTCTTGGTAAAGATACTAACTGAACGTTTGCCTTCAATATTAGTCTCCTTACACATCCAGACACTACTACTTATTGCTAATATTGTTTGTATCTATTACCAGAAGGTGGAGCTGCCAGATTATTGGTATATCAGATTTATTAGCATCTCCTGAAATATAATACCTCATCTATCTCCTTGTTTGGTGGTATAATCAATCAATTTTGACATCTGTTAAATCTAACAGAGAAGTGGTGTAACCCTTGCTATTGCACCTGTTGTGACACTTGTGCTAGTGATACATGATATATCATCATCCTGATATTATTTGTAGTCAGTAGCATAATAATGTCAGTTTAATTATTGTCATTGTAGTTGGTATGATGTAGTATAACACACAATGCTTAGTCATTTAATATTGTTGTTGTGCTACATTTTAAAATCCAAACTCTTGGAGGTTCAGACAGGCATACAACAGCATTTAGAGCCTATGCCAAATTCAATGTTCGGATTGATTAAAGTGACTGTGAAGTTTGTCTAATACTAATATAACACACTAGATGAAGATACGTGGCATACTATATGTATACAAATGTATATCAGATATATGACAGGGAAAGAATATGGCGAGTGTCTGGAGAAGGCTATGTAGATGGCTTTGATAGAAACTGGAGCACAGGTAGATGAATACATTAACCTGACACTGGGTAGAGCAAAAGGAAAGCAGCTATAAATAGACATCAGGGAAGAGTGGATCATGCCGTGGAACGAGACTGTCAGGGTCATTGGATCCTTCTCAGCAAAAGCTGTGGGAAATTGGATTTAGTGATGGCCGCGGTGTGCCTCACTGTGGGACCTGACCCAAAGTGTTTACCCCCTTCCTACCACACCCCACTCCTCCCCCTCTCTGGTCCCCAATCCATACCCTGCCCACACCATTCACACTGAACTATTCTCCTTTCCTCACCCTACCCTACCCATTCCCACTCACCCTGCATCACCCCCCCCCCCCATACTCACCCCTGCCTCCCTTGGGTATGACTACAGGCAGAAGTCCCTCTCTTGGTAGAATATGTTAAGACAACCTCAATTTAGATTTTAGAAGAGTCTTCTCCTGTCTCTTAAATGCCCCAATAGCCTCAGTATAGGTGACGCCTCCGAGCCTGGTCCTCTTAAGTCAACGCTTCTCAGCTCTCAACACATAACTCCTGCCCCAAACCTACCATGGCCTATCTCTCTGGGTGCTCTTTACAAGCATCCACCCGAAAACATCCTGCCCTTTCACTGGCACTGCTGTGATGCTGGACTAGTAGGTCTCCAAACTCCGTTGGTGCTTTCTACTTCCCTCGAAGGGGCTTAGATAGAAAATTGCCTATTTATAGGGCCCCAACTGTTGTAATACAGAATAGACTCTCCCCAACCCCCAACATAAACCAGGTTTGGAGTGCAGCATCATTTCTTTCCTTCATACCTTTTTTAAAAATTCATTTATCCTGGAATACAATTAGGCTTTCGCCTCTTTGTGTCGCAGTCCAGCTCAGGTTTCACACTGACATACATATTTTATATGACACTATAAGCTAAAGATATAATGTTTGAGTATCATTGTTCTAGTATGTGAATAGAATATTGATCAACATATATAAATGGATAAAACAAAATGAGAAGAATACAGGGTTTTCATGTAATTAGTGATGTTAAGGCGTTATGTTAGTGGGGGTGGAGGGCTTGTGGCAGGTTTTGTTAAACATCTTTTAGAAACTAAATTCAACTAAATAATATTGCACAGAAGTTCCCAATCAGACAGAGGTACCTCCATAGTGTTGGTAGTGGTAAGGAAGTGGTCATTTTTCAACAACAGGGAGGGTCGGTGGATTTGGGGGGGTGACCAAAAAGATTTGGACCCCTCTTGAGGGGGGATACCCCTTTTTAGCGAAAAAGCCAGCGCGTTACTATAGCTCAAAGGGGTTGGCTGCGCTCGATTTAAACCTGCCTGAGGTGGGGACCAAAAATATTTTGATGCCCTCCTGTGGGTAGGGACCCAAAAAATTTCAACCAGCCCACGCGAAAATCCACAGACCCCCCCCTCTTGTTAAAAAATGACCACTCCCTAATGACAAATTAATGCAAATCAATGCAAGTCTTATTTACCTTGTAAACATTTCCACACTTACTAGAAAACTCAGCATCCAACAAGTAGAAGTAGATATTCCTGATTTACATACAGACTGAGAAGTTTCTTTCCTATTTCATTTGACTTGCTAATGGTTATGCATTAGGAAAAAACAGCCATAACAGAAAGGGAAATCATGCTGGAAAAGGTTTTTCTTTACTTTTATTTATGTTCAGATGTTCAATAAGAGAAGCAACGTGCCACAAGCATCTGACCTGAAGGTAGCAAGGATTTTTGATATCCAGAAGAGGGTGGAGGTCAGGAATGAAACGCTTAAGCTGCGATATTGAAATTTGAGCAAGGAATACTGAGAACACTGTAAATAGTTAGTGTAGGTACACAGTCAAATCTACTGTAGATCTGCAGTCGAATCTACTGTAGAATGGATTACCAGTATAATCTACTGTAGATTTAAGGTCGAATCCAATGTAGAATGGATTAACAGTAGAATCTACTGTAGATTTACGGTAGATTCTACTGTGTATCTACAATAAACTGCACACCTACAGTAGAATCTACTGTACACCTACCAAATGGCAACCAACTTTTTACAGTGAAGGTTCACTACAGGCATAGGTCACCTTGGCAAAGGAAATGGTGATATTATGATACAGGCTTATGCTACCCTTTATAGGATTTACTCCTCTGATATGAATAATCCTATACTATAGCCTTTTCTTTGGCCTCGCCCCACCCAGTTTTGCCTGAATTTTTATATATTGGTTCACATTATATATTACAGCACAGCATTCACAACAGTAATATCCAGCTTGGGCTACATTTATTTCGTGCAAAGTCAGAAAGACAGTGGGATTATAGTGGCGGCTACCTGATACATGGCTACCTACCTAACATGATTAACCCTGCAGTGCCACACCACTCGTGTATTGCCCTATTGCATGTTATCTGAGAAGTGCTATGAAGATACATGACAGTCATTAAACAAAGTATACGGTACAATTTAACAAATGAGAGAGGCTCAGTAGCTACATGTATTTTTCCTTTTCTTTTGCTGCATTCTGAAATTTCAAAGTAGCCACAGAACAAGTTTGTTGATATTTTCCCTGTCTGGCCATGTGAAATATTATGGAAAAATCTCTTCCAGTATGCATGTTTCGGTATTGGAAAGGCAGGTATGATTTGTATAACTGGCCTTTCAGCAGGTAGAATATGATGGCCCCTTGCTCCTCTATTCACCTATACTTTATGTGGCACAGATTGCACGTTGAATCCCCGGCCAGCCATTGACATGCATTTCCGAGTGTCAGGTTACACAAGACACTCATACACCTAATATATAGATGTGGTCCCCCCTCCTAACTGTATACAGACCCAACAAAGGTAGACAACACTGAGTACACCCAATTACCCTATTATAATTATAGTAATTGAATTAAAAAACCAGGTGATCAAATAAGTTTCATATCATACATATTGACTTACCATAACTGTCAAAGACAATTGAATGAACAATTCAACTTCACTACGTTCTAAGTAATTTGAAAATGACATTGTATGTATATGAACTTTTTGCAGACTGACATGACAAGAAGAGATAAACCATATAATGTAGGGCGGTAGGTAAGTGATGTAGGATTAAAGAGAGGGAACTCCTCCTACAGGCATGGGTCATACTACACAGGGTGTTCATGTATCTATCTATCTATCTATCTATATATGTCTTTATATAGATATAGATGTACATATATCAGATTTCTCATTCAACAAAATCCTCACCAGTGAGCGTTTAAAACATATTCTACACTTGCATTATTGGGCTCTCATTATCTGCTGCTAAAGAGCTGCACCAAGTGCCTACTTTAGTGTACCTACCCCATGCTATCTCCCACCAACCATCACCCACCTTTCTGCTGTGCCTAATGGGCCGCTTATGGTTCCTCAAGGCTACAATTAGTGTACATAGGATATCTTAGGGTTAATTGCTTGAATTTGATTGGAGAAGGAAGTGGGCTATTAAACTGTTGGTTTGACATGAGACTGGCAGCATGGGTTGCAAATCATTAATCTTATCTTCATTATACATGGTTACATCACCCAGGGAACAGATTGTCAGGTAATATACTATGATAAGGGGCCTATACTTAATAAATGTAAAATAAGTTTATTGATTATAAAGTATATTGATTATGAAGTAAATTACATCATGCAAACCCAATTGTTATCACCTACAGTTGGATCCTAATTTTTAAGCTAGACCTAGTAAAAATAAATAACCATAATGTGGCTGCTGGAACTTTATGAGAATGGCATGAAATCAGGATTAATAGCAGTTGTTTAAAATGGCGAGATCAACACCTTTTAATCCATATTTTAAACTCAGTTTCCAGGGACTGACTGGAGGTGATGACGTCATTAGTTTTTGTATTGGACAAGTCTGGGAAGGCAGTTAATATTGAATAAAGTGATGACAGATCAGCACTGGCGAGGGGATAATTGCAATAGGGTACAGGAAGGATGAGGTTGTTATTAGCTAGGAGGTGAGGGGAGTAGAAAAAGAGAAGAGCAGGGGAGAAGAGGACTAGGGAATTGCATGGGAAAATAAAATGGGAAATGGGAAAAGAGGAGGTAAACAAGACAACAGGAATGAAAAGATGATCAGAAGTGAGGGCAGTGCAGAGGAATCAACAGGCAGAGTGAAGGAAGGAGTAGAGAATTGCAAATGTGAAAAATATGAACTGTTAGATAAATAACTCAAAGCTAATTCAGGTCCAATACCCGTGCATTGTACATACAATTCTACCTTGCCCATTTGTCTCAGAACACTTGAAGTGTACAGTAGTGATGACATGATATTGGGGTACAGCAGTAATTTGCATGGAGCTCAGCTAAAATATCAGCTCATAAAACAAACAGTGCATCATTCTGCATACAATCCAATCTGTCTTCATACCCATCCATCCTGTCACAACTCTGGCAGTGAAAGGGGAAAGGCAGCGATCCAGCTATCCTGCATGAAGGGACACATAATCTGAACAGGCTGTCTATATACATGATGGGGAGGTAGGTTTTGTGTAATAGGAGAAGTGAGGCTGTGATGATGGGGGCACTAGCATAGTGGGATGAGGGTGGATGATGTGGGTGTAATATAGTTCCTTCATCCTTGAATGAGGTCCATGCAAGCATTCAGTTGTGATAAATATCCTCACTTACATTTCTTCACAGGTATGTATTCTCTTTTTCGAGGTCTCAAGTTGATCTTGGTTCAGGTAGAAAACAATTACCATTGTAAGGCAATGGAGAATGGTCGTAACTAAAACAAAATTGGGTATATCTGATGTTGTTCAAGATCTATCCATTTAGATTTGTGAATGCAAACAAAAAGAATTGCGATCAATACATTTCCATAGCAGAACAGTACCCATTAGCCTTCCAACCAGTCTCATTAGAAACTGTTTCTGTGTTTATCAACATAAACCAATTTCTCTTTTGCCATACTTTTTGGTGGGATGCACGAGTTGTCAGTGTTTTAATGGTTATAGATAATAACATTGCTATGGAGATGACTGGTACCTCCCTGCTTGATTATATCCCTGATCTCACGCTAGTTATTTTTAACTGCAACCACCATGCATCCCTTCATTCACACCCTGCCAATTGTGATTCCTCCCTGCCTACATTTAGTTATATCCCCAATGCAGTCCATGTTGCCAAAACAACCTACTTACACGTGTCAAGCAGTTTAGTGGGAGTTAGGCATTGCTGAACTCTGCCAAATAAGGGTTAGGCATGGTAGAAGAGTATAGTAATGCTGGACCCTCTTCTGAGAGTCTAACAATGCTGGATACTAAAGAAACTTTCATTTATCCTCCATGAGTCAAGCGCTATCAGACCCTCCAGCTATTTGGGTGAGTGCAGCATTGCAATGAACCTCCAGCATTATGCTGATGCTCATATTTTTTCTCAGTGTACATTGCACTGAAACTAGTATGCATTCTTGATGCTCAACATTCTGCAGACTCTCCACATACCATCACCTACATTCCAGCCTGTCTGGGGCACCCATCCTCTTCCATTTCCCCTCCGTATAACACAGGATCCTATCACCCACTATATTAAACTCTGGTCATGAAAAACACCAGCCGGAAATACGCTTCTATATTTAGAATCCCCTGAGGCGTAGCAAGCCCAGATGTGCCACAGCCCCAGGGTTGTATAAATTACTCTTCATAGATAAGGAAAGCGACCTTGGTAGGCCAGTTATAGAGTTACTGTCTAAGGAAAGAGTATGTAATTGCTTCAGATATTACCAAATGCATGGTAATTGAGTGTATTGTTCATTAACCTACGGTTGAGGGCTAAGACAAAGGATTTCACACCTTGGTTATTTTCACATAACCGAAGGTTAAGTCAGATACACCCCTCGGACCTGAGTTATGTAATATTAACAATGGTAGAGTGACTGGTGCCCTATGAGGACACCAGTCAGTCTGTCGTGGTTAATTGTACATATTCTCAGGTCCTTGTGGGGTATCTACTACATATATTATGCTTTTAATAAGATTAACTCTGAAGATTACAATAATCACTGTTGTGAAAAGTAGGGTAGACGGCATGGAGGGGAATCTCCCTGCTTTTCTCATCCAAAGCTGTTAGCAAGAAATTGCCAGCTCTTTTTTCGAACATGATTATCATTGTTCACATTTGTAGCTTAAATTAATGTAGGATCAAGTGGAGGGCGTAGAAACTGTTATGGTGGTTGAGACCCCAGGGTGAAGAATTAGTCTTCAGGTTAGAGTATCAGCATGGAGATTTGGACATAGATCTTCAAAGACACTCCTCACCACAGAGCCTCGTGGCCATTGACCTGCCTGTCACAGGGGCTCCAGGGTGGGGATGATAAGAGAGGAGGAGGGTAGAGAGGATGGCTGCTGAGCAGGGCAAGCAGGGCTAAGGGGAGTTTAGGGACATGGGGCAGGTTTAAGTTGCAACTCAGGCAGTGGCCTTTCAGGGCATATATGGTATAAAATGGCTGTGAACAAGTGAGATGTAATGTATAGAGATTAGCCAACCGTATATGTATATATGGAGAATGGTAATTCCATGTCCGTCTCCTTAGTGTTTTGTCAGTAGAAGGGAAAAATCCCCATTGTGTTATTGTCAGGTCATTGGTCATCCCTACTTTTTTACATAGACTCACACCAAGCTTCATGCTATAACATGATTTTCTGGATAGTCTAAAGTGACTCACAACATGGCCAAAGCAGACAGACTGCTAATGGCTCTAGATGCCCCAATTTGAACACACAACCCGTATGAGCAGCTGGCAATTCCACCAAATTGCCTGTTATCCTTAATGACATTTGTCAATCTTCCTACCAATTCCGTAAAGTGCAAACAACTTTGTCTTCACCATCTTGCCTCTCAACGTCCTCTAGTATCCCCTATTGGTCTGAACCTAATCAGTCATCCCAATCTCAACACAGCTGTGGTCCAACCAATGCCAGTTACAGCTCCAAATTCAATATAACAGTGGGGCTTCCTCTGGCAACTGCATTTGTGCTCAACGGAAGTCCCCCGGATATTGCACTGTCTGAGTTGATTTACTCTCTGTTGTGTGTGTGAGTGTGCATGTGTGCAGGATCTGGAGGAATAGGATGGGACTATGACTATGCCACCCCAGTATAGCAAGTACTAACAAGTCTGTTCTTGGCATTGATGGAGCCAATCAGCATGGATATATATAACAGAACACTATAGGGGGATTGTTCAGGGTAGAAGGGCTGAACAGCCGTCAAATGAGGACCAGTCTTACAGTGACACAATAATCTTTTGTTTAGTCACTGCCCAAAAGTATTCAAATCACACGGTCACACACACTGTCTGCCTAATATTATGCTGTCATATCAATACCTGTTGACAAGAGGAAGAATCCAAGGGCCATCATTGTTTCACCAGACATTGTGTGTTGGATGATGGTAGGGATAGCAGTTTATTCACCCTATCTTCATCATACATGGTGATAGCCTTGTAGTTGTATCCAAAAAGACCCGGGGGCACATTGTAATAAATATATATAGATAGCTTTTAATCTAGATCCTAGGCTGAATCTCTGTCCTCGAGGTTAGCCTGTACAATTAAATGAATATATTCAAACCCATAGTTCGATAGTAACCAGCTTTAGCATAGGGTATCAAGCAAACTATTTATCTCATGCTTGGGGCAAACTGAAGTTCATATACATTAATTAATGCATTGATTTGTGACGACTCATTTATATATGTTTTCTTTTCTTATTTAATCATAATTAAATGGTTGATCCTGTTCTCCATATTAGCATCTGTTCAGGACAGATTAATTAAAGCAAAACATTTCACAGAGGCTCATGGAGGATGATGATTGGTTTAAAACAGGGGCAAGCAGCTTCTATCTGATGGGTTATGTTGGTGTGTTATTACAGGTATGTAAAAGATGTGCAATGTTATAGGGATGAATCCAGAAGAAGATTAGTATTTGTATTTCATTAAGAGGATACATATATGAGGATTACTGATTTTTTAAATTCTCTATTTAATCAATCGTTAAATCTTTGTGATCAAAGGATAATAAAATTCATCATGCATATTGAAATGCCTCAGTACAAAAAGCACCTAGAAGTGAGGACCTTCTTTTATCCCAAGCTGGGAATACTGGACTAAATACCCATTTCTCCCATAACTGGCCAAGTTACCAAAGCATCTCTATTATGGCTTACTGACTGTTACCTGGCTACCATTATACCACCATGATAGCCACCACCCTGACATCCACTGATCATAGCAAGCACCCTGACATATGATGGTTCCTCACTGACTGCCTCCCTAAGGCAGCAAGTAAATAGTTCATCTTCATCAGCAAAGGTGAACAGATGCAGGGGACATTTGCAACAGTAGGGCAGACTCATGATCATAAAAGATGTAGATGGCGAAGCCTTAGTAAAATTACAACCGCCATACTACTTACATGAAGGATGCTAGAGGGGGCAGACAGGATACAGCAATTCCGCAGCTGATAAGGGCCTGATAGATGCTGCCTATGTTGTCTGTATAAATGGCGGGGAAGCCAGAAGGACGTATGATATATATATATATATATTGGGAAAAGTGAGGGTCAGGCATTACTCTGAATAGTGGAACAGGCGCAGGTAAGTGGAGGGGTACAGGATAGATGTGCTCTCTGTACTGAAAGCGGGAAGCCGGGTGCGGTACTTGATGGTAGGGTAAAAAGTAAAGTGGACATTAGGGAAAAATATTTGGCATTTAGTGGCATTTATTGGAGATGCATTAAGAGTGACTCTAAGCAGTCCAATCATTGGTTAGATGATATCACTTATGCAGTATCCTAATCTAAGTGTTACCATCATGCTATAGCATGTATGCAGGCATTTTATCAATTTACGGTCTATATACAGAACACCTGTAAACGATACTGTATGAACTATTGCTGACTTCAGCAGAAAAGGAGAAGTGAAAAATCGAAATTGAATATGGACACCCTATAGAGTTCTATACTTAGAAGGCAATCTGTAACCTGAACAATCCAACAAGGAAGACCTAATCATTTTAGTATGCAACGCTAAAGCAACGATCATTAAACCAGTACATATACCACTGCATAAAATTACGATCATGGATACATGTACAACCAACGCTATTGATCCCATGCCAGGATTTTGGAAATAAATATATCTGTATAACACCAGACAGATAAGGATGGTTCTTAATATCAAAACAAGGGATTTACATTAGGAAAGGAGTACAAGAAATAATAATTTGTTTATAGTGCCAACATATAATATGAGGCTTAATGGAGATCAGCATGAAGCAATTCTCCCTGGCCAGACATGGGGGGGGGGGTGAGGCAAGGGGTTATCAGTGTGTAAATGGGTATAAATAGCATTGCCATGGAGATCACTGGGGTTGTTCTTTTTATCTGTGCCCATTACTATACCCATGCCTGTCCTCCCCCCCCCCTACCTACTTTATACCTCACCATACCACAAGGACCTGACTGCCTGCCTGACTGCTATTGATATAGCCACCTGCCTTGTGCCATCTCCATGATAAGTTGCCTTCACCAATGATTCCTTGCTGCCTCCCTTTGTTCTCCCTCTCCTTCCATTACTCTCCCAGCACTTTCCCCCAGTACCTTCTCTGTTTCTTTTACCATCTCCCTCCATTCAACCTGCTTCTAAATCATGTTTGCACTTTCCTTTTACCCATTTCTTCCTCCGTGTCTACCAGTGCGCTTTGCTCCTTCCAATCTCCTCCCACATCTTCCATCCTGTCCTCACATCCTGGCATCTCCCCCTTTGTATCAGACCATTACCCTTCCACATCCCTTCCGTGTAACATGGCATCCTCTGATCATGAAAGGCATCAGTTTGAAATACACATCTATATTTAGAATCCGTCGAGGCACAGCAGGCCCAGATGTTTGACAAAAGTGGTCTGTGGAGGCTGATAATAAAGGAACCACCTCAGAGATAACCGTTATAATTGGTTTGTTCTTAATGCAAGAACACTAAGTGAAAATACAATGGATGGATTCAATGATTCTTTGATGTGACAGATTTAATAAATCTTCAAAAAACTCGTTATTATTTAGCCAGTCTCTGTAGTAATATGTTGAAATGTTTTGTTTCTAACACATTCAGAGATCACATCAACTTATAAAGCATATCTGATCCTGTAGCAGTGAGCTTCATATGAATTTGTCTTACAACTGTTTTAATTATGACATACCCACATTAAGACCCTGTGGTGCCCCCAACTAGTTACAAGAGAGAAGAGGTGGGGTGTCAGGGTGGAGATTTAGACATTGATCTCCAACCCCACTCCTCAACACAGAGCCTTGTGGCCATCGACCGGCGAGTCTCAAGGGCCTCAGGGTAGCTAGAGATCAGAAAGTAGGAGCCTGAGGTGGATCCAAAGTGAGAGGGGCAGACAGGGATAAGGGGTGTCTTGGGACATGGCGCAGGTTTGGGTCGCAAAATAGGCAGTGGCCCCTGGGGCATATGAACAGGGCTAGAATGGGGTGTGTAGTAGGGTGAGAGGTTGAGTTTAGGAGCTGGGAGTAGCTGGAGAAGTTAGGTATGTTATAGGGACTGCAGCAGAGGGGGTGCCGAGAGAAATAAAAAGATACCCATTGTAATGACCTCTCGGAGAGCGGATCCATTGTGCGGTTGGACTTTGGTAGATAAGAGCCAATGGAGTGTTTGATACTGTATAGAGGCATGTTCCTATCTATAAATGAGTTATAAGTTCTACAAATCAAATTTGACAGGTGTTTAATCCAACAATGTGTCAAAGGGATTGGGTATTTTCAAACCAACATCCTTTTTTTTTTACCTTCGTCAGGACGTCAGTACAGGACTTCAGAACATTAACAATCTATTATTCAAGTAACAAAGATTTTCAGCAAACACTCCTTTGAATAATTAGATTGAAGTTTTCAGACTTGAGAGTATGAACGATTTCAGTAACAGGGTTAACCACATTAACTGGGGTTTTATCCATACCCCATTGGTTAAAGTTATTGGTCCATATTTACTTACCTGTCAAACAGGCATGATCATTTTGGTATTTCAACAACTACCGCTCATGTTCAGTACTTGTACAGTCAATGCAGATACAGTTTGCTGTCGTAGAATACTTTCTATATCACTGTTTATTAGATTATAACAGCTAGAAGAATCCTGCATTTCCTGTTACATATATGTAACAGGAAACACTATCTTTACTCTTTGCTGACTCCATTTGTACCTAATGAAAGCCGCCTGAAAATGCAGTGTCTGTGCACCGATGTTGTGCTGATGCAGTCTGGGAGGATGGGTTAGGGGACCACAGCTCTCCACTACCAGCTATCAAGAAGCCCGTCCTATTGAATGGAGTCAATCAACAAAGAACATAGAGAGAGTAGCCCCAACTCAATGTGGGGGAGTGTTGTGTGGAGCAGTATTGCTAGAATAGGGTTGGAGGAGACTACACTGAAAAACCATAAGTTGAAAGGTTTAGTCAGTACAGACTATCCTAGGTTCGTCATATGTGTGTTAGTCACAATGGCAAAGTTATATTCAAGATATTCAGTCAGTAGTGGCTAACTTAGGTTCATCATTGGTGTGTTGTAGGCTGTGTCTCACGACCTTGGGACAATGTTTTTGTCTCTGATCGGGTGCCGTCTCTGACCGGCTGCCGTCTCTGACCAGGTGTCAGAAAAAGGTGTTTTAAAAAGAATTATACTCATATATATGAGGATTTGGAAAAACGTTATGGCGGTTGTTATATAATCATAGTTATAATTATAATTAGCCTCCTGCTGCTAGTATTTTGATCTTATCAAGCCAAGCCGGTCAGAGACGGCACCCGGTCAGAGAGGGCACCCGGTCAGAGACGGCACCCGGTCAGAGACGGCACCCGGTCAGAGACAGCACCCGGTCAGAGATGGCACCCGGTCAGAGACGGCACCCGGTCAGAGACGGCACCCGGTCAGAGACGGCACCCGGTCAGAGACGGCACCCGGTCAGAGACGGCACCTGGTCAGAGACGGCACCCGGTCAGAGACAAAAACATTGTCCCAAGGTCGTGAGACACAGCCTGTATTTGTGCACCACTAGTTGGTGCCACCTGTAAGATACTGTGATGACCACTCAGTAGCTCCCCCAGGAATTTAAAAGACTAAGGTGGGTTGGTCAGTACTGAACAACCTGACTATGATAACTTACCTAGGTTGGTCATATAGGGAGCCAAAAACTGACTAACTAGGTTAGGTACTAGTGACTGAGAGATTGGTCGTATAGGGAGCCTAGGAATATCAGTGTAGTGTCTATACAGTACCAGTCACACACAGCTCATATTCAAATACCACTTCCCCCAGTCAGCCTGATATTATGCCACCATATTGATTCCTTCTGGCATGTGTAAGGAATTGAGGAGCTAGCAGTCTTTGTGATGTATTTGACCTGGGAGTGGAAGTGATGACTGCATCTGTGCAGCACAGTATTGACATTGTCCTATTCTTACTACAGCTCCCTGTCACCGCATGCTTCCAGCTCCACAGAAGATGTCCAAGTGCAACAACAACTACCCTTCATAATCTACTTCATTCCCAACCACGCAAAATTATGTTAACCGTATTCCCATCAAATGCACCTCCCCCTTAACCCCAAATTTGCCTTGCCAAACGGGCCAATGTGCTCATTCAGTGAAAGTTATCAGTCTTCCTGTCAACAATATTGACAACAATCCCTTGCCTAGCTGCCGGCCTTTTCCTCATTCACCACCCATTCACCACCAATTGTACCTCTCTTCATCTATCATCTCTACTGGAATACTTAACATGGTAGAGCCAAAAGTCAAAACCACCATGTGTTATACTAGACGCCTTGGCAGGTCCTGGGACAGAGAGTAGGTGAGGGATGAGCCATGGGGAGGGAAGGTTGGAGGCAATGCACATCTGGCACCGACTGGCTATTATAAGATTTGACAGGAGTCACAGCTTCAGGACACTGGCACTCACAGACTGTGCAAGGACCTATCATGCACTAGTTCTTGTCACATGACTGATTGGAGAGAAGTCATCCTGAGGCCATCTAGTGACAGCAGAACTGTGGCCATATCAGGCCACTGGATTATGGGTTGCAGAAGAGATCTGCTACATATGTTTCATGTGGAATTTACCCCATTTGTGTCTATGACCTCACCCTACTCTCCCACTAACTAGGCCCCAAGGTTATAGTCAACTCACCCGCACCATCAGCAATACGTTGCTGTAACTAAGATTGTGATTAGGCTGAATTGACATCTAGTCACTTTTAGACTTAATCAGACTTTTTAATTAAAACCGATGTACTACCAACTACCACTAACTCTGCAATGGCAAACTGCGGAAATTTCATCATTGCAATTTAATTTTCTTAGTGTCCGATTATGTAAAGGAAATGTATTTTCAAGATTGTCTCAGCTATTAATTTAAAAAAAGAAAATCTTTGTATGTGATGGGGTCGGGTTTTATGATGCAGCATCCAGGTCCTCCCCTCAAACAGATAATCAGTGAGAGTGACAACTTGTGCTCCTCAGTAAGGCAATTGCTAAAACCTTGAGATGTGGTGAGAGTTGGTAAATTGAGAGAAGTAGGTGGAGAACGGGAAGTCAAAAAGAAGCAGCTAATCTTTTAAGGGCAGCGAAATAGGTCTCAATCTGCACAGTGAGTCTGGCAAAGTGGACACTTGAGTGATACTCTGAAAGGTGCTTTTTTCCTGGAGTCTTGAACAGTACCTCACTCTTGGCCTTTCCCTAGCTGCCGACCTCATCAGAGAGTATCACTAAGCTCCCTTATCTGTTTCATATGAATTCATCAGTTGTCCCCGGGCGATAGCTGAGGTGGCCTTTGGTCCACTGGTAACTGCTACGTTATGTTCTAAGCTAAATATATAGAGGATTATTCGCAGAGCGCAACGGATGTTGAATCACAAGGAGAGATAATCCATAATTATAATGAAGGGTGCTATGTATATTAAAGAGAACTCCTCCTACAGGCATGGGTCATACTACACAGAGTGTCCATGCGATCAGCTCCTCTCCAGTATACATACATACATACACTTCTGTACTATAGGATGTTAACCATATTCTGCTAGAGGGAGGAAGCCATCAAATGTACACCTAATAATTCAGTATAGAAATCTCAATGCAGCATCATATTATAGACATAAAATAGTTGAGGACGGCAGGGTTTGGGATGGAAGAACCCTAGCAAGATATCTATATTATCACGTCTCATTTTATTCTGAAATTGAATTTTACCCATTATCAGAGGCCAAAGGTTGAAGATATTTGATTCATAATGATGTTATAGAATGATTTATAATAGCGTTATAGAATGTAGATCCTATATCAAATCACATTCATAATGAAATGCATCTTCACCAGCCAACCATTTGACATGTATTCTGGACTTGCTTTATTGGGCTCTAGCTACCTGCTGCTACAGAGCTGCATCTAGTGCCTAGTTCCGTGTGTCTACCCCATACCGTTTCACACCACCCACCATGCGGCTTTCTCCTGTGCCTAATGAGGGGTTTATAGTACCTAAAGGCTGCAATTAGTGTACGTTGGGTGTCTAAGTGGGATTGGAGAAAGAAGTGGGCTGTTAAACTGCTGGTTTGACATGTGGCTGGCAGCATAGCTTGAAACTCATGAATTCGTCAATCATGATTACTTATGGTACTCATCACCCATAGTTCAGGTAATAATTATATGATAAGGAACCTGTAGTAAGTGTAGAATCGGAACTAGCTAGTCCTAAGGTTAAGGCTGAGGGTGGGTCTAGATGAACTATACATCATGATTGGATGCAGTCCTAATATCACTATCAGCCAAAATGGCTATAGCTATAACTTTGGTAATTATTAGCAGCCCCACCTGTTTTGCTTGAGGTAATTTACCAATGCTACACATCAATTTACATTATCATTGCACACTTCCTTCAAGGTTTATTTGTTCTGGGCATGGCATCTCATGAATATCATTAGTATACAATTATTGTTGAATTATATACTTTCTCTAAGAAAAGGAGGTTTCTATTCCAACATCCAATTGAGGATATGATAAAATACATGATGCTTACCAATCACATGTAGTGGAATCGTGATTTTCAATAAGCCAGACCTAGTAAAAGTAACCATAATTCCACGGGTGGAACCTCATAAAGATTGCATAAAATGAGGATTAATAGCAGTTGTTTAAAATGGTGAGATCAATCCCATTTGATCCATATTTTAAACACAGCTTCCAGGAACTGGCTGGAGGTGATGACGTCATTAATTTTGATGCTGCGGGAGTCTAGGAAGGCTGTTAATATTAAATAACTTGATGACAGATCAGCGCTGGGAAGGGGATAAATGCAAACAAGGATGGGAGGCATGGTGAAATTATTAGCCAGGAGGTGAGGGGAGTAGGGAAGGAGAGGGCAGAGTAAAGATGGCGAAGGGCGCGAAGGGCATAGAAGGAAAAGAGTGGGGAATGGCAGGTGGAAATGCAATTTAAAATAGGAAAAAACGATCTACCTGAGACAGCAGGATAGAGCAGTGTAGAGGAAACACTGTGCAGGGTAAAGGAAGGAGTAGTAAATGGCAAATAGGAAAGAACAAGGAACTAAAAACTGTTAACTGTAAGTTAATATGTCTCAAAGCTAATTAAATATCAATGCCAGTACATGGTATATAAAATTCTACCTTGCCTGTATGACACAAGTGTACAGTATAGTGATGACATGATATTGCGGTACAGCAGTAATTTGCATGGAGCTCAGTGTCAGCTTACAGTTATTATGCTCATAAAACAAACAGTACATCATTCTGCATACAATCTGTCTTCATACCCATCTATCCTGTCACAGCACAATGCCTCAACAGAAGCACTTAGCAAATTGGTGGAGGCCAAACTGAAATTGATATTCAAGGAGCAGTGTTATTTCAATGTGTAAAATACTGATGGACTGTACATGTATGATACCTGATAGTTGAAGATGCCTGGAGATCAAATTTAAGAACTATTTGGCAAGTAAAATGTTGGACTGACAATGTATAAGAAGCTGGTGGATTTGTATTAGCATTTAATCATGCACATTAGTGCAGTTGGGCGGATGGTGGATGGAAATTATTCATGGGTATGCATGAAAAACTCCTCAGCCCCACCACTTTTTTAAAAAGCGAGTCCTTCCTATGGTCAAAGTAAAGAGCACTATGCTACATTATTTAAGCTATTTACTGCAGGATCTTTAGATTTGTTAGTAGGACCTTAGATTTAGAAATAAATACATCTATCACATCACTCATCATGATTATGAGTAATACAATGAAATGAGATGAAATCTCTCTTTTTATAAGCTTGTGCTGCTCTGGATTAATTCTTGATTACATAGTTGATCCCATGCTCCCTGTTAGGGCAAGAAGGCCTTATTAATCAAAGCAGATGTTTTGCAGGAGACAAGGAGAATAACAATTGATTTTAAAAGAGGTCAGTGACTTTACTCCCCTTGGTCTAATATGGCAGAGGAGTGTATCATATGTGATATCCCTTTTAAATAAAAGTACTGAAATTCTTTAGAAGTAAAACCACCAGCTGTAACTGTTCACATAGCTGGTGACCGAAGCAAATTGTATTCATACTTCTTCTAGTACCACGTGTACTGAGAGGAAACTGCTATCATTCAGAAAGGTAAGATTCAGGCTAAGTATCTGAGCTGCCCTCCTGTATAGTTTGTCAGGCTAACCAATCATGCCAAACAAAGTGTTACCTATCAATCAGCACACCACCTTGACTGCCACCACCTTGGCATGTGAGGATTCCTCACAGACTACTTCCCTATGGGGGTCCTTAATCTTCATCATCAATAACGAACAGATGCGGGGGACATTTGCATCAGCGGGGGCCACCTCATGAAATACACTCAAATTACTCACAAATAATACTTCAATGGTAGCAGTGAAAGGGAAAGGTCAGTGATCCAGCTATCATGCATGCAAGGACATACATATAATCTGAGCAGGCTGTCTGCATACATGGTGGGGAGGTAGGAATATATATATGAGAAGTGAGGGGGTGATGATGGGGACACTAGCATGGTGAGAAGAGGGTGGAAGTCAGGAAGTGAAGGTCTGGATGGAGGTCCATGCCGGCATTCAGTCATGATTTAAATATGTTTAGTTTTTGGATCTTTAAAGTTTACTAGTCGATTTAGGTTCACATAAAATATAATTGACTGATTGGCATATACCATGATAAACCAAGAATGCTATTGATATAGTTCAAGATATGTCATCTTAAACGCGCAAATGCAAACATAAAGTATTTCCTTAAATATGCATAAAAAGGAGGCTACCTCTTTGATAGATCTGAGAGTTTATTTTCTTAACATGTCTTTCTCTCCCTCATCTGCGAATTGATATTACTACACAGTGTTGAAAGTTTTGAAATACTCTTACAATCTACTGTTTTACAACATATATAAGTAAATGACATAGCTGAATTGCACCTTTCCTGCATCCAACCTAAAAGGAACAGTTCCCCTGAGCTTCCAATCCATCTCATAAGAAACCTTTACCTCCCACCATTTTTGTATTCATCAGTTGAGCCATGTTTTCCCCAGAGCCGCCTCGTTCTGCTTTTGGCTGGTTTTGGCCATGATATGAAGGCTTGATTGAGATCAGCATAAACAAATTTCTCTTTTGCCGTTCTTTTTGGTGGGAGGGCATGGGTTGTCTGTGGTTTAATGGATATAGATAACATTTCCATGGAGATGACTGGTACTACCCAGCTTGATTATATCCCTGCTCTCACCATAGCTATTTCTAACTGCAACCACCATGCATCCCTTCCTTTGCACCCTGTCAACTGTGATACCCCCTGCCTACACTTAGTTATATCCCTGCCCGAATGTCATCCTTCATCAGTTCTTGTGTTTGCCTCATCTCTTCCCAGAGTCTTACAATGCTTGATACTAAGGAACCTCTATTTCACCCTCCATAAGTCCAGCAATGTCAGATCCACCACCTATGTTGGATAAATTCAGCATTGCATTGGAGGTCCAGAATCAGCCCAACACTCATAATTTTTCTCAGTGTACTTTGCACTAAAACTAGTAGTAGGCATTTTTGATGCTCCACATTCTGCAGGCTCTCCTCATACCATTACATCCAGCACGTCTGGTTTCTTGTCCTCTTCCATTTCCCCTCCGTATAACACAGGATCCTATCACCCACTACATTACACTCTGGTCATGAAAAACACCAGCCTGAAATATGTGGCTATATTTAGCAGGTCCGGTAAATGGAGGAAAACCCTCCCCAGAGCCGTTATTTACACCAGTGTTAATTTTCACAACGCAGGTAGGTGTGAAAACACTTCATGGCTAGAATTAGCAATGGTTTTGCTTGTAGCATAAACACTACAGGGCTAAAAATAGCAACGGTTTTCTTATAACCCATTTGCTGAATTTTCTATCATTTTGCTGTTAAATGTATACATCCCATAAGATAGATTAATGTATGCTCTTGAATCATACATGGGGAATAGTGAATCATACAGGTGATTGCCATGAAATCACATATAAATAAGCTTTTTCTGTAGACTTTCCCTCTGTGCTCCTCCATTTCACCCAGTAGGCAGTGAGCCCTGCAGTGTTTTCACACCTACCTGCGTTGTGAAAATTGACACTGGTGTAAATAACGGCTCTGGTGAGGGTTTTCCTCCATTTACCGGACCTGTTTAGAATCCCCTGAGGTTTTGCAGACCTAGATGTGCCACAGCCACAGGGTTGTTTAAATTACTATTCAAAGATAGAGAAGCAGCCTTGGTAGGCCAATAAAAGAGTTACTGTTTCTGGAAAAATATAATTACTTCAGAAACCATTATGTGCATGGTAATTAAGTTAAAGAATGCACTGTTTGATATTTTATGTTTTTTATTAATAAGCTTGATTCTGAAGATAACCATAATTTTCTTGGATAGGCATGGAGAAGAATCTCCTTGCTTATCTTGTGCATGGCTTTAAGCCAGGAATTCCCAGTTTTTTTCTCCAAATATAATTATCACTGCTGCATATTTACATCTTAATAATGCCATACCATGTGGAGGCAAAGCTAGAGGGAGCAATAATGGCGGGCAAAACCCCAGGGTGAGGAATTAGTACTCTGGATAGAGCATCAGCGAGGAGAGTTGGACATTGATCTCCAAAGACACTCCTCACCACAGAGCCTTGTGGCTATTCACCCACCTCTTACAGTGGCTCCAGGGTTGGGTATGATTAGAGAGGAGGAGGCTAGAGAGGATGGCTGCTGAGCAGGGCAAGTAGGACTAAGGGGAGTCTAGGGACATGGGCCCGGTTTTGCTCAAACTCAGGTAGTTGCCTTTCAGGGCACAGAGGGCAAGGTGGCTGTGATCAACCTAAATAATCTAAATAAAACCTAATAATACAGAGATTTCTGATCATATATCAATTGTGTAGGGTAGTTTCATACCTGTCTCTTTTGTGTTGACTGTGGTTTGTAGAAGGTAAAAAATCCCAATTGTGTTTATGTTGGATCATAGGTCATCTTGGATTTATTCTTACATGCACTCAGGCCTAGCTTCTTGTTATAATATGAATTTCTTGATAGTCTACAATCACTCCCAACATAACCAAAAGCAGACCAACAGTAAATGGCCCTCCATTTGGAATCACATGTTGATTTAAAACCCATATGAGCAGCTGGCAATTCCACCTAATTGCTGGTTATCCGTAATAACATTTGTCAATCTTCCCGCCAAATCCGCAAAGTGCAAACAAGTTTGTCTTCACCATCTGGCCTCTCAACGCCTTCTTGTATCCCCACCTGGTCTGAACCAATCAGACATCCCAATCGGTTCCTCATAGCCGTGTGGGCGGCTAGGGGGTGTCATTGATGTCCACCTGACGTCTCCACCTCCTACACACTCCACTCCTCCACCTACCGGTACTATTAGGTACCAAAACCTCAATCTCGCCCTCTCTCCTCGTCCTTCGTCCATTCTTCTCTCCACCACCGTCAACCTCACAACTCCATACACATTGTAAGCATACTTTTTTGGCACAACATATACCTGCACTTTTATAGATTTTAGCTTTTCATTTGCATGTGTCAGGTGTGCCTGTGTAGTGAGGGGAGAGTTGAATTACATATATTCGAGTTATTGGTCAATTTACCATGCCGACGGTAACACGTGCCAGGGCAGGGGACAATGGCGGAGGTGACTCCTCTAACACTAGTGCAGGCTCTGATCACTCAGACGACACTGTGATTGGGTCAACCTCCCAAGTCTCCAATCAACCCTCGGTCGGTACCCGACGCTCCAGTCAGTCACACAGAAGCTCTCGAAAAAGCTCTAAAAATTCTACAGCCCCAAGTAGGCTGGGACATAACTCGAATTCCACTGACGGGGAAGTCACATTCCACACTGTCGACAGGACTGGTAGTGGCAAGACGCCGTCACGCCATGCTAGCCGCCATAGCAGCCGGCACGAGAGCCGGGGCTCCAACAGCGGTAGCATTGCCTCCACCCTCACCTCCTTCAGACTTGACAAGGTGGAAAAGGACATTAAAAGTGTCAAGTCTGACATTGGGGGAATGAAGTCGCAGATGGACGAGGTCAACCTCAAGTTGGGGCAGATCCTGTCCAACATGGAGGCCGGCCCGCCAGCACCTAGGTCCAGCACCCCAAGTCGTCATTCACGTGCCGCCCCGCCACTGGTCTCCCCCCTGGAGGAGGGGGCCGTCGGCGGCACACCATACCACGGCCCGGTGGCCGGCCAGGAGGGCCTGGGCCTACCCCCTACACGTCAGCTCAAGGCCCTCCCTCAGCACCAGGACTTCATTGGCCACTACATGCGCCAGGAGGAGATGCAGCACAGGCCCACCGATGGTAAGCTTCAATTCATTGGCAATATCATGGCCAAACGCCCTGTCGCTAAACCATACATGTTTATTGAAAAGGATGGTATGTCCACCCTCAAGCAGAAGTTAGACTACAGGCACCTAATGCTCAGGGATGAATACATCACAGCCTTCCTTGCACTGCTACGTAAGAAGGGAGCCTTTGAGCCTGAGCACTATGAGTCTATGTTCACACACCTACACCATGTGAGCATAGACAGTCTGGTCCGCCCATGGGCACAGGTTAGAAGGTGGTCACAGCTCATGTTTGACAAGATCGAAACAGAAGAGTTATCATGGGATAAGAAGGTGGAGATCCAAGACGAGAGGGTTAGAATCTCCATGACAGGTGGGATGGAGAAGGGCTCACAGTCGTCGGGGTCACAGCCTGGGTCCCAACGTCCCTCCATACCCTGCACGGACTATAATGCAGACAAGGGGTGTAAGCACAAGCATGATCATGAGGAGACCGGCATGAAAATGTTACATGTATGTTCATACTGTCATGCTAAGGGCAAGCGCCTACACCACACTTTCATTGCGTGCCAGAACAAGTTTCGGGACGCCCCTCCTCCATCGTGGCCGGTACAACAGACGCAGAGAGGCACCGTGACAGCCAGTGTCTACCAGCCTCCGGCGGGAAAAAACTAGTGGTCGGCGCCCTCCCCCTATCTACAGGGATGGCGCCTACAGTACCTAACAGTAGGGACCATTGTATTGACAGTTTAAACTCAGCATCATCGTGTGACAGCCTGCAGACCCTAGACTACGACAGCAGTCAGCGCACACGTGGCGCGGAGTTGTTTGTAAACAAAGGGCTTCCCCGGGATCCCCGCGTGCAGGGGTTTCCCCAGGAATGTAGGAGTGACGTCATTACGCGGCCGACCAATCACAGCGCCCGTCCTGCGGCGTGCCCCTCTCGGGCTGCGCGAGACGTGAGCTTGGACGAGATCCAATATGGCGACGGCAAGCCATGTTTGTCGATCGAGGGGGATGATGATAATGACTTTTATGATTATTACAAAGCACCACAGCCTCATCAGGTGCCTCAAGTGACCGTTACGCCCGCGGACACACCGGAGATCGCAGGCACGGTACAGAACGAGGCGCTGGGTGACGCTCACCAGCCGCAGGGAGGTGTATTCACCGACCGGCCGACTACAGGGACGAGTGCCCGGCCGGAGGGGGACCGCGTCCCGGTCCCCCGGCCAGAAGGCACACGTACCGGACTCCCACGACAACACGCCACAGGTATGATAGACTTTACAGCCATTAGAAAAGCATGTGAGACAGACAATGTGAATACAAGTATAGATCTGTCACCCATGGGTTATAGAGAACACCGTATAGACAACTGGCCCCAGCTCTCAGGGACTGGAGGTGACCCTCATCTAGCCTACATTTATGACTGTGTTAGGGCTACCGGCCTCCCCAATTGCCTCGAGGCTAGGATCACGCTCCCCACAGACCTACATCTGGATGCCTGGGACTTCTACCTCAGGGGGTCCCCGCAGGGAGATCAGCTGGCCGACTTTGTCAGGTATGGGTTCCCCTTGGGATATCTAGGCCCGGTATCCGATACTGTTGGGGTTCCAAACCACCCCAGCGCTGTAGACTACCCCATTAGTATTGACAAGTTTGTGCACAAAGAAATGGGTCACGGTGCCCTACTTGGCCCCTTCACCTCGCCACCCTTCTCGCCATGGATGCACGTGTCGCCTCTCATGTCGAGAGAGAAACGTAACACCGACGAGAGAAGGGTCATCATTGATATGACATTTCCCCGCAACAAGTCTGTCAATGCATTTATCATGAAAAATAACGTACTGGGTCACATACAGTCTCACGCCCTACCCACAGTAGACTCCCTAGTGAAAGAACTATTGGACATGGGTAGTGAAACATTCCTCAGCTCGTCAGATGTCTCCAGGGCCTACCGCAATTTCAAATGTGACGTAATTGATTGGCCTTTGCTGGGGATGGAATGGCGGGGGGAGTACTTCTGCGACGTCAGTATGCCCTTTGGGGCACGCTCATCCAGTATGCACATGCAAAAAGTGGCAGATTCAATAGTGGGAGTACTCAGGAGTGAAGGTATACGATCTTATATGTATCTTGACGACCTCATAATCTTATCCCCCAACAGATCACGTGCTGAGGCTGACCACTCCAGGGCAAGGGAGTTACTCGCTGAGCTCGGGCTCCCAGAAGCTAAGGACAAGTGTCAGCCGCCCACACAGTGTATCACATGGCTCGGTATTGAGATAAACAGTAGGGACATGACGCTCAGGATCCCTGACGACAAGCTACAAGAGACCCTTACCCAGGTCAGTAAGTGCATCAAAAGAAGGTCTCTCACACGCAAGATGTTGCAGTCCCTTCTAGGAAAGCTATTGCATATTGCTAAGTGTGTCCGCCCGGCCCGGCTATTCGTCTCCAAGCTATTGGATGCACTCAGGGGCATGGTCAAGGGCTTCATAAACGTTAACTCTGAAATGAGGTCAGACCTCCAGTGGTTTATTGATTTTGGTTCGTCGTGGAATGGCACTTCAGTCATCCCAAAACCGACACCCAACAAAGAAATATTTGTAGATGCTTGTGGTAGCGGAATTGGTGCCTCAGATGGCACTCAAGCGTACGCAGGAAGTGTGTGTCCAGCTGAGGACCCAGTGGATATCATAGCTGAACTTGAAGCGGCGAATGTTGTGGTGGCGATGGAGACTTTCCTCAGCCAGTCCCACACAGGATCCCATATTAGAATTCACTGTGATAATCAGAACGCTGTGGATGTATTCACCTCTGGCAGAGGCCACAACAAGGTTCTATTAGACTGTGCTAGGAAAGCATGGCTAGTCCAAGCCAGGCTGGGTCTTATCCTATCATATGTTCATGTACCAGGTGTGAGCAATATTCTAGCAGACAGACTTAGTCGAGCTCACCTATCACTAAAAATGTATAATGAAACGTGTGAACTAGTTAAAAGACACAACCTCCTGATTGTTGATCCTGTCACAGATGTACTCAGCAAGCTCACACCATCTATACGTTGCAGATCTGGTGCTCTCATCTCTTCAGAGGCTAGCCAACCTGCGCCAGAGGATGTCGAGGGCCGAGGGCACGTGGCTAAATCACAGATCAGCAGTGGCAACGTACCTGGCATTCTGCAGCCACATGGGGATGGATCCCTCGTCCCCACACCACTCGATGTTGTGTGTATACATCGAATACCTGAACCTACACATCACAGCGCCGGCCACGATCTCAAACCACATCTCACACGTCAGAGTATTCATGAGGTTGGCCGGGTACCCATCACTGCAGGCCGAGCACCCACGGGTCGCCAGGGCACTGGAGGCCCTGCACAGGAACAAGGCATACGTACCCAGGGTGAGGCCGGCAGTGCCCATGGGCATTCTCAGGGAGGTGCTGCGCTCTCTAGACAATTCACCCGACCAGATCCTGGTGAGAGCAGCACTCCTCATTCAGTTCTACGGTGCGCTCAGGAAGTCGGAGGTGACCCCCCCCTCAGTGAGGAAGTTCAACGGTATCTACCACCTCACAAGAGGCGACGCCTCAATCAGGGCGGGTCGCCTCACTCTGAACATCAAAGCAGCAAAGAACATGCAGCGAACCAACCAGAGGCGATCCATCACTCTGGAGCCATCCACAGACAAGGACATATGTGTAGTATCAACCCTACAGGCCGCAATGGCAGTCGCGCCGACCAGCCATCTTGGAGAACCACTACTTATGTTCCAAGACCGAGCCCCAGTACCGGTAACTTTCATTCAAAAAATGTGGGGTCAGAAACTCGAGGGCCTTGGCCTCAAGAAAAATGCCTTCACCCTCCACGGCCTCAGGTCAGCTGCCGCCACGGAGGCATTCCAGGCCGGCATACCAGAACTGGACATTCAGAAATATGGCGGGTGGAAGTCAACAGTCCACCGCCAGTACATTCACACTTCCCATGTGAAGCGCCTCAACACAACACTTATAAAGTGTCTCAAATCAAAGAACAAACAGTAAATGCCTAAATCCCACCCACTACCACCCTATACCTCTTGCAGGCTTGGTGTTCATAATCTCATACCTTGTATTTTAATTATGTTATCATCATTTTACATTTACTTATTCAATTCATGTATGTATAAACTTTACAAATACAAAATCTTATTTCATAAAATAAATTTTAATGTCTCCAAACCCTGTCTCCCTCCTTACTTTACGACAGATAGTACATTAATGGGTTCCTCATAGCCGTGTGGGCGGCTAGGGGGTGTCATTGATGTCCACCTGACGTCTCCACCTCCTACACACTCCACTCCTCCACCTACCGGTACTATTAGGTACCAAAACCTCAATCTCGCCCTCTCTCCTCGTCCTTCGTCCATTCTTCTCTCCACCACCGTCAACCTCACAACTCCATACACATTGTCCCACCCACCCACTCCTCATATTCAATATTCTCAATATTATATGTATCAATCATTATACTCACTATGTTCCTACGTGTTCATAATCTCATACCTTGTATTTTAATTATGTTATCATCATTTTACATTTACTTATTCAATTCATGTATGTATAAACTTTACAAATACAAAATCTTATTTCATAAAATAAATTTTAATGTCTCCAAACCCTGTCTCCCTCCTTACTTTACGACAGATAGTACATTAATGACAACACAGCTGTGGTCCAACCAATACAAGTTACGGGTCCAAATTCAATATAACAGTGGAGCTTCCTTTGGCTACTGCATTTGTGCTCAATGGAAGTCCCCTGGATATTGCACTGTCTGAGCTGATTTACTCCCACTTGTTGTTGTGAGTGAGTGTACATGTGTACAGGATCTGGCGGCTAGGGATGGGGTAGGCAGACTATGCTACCCCACTATAACAAGGACCAACATATCTGTCCCGTTGAGTGGAGTCAATCAGCATATATATAACAAAATACTATGGGAGGATGGTTCAGGGTAGAAGGTCTGGACAGGAGTGAAATGAAGACCAGTCTTGTAGTCTAGCCAATGTCCAGAACAAGTACTTGAATTGCACTGTCACTTACATTGTCAGCCTAATATTATGCTTTAATATTAATAACTGCTAGTACATGGAACCATCCAAGAACCATCAAATTTGCATGGGACATTGTTCAAGTGTCTTACCATGAATATGACCTTAGTTGTTGAAATGGCGTTAAACATCCATTAATCACTCACTCACTCACTCACCCACTCATTCATGAGACATGTGATGTACTTGACTTGGAAGTGGAGTGCAGCACACTAGTGACATTGTCCTCACTACAGACCCCTATCCTTGTATACTGCCCTTCATATTATACTCCATTCTCATCACATACATCTCCACCTTAATGCAGTGACTTCTATCTCCCTGTCATATTTGCTGCCTGCTATTCAAGCAGAGACTATACTTCTACCTTCCAGGTTATGTACCATCAATCTATCATGGAAGTGGCTGAATATTATTTTGCTTAATAATCGTCATACTTATATGCACTATATTTATACCGCTACTGCTGTGAAAACAAAATCAATGTTGCTTGAAGTATATGTATTATACATTTGAATAACAAGTTTCTACTCAAAAGCTAATGTCTATTTATATTTCTTATTGCAGGTATGTATCCAATTTCTACTCATAAGGGAAGCAGGTATGTTTGCATTAATCATGATGGAATCTGCCTCTAGCTCTCAATTACAGAGATGCAAAATACTACTATAAAATACTGTTTTCTCAACTCTCTGATAGGTTAATAACTAAATAATTATCACCTGTATCATTTTATAGACAAACTGTATAATGACAATTATATCTAAAGTGCTTCATCAGTCAGAAGATCTCAGCATCATCATGCTATAATATAATTTTAAAACCTTCATTGCGACAAAATTAGATCTAAACCAACAGCAATAAAAAAAAAGTTCTATAATTGAGCCTTTAAGGCTCTCTTCACCCACTCTTTGACTAACATACTTGCATACAATGCCTTCTTCCATGCAGCTAGCCTGTACTTTTCAGTGCCACCCACTTTGCACCCTTTCTACTGTGCATAAAAGGCAGATAATGGTGCCTGTAGGCCACTATTAGTGTACATGGGGGATCTTAGGGTTGATTATTTGAATGGGATTGGAACAAGAGCAGGGCTATTAAACAGCTTGTATGAAAATTGAGGATGATGCTAAGGATAGCTTTTTATTGATCCTATCTTCATTATACATGGGTGCCAGATAGTACAAAGTGGCGGCCTGGTAGCTGTGGCAGAATAACTCAGGGGCATCGCTTGATACATAGCTTCTAATCTAGATCCTTGACTCAGTCCCATGCTATGCCTCACTCTTATTAACATATTAAATAATGCAGTGAAAATACTTTTTTATAACTGCAGTGCTAGCAATAAACTTAACTTAATTTCCTTGTTATATCCCATCATTGATTAGAATATGTAGTATACATCACAACACGCACAATAATCTCCTTGATGCTTCCCCTATGTACCATGAAGGATTAGAGCTTAAAGGGCTTCTTAGGGCCCGATACAATGGGATTAGCCTAAACAATTTAGAGGTATTATTTTACATGTTATCATATCCATAATATCTTAACAAGCTTTAACAAGGGCATGTAGTGAATTCAATCAGTCATGCTAGAGGCCAAACTAAAATGGCTATATACCAATCAATGCTTTTTAAGATAAACTAGGGGAATTGCTTACACATGAAAACATATAGCATGAGGACATCTAGCAAATAAGTTGCAGATTAGATATTTTGTTTTTCTCAAATTGATCAATCAAGCACCTAGAAGTGAATACCTTCTATTAGGCCAAAAAAAAGGTTTGTTTCAGGTCATCCGACCGACCCTATCAAAACAGGGCCGACCCTGTTTTTTATGCGATTGTGAAGAAATTTCGACCTACCGACCCTACATTTTCTTGCCATGTTACCTGAAACAAACCTTTTGTTTTTGGTCTGACCCTGATCTGGGAATACCAGACTAAATACCTAAGCATGTACCCCATAACTAGCTAAGTTACAATAGCATCGCTGTCATGGCAAACTGAGTGTTACCTGGCCACCATTACACCACCATGATAGCCACAACCCTGACATATGATGAATCCTCACAGACTGCCTCCCTAAGAGAGCTCCTAAATAGTCCATCTTCATCAGCAAAGATGAACAGATCCAGGGGACATTTGTATCACTGGGGCCACCTTATAGAAGATGTAGAGGCAGAGGCCTGAGTCAAATTACCAACCACCATACTACTTCCAGGATGGCTGCGAGAGGGGGCGGACAGGGTACAGCAGCTCTGCAGCTGATAAGGGCCTGATATATGCTGCCTAGGTTGTCTGTATAAATGGTGGGGAAAGCCGGGAGGACATATACAATGGGAGCGAGTGGGGCGTTGGTTGGGACATTAGTATGTGGGACAGGTGCAGATAAGTGGATACGTAGAGGATAGATAGGCCCTGGATGCTGGAGGCTGGGTGTAAGAATTGGTGGAACGGTAAACCATAAAGTGGACAACAGGGGAGATAGTGAGCGGGAGGAAGGCAAGGTGAGGTGTGAGACAGGAGGTGTCAATGGGGTACTTAATGGGGTACTGATGGGGTTGGGAGGCATTGGGTGATTGGAGCTGCCAGAATTGTTGTGATAGGTGTAATGAACAGCGCTTTGGTAAGGCTGGAGTGTGAGATACAGGTATACAGAAGCTATACACAAGACAGGGCATCTAGGTATTAAGATATCTGCTTTGCAGGCACACCAAAAAGTCATCGAGAGATTCAATAAAAACTCCCATATAATGGCTTCTATTCAGTGGCGGATCCAGGATTTGCCAGAGGGGGGGGGGTGCCAAACCTGGCCAACCATGGAGTTACTGTCTTTTCCAGCACGCAGCGGATCGCAAGCAAAGCGCAGCAGTTATACTAGGTGGGTTTGGAGGGCATGCCCCATCCAAGAAAATTCTGATGGTCTAAATGCTGATTGTCTGTGTCTATATGGTATTGTCCCCTTCTATCTTGTTTCCTCCTTTCTCCTTTCTTCTTCCCCTCTTTTTTTCCTTTTTTTATAGGGGGGGGGGCAAGGCCTGTCGGGCCCCTGCCCCTGGATCCACCAATGTATTTACCTATTCACATAGTATATATTGTAAGGGGTTGAGAGTAGTTTAAGGTGGATGATATACAGAATCAGACTGATGTACATACATTTCTGGTCTACAGCTGGTAATCAGTAGGATTACATAGTGCGTAGCATTTGAAAACTGGATGTTGTTATGAACATGCAAGTTATATTCACACTGCATGAACGTCACGTTTTTTCATGTTTTTTTTAAAGCGGCTTTAAGTATATATCAGATAGATTTCAGTCCAATCTTTGCTTGAATGACAACATTCATGCAGTGTCCCCACACTCAGCTTCGCTTTCTAGCTAGAGTCTTCAGGCATTGCATTGGTTTAAAACTGTCTTGGTATACACAAGACCTGTACACAATACCGTATACGGAAATGCTGGCTTCAGCAGAAAAGGAGAAGTGAAAAATAGTAATCAAATATTGTCACCCCATAGCAGTCTATACTTAGAAGGCAATCTGTAACCTGAACAATCCAACAAGAAAGACTTAATCATTTCAGTATGAAATGCTAAAGTAATCTGCCTTAAAGTAATACAAAATGTCCAAATGAGAATTCATCAACTTACCACCTTTGAAAATACATGGACAGCATGTGCTATAAATCATTTGGCAGGATTTTAGAAATATACACCACCAGTCTATACAACAACGTTTTACCCATGTAGGACATTTGGTTCTGCAGATTTTGTTCTTTGCAGGCCCGGCTTAATTTTTGCAGGCCTGGATATTGGAGTACAATCTTGCTATTCAAAAATGTTATATTAAGCAAGTGTGTGTACTGACAATGGTAATAAATAGGGGTTCTGTATATGTTGCAGTTATATAAATCATCGTAATATGACTGAATTACTGAAGAACACGACGGAAAATATCCAAGCTTTCTGTTTTATGCTGATACAATGTGAGAAGGTTTTGCTGTCTAGTGTGCACCTTCTGTGGCATAATTCTGAAGCATTACACTACTAAAGGTTGATAGAGATCAGCATGAAGCAATTTCTCCTAGACCTGATTTTCTTGAGGGAAGGCAAGCGGTTGTCAGTGTGTAAATGGGTATAGAAAGCGTTGCTATGGTGCTACCCCACTTTGTATATTTGACCTTACAATGGTTGCCTTTACCTCACTACTTACCTAATACCTAACCCTGCCACCGAGACTGCATCTTACTTCCTGCCTGCCTGCTGTTGATATAGCCACCTGCTCTTCTGCCGTCTCCTAATTAGTTATTCAGCACTTGTTTCCTTCACTCTCCCTCTTCTTCTATGCTATCATTCCAGCACTTGCTCTACTTCTATCATCATCCTCTACCACCCAAACCATCCCTAAAACTTGTGCACACTCCTCCGACATCCCATCAGTGGCGGATCAAGGATTTTCTAGAGGGGGGGGCCCAAACCTGGCCAAACATGGAGTGACTGCTTGTTCCTGCGCACAGTGCAAGTGAAGCGCAGCGCAAGTGAATCACATGCTCCCCCCCCCCAAGAAAATGCTGTTGGTTTGTGTCTATATGGTATTGCCCCTTTCTCTCTATTCTCCCCTCTTTTCTCCTCTCTCCTTCCCCTCTTTTTTTAAATGATTTTTTTTTAATCTGTTTTTTTTTTTGGGGGGGGGGGGGGGGGCAAGGCCCGTCGGGCCACCCCCTGGATCTTACAATGCCCCTTCTTCCTCCTGTCCACCAGTGCCCTCTGTTACATGTCACATTGGGCAGGGGTTTCACCTACCAATCTACATTCTTGGTATTTCCTTACTTAGTGACAACGTCAGTACAGGAGTTCATGAATTTGAGAACTTACTATTCCAGTCACAAAGATTAGGGCGTTCAGGCCATTTTTATTGAGTGCAGAAAAGTTATGTTTTTTGTACAGGATAGATAGACAGGGTCTTAACAAAGAGAATTCTGAAAGAATTGTGAATCTACCACCACTAGAACATAGTTAAATTGGGTTTTCTTTGCAAAAAGTAAGGTGTTTTGGGAGGACAAGAGAGCCCTGTCTAACCATGCAGTGGATTGGTCCTGAAATAGCACTCCCCTGCTACAGTGTGAGTGGCAGGGATCCAGGTGCAGTGGAGGGTGACTTACATGGGGAATGTACTACTCCTTAGAAAAGGTAGATCCACATAAGTGTAAATATGGGGGTCATTTCCTTTCCAATCACTTTGTTCTTCAGACAGGAGTAAATATATATGGGAATTAAATGTGTGATCCCACATTTTTATGCCCCTCTATTTTAAAGGTGATTCCATGACTTTTAGGAAATATTTTGCTGTAGATCTGGATCTGGTAGTCCATATAACATGTGGGATATATGTAAATGTAGGGCTATATCTTAGCATTACAATCCAATCATTTAGGGATTGACTGCACAAATACCCTCTCCCAGAAATCTATTCTAGTACAGGGCAGTTGCTGGGCAGCTATCAATTACTAGTGCCAAAATATGGGCCTGCACAGGGAGCACACACTCCCCACTTTCTTCTCACTCACTCATATAAAACCACAAGTGGAAATGTACAAATGTTTGCAGAAACCACACATTGTGTAGAGTGAAACCATAGCTTTCAGATAGTGTGAACATAACTGTGTTTTTTTGTGTCAATTAGCCATAAATGAGACATGAGTGTAAATAGAGGACAAAACTGCTGGGTGTCTGTGCCATGGCAGGCCGCTCTGAACACCCTACAAAGATCTTCAAGAAAGACTCTTTGAAATTCAAAGTTTCAGACTGGAAATCTACCGAAAGTGCACCAAAGTGCTCCTTAATGAAGTTGTCAATCTGTGTGCTACAACCTTAAAGTGCCAACAGGGTTCTTTCACTGTCTGACATTTCAATGTCCTGTTGTACCCCCACTAGACCCTAACCTAATCACACATCCCAATCAAATCAGCAGTGGTGCAAATACTATGGCTTACAGGTCCAAATTTAACAGTGTAGTATCTTTAAGAGACAAATTCCCTCAGATAATGCTAAGGTTGTGCAGATGTAGTCTGGGGGGATAGATTAGGGGTCTATAGCTCCCTACTACAACAAGTACCAAGAAGCCTGTCCTATTGAATAGAGTCAATCAGCTGAGAACACAGTGGGAGTCTCCTCCCCTCAATGTGGAGGATTGTTGTGTGGAGAAGCCAAAGTGGAATAGGGTTAGAGGGGGCTAGTCTCTATACAACAGCCACCACACACAGCTCATATTCAAATAGCACTGCCTCCAGTCAGCCTGATATTATGCCACCATATTGATTCCTTCTGACCCATGTCAGAAATCCAAGAGCTAGCAGTCTTTGTGATGTATTTGACCTGGGAGTGGAGGTGATGACTGCATCTGTGCAGCACTGTATTGGAATCATCCTGATCTAACTAAAGGTCCTTATCTGCTTATTCCTGCATGATCCAATCCCCCAGCACTACTCCAACTGTCCGTATAATGTACTTAATTCTCAGTATTATGTCAACTGTAAGCCTCACATACACCTCCCTATTATCCCCAAGTTATCCTTGCCGATTTGGCCAGTGTGCTGATCCAGTAAAAGGTCATCAGTCTCACTGTCTTTCTTGCCAACAATCTCTTACCAAGTTGCCTGCCTTTGCCTCATTAAAGGGAATTGCTGGTTCCTACACAGAAGCTACCTGGCGGCAAAAATCGAAGCTCATGAAAAGTATTCTTGAAGCTGTATGCATATTCTTACATAGACCACTTTCCCTAAATCAACTTTTTGTATTTGATATTTTGACAGTATACTTCCATTGTTCTCATATATTCACTGCTAGGATACCCATAGGATCCTATAATTAAGGCAAAAGAAATATTTTTCCAAAACTCATGCCTTTCTCATTTCATCCATGACCCCCTGTTTTATTGGTCCTAAAATGTTTGTATAGATGTCCATTTTACATTACCAAGGTTTGGTTGCAATATCAATAGAAGAAGGGGATTATCCATGACAAATAATATGAAAATGCTGTTTTCCTATTCATTTCTATAGTTAAGGTACTCCTTTGTTCAAATGGCCGTATCATGAAAGTTAATACTGTGACATGGTAATTTCTTTTGATTTTCTATTAGATAATAAACCAAACTAACATAATCCTGAGTTATATGCAAAAGTCAATAGAACATCAGTAATCCTGCGACAAGTAGCGAGTCCCTTTAACCACAAATTGTACCTTTCTTCATCTATAACCTCTGCATGAGTACTGAACATGGTGATACTAGATAGAACCAAGAAGTCAAACCACTAGGTGTTATATTTGAAGCCCTGGCAGTTCCGATGAGTGGCTGACTTCTACTTCTATTACTGACTTCTACAGTACTAGCTAGTCATGTGGAGCTTTAGAGGGTAGGCTGGAGATGACTGATAGGGAGGAAAGAGTGAAGGCTGCTTTGCTAGCATAATGACAATCTGACCTGAGGCACAGCTATAGGGGCCTGGCACTCACAAACTGTGAGAGGAACTACCATGCACTAGTTTTTGTAAATGACTGGTAAGAAAGAGGTTCATCTTGAAGCCATCTGGTGATGGAAGAATTGTAGCCATATCAGGCCAGTAGCTGATGGGTCGTAGATAAGCTTCATATATTTCACGTGGCACTTCCTCTTTTTGTCATTTATGTCATCTCCCATCTGACCTCTTGGATATTTCAAATTAGCTTTGAGCATAGTCTGTCCATTACCTTGCCTTGATCTCCAACCAGCTAGGTCCAGATTATATAGTTAGAGCAGGGTAATAACCAACATTCCCGAATCATCAGCAACATGTATTTGCTTGCTGCAACCAACATTGTCAAATAGGCGGATAATATTTTTTTAATCAGACTTTTTATTGAAGCATATGTGTCAACTTTCCTATCACGCACCTCTTGGTGAGATCCTCAGACATTTTTTTTTTCATTTCTCCTTCCTTTTTCTTTTACTATGGGAGGAAACACTCCCAGCCCCTCACACAATGTTTACCAACTAATAAGTGCAAACACTAATTTTGCCATGGCCAACCCATGAAATATCATCATGGCAATTCATCTAAGGTCCTATCATGTAAAGGAATTGTATTTTCAAAATACCAGCGTAAAATGAAAATGTCTTGAGGAGGATGGTTGCTGTGTAAAGCACTCAGGTCCTCACCTGAAACAGGTAATCAGTGAGAGTTACAACTTGTGTTCCCAGTTAGGCAAGTGTTAAACCGTTGAAATGCGGCGAGTGCAGGTAAATGGAGAGAAGTAGGTGGAGAAGGGGGAGTAAAAAACAAGCAGTTAATCTTTTAGGGTGAGCAAAAAAGGTCTTAATCTGCACAGTAAGTCTGGCAAAGGTGGCAGACAAGTGAGGGATACTCTTGGAGTTCACTCTTTTCCCACAGACTTGCACAGTACCTCACTTCTTCCCTGAGGTGTTGGCCTTTCCCCAGTTGCCAACCTGAGGAGACACTAAGTGTAAGCCCTCGTATCTATCTTATATGAATTCATCAGTTTTCCCTGGGTGATTCCTTGTTCTCCTTTGGGGTGATACATTTAGGCTGTGTATTTTCCTTTTGCCAATCTATTCCTTCCTTCTTGTTAATAGCCTCCTTCCTTAAGCCATCTTTCCTCCCTCACCTTATAGTTCCCTTTCCCCCCACTTTCTCAGTTGATGATGTCTACTCAACTTGTGTGAATTCGTTATTCTTTGATTTATTATCTTGCATACTTGTCTCTGCCCAAACTCATATACCACCTTGTCCTCTATTCCTCTTAACTGAAGCTGTTGCCTCAACACAATTCAACTTTGTCTTCATAAAATACAGGATCACACTCTCACTCGTTTATACCCTGCTATTAGAAAAACAGGCTGAAATATGCTGAGCACTATATTTAGAATCCCCTGAGGCATGGCAGGCCCAGATGTGAAGCAGCCTCAGGGGTTCATAAATCAGATTTTGCCCAAATTTGTTATAGGGTGTTGAAGCGACCTTTGTCCGCTGGTCACAGCCTGAGAAATGTTTATTGAAGCTTGCAACACACACTTGCTTGCACAGTAAATTATGACCTACTAACTCTACATTCTTTGGTCTATTGTTATATTATCCCAGCTTATTTCTGTAGTTAGATAAATTAAATTACCGTTACCTAACATTTTGGAGGCATATTAATGATAATTAAGACAGGCCTTGTATTTATTCCTGTCCTAAATGCATGCAGCCGAAACTAATCACTCAAAATATATGCATATGACATCAAAGATCATTTTGGGTAGACATAGATGTGACTGATAGAAACCAAATTGATTTAGTTTTTTCTGGTAGTGATGCATGGGGGATGGCCTAAGGCATTGAATAACAGGAATGAGTACCTGAAGTGTTGTATACTGGTGGAGATTTAGACATTGATCACAGGAGGCACTCCTCACCACAAAACCTTCTCTCATTTTTAAGAGACAATTTTTAAGAGACAATTTAACCTTTATTAGTCTTTTTGAGTATCACAGTTACATGAATTCTCTTCAGTCACTCTATGTATATAAATAAAATACGATAAAACTAGAGTTAGACTGGGTGTATCCTTTTAGATGATATTTAAACAAGACTAGAAATCACAATACTTGTTACACACTTTTCTCACCAGGCAAGTTTCACACTACACACTTACCGGTAGTAAATACAATTTGCAATTTTTATGTGACCGAGTACATAATCATTAAATACTTGACCAAAAAAGTTTGGATGATCTTCAGCGAGGCTGATTTTACAGATCACCCATTTACTTTGTTACTTAGACATGATTTATATGTTTATACATGGTTCTTGTTTGTACAAATAGAGGTGTAAAAACCATTTTTCTAAACCTTGCTTTTGTCTACGTCAATTTTGACTATAAAGATTATCACAGAGTCAATTGTAATGAGGAAAAATAAATATAAAAACAATGATAACATGTAAAACAGTATTCACAACGACATTTTCAATATCATCAGGTAAAGATATTTCTCGTGTTTTTTGGAATTGTGTTCGCTAACATTTGCTTTACTTGTTTCTTGAACATGGAAATAGTCTCAGAATTTCTTACTTCAGCTTTCAACATGTTCCATTCCTGTGATACATATACTTCAAGTGAACGTTGGTATGCTGCCGTGTGTATGATATCATATTTTAAAATTGGAGCTAAAAAGGCTCTAGTCCTGTATACATTTGTTGCACAATTTTTTTGATTTTTTGCTAGTTTGTAACCTTGTAGTCTGGCATGATATGTCCTTCTTTCATTTAACATGGGTAAATCAGCCTGCTGATGTACATAGTCTGTTGATGATAACATGGGTAGTTTCAAACAATGTTTTAAACATCTATTTTGAATTCTCTGTAAATCAGACAATAAATCTGCATTAGCACCGTTATATAAAATGTCCGAGTAGTCTATTACCGGTAAAGCGTATGTTTTATAAATTCTTAATAGAATATCAGTTGGTACAAAAGTTTTTAGATTTCCTAGTAAGTACGACCTAAAACCAAGTGATTTTTTTAAGTCCTTAACGTATGCATTATAAGTCAGCTCATAATCTAAAATAATTCCTAAATATTTATACGATTGTACAAAGTGTAATCTCTTGTCATTAACTATCACATTTGTGTTATTTAAATGTAGACTTTTATACCTTATAGATGATGTAAAATATACCAATTTCGTTTTCGATTCATTCATAGACAATTTGTTTTTTGATGACCACTCAGCATAAGAAGCCAGACCAGACTCTAGGTAAGGTTTTATGAGTTCTGGATTTGTCCCATGTGAATATAAAACCGTGTCGTCAGCGTATAACAGAATTTTTACATTTTCCATATTTTGTACAACATCATTTACATAGATTAAAAACAATAAAGGACCTAAAATACTTCCCTGAGGAACACCACACGTGAGCCCAAGGGGAGGTGAAGTCACTCCGTTTGCTATAGTAACTTGTTCTCTATCAGCCAGGTAGTTTTTTAAACATTTTAAGTTATTATTTTTTATCCCATATTTTTCTAATTTTTTGAATAATATTGAGTAATTTACGCAATCAAAAGCCTTCATTGTATCGATGAAAGCTGCCATAGTTGCCCTCCCTTTATTTCTCTCCCTTAAAATGTCATTTGTTAATTTAGATATTGTGTCTAAAGTTGAACGAGCTTTACGGTATCCTCCCTGAATTTCAGTCAAAATATTGTTGTCTTTTAAATGTGTTGATAATGATGTGTGAATTAATCTTTCTAAAATTTTACCGGGTAGAGGTAACTGGCTAATAGGTCTGTAGTTTGATACATTCGTGAGATCACCTGATTTTGGGAGAGGTGTCACTGTTGCAATTTTCCATTTTTTTGGAATATCACTTTTTTTTACAGCGAGGCTTAAAATCCTAGTAAAACATGTAAGCATACATAACACAGCGTCTTTAAAAACCTTTGATGAAATATTTTTCAACGAAGATGACTTACTCACATTGATATCCTTTATAACACACTTTACATTTTCAGTTCTGATATCAATAGGAGGCATTTCATTAATACATGCTTCTCCTGAAAAAGACCATTCTGAGGTGTGTTTTCTTGCGAGTTTAGGGCCTATGCCCGTAAAAAACATGTTTATAAATTCAGATATTTTTTCCTTTTCGATAACATTTTTATCGTCATCACATAAATTTATTAAGTTTGATTTTCCTTTCTTAGAGGGTACAATTGCTTTCATAGCTGCCCAAAATTTCTTTGCATCTTTGGCATTTCTATTTATTTCATCGACAACGAATGTTTGCTTAGCTTGTTTGATGTTTGTGCAGCATAAATTTTTTAGTCGGTTTGAACAATCCCAATCAAGAATTCTATTAGTTCTACGTGCTTTTTTCAGAGCCAGGTTCTTTTCAATTATTTGTGCTGTGAGCTCAGGTGTTAGCCATGGCTCCTCTTTGTATTTAATCTTAAAATGTTTTATGGGGCACATAACATCAAGAACCTTATTTATATTGTTTTCGAATATGTCCCATAGATATTCCACGTCTTCAGAGTTATCAAATTCGTCCCACAACATATTTCTGAACGATTCATTAAATTTGTTTGTGTCATAAAACTTATAGGACCTGCCGACAAAGTATCTAGTTTCATGTTGTACAGTTTTCATCGATCTGCCTGTCCCAGGGGCCCAAGGGTGGGTGTAAGAGCAGGAAGGAGGCTATACAGGAGGGGCCTGGGCTGGGAGGGGCATGCATAAGGGGAGTCTAGGGACATAGGGCAGGTTTGGTTTGCAAACTAGGCAGTGGCCCTAGGGGCACACAGGCAGGGCTAGGTTGGTAAGAGGAGGGGTGAGAGTATGTAGTAGTGTGGCTGCAGTAGGGCAGGGAGCTGACAGAGACATTTGGCTGCAGTGAGCAAGGATGCTTCCATCCTATTAACCTGCCAGGGGACTGGATCCTTATCCACTGTGAGGTAGAACATAGGCAGGTCAGGCCTCTAGGGTCTAATATATATACGGTGTATGGTGTGGCATAGGAAGATGGTTCAAACTATATCTATTGCATTAAGTAGGTAGCTGTTACCTACCATAAACAAGATCTGTGAATATATGCTAAAGGGGCTGCCTTTATACCATATATATATGGTAGATAGTATAGGTAGTTCCTAAACCGTTAAGAGAGGGATTCAATATTGGTAGCTCCAATACTATTGGTTTGTGTTCTTATTCTCAGACATGGCAGGCCATTATCACAGATTTACATATTCTAATATTTGGGTAGATGGAAGGATATGCTTAAATTAATCATGACCAAGATCATTTCCTTGTTCCCTAAAACATGGAGTGTTGCTCTCCTTTCACAGAAACACGTTCAGGGTCCGACTGTAATGACACTGCTTGCATGATTAAGGTTGTTTTCACCGCTTTAAAAGTAACATTTGAAGCTGTGATCGAAATAAAACACAGTGCTTAAAATCTCAAATGCCGAATTCCGAAACTCCATTATTGATTGCCATTCAATTATTTTACTTCGGAAAAAGTGAGAAAGCATTTGGTAATTTTTCTTACAGGTTTTTACTCATTTCCCCATGCAAACGTTAGGTGGAAAGCTCACGCTCCCAAATAAATAGGCCCCAGGCTTTACACCACCTGAAATTATTCACATTCAACTCAAATGTCTTTTGTCTCATTTGCCAACAATGGAAGCAGGAAAGCTGATCAGGATACATGGGTCTGATATGAACTGCTACTGAGAAAAGATGTGTTGTATTTGTGAACCACTAGTTGGTGCCACCTGTAAGATACTGTGATGACCATTCAGTGTCTCCTCCAGGAAATTAAAAGACTAATGTGGGTTGGTCAGTACTGACCAACCTGACAATAAGAACTTATCTAGGTTGTTCGTATAGGGAGCCAAAAAATGACTAACTAGGTTAGGTAATAGTGACTGAGAGATTGGTCGTATAGGGAGCTTAGGAATATCAGTGTAGTTTCCATAGAGGGTGCATACAAGATTACACATTCCAGTCACAACAGAACTATGGTTCAGTCAACAACATTTACAGGTACAAAGTCCAAGATGTCGTGAGATGGGGGCATTTCGAAGATGGGAGGTGAGATGATGCCTGCATCCGGACATATTGACATCTTGCTGATTGAACTGGACTGCCTCCCATTCTACCGTGCATACCCCCCATCAGACCCCTGGACACCAACGCACCTGACATCCCACTCCCTAAGACCCCCTCCTCCATGGCCACACATATCCCTCTGATATGACTAACCCACATGCTCTAAATACTATACTACATGATATCTACTGTCTCTGCCGCACCTCCTTTATCCATTTGGGAGATGCATGGAGCATGGAGGGATTGTATGTCTCTGTACATTTGACACTGACTGGCCAATATCATGAGGAGCTTTCCAGGTGCACCACAGCTCTAGGGAGCTGCATGTCAGAATGTGCCGGGACCTACCATCGACTCAAATCTCTCATGAGTGATCGGGGTTGTGGTTATCACACAGTTATTCACCAACAGAAGCTGCAGCTATGTAGAGTTGGTCTGTCTGGCTAGTGGATAGCATCTGCAATATTCCATGTGTGAATTAGTATTTTCTCAGATCTGTGTCACATTTTTGATTATTGGAATTTTTCATAAAGGCAAGGAATCATATAATGTGCTTAATAACCTTACCATCTAACATTTAACTCTGGAATACCACAAAGTGTCACGATTCCCTCTAAATATGCTCCATTCTCGGCCCAAGAATGATTTGCATCGCTTGTATAAACAAGTCTCCCAACCAAGACGTCCTTCAAACCACTTGCATATCTGTTGAGGATAAGCAAACCACCTCTCAACATCAAGGAATGTGAAGCCATAAAATAGTCACCCTTTTGAAATCTAGTTACTATTCTGTTATTCCCTCAACCAGTCAGGTATTACTTTATGTGAACACGCCTGTCCCCAATCCAAGACAAGTACTGCTTTGCGTCTGTTAATGCAATCCATTTTTCAAGTATACTGAGGCCACCTTATTTGCACAGCCTGTTGAGATTATGGAAGAATCCTGCCCATGTAACCTGAAACACAATCTTTACTTTGTTAAAGACGATTTTTACATGATGTCGATTAGTCAATCTGTCTGATCCATCCCTAAAGTGCCTGGAAGTTTGTGTTTACAGTATGTCCTAGCTCCATCCCCTTGTATGCTCACTGAGTCCAAATGTTATCACACGTTCCAATCAGAACACAGCTGTGGACCGACCAATAGGGGTTATCTGTTTATGGCCCCCTGGATATTGCACTGACTATGCCTAGATGTGCTGAGTTACTCTTACTTTTTATGTATAAATGTATTTGCCTTCAGAGTATGGTAGGTTAAGTGATCATACCTCCCTACTATAAAAGTACCAGGATGTCTGTTCTATCAAATCAGCAAAGAACACAGTGGGAGTTGTTGAGAAGAGGTGCTAGAAGTGGGCTAGAAGACTTCACTTTCCATATAACACCCAACACACAGCTCATATTCAAATACACACAGGCAAATATCAGAGTCACCCAATGTCGCCAATACTACCCTCATACAAGGGTCAGGCACTGCTGGACTATAATAGATGAGTCAAGGGCCATTCTAGTGAGGGTCAGGCTAGGCTGGACATTCAATAACAGGCTGGACTTTGGCAAACTTGCTTGAAAGTCTGGCCATGCTGGGTCCTCATGCCACAGTCTGACAATGCTGGACTCTTGCAGGCTGAAAGAGACTCTCCCCAGAGTCCAGCATTGCCAGACTATGCCATGAGGATCCAGCATGGCCAGACTTTCAAGCAAGTTTGCCAAAGTCCAGCCTGTTATTGAATGTCCAGCCTAGCATGACCCTCACTAGAATGGCCCTTGACCCATCTATTATAGTCCAGCAGTGCCTGACCCTTGTCTGAGAGTGGTTTAGGCGACATTGGGTGACTCTGATATTTGCCTCTGTGTAGCACTCCCTCCAGTCAGCCTGATATTATGCTGTCATATTGATTCTGTCTGGCACATACCAGAAATCCAAGAGCTAGCAGCTTTTGCGATGTATTATTTTGGCCTTGGAGTGGAGGTGATGACTACATCTGTGTAGCACTGTATTGACCTTGTCCTGATCTAACTAAAGCTCCCTATTCCTGCCTGCTGCCTGACCTTAACTGTTGTCCAACTCACCACTCTAAGTACCCTTCACATGTACTCCTTTCTCAACCAGACAATAGTCTGTCAACTGTGTTAGCATCCCAGACCTTCGGAACACCCGATTTCTCTAGCCAGTGTCCCCATTCTGGGAAAAGATGTCACTCTTCCTGACATCCCTGACAATAACCTCTCACCCAGTTAGCTGCCCTAGCTTCATTCACTACCCATTGTGCCTCTCTTTATTTATCAAAGAATATCTAACGTCCCTCCATCTTCCTCTCCAGGTCTACACCCAAATCGATTCATCTTCTCCCGGATCACTAGACATAGAGATACTGACCAGAAGCAAGAAGTCACAACCATGCACTAGGTGTATAGATTATTAGGAGCCTTGACAGGCCATTGAGTGGCTGAATATTAGGGATTTCAAGCACGGTACAGAGCCTTGAGAAGTACCAGAGAGTATGAGTGAGGGTAGACAAGTGATAGTGAGGAAGGCAGGAGTAGGTTGAAGCCATTTCACACCTGACACCAACCTGTTATTATTATGACAATTTGACTGTTGGGAATATCTTCAGGCAACTGGCACTCACAGAATATGCCGAGACCTGCCATGCATTATATTTTGTCACATGAGCGATGAGAGAGACCTGAGGCTACATATGTTTCATGTGGCATTTCCTCTTTTTGTCTAATCTATTCTGTCTCACAACTGACCTGCTTGATATTTCAAATTAGCCTTGAGCAGAGTATGTCCGTTACCTCCACCCCCCTCCCGCTAGCCTGTAGGTAAAGCAGTATGTATTCTCTGTTCTCCACATTCTTTATCTCTCGTCCGTCACTCCATCTTTCTTATCCACCTCTAGTCATCCATGTCCGTGTTGCATCTTTACATTTCATCTTGTTCTCTGCCACTCCCTGCCACAGCTATTGGTACCATAATCTCCCATTTCCCCTTTCTATATCACAATCCTGGTCATAAGAAACGCTGCCCCAAAATAGGATGCTATATTTAGAATCCCCTGAGGCATGGCAGGCCCAGATGTGCAGCAGCTTCAGGGGTTCATGAATCAATTATCAGTAAATTTGTTTTAGATAGCGGAGGCATCTTTTGTAGGCTCTTAATAGAGTCATGAGCTCAACAATGTTTTTCAGAGCTTCTGATGCACACCAATTGGGCCATCAAAATGTGGTGATTTAACAGTTCATTCTGTGATCATTGACTGTTATAGTATTTCATACTATCTTATCCCTGTAGTAGGAGAAATGAAATTGATATTGATTTTTCTATTCTTTTGGTTTTAGAGGCACATCCATGTACCTTTATGTATGAGGCTTTTTCTTCTTCCTGGACAATGATCACTCAAAATATACATCGCACATACACACCTGATTAGAACATACACAGAAATGACTGCGCTAAACCAAAAAGTATTTATTTTTCTGGTGGACGGCTGGTGCACGTGGGTGGTGACAAGTTAGACTCTCCCTGACTATTTGCCTGCCTAATTAAATATCACATCAATGTCACAGGGTAGCCTGTACCGTGTAGATAGCCATACACTATGGTGTCAACTATTGCATGTAACCTATTGTAACAGACAGCGGAAAACGTGACAGCCCCACGGGGGAATCGAACCCCGGCCCCTCCGCTCCGCAGTTGAGAATGCTACCGCTACACCACAGGGCTAGCTGCTTCTCCACTGCTCTGCTACTGTACTTACGCTACCACAGGTGGGCAATGCGCTCTCCACGCACGCTTGGGCTGCCCCGAGCGGTACGTGCCCGCTACACTGTAATGATGTGTGTGTTAGGAGTGAGCTCCTTAGTTCTAATAATTTAGACATTGATACCCAAAGACACTCCTTACCACAGATTCTTTTGGCCGTCGACATACCTGTCGTCGGGGGTTCCAGGGTGGGTGTATGACTAGAGAGGAGGCTGTACTTAAAGGAATGGGACTGGGACGGGCATTGGTAAGGGATGTTTAGGGCATGGGACAGCTTTGGTTTCCAAACTGGGCAGTAGCCCCTGGGGTACACAGACATGGCTAGGCTGGGCGGGTTGAGGGGTGGTGGTATGTAGCAGTGTGGCTGCAGTAGGGTTGGGTGGGGGATCTGACAGTATTGAGCTGCTGTGAACAAGGATCCCCACGTCCAAATAACCTACCAGGGGACTGGAGCTCCCTCCACTGGGGGGTAACACAAGCAGGTCAGGCCTCTAGACTATAATATGGGGTGTGTGGTATAGTATAAGGGGATGCCATTGTTTTTGGTAGAGGAGTTTTCCTCTATTTTGTTTGGAGAACCCTTACACCATATACCATATAAATGTACATGATAATAAGATTTAGGTATACAATTATTTCGAAGTGAATGGAAAGATCTAGTTTGTGTTAATCTTCAATGTTTGGATACAACCGCATGTTGGCAGATTGTTGAAAACTCCAATTCATGTACAAGATAGTTTGTCCAAATGAAAATATTATACAAAGCTCAACTCAAACCACAAATATGATTTCCTTCTAATTAGTGTTGTTTTCGTCCATGCAAGCATGTTTGGGGGTATGCTGATGATAATACTTACATGATTATGCCTATCTTAAAAATGGAAAGGACCAATTTGAATTGTATTCCAAGTAAACACTGTTCTTAACATCTCCAAAGTGAAATTCCAAAACTCCATATATTGACTACCATTCAATTACTCTACTTGGTAAAAGGCGAGAAAACCTTTAGACATTTGGGGTTTTCCACTACTCATTTCCAAAGGTAAAAGTAAAAAGCTCACGGCCCCAAATGTACCCTGAGCTTTCCAGCAGCTGAGTACCCTCACAGTTAACAAAAATGTATTTTTGCAATGTTCAAATGGTGGAGAAAAAAATAGCAATACCGATTGGAATAGTTTTAGAAATGAAGCTAATCTTATAATATTATACGTACAGCTCCTCATGCTTCCATCTTCACCAAGCCCCCAAACTAGTACAAACTCAGTTTACTGCATGGCTTCTGGAGATGGGCTGCATTTATGGAGAACAGAAGTCCCTAAACATCTCATTGATTATGCCCGGATGTTGCACTGATGTACTCTCAGTCACAGGGTGGTGACAGGAAGGGGGGGGGGGGGTGTGATGCCTCCACCCTACACTAAACAGGTCCAAACAAGCATCTCATACTAAACTGTAAATCTGCAAATAAAACTACCCGCTGAATATGTGTAAGTATTGTAGGAGAAAAGTGTTTCATGTAGTAACCTAAAGTGTCCAAGCCACATACTATACATCAGCATTATCCGAATCAGGCCTATATTTTGCACGTCGCTATATTGGTTCCTTCTAGCATGTGACAAAAATTCAGGAATCGGCACTGTTTTGGGAGATGTCGTGAGATGGGGGCATTCCCAGGCTGGGATGTGAGATGATGCCTGCATCTGCACGTATTGACATCTTGCTGAGACTGTGTCTCACGACCTTGGGCCAATGTTTTTGTCTCTGACCAGGTGCCGTCTCTGACCAGGTACCGTCTCTGACCGGGTGCCGTCTCTGACCGGATGCTACTTTGGGAGTTTAGTTACAACAGGAGGCTAATTATAATTACATAACAACTGCCATAAAGTTTCTACAAATCCTTATATATATATGACTATAGGTTAAAATTTAAATTAAATTAAATTTTGACACCCAGTCAGAGACGGCACCCAGTCAGAGACAAAAACATTGGCCCAAGGTCGTGAGACACAGCCCTGATTGAACTGGACTGCCTCCCATTCTACCATGCATACCCCCCATCAGACCCCTGGACACCAGTGCACCTGACATCCCACTCCCTAAGACCCCCTCTCCATGGCCACACACATCCCTCTGATATGACTCCCTACATATCCTGAATCTAATGTTGTACAACATGATGCTTGCCATGTCTCATGCCTGCCTCTCTTACTTATTGATATTGTCCCTTTGTCTATCAGGGAGATGTATGGTATATGGCAGCTGTATTGTACATGTCTGTATAGCTTTTGACACAGACTGTTCAATGATAACAATAAGGCTTGACCAGAGGCACAGGTCTAGGCAGCTGCCATTGACACGAGCCTCCTGTGAGTGATGGCATGGCCGCAGGTCATATAGAAACAGAAGCTGAAGCTATGTAGACTGTTTGGCTGGTGAACAGTGTCTGCTATATATATATATATGTATATATATATATATATATATATATATATATATATATATATATATATATATATATGTATATACATGTATGTATATATATATATATATATATATATATATATATATATATATATATATATATATTATGTGGGAAATTGTCACATGTATTAGTATTTCCTCTATTCTTTGTTACTTCCTCGAGTAAAATATTGTCATGGTATTTAAATCTGTTGAATGTTTCTTAAATATCTGTAATTATATTATGTTCCTACCCAGGTAGAAAATATCATGATAAATAGCATGATTTATCATGTTGAACCATGATATATCATGATTTATCATGATAAATCATGACATATCATGTTTTCTTCCATGATGATTAATCATGATAAATTATACTTTATTATGATATTACCTCTTTAGAGGGGAAATCATGATTAATCATGTTTTCTTCTACCATGATATATCATTGTAAATCATGCTTTATCATGATCTAACCTCCTGAGAGGGAAAACATGATTTATTATGATTTTACCTGACCATATGAAATAGTAATTTATCATGATTTTATTCATTGAGAGAAAACATGAATTATCATTATAATACCTGACCATGATTAATCTTAATATAATTATGTTTTGTCGTGAACTCACTCATAGAGGGGGAAAAACATGATTTACCATGATTTCACCATACTATGATTAATCATAGTACAACATGATTTATCATGATTTCACCCAATGAGAGGGAAAACATGATTTATCATGATTTTACCTTACCATAATTTATCATAGTATATATCATGATTTATCATGATCTCACCCAATGAGAGGGAAAACATGATTTATCATGATTTTACCTTACCATAATGCATCATGATATACCATGATTTATCATGATTTTACCAATTTATCATGATCTCACCCAATGAGAGGGAAAATATGATTTGTCATGATTTTACCTTACCATAATTTATCATAGTATATCACAATTTATCATGATTTTACCCATTGAGAGGGAAAACATGATTCATCATGATTTAAATTGACCATAATTGATCATAAAATATCATCATTTACTATGATCTCTCCAATTGATAGGAAAACCACCCCGCCCCTAGGAAGCTGTGGGAGGTGGTGGGCGACTGTGGGAGGTGTAGGGTTCCCTACCCAGGCTACTCCGCTCCTAGGAAGCTGTGGGAGGTGGTGAGCGACTGCATGCACCCAGGTAGAAAAATATCATGATAAATATCATGATTTATCGTGTTGAACCATGATCTATCATGATAAATCATAATTAAACATGTTTTTGTCTACCATGATTAAGCGTAATAAATCATACTTTACTAGGATATTACCTCTTGAGAGGGGAAATCATGATTAATCACATTTTCTACCACCATGATTAAATATGATTAATCATCATATATCATGATCTTACCACCTGAGGGGCGAAATCATGATAAGTGCTGTTTTCTTCTATCATGATAAATCATACTTTATGGTAATGTTAGCCCTTGGGAGGGTAATTCTGATAAAACATGTAGGGCTTCTCTGCTCCGCCTATCCCGCCCCCAGAAAGCTGTGGGAGGTGGTGGGCGACTGTTGGAGGTGTATGGCTTCTCTACCCGGTCTACCCCGTCCCTAGAAAGCTGTGGGAGGTGGTGGGCGACTGTGGGAGGTGTAGGGCTTCTATACTCCGCCTATCCCGCCCCCAGAAAGCTGTGGGAGGTGGTGGGCGACTGTTGGAGGTGTATGGCTTCTCTACCCGGTCTACCCCGTCCCTAGAAAGCTGTGGGAGGTGGTGGGCGACTGTGGGAGGTGTAGGGCTTCTATACTCCGCCTATCTCGCCCCCAGAAAGCTGTGGGAGGTGGTGAGCGACTGTGGGAGGTGTATAGCTTCTCTACCCGGTCTACCCCGTCCCTAGAATGCTGTGGGAGGTGGTGAGCGACTGTGGGAGGTGTAGGGCTTCTCTACCCGACCTACCCCGCCCTTAGGAAGCTGTGGGAGGTGGTGGGCGACTGTGGGAGGTGTATTGCTTCTCTACCCGGCCTACCCCTGCCCCTAGGTAGCTGTGGGAAGTGGTGGGTGAGTGGGAGGTGTAGGGCTTCTATTAGGGACCACAACACACTGAAGGTGGCAGGTCGAGTGTATTTATTGAGGTCATCAGAAATCAACTGCTACTGTATGGATGTACGGGGCTCTTTTTACACTGAATGTAAAAGACATATCATAATTCTGAGATAGCAGGAATACTCTGACCTAACCCCCATCATCAAGAGTAATTTTTATTTTGAATATTCCCCCTCTAAACAGGGTATTTCCATATAAAAGGCCAGTTTTCCTATAGAAATAATTAGATGGCGGTTATGGGAATGGCACAGTAAGACAGATTGAAAAGTCTGCTACAGACCTGCAATCTGATTTAAAGTTGGTATCCCAACTGTTGCGGTGACGAATTTCCACTTCCAGCATGGGGATAAGCATGATGATGTTGTAAGACATATGTGAAAGTATTAAAGCTCTATGAGAACTATTTCCATACAAAAATCCCCACACAGTAGCAAATATGAATTTTCACTGAGCAGTCAAAAATAAAGCAATTAGCATGCCTCTCTTCTAAACCACAAGGTGGCAGCTGTGTACATAGTGTTTACAAAATATTCCCATTGCAGACCCAGTAGCTCAACTCCATTCATGAACATATAAGTACATTGCCATCTGTACAGGTGGCAGCATATCTCAGATGGTTTGCCAATGCTTGAGTTTTCTCCATGAAAGCTGTAGATCTAGATGTTATTACATACTTCACATTAAAGCCTATACAACTCTTGGTAACCAGAATTAAGCACCCATTTTAGGAGAAAAGTGTACATTAAAGACTTTCAGGTAATTATTGAGAGGGGTCAATTCTAGTCACCCCAATTGGGATACCAACTTTAAGGCCATTAGATGAGCCCAAAATAAATATTGATTTTACAAGAAAAAAACCTAGGGCTACCCCCTCCCCCAAATACCATAACAATCAACTTTCCTTCCACCCTATCCCAAATACTAGGTGAATAGCCACTCATCCCACCTCACCCCTCAGTGCCTGACCCTGCTGTTGGGCTGTGTTACTGGTGAGTACCACTCTGACACTACCGGCTATCAGTCAGGCCTCATTGCCTTTGGTTCTGACCATGGGTAAACATAGCCCAAAGAGAGAATGGCATACATTTATCAAGTATAAATATTGCTTATTCTTCATATATGAGAGGTGCAGTCTTGTATATTCATGTTGTGAATGGTATATAAAGGTTTTCCCAATGCAATTGTAGCATAAATTCTGCCCTCATGCAAATATATTGGTCATGAACAACAGCTAGCAGATTTCAAACAAAAAAATAGTCTCATTGATACATGGATTTGCCATCAACCAGTGCAAATTCTCCCGAAGGTCAGGTTAAAGAGATTTCCCAGTTATAGAGCCCAAAACAGACTCAAAATCTGAAGGTCTGTCAACATTCCCTCTTATCTACATCATGTAATGCAATGTATCATGCTTATTCCAGCCTGTATGATAGACCCATTCGAGATGTATTGATACCAAGTTACTAGAAGTCTCTACTTGCTTCCTAGCTAAAATGGGAAGACATCATAAAAGGGTCATTTAACATAGGATCAGATACGGACTGAGTGATCAGCTAGAACTTCCAGCCACCCTACTGTTGGAGGTGCGGGGCTTCTATACCCGACCTAACCCGCCCTCCGGAGGTATAGGGTGACTCCCCCACCCTCTGAGAGTCTGGGGCAGTTAGTAGAAAGCAATTGGAGGTGTTTTCTTATAATGGACAAGATGACATGGCCATTTCTTATAATGTGCAGGGCGACATGGCCATTTCTTAAAATCAACAGGGGAAATTGGGAGACCCCCCCCCGTGCCTCCTCCCCGCCCATACCTGTGCCAGGGCCTGCTACAAACCACCCCAGTGTTTCCTCCCCGCCCATATATGTGCCTCTATATGGGTTAAAATTCGACACGGGGGACACAGTGACATGGCCCTTTTAAAAATCGACACGGGCGACACGGCCCTTTTAAAAATCGATGGACACAGACAACTTTATAAGGCCCTAGTATGTTCTATATACATAAAAATCGACACTGTGACACTGCCCTTTTGCTAAAGATCGACCTGGCGACACGCTCAAATCTGTGGGCACCCATGTAGAGGCACATATATATACCTGTGCCAGGGCCGGCTAAAAACCACCCCAGTGCTTCCTCCCCGCCCCTACCTGTGCCAGGGCTGGCTACAAATCACCCCAGTGCCTCCTCCCCGCTCATACCTGTGCCAGGGCCTACTACAAGACACCCTAGTGCTTCCTCCCCGCCCCTACCTGTCCCAGGGCCGACTACAACCCACCCCAGTGCTTCCTCCCCGCCCCTACCTGTGCCAGGGCCGGCTACAAACCACCCCAGTGCTTCCTCCCCGCCCCTACCTGTGCCAGGGCCGGCTACAAACCACCCCAGTGCTTCCTCCCCGCCCCTACCTGTGCCAGGGCCGGCTACAAACCACCCCAGTGCTTCCTCCCCGCCCCTACCTGTCCGAGGGCCGGCTACAAACCACCCCAGTGCTTCCTCCCCGCCCCTACCTGTGCCAGGGCCGGCTACAGGCTACCCCAGTGCTTCCTACCCTGCCCTACTTGTCCCAGGGCCGGCTACAAACCACCCCAGTGCTCTCCATGTGCACTCCATGGTGGTCAAGGCAATACTGAACCCTCAGCCAATCAGATGCAAGTCTCATTGTAGTCACATGACCAGCACTGCACCACTTATATAATGGGGGTGCAGTGTGAGCTTCTTAGTCCACTGCTGTCTGACCATGGGAACACACCTCCTGCCTGCACCTGCCTACCTCCTGCCTGCCTCCTGCCTGCACCTACCTACTGAAGATCTGCCAGACTACTAAGCATTAAATCTGATGATTATCTTCAAATGATGAAATTCTAGACCCTTGAATACAATATAGTAAATCATGATTTATCATGTTAAATTAATCATAGTTCTTTCACAGAAATCATGATTTTTAAAACACAAAATATCATGATATTTATCACAACTAAATTATAATACATATCATAAAGTATAATAAATTTTGATTAATATCATGTTAAATAAATCATAGTTTTTTCACGGGAATCATGATTTTTAAAACATGATATATCATGATATATATCGCAATTAAATCATAATACATATATCATGATAAAACATGATAAATCATGATGACATCATGTTTAATAAATCATAGTTTTTTCACGGAAATCATGATTTTTAAATCATGATATATCACGATGTTTATCATGATTAGATTTTGATATACACATATCATGATAAAGCATGATAAATATGTTGAATAAATCATAGTTTTTTCATGGAAAACATGATTTTAAAAATATGCTTCATCATGATATTTATCATGGTTAAATCATAATTAACCATGATTATATCATATGATATATTCAGAAAAATCATAATAGATCATGATAAAATATAGTAAATTATGATATATTGTGCCGAAGTTCCTGTGATGAATCATTTAATATCATGGTTAATCATGATCATAATCATGATATATCATGTTGATTATCATGATATATCATGTTTTAAGAATCATGATTTCCGTGAAATAACTATGATAAATCTAACATGATAAATCATGATATTTATCATGTTTTTTTTCTACCTGGGTAGAACCTAACCTAGCTTGAACATAGACTGCAGCTAGGTATCTGCTTCTCTCTCATTATGAACATGTAGGTACTCATTTTTTGCATTATCAAGTCTCTCAATTTGTAGGTAGTGTGCATCACACTTAGGAATGTGAAGTCAGAATATAGTCATCATTACATTTGGAAATTAATAAATCTTTGGTCATGTTCAGCAGTATTCAGATCCAACATTGCATCAACATATATTTAGCCCAATTAGTCAACACAAGCTAAATTACACTTTATTTCTGCTGTTACATTGTTCGGACAATATTTTCCACAAGCGTACCAGGGTCACCCTTGGGGAGCAAATTATTACAGATTTTCTAATTGACCTATTTCACATAGTATAAATGGGTGATAAAATAAGAATTCCAGGTGCCTCCAATCTTCGTATAGGAAAGTATCCTACAAAGTATGTTTGAACCAAATTATATGCTTCTATCACCAAATGAATGATCATATCACTAAAGAACCCCACTACTCAACAGTCAGTTACCTCTGTCAAATGTCATTTATTAAAAATCACAGATGCAGGAATGAATCAAAGACAAACAGAGAGCGACAAATAGTTCAGCTAGAAACCCTTTAACCTGTGTATAGATAAACGATGCTATAAGTAAGCTGGAGGAAAGAGACAATGAAGCAGAAAACAGAAAGAGATACACGTCAGGAAGACTTTATCATGCTGCAGAATAAGGAGTATAAGAACTACAATGTCAACACATTGTGGCCACGACCGGGATGTCAGGATCATTGGATCCTTCTCAGCAAAAGCTGTGGGAAATTGGATTTAGTGATGGCCGCGGTGTGCCTCACTGTGGGACCTGACCCTAAGTGTTTACCCCCTTCCTATAACACCCCACTCCTCCTCCTCTCTGGTCTCCAATCCATACCCTGCACTAACCAGTTTCCCCTACCACTCCATGGACTCATCAGTGCTTCCCTTCTCTATTATGCTACAGATAAACTGATCTGAAGTCGACTGTGCATTGGTTCAGATCTGTAGCAGAGTCAGCACTCTCCTAATATTTCTGTGGTCTAAACTCAAATTCAAATGTATGAATCAACTATGCTTTTCTGTCAGTGGATAGAGATGCCACTAACCACAAAGTCTCTCACCCCAAGTTTTCCCCAACTGTTCATCCTGAACAAACACCCCTACTTGGCAGACAAAATACCCTACGTAGTTCCCAAAGGTGTGACTATAGGCTAAGCTACCTGCAGTATATTTGGACAGGGTTATATCTAGAGTTGAGACAGGCACTTTCAACCTGCTTGCATAGGCCATTCTTCTTTTTTAGTTCTTGCCCTTAGAATCGATGTGCCTCAAGGCCTGAGTTCTCATCTTAATACATCCCTCTCTCAACCCATCATGCCTCTTTTTAACGGACGCGCTCACGTGCATCCACTGTGAAAATCCTCTCCTTCACTACCGCAGCCAGGCTTTAGCCTCGAGGTCCCCAATCTCCCCAAGCGCTTTCCACTCCCCTCAATGGGTTAGAATGCTAAATTGGCATTTAAATTACAGGGGCCTTCGGAGGATATATGCCTAGCCCTTCTATATTTGGATAGTAGGTGTACATATTTCTTTCTTTTAAAGACAGTGTAATACTTTATTATCCAAAAGATTTTGCAACAATGTCAACTCAATAAAACTGCACTGTGCAGGAAACGTGTTTGGATGTTAAGTGCATCTTTCAGTGTGTTTAAATGTGTTTCCGAAAATAATAATGCATTTTAATTTTTTATTGCAGGTATGTTTCTTTTTTTCCTGATGAAGAGAGCAGGTATGTACATGTAGTTTAAGCCCTAGTTGACATCTTAGTTCATGCTTTAGCTGACTTTTTGATTCTCAAATTACTTCAAATCGGGACTGACCAAGTAACCCGGGATAAGTAAAGGCTCTGATAATACCAGAGAAACTGTGAGGAAAACATCAATATGTGAAACATGACCTGTATTAATCTGAAATCCTTTTTAGGGTCAGTTGAGTTCATGCATTTGCAGAAGATGTGCACATACCTTGTTTGTTTGACAAAACATGATCATAATGATAATGAAAATACCACCAAATTGAGTGAGGCTATTTGTATGATGTTACGAACCCCAAATATCTGACGGCAACTGGATAATCACAATTGATAAATTCTGCATTCCAAATTTATACTTTGCCTGAATCTTTTAAAAAATAGTGAAGAATTGCTATGCTTTAGCTACCTCCTCCTTTGGGTTCACTATTTTCAAGTATTCTCTTCTGGCGGAGTGCATGTGGTTGTCAAGGAAACCTGGCAACCTGGGTACAGATAGTTGAAGACATTAGTGAGGGAGTGGATGATGGAGGGGAAGAGAGTAAGGAAAGGAGAAAAGAATAGACCTGAGGGAGGTGTTGATCATGCTGCAGCATAGAAATAGGCGGAGGCTGAAGCATGCGCAGGGCCGGGGTGTCAGGGTCATTGGATCCTTCTCAGTAAAAGCTGTGGGAAATTGGATTTAGTGATGGCCGCGGTGTGCCTCACTGTGGGACCTGACCCAAAGTGTTTACCCCGTTCCTGCCACACCCCACTCCTACTCCTCTCTGGTCTCCTATCCATACCCTGCACTAAGTAGGCTCCACTACTCCTCACCTGACTTGTCTATCCCCCTATAGACCAATGCAGCAAGAAGGGGTGACATTTTCATAATAAAGTAGTGTTTACATTGGTTCTAGTGTAGTCTGTAACGTTTGTGAGCATCTCATACCAGGAGATTCACAAGACAATTATCTTTCAAAAAGGACATATTAGAATGCAGGATTTTTTATATTTATGTATTTGTTGGTCATTCTTCTCCACTCACCACTCACCAATCCAAAAAACCCTCACTCCCAAGGGTGTGACTAGAGGTGAACACCCTATTTTTCTGCCATGTCTTTCGGCAAGGGTAACTTTAGATTTGGTAACAGTTTTCTAGTCATCTTAAGCTTTTACCCGCTTAAATACGGGCATTCATATTTCCTAGCCCTCCTCTGACAAATCAATGCGCGCCCCCCAAGGCCTGAGTCATTTTCTAAATCCCTGGCTCCCCGAGCCATCATGCCTCATCCGTCCGGATGCTCTCGCACACATTCATCCTGAAATACCCCGCCCATTCACAACCTCCACCAGGATCCAACGATTGGGTCCCAAATTGTCCCAGCCCTTCCTATACACGCCTACAGGGACCAGGATGGTAAATTGCCTTCTTGTGATACCAATATTTTTCTGACCTTTACTGGGTTTCAACATAAATATATACCTGTTTCCCATATATATAAAATGGCATTAGTTGGCACCAGCGAACCACCCCATTAAAATAAGCTTGACTGCTTGCCGGGAACAGATAAACCAAAAGGTGCTAGATAAAAGGTTGTACTTTATTCAAAGTTCACTCGATTTTTTGTTAAGACCCACTTTTTTTTATATTTAGAAGGACCCATGCGTAATTATCCTTCTCCCCACTACATTTATTTTCAGAACAGTAATTGCACTAAATAAAACACAATACATAACACATAGTCTCGCATAGAGTACCTGGCAACAAGACAGAGTCAAATTTACAGAATGTCCGCCATTGTTTTGGTCCTCATCATGCTGCTAACACCAGCTAATTATAGAAAAATTAATGTCAAATATAACAAAACCCAAAGGCTAATACCCATCATATTTTTCTGTTCAATTATGAGAGTAAAATAACTCCAAATGAATTAGATAACAAAGCTTAAACTTATGAACCGGCCATGTCCGAGAGAATCTGCTAGGAGAGTGAGGTCCCTACTGTAACCAGGGCCGCCGCACAGCTTCATTGCCCTGTCTTCAGAGGAAACTTGGTCATAAAGTCACTTTATCGGGAAATACTAGAAACAGTGGGACATCATAGTAGATGTGCACCTTGGGAGGGTACTCTTTTGTTCATTATTCGGTCTATTACATCAGCACTACTGCTCATATTTGAAAGGAGGGGTCTGTGTGTTATGGAACTCCCAGGCACTTTGATGATGTTGGTGCTGAAGTAAACGTTATGTGTCTAATGCTAGGTACACAGTCATATATTGTGTTATATCAAAATCTAATGATGACCTCATCAATATTAATCAGCACTATTTACATCTGAAGGCTAACACACAGAGGATTAGCTAGAGGCTATAAGAGGAGATCTTTGAGCCCCTATCTACTTCTGTTGTTGTACATGCCCCTCACGGTGAGCTAAATACACCATATATATAATACCCCCAAGGCAGTGATCCATCAAATGGAAGAGCAATCCATTCCCCCAACTTACGCCTCGGTCTATGACCATTAATAAAGGATTATAATTGTACCATGTTAAACTGCTGAGTCAGGGGAAAGAATGCAGGGGTAGGGACCCAAGCATGTTATGGCCATGTACACTATTCGGTCAGACATCATCAGTACAATGCCTCACGCCAGCCGCACCACTGACCTTTAGCTATTGCTGGATCCAGAATTCTGAAAGGGCAGTAATTATTATACATGCGTCGTAGCATACATTAGATCATGTCATAACATTGTCATGATGTATTGTATCACAATTATAAATGAAGAGTTAGCTTAGTAGTGAGGTGTAGGCAGCATGATGCTTAGTCTAGATTCTATATTTCCCATACAATACAATATATTGTAGTAATGATTATTGTAGTAATGATTGTGCAGTGTTAATCCAGTGAGAGTGTATCTACATTCATTATACTCTCTTACACCATAACAAAGAACAATAATATACTTTGTTTAATAACATCAAAATGAAACAAGTAAATCACTTCACGATCCTCCCCTTACTACTAGTTTTATCACAAAGCGATGCATTGTGTCTTGCCGCTCTTATTACTCATCTTTTTAACATAGCACCAAGCGACTTCTTCTGTGTGCCTGTGTTTTGTTCAGTGCCTCCCACTGTGCACCTTTTTGCTGTGCCTAATAGCGAGCTAATTGTTGCCTGTAGGCTGCAATCAGTGTATAAGGGTTGAATGTCTGAGCGGGATTGGAACAGGAGATGGGCTATTAAACTGCTGGTGTGAACCAAAGCCGGCGATATGGGTAGAGGCTTATTACTGCTATCTTTGTTATACATGGTATATATATATATATATATATATATATATATATGGCATAAACTCCCCACTTATGTTGTTTTGGCTATTTCTGGCCCTTTTCAGGCTCATACCCCTACAGAATAACCAGTTTTGCACCAATTTATTCATATTTTTGGTATATGTGAAAAAACATCCCAATAATTCAGGAAATCTCTATTTTTCGTGTATTGGCCTAATATTTTCCGTTTTCTGGCCCTCCTAATGCCCAAAAACCCCTAAAACGTCAAAAACGCTAAAAAATGACATGTTTTACATGTCTGCCATGTGTACTGAGGCTGTAACAGCTTATTCCTAATATCATTTTCTATTAGGTCTATGATATAGTCAATTGATTCTCGAAGATTTCACTAGATATGTTCCGTATTTCTTTCTCCACAGTCAGTTAAGTGTGTTTTGTCAGTAAAATATTCAAATGCCATTTCAGGTTGATACCTCTAAATAGTAAATAAAGAAGATCCACACAGTCTCTATTGTATCCCAGATTGTGAGGTAACTCTTGTGTCTTCTGCTGGAAAAAAGAAATTTTGAAAAATATCCAATAATCTTGCCTCCAGGAGCATATGTCTATTGGGATACATATTTTCCGTCACGGAGTCACCCGGAATATTCGTCACGGAGTCACCAGCCACCCTGATGAAAATTTAAACCTTCATAGAATTGTTAATACCCAATATATTTAAGTTATCTCTGGTTTTCCTGTGTCCTACCCACTCCCTCTAATGTTCTAATGCAAGAATCCACCATTTTTATGCTCATTTATACAAGAAATAATTTCCGTCACGGAGTCACCCGGGTGACTCCGTGACGTAAAATAGGTTAATAGGGGTACTTTAGGCCTATACTGTGCCGATTTTGTCTAACCAGATATCATGATGCTTCATATTTCTTAAAGTACACATGATCAGGACACTGTAGAGTGAATTTAACCAATGATGGGACCATTTTGAGGAAACTAGGGTAAAGTTGAGAGTATGTAGTTGAAATGTTCATATTTCTGATAAATGTTCAAAATTCATCGGGCTCTATCTCAAAAACTATTACTCAGTGGATATCCATTCTTGGTATGCTTCAAGATATATGTTGGCCCAGCTTGTAGACAAAATTTTTAGTTGCTGTGATGTATTTAAAACATAATGTTTCTGATCATGGATTTTTGGTCACGGAGTCACCTGAAAAAAGGACAATAAACTTCACGAGGCGATAAAACCTGAACCGCTAGGGTTAGAAATGTATCAAAAAGTGTTCCAAGGAGCCAAGATATATACCTTTCAATATACTAAACTTGTTTAAACATATTAAGAACTTTCAGATTTGTCCTTCCTCTATCCTAAAACAACATAAGTCAGGAGTTTGAGCCATATATATATATATATATATATATATATATATATATATATATATTTATGCTGTTCATCAACAATAACAGCCTGCTAGCAATATACACTATGGCTTGATGCAACCGTTTTTCACACTGTTATTTGGACAATCTAGCAAGCTTAAGGTTGATCGCTACTCATTGAATACGGACCACTGCGCAGGTCTCTGCGCATATAGCTTATATGTATTAGATTGGGCTGATATTAATAAACTAGAAAAATATATATGCTGACTAGGCTATATAAAAAGATCGGACAATTTCGAGCAAAATGAAGCGGTTTATTTGACTTTGAATATTTGATGTATTTATAGCCAATAATATTTGCTATTTTTTATATAAGTTAGAACATTGGACGTATTAATCAATAAATCATTATCTAGATATATAAAGATCTCATTAGGTTCTTTGAAATAACCAAGGGTGGGAAATACAGCCATTTTACACCCAGATATTTGCCCATTCACCCATTTTTTTAGGCTCTAAATTATATAAGATTTAGACCATTTTTGCACTATTTTTTAATTTCAAAGGCCCAAAACCATAAAAATATGCCCGGGACCACCTATTAAAAGTCCTTTTAAATATAAGCTATTGATCTGAACATTTTTTTGAAAATTTTTAAAAAAAAGTTCATGGATTTTCTTCAGTGATATTTAGATATTGCTGAAGAATTAGGCATTAAATTTGAATATCCGTCATAAAACCATCACATTTTTTCATACAAAGGTACATTTTTGGACCATCATTCTATTTTCCACATTAAAAGACATAACCTAGGATTATTCATGTGCAATACAAAATTAATGTGGCCATTGGTTCACTAAGAAAAAAAATCATGAAAATTTCCCTTTTTTTGGATTTATTGGCAAAAATAGAGAATACTTTTTTTTTTCAAAAATCTGTAACAAAAAATGTAGCTCGGGACCGCCCCTATTTCTTTGCATTTTCCCTTTCTTAATGATCTAAACTACCCTGATGTAAAAAATTAAGAAATTCTATGGATGAAAAGTTTAGAGTAGCGATCAACCTTAATTAGTTCTCTTTCAACTTCACCCATCAAGACTCACACTTCTATTCATTTTCTTTGCCATCATCCACAAAGAGGAATGGTGTATCAACGCTAGGTAGCCTCTGCATTTCCATCTAATTAAAATGTCACAATCATTATGGATGGCCAGAGTCAGTCTTAACGCATCATCTTGGATGGTCAGAGGGAATCTTAACGCTGCTAGCAGTGAGGGCAGATACAGTTAACTTAGTGTCGCCAGGAATCTGTGTAAGTTGTCTTAAAATGGACATCTTCCAAGTAAGCAATTTCGATGTCTGCAATGCACTGCACAACTGTTAATGACCTTTGGGAACAGAGCAGTTTTATTTGATACCATTGCAGAATGCCTTCATATCAGAAATACACTAGCTAACCTAATATATACTAGAAAATAAAATTAGCTGAAGAATTACATAATATAGTACATGAAAACCATTGATTTCAGCGAAATGTATGCTTTAATATGATCTAATCAGGATGGTTGGAAACAACAATGCAGCCAGGTTCAGCCGGAACCTAATGAGAATGGCATAAAACCGGGTCTTAATAAAACGGTCAGATCAACGCAGTTTAATCCATAATTTAAACTCAGCTTTCAGGGGCCGACTGGACGTGATGACGTCATTACTTTTGATGTTGCTGCAGACAGGGAAGGCTGTTAATATTGAATAACGTGAATGACGGATCAGCGCTGGGGAGGTGGGGAGGTGGGGACAGGTAGGGGACCATGTGTGAAGCTAACAACCGAGCGGTGAGAATAGTGGGCTGGGTGCTTCAATATACATGAAAGCGAAGGGCAAAATAATGTTCTTGGGCCACTGTAGGAAATCGTAGGGTAATAGAAACAGTATGGACATGATACGAGTACGGGAAACAGGGAGCAGAAAGGGAAGAAGTGTCAAATCAGGGAGAAATACTATATTCATCTTTAATAATACATGTTTCCCCTTTTTTGGGGCAAATACATTCTTAACTTACAATTGCAATCAAAATAGTTGTTGAAGCACCCCGGGAACTCATGAATTACGTCAAATATGATATAATAAGTTATCTTTATTCTGATGTAGCCAGATACAGTTATTTCCGGAATATTAGATACTGCAATGAAAAGCATTTTTAACATTTGGTGGTGAGTCAAGGCATCAAGCGGCATCTATTAATTACCCACCTCTAAGTGAGCCTGCAGCTTGATTTGAAAGGCAACAAAAAAAATAGACAATGAAAATAATATTATGGCGTTTTATAATTTCCCATCTGACAATAAATTGCACTGATGCAGTTCAGCCTGGGTACCAGCATGTCAAGTGGTCATGAAAATGTCAAATTGAAGTGAACCTTATTTTCCATTTTGTAAAAAGGAAAAAGCAAAGTACTAACCATTGTGTTGTTGGAAAGACAATCGACAGCATCTGTTCGTCACCTTGTGGGTGAAGCAGTATAACAATGTGGCAATCAGATTTATTACATAATAGGCACTACAAATATCACATGCGCCCTTCCCTACAATACGTAGGACCTATATGCACTGGTACCGTTTCTCTATAAAGGCGCTATTCCGCTGACATGAATCCATTGATTGAACAGTAGTTGTCCATAAGTTTCACATTGTAAACAGACTGACGATTTCCTTGGTGGAATATATATCCTTAAGGTGAACAATACCTGGAGGGACAGGGATAGTGATTGTAGAAGCCAATTGAGTTGGTTTACATTGTGGCTCATGAAACAAGCCCCCAAGTATTGTGTACACTTTCTATTCATATTGTCAGGATGTAACTGAACACACCACACTTAACCCTCTAAGGACATAATTATGTCGCCAAGAGATTACATGTGTCGTCATAATGTAACAATGACGATCGACCCTTTGGGGGTAACCCTGTAGGGTCGGCATGATGGTTAAATGCAGCACTGGCGAGTTATTCGACATTCAGTGGTTTAGAGATGTATTAACAAATGCCCTTCGTTATCCTCGTGATGATGATAACAGTTGAATCAAGCAATTCAAATAGATAGATCGAATGCAGCCTTTATTCAAGAAATATCATTTATTGAAAGCCATTATCATCCAATTAGTAATAAATCTCTTTGGGTAAAACCAGAGAAAAGTGATCGTAGATGCAATCAGACACAATCAGGTGGATACTGACTGCCCACAATGTTTTGGATGTGAAATCATACATAAAAAGGAGATAACATTGCAGATGTGTTTACCAGAGCTCTATGGACATTCAGACCCCCTCCTGCCGACTCACACACACTCCCCCCCCCCCCTAAATAAATGGCAGTCTTGACTCTGGATTGCTGTCATCCCATCACCCTCTGGGATGGAGCTGTCCCACTTAGCTGCCAATCTCGTGGATGAAGCCTCACATTCCCCCTTTCCCACAATCAGCTGCTGAGCCCTGCCTCTCCCAGCGCTGCTTTACTCTCATTCGGGTCACCGCTTGCCATGATCACATCAGTCAATTTAAATCAGCCTTCATTTCCCCATTGGCATTGATGCTTTGAGATTTCAAATACTCAAAAGTGGTATTATCTTTGCACTGCACCAAAAAGTATAGTATTTTTCTTAGTATATCTTTACAGCCATATCATCATTCCCAAGCTCTGATTCACATTGCCGGAACCTTACATGGTGTTAATGGTGCTACGGCCCACAAAAACACCACTGTGTCATATTCTGGCAGTGGGAGGCAAAGATTAGCAGAGAATTTAGAAATTAAGCTGTAGGAAGGTTGCCACATTTTTATAGCTCTCAATATTTCCAGCCAACTGAGGCACTCAACTGTGATTTATAAACAAGTTCTCCATAGCTGATTGTGATTCTATATAAGACCGTCATCACAATACCTGTACTTTAGTTAGGGGTCCTGGCGGCAGACAGGCAATGCGCCTAGCCTAGGTTTGGTCAGTTGTTATAATTGATCATTAGATCCAATAAAACTTAAAGAAAAAAATAAATAAAGGTGATTGGAACTGTTTGGAATGATCTCAGTGATGAATCAGACTGGTATCAACCTGAAGATCAGGGCTTTTTGGGACAGACGTTTATTTAAAGCATTATGGGACAAGATAAATGGAGGTTCAGCTAAGGGATCTATGGGGATTCTCACACATTAAGATGTTGCAGAAGAAGAAACACATACTTAAGGAATAAAGATAGTATTGTCAATGAAAACCAGGGATATCCCTGATGGTGGTAGTGACATTTAAAGTGGATAAGGCTACGACGACTATGCATTACATTTAAAAAAAATTAATGACCCACTCCTCAGTAGTAACCTGACAACGAAAGAGTTCTCTTTTAAATGTTGGCTCCTAAAATGTATACATTAGGTATGATGTTTTACCTTAGATCATGAGAAATGTAAGAACCTCAATGTTATGTTTTGTAAAAACATGCTTTCTTACATTGTATCAAAGTGTTAGTGCTGCTTACAAGGGGAATCCCTATTAGGTCCTTTCAATCTGTGAAATGTGCAAGCTGACTACAAGTTTATCCTCACTGTCTGGCCTCTCAAGCCTTGTTGTATCCAAACTAGTCCCAGACCTAATCACATATTCCAATCACAACACAGCTGTGCTCCAACCAATAAAACCTGCAGGTCTGAATTCAATAAACGGTGGTCTTGCCCTCAGCAGGTGCTCCTGCAGGTGGTATAGGAGTGAGGTGAGAGGAGGGGCATGCCTTACTTCCACTCTTTATTACTACTGCAAGGCCATTGCACTGAGTGAACCAAGTAAAGAAGCCTGTGGGAGTCCTATATTTGTTATGGTATGTAGACTTAATTAGGGTTAGATAGGGGTTAAACCCATGTGGTGTTTCCTCAGACTCACCGATCCCACCCTACCCTTATTCACAGGCAGGCTTTTATTATGCAGAATGGCATCTTGGGTCCTGTTAGGATGTGACAGGAATCCAAGAACATTGTGGGATAGGGAATTAGGGATGTATTTAACCTAGGATGGGATGAAATGACTGCATCTGCACTAAACAGTATTGACATCTCCCTAAGCTGCCTCTTATAACCTCTCCTGTCCCCTACCCTTCTATACCTCCTTCGTCTGCAGGCTAACACTGCCTGCTATATTCCTGCAAGTTATCTACACACCATTCACATGTCCCTGTCCCTGCCCCAGCCCCTGAGACCCCCATCCTGTCAGCTCACACCACTTGGACCCCTATATGCCTCCTTGTCCATATCACACACCCTGTTACTGGCCCCTATTAGTTCTCACATTCTTATTCCAGATCAACCACCTCAAAATGCCCTATTAGTCCTCAGCATTCACATTCGCACCATTCTACAAACATCATATATGTATAATTTTAACTTTTTGAACATAATCTTTTACACCTTTCTATTCATCCTTGCTCATCTACAAGAATTAACATTGCTCCATTGGTAGCCCGCTTGCCTGCTAGATATGGTGATATCAGGCGAAATCAGGAAGTCAAATCAGATAGTTATTACTTTAGGTGCTTTGGCTGAGTATTACTTGAAAAGGGAGGAGGGGGACTAAAGAGGAAACATTTAAGACTTGATGCCGGCAGGCTAATGTAATGACACCAATAATTCCAGCCTGGATTAAGACATCACAGGGGGTAAGTCTTCAAGGGAGTGTACAGGCTGTGCTTGGACCTGCCAATAGCTATTCCATGAGTTTATCCGAGAGACATAATGTGACATTTATAAGTACATTATTTCCATTTATCTGTTTGGTTGATCAATATGTATAATGTAATGCAGTGACCCATTTTGACATAATCTAAGATTAGCCTTGAGCGCTCACCATTACCTATCACTTCCTCCTATTATCCAGGCTCACTGCTTGTAGATACAGGAGGATCAGAATGTATTTACAAAAGGCATCTCTGTTGATGAACACCAAGGCCCACACTCATTACCACCAATGTGTAGACAGTAAATTGCTTGCCTTCAACCAACTCCCTCATCAAGAGCCTCTTGTAGAAATCTTCAGTCAGCTCCTTACAGATAAGAGAGACAATCTAAGGCCTCCCCAGGTGTTATGCAAGCTGTAGGGACTTCTAAGGGCATTATATTGAGACATCACTAAGACAATAGCCAGGCCTATTCTGCAAGTAATTGTGTTCAGCCATGGGCAGTGTATCCATTGTTATACCAAGTTTGGATCAGTTGAGAGGAATCTGGCAGTAGAGAAAATATAGGAAAGTGCAGGAAATACCAAGACAAAAATGGAAGAGTTGTAACTTTGGTAAAAGGAAGCAGCAATTTGATTTTGCAATTTGGTTTGGAAAGCAGCAGACTAGTATCATTGACATCCTGAGAACACACTACTGGAGACATAAGTCACAAAGAAGAGAAGGGGACTCAGAAGAAAGTAGAAAGAAGCCTATATGGAAAGTGAGCATTAATCTGCAGGTGAATCATGCTGAAGAATGAGTACTTGGAAATATGACTGGGCTGGTCTGGCCAAAAGGGTCTTTGGATAGTGGCCGCTAAAAGCTGTGTGGAATTGAATTGAGTATTGGCCACGGAATTGAATTGAGTATTGGTTTACCACTACCAACATCCTCCAATCCACATCTTGCCCTCACCTCCCTCTGATTTCCTCTAGGGTATGACTACAGGTCAAATCCCCTATTTCTATGTGATATTTAAGACGGTGTTTTGATTTGACTCTAAATCCCTGCCTCCCTAAACCTGCCATTGCTCATCTCAGAGTGCGTTCACATGAATACTGACACATTCAGACAATCAGTTTAAAGGTCATCTCCCAAGGGAGGAGGGATGGACAATTGCTTTCTTACAGTGGTTTCAGAAAACACTCACAAACAAATCAATAACAACAAAAAGTCAAAAAAAAAAGGAAAAATGGAAATGGAATTTTTGCAGTGGCCACACATTAGGGGACATTAAATAAGAAACACCAAGCCCAGTCTTAGCTGCTTAGCCTAGGAGTGTATCTAGGACACTTGCCTTCAGCTGAGGCTGAGGGAGGTGGCTAAGGCAGGGTAGCGTTTAGGACTGGAGGGGGTGGGGACAGCTCCTGAAAGCATCAGGTAGACTACAGAGAGTGTACGTGACATGTGTACGTGATCTCATCCTATCCCTCCTACACATACATACACTGACTCAGCTGTAAAGTCAGCCCACGCTGCATCCCTTCTACCATCTCTGCCTGCTACATTGTTAGACTTTCCACCATCGTGTCTTGGTTTGGAAGTAAATAGTCTATAACAGCATAATAAACCGATAGTGACCTCTTACATTTGTTGATTAAGCTACACATTGGCTTCGAGGTAAACATATTGTACAAGGGTATAATTGTGTATTTAAATGATACTTTTCACCCAAAATAAAATCTAGCATGTGGGGTATTCAAGGGAGAGTATACCATTTTCTGTGGTACTGCAACACGGGTGACAATCACTACACTGGTGGATATCAATAGTTCTCAGTACTATTCCATTGGCACAGTCCAACTACTTGTCACATCAGTGTAACTTGTCTGACCAGAAGAGGAATGTAAGAAAAGAACAACCAGCGACATATTCATTAGTTTACACCATTTAAAATACATACTCTGGTGGGGAGTACAGGCTCACAGGGCTAGGATATTCCTGTACGTGGCGAATTGTGTTTGGGTGGTGATTCTAAATATAAATCAGGTGTTATGTAAACTTAACAAGCCTGGCCCAGGGGTGTTTGCATTTAGGTTCCATAACGTGACATCCACAGTGCATTGATATATGTATTCAGGAAGGTCTCATCTACCACTACTTCCCAAAGCTCTGAGCATGTCCTCTTCATGATATAGACCAAAAAATGCTTTGTTCTGAAATGCACAAACAATAGACTATGACGGTATATAAAATATAGGTTATCCTGAAGGGTCCCTGGCCTTCACTTAACTGGACACACAAAGCTTTCAAAATGATACACTTGCAGCTTAGATCAGCAGTAATAGATGTTTCTCCCGTCTTGGGTTTCTCATTACAAGCTTCCTTATTGATTGCCCATCCTGATACAGTGATAGAGAGCACCAAGTCCCTTCTTCTTCTGTGTGCGTATTCCATACTGTTCTTTGTCACCCACAGATGGGTACTTATGGTGTCTGCAGTCTATTATCAGTGTGCATGGGGCACCTTAGGCTTGATTAGTGTGCTGCTGTGACATTACACGAACAGCATTGCTCCTATGTTCATTATACTTGTTGATAGTTGCTCCGCATCAACTAGTAACAGCCTACCTACCTGTATCACAATAGTAATATTACTGGACATCAACAATGAGATAACCATACTATTCATCATTAAGACTAATATTAGGGAAAACTGAAAAAAATCTCTTTAAAATAGCTTGAAATTTATTGAAATGATAATCACCTTCTTTGAAATCCATGCATCCATGGTTAATTAGCCGGGATGGTTAGAAGCAACACTAATGCTGCTAGCTGCAGCCGGAACCTAATATCAATGAAATAAAAGTGGCTCTGAATAATAATTTTGAAAATGTTCAGATCAAAGCTGTTTGATCCACATTTTAGATTCCACCATCACTGAGTGGAGGTGCTGGCATCATTAGTGTTGATGTTGCTGGAGTCTGGAGAGGCTGTTAATTGATATTGAATTGTGCGAAGATCAGCACCGGGGATAGCAGACATTGAGAAGAGCCATGATAACTTTCTAAGTGACAAGAGTGGCTAGGTAGTATTGGGGAAGGTGGTGCAGATTGGAGTAAAGAGTGAAGAAGGGTCAAATGGTGGTGAGAGGATGCAGGACGGGTAATCACTAAGGAAGACCGGAGGGGGATTGATGACATGCTTATAGTAAGAAAACAAGATTCAATTAAAACCTGAAGGATTCACACAGTGTTATGTAGCAAAATCAGTCCATGTGGTTACCTCAACCCCCTTATTGGGTGTACATCACCCATTGAATGCAAAAGGTTGTAACTCTATGCTTATTGACTGTAGCAGAGATAGAGTGCACGTGGATTGAGCTTGATTGGTTCCTGTATAACTATGCTTTTGGTCTAAAGCTCTAGTCCTTCAGCTTGTAGAAGAATAAGAAAAACCTACAGCTGTATTTAATTTATCTTTATTTTCGGACATCTGCGCAATCTCATCCCTAGAATATATATATACTGATGCACCTCTACCACCTTTACCAGGCTACCTAATGTGATTAGTACCCAACTGAGTGCTTCAGCTGTGCCTTCTCAAGTCGGATAAGTCACCACTTGTCATTGGCTCTGTACTAAATCCTTTGTTTGTTTCATGTATAATGTTCTGCAGTCTAAAATCCTTCATACCTCTGCAGGTGAATCACATTACCAGATGTTGACAGACGGCTAATGGTTCTCCAACCCAGAACAACCCCACTGTGTCATCAGCCTGCATTTGGAGGCAGCAAAACTGATTAGGAAAGGATTAGAAATTAAGCTTGAAGACTGTTGTCACCTTTTTTGACTGCTGCCAATCTTTTCATCCAACCAGGCACTTAAAAAGATTAGAGCTGGTGGGATGAATACAGTGATGAATGCCTTTCATATGAACGTTAAGATTAGGGCTATTGGGATTGCTGTTCAATGACAACATTTTTAGATGAAGTTTGGAGATCCATGGGGAGCACATGGTTTAAGCTGTCACAGAAACAAAAATGCACACTGAAGGAATATAGATAGTCAAAGCCAGGGATGCCCTTGCAGATGTGATTCAGATTTAAGGTGTGACATTTTCAGTAGTGGTAACAGAATAAAAATTATATATTATTATTATTATTATTATTATATTACTATATTATGCTGATAGAGATAACTCTATTATACCGATAATAAACTCACCAATGAACACAAACAACAACAAATAATTTGTGGATGACAGGAAAAACATTTTAGTACTAAATAAACTGTATATTTGACTGAATCATGGTTGCTTCCTTAAGACTGGAAATCCTCTTGGCCCTTTCAATCTGTCCGCCACATCCGTAAACTGACGGCTGGTTTATCCCTACCGACTGGCCTCTCAAGGCTTGTCATGCCAAAGCTAGTCCCAGACCTAATCACATATTCCAATCACAACACTGCTGTGGTCCAACCAATAAAACTTGCAGGACTGAATTCAATAAACAGCAGGGTTTCTCTTAGGCTGTATTCTCAGTGTGCTGAAGTGGGTAGGACAGTATGGCTAGGGAGGTTAACCATACAGCTGCTCTTTATTGGCCCTACAAACACATTTTTTATAACCAAGCAAGCCTATGGGAGCTGAGTTTCACTTTACTACTTCTTGTATGTTTTGTGAGAATTAGGACTAGATAGGAGTTAAATCCATTATGTGTGACCAAAACCCACACATATGACCCTTATTCAACTGTCATTGAATCCTGGCAGTATAATATGATGCAGAATGGCATCCTGGGTCTAAATATTTCTTTAGAACGTCTTCAATATGAAGTATGATTAAATGCCATGACCCATTTCGATATTTAAGACTGGCCTTGAGCACCCACTTTCACCTCTTCCAATTATCCAAGCGCTTTTGGATACAGGGGTATCAGCATGTATTTACAAAAGGCATCTCTGTTGATGAACAGCAAGGCCCACACTAATTACCAGCAATGTGTAGACAGTAAATTGCTTGCTGTCAACTCCCTCATCAAGAGCCTCTTGTAGAAATCTTCAGTCATCTCACAGATAAAGGAGAAATCTAAGCCCTCCCCAGGCCTAGTACAAGAGATAGGTACTTCTAAGGGCATTATACCGAGACATCACAGAGATGATATCCAGGCCTATTCTAAAAGCCATTGTTTTCAGCCATGGGCAGTGCATCCCTAGTTTGCTGATGTTGGACTAGTTATACAAGAGTGTAGAAGGAAAAAAGGTATATATAGCCCATGAGCCAGACCATTTCTGACTGCCAATCAAGAGCACTAATTCCACCTATGATTTTCTGATAGGTAACCCTCAGAGGCATATGAAAATGTGGGGTGGCCTTGCATCTGGTGTAGCTTAAGGTCAGGGGAGCTTGGTAACCATGGCAACCAGGGAAAATGATGAGATTCTTAGAAAACTTACATATTTGGCCATAATTCTGGTTTAAATCAATATTTTTGTACGTTTCGAAATCCTATCATCAAGTACTCAATAAGACCTATCTGAAAAAAAAATTTGGTTGACCTTGGCCAAGGTCAAGGTCATGCAATTCAAGGTCAAATGTTCAAAAATCACCATAAAATCAACTTGCCCTTCCTTATGAACATTCTATTTTCCCCAATTATAGCTAGATATGCTTAATTTTAAGTTCTGTGTTAGTCAAACATATGGCAATGAGGAAAATTAATGATGGACCTAGATAGCGAGGTTCCTTTTGCTATCCTTGACCTGTTTCCATGGAAACCCAAAATAATTAGAAAATAATAAAAATTTCACTTATTTGGCCATAATTCTGGTTTAAATCAATATTTTTGTACGTTTCAAAATCCTATCATCAAGTACTCAATGAGACCTATCTGGAAAAATAATTTGGTTGACCTTGGCCAAGGTCAAGGTCATGTAACTCAAGGTCAAATGTTCAAAATTCACCATAAAATCAACTTGTCCTTCCTAACGAACATTCTTTTTTCCCAAAATATGAGCTAGATATGCTTAATTTTAAGTTCTGTGTTAGTCAAACATATGGCAATGAGGAAAATTAATGGTGGACCTAGATAGCGAGGTTCCTTTTCCTATCCTTGACCTGTTTCCATGGAAACCCAAAATAATCAGAAAATAATTAAAATTTCACTTATTCGGCCATAATTCTGGTTTAAATCATAATTTCTGTACGTTTCGAAATCCTATCATCAAGTACTCAATAAGACCTATCTGAAAAAAAAACTTGGTTGACCTTGGTCGGGGTCAAGGTCATGCAATTCAAGGTCAAATGTTCAAAAATCACTAAAAAATCAACTTGTCCTTCCTAACGAACATTCTATTTTCCCAAAATATGAGCTAGATATGCTTAATTTTAAGTTCTGTGTTAGTCAAACATATGGCAATGAGGAAAATTAATGGTGAACCTAGATAGCGAGGTTCCTTTTGCTATCCTTGACCTGTTTCCATGGAAACCCAAAATAATCAGAAAATAATTGAAATTTCACTTATTCGGCCATAATTCTGGTTTAAATCATTATTTTTGTACGTTTCAAAATCCTATCATCAAGTACTCACTGAGATCTACCTAAAAAAAGACTTGGTTGACCTTGGTCGAGGTCAAGGTCATGCAATTTTAGGTCAAATGTTCAAAAATCACTAAAAAATCAACTTGTCCTTCCTAACGAACATTCTATATTCCCCAAAAATAGCTAGATATGCTCAATTTCATGTTCTATGTTGGTCAGACACATGGCATTGAGGAACATTGATGGTGGACCTAGAAAGCGAGGTTGCTTATGCTATCCTTGACCTGTTTCCATGGAAACCATAATAATGAGAAAATAATTAAAATTTCACTTATTTTGACATGATTCTGGTTTGAATCAATATATTTGTATTTTTCGAAATCCTGTCATCTAGTACTCAATGAGGCCTACCTGTAAAAAAAATTTGGTTAACCTTGGCCAAGGTCAATGTCATGTAATTCAAGGTCAAATGTTCAAAAATCACTATGAAATCAACTTGTCCTTCCTAATGAACATTCTATTTTCCCCAAATATGTCTAAATGTCCACTATCTTAGGTTTTCAGATAATTAAATATATGGTGAAACTATATAGTTAGCATCCTCTGGTTAGCCTAGGCCTGTTTCCATGGAAACCAATAATTTGAAAAAAAAGAACAATTTTCAAATACTTATTTGCTCATAATTCTAGTTCAAATCAACCTAATTGTATATTCTAAAATCCTACAATGTACAACTGAACAGGGTCGATGTGGTTAAACATTATTCATGACTTTGGCCAAGGTAAAGGTCATGCCATTAAAGGTCAAATTTTCGAAAAACACTTTCAAATCAACTTGTCCTTTCTTCCAAACTTTGTATTTCTTGTCAAAAATGTCTAGATATGCGAAATGTGAATAAAATATAAAGTGGACCTAACAGCAAAGATCCCTGAGTCACCCTTGACCTGTCTCCATGGAAACCAGAAAAATGACACAATAATATAAATCACACATTATTTTCATGCCTTAATCCAGGGTTTAATTAACTGTAAATTGTAAATCTTTAGATGTAGTACTCAATGAGGCCAATCTGGAGATCAATAATGAATGACCTTGGCAAAGTTCCAAATCATACCATTACAGGTCAAATATTTAAAATTGCTGAATAATTGAAACTAATTTGGTCATGAGAGTATGCTCAACCTTTACCAAGGTGAAGGCCACATATTTTCACTGCTGAATGATTTGAATAAAGACTCTCATTCATCAATTAAAGATGTGTTGAAACTGATAAAATGCAGAAAATTAAATCCAACATGGATATTTACTTCCTTCAAATTGGTTAGGATGTCAGAAGAGGAATAGTTGTGTGGTTATGTACCATTATGCATGATTATGCTATACCTCTTTGAGGTTCCATCTCGGCCAAATCAGTCCTTGATCCGGCCCGGATGGTACTACCCGGTTATCAGCCTGGCTGGTTACAAGCCTGGCCCGGGTGAAGCTCACCCTGCCTGGACTGCTAATCTGGCATGGTTGCCCTTCTGGCCCGGATGACCAACCCGGCCCTTCACTGGTCACTGGCGGTTCCCACTGGGAGCTCCACCTATGAGGGCACAGGCGGAGACCTCTTAGGTAGCAGCTAATGAAGACTCACTTACATAACCCTGGATTTGACCCTGCTCCCCAGATGTTCACCCAACCATTGGGTAGAAGCAACCTAATCCAGGTTCTGTCTCTATCATCTGTGATGTATATGTAAAGTATGGTAGTGCGGCCATGATCGTTTCCATCCACCTGCAAACACCTGAATAAAAAAGGCTCTTTACAACTCTACATCCACCTGTATCGTTCCTTGGGAGGGTAGCTGCAAGTCATGCGATCCTTAGTTCCCTAGTAGTCAGATACTTAGACGGTTCCCTGACATGCATGCCCACAGTAATCTCATTGGCGCTGGAAGTCTAGTCTCTTGAACATCAAAAATAGGTCCTCAAGAAATAAAGTGGGACACTGAGGTTCCAGGTTGCCTAGTGCACAGCTGATTGTCATTACAAAAGTAAACCCTGATCTGATGCAGAGCACGTCATAACTGAAATAGTTATTAAGGCTGATCACAGCACTGATGTAATTCTGGATGGTAGAGCACTTCAAAGATTTAGATAGGTACACAGCGTAACGGCACAAGATGTCAAGCTTGGTGGGTACCGGGGTTGCACCGGCCAGCATGCAAATCAGAGGAATTTCTTCTACTGGGAAATCTTTGTCTTCGACGTTGAGGCCGTCCACACCATGGACCTAAACTCCGTAGCCCTGATGTCCAGGTCCCTCACAAACAAGTTGATCTCTACAACATAGATGGGAAGGAATGTCATCAAAACACTTGGCTCTGGATGTTGCTGATGCAATCTTGTAACCAGGCAGCAAAACTCCCACTAAATGATAGTTAAATGCAACCTTGTCCCAGAATATAAGGCGAGGAATTTCCATGGAACTATCATTGTCACTCTTAGGACACACTATAGGACACACAAATAGCATCAGTCCACCCGGGGGAGGGAGGTCACCCCCATATCCCTGAGGGGGGTTGCCCATCATTGGTGACTGGTTGCCATAGAAGCCACTCAGTTGGCTCCTACAGTACCTCCCTCTATGTGCCCCCCTAGTTACTGCAGATGTACTTCTTGTTGCATGGGTTACATTCACAGAAATTTGCAGATGTCCGGGGAACGTGATCCCCCTTGTTGTCTGCACCCTACCCACTGTTATTGGCTCGCTGGCTATCCTTGCAGGCTTTGTCCCGGTCGGACATCTGCTTATAATCTGCTTACAATCTACTTCAATGTGGTAATCTTACCTCCTCATCCTGCTATCTCTGGCATACAATCTCAACTTGTCACACAGGTAATCAGGCAGACCTTAGGGTTCGCTGGGTCCTAGGAGAGCCACATCCGGATCTGGGCATAGTAGCCCCAGTGAGTGATGAGATAGCCCAGGCCCTCTGCAGCCCTGCCTGGAAGGTGGCTGAGGTAGAGGATGGTATGGTACAGAAGCTAGTCTCTGTAGGGGTGGCTGTTGTTGCTGCTGCTGCTGCTGAAGTGGCTGTGATTGTTGCTGAAGTAGCTGAGACTCACAGGAGGTAGGACTGGTAGGAAGTGCCCACCTTACCTCCCGAGTGTTGTGGTTCTTGTACATGGTGTGTGTATTCACCCCCTCTGGCTGCGTCGGCACTATGGTAAAGGACTGAGGTATACATTTGAGCCTCAAACGCCTCCGCATCCTGTCCACCAAAGCCGGTTGAGGCTCCATGGAACCCAGACATGGCCCCTGTTGTTACCTGTGCGTAGTCAGGCAAAGTCTATCACAGCCTCCATCAGCCTCTGATACCTCTTCAAATCAGCCTCTCTGGCCCTCTCCTACAAGGTAGCCTCTAAGGTACAAGGTAGCCTCTATCCATTCCAATTGAGTGGTTAGTGCAGCCTGGGCACTTAAGTTGTACTGCGCGGAAGCTGTATGGTAGGGTGTGACCTCTGTGCTGTGTTGGTGGGTCGTACCGGCTGGGTGCCCCGACCAGCCTGGGGGGACCATGGTCAGTCTCCTGTGGACCGAGGACACCACCATTGACTCCTTGTGCCGGAGCTGCTATCCCCTGTTTCTTAGGAGTTCCCTTATTGAGGTTGGGGGCCTCACATTGTGGACACTTGACTCTATTGCCGTGAAACTAATGCCCACAAAAACAGCTCGTCATATTGAGGCAATTGAGGCGAAATGGGGCAAGTGAGGCAATATAACAGAAAAATTAAATCAATTGTCCATGTTGTAGTAGGGGCAGGGCGGCAGTGACGTCATGGTATCACTGGTGGGAAGGCTCCCTACTCCCTCTGCGGGTCAATACCCAAACTAACCAATAAGTCCTTCCTATTGGCTTTAGCAACTACTACTAAGATTTCACAACTTTTGTAAAAGTTTGGAGATCTTCTCACAACAAGTTGTAACTATTGTCATATCATTCATGTATAAATCTTATACACATTATCTGAGGACCAATCTGACCTCTCCAGTTCCCAGACAACACCAGCCAATGGAACTACGCCCTAATTCTCAGTCTCATGGATCTATGTTTAGCCAGCTCCTCAATTTGGATACAGGGATGGTTGGCTGTGTGGGTGTGAATCCGACACAGACCTATGTCAAAGGCTGAGATCACTTGATTTCGTCGTGGAGGATAGGCCTAGATAGAGCCTATTAATGTTGCGACAATATTAAAAAACATTTTAACATGATTATCTTTCAAATTTGATAGTTATCAAAATGCTATATACATAGACCAACATATTTTGCAGATAAACAATTAAAACAAATGTATGGCAAGTCATGTTGATTTTATGGGGATTTTTTAACATTTGACCTTTAATTGCATGACTTTGACCTTGGCACATGTCAACCATCATTTCTTCCCAGATTGGCCTCAACTGGTATCATATGGTTTAAAAATTTACAGAAATATTGATTAAAACCAGAATTATTGCCAAATAAGTGTAATTTTAATTATTTCATCTTTTTTTTTGTTTCCATGAAAACAGGTCAAGGATAGCCAAAGGAACCTCACTATCTAGGTCCACCATCCCACTTTTCATCATTGCCATGTGTTGTACTAACACAGAAATTAAAGTAAAGCATATATAGCTATATTTGGGGAAAATAGAATGTTCGTTAGGAAGGACAAGTTGATTTTATAGTGATTTTTGAACATTTGACCTTGAGTTACATGACCTTGACCTTGGCCAAGGTCAACCAAATTATCTTTTCTGCATAGGTCTCATTGAGAACTTGATGATAGGATTTTGAAACGTACAAAAATATTGATTTAAACCAGAATTATGGCCAGATAAGTGAAATTTCAATTATTTTCTGATTATTTTGGGTTTCCATGGAAACAGGTCAAGGATAGCATAAGCAACCTCACTATCTAGGGCCACCATCAATTCTCCTCAATGCCATGTGTCTGACCAACATCAAACATAAAATCAAGCATATCTTTCTATATTTGGGGAAAATAGAATGTTCTTTAGGAAGGACAAGTTGATTTTTAGTGATTTTTGAACATTTGACCTTGAATTGTATGACCTTGACCTAGACCAAGGTCAACCAAGTTTTTTTTTCAGATAGGTCTTATTGAGTACTTGATGATAGGATTTCGAAACGTACAGAAATTATGATTTAAACCAGAATTATGGCCGAATAAGTGAAATTTCAATTATTTCTGATTATTTTCGTTTCCATGGAAACAGGTCAAGGATAGCAAAAGGAACCTTGCTATCTAGGTCCACCATTAATTTTCCTCATTGCCATATGTTTGACTAACATAGAACTTAAAATTAAGCATATCTAGCTCATATTTTGGGAAAAAAGAATGTTCGTTAGGAAGGACAAGTTGATTTTATGGTGATTTTTGAACATTTGACCTTGAGTTACATGACCTTGACCTTGGCCAAGGTCAACCAAATTATTTTTCCAGATAGGTCTCATTGAGTACTTGATGATAGGATTTCGAAACGTACAAAAATATTGATTTAAACCAGAATTATGGCCAAATAAGTGAAATTTTAATTATTTTCTAATTATTTTGGGTTTCCATGGAAACAGGTCAAGGATAGAAAAAGGAACCTCACTATCTAGGGCCACCATCAATTTACCTCATTGCCATGTGTCTGACTAACACAGAACTTCAAATTAAGCATATCTAGCTATAATTGGGGAAAATAGAATGTTCATAAGGAAGGGCAAGTTGATTTTATGGTGATTTTTGAACATTTGACCTTGAATTGCATGACCTTGACCTTGGCCAAGGTCAACCAATTTTTTTTTTCAGATAGGTCTTATTGAGTACTTGATGATAGGATTTCGAAACGTACAAAAATATTGATTTAAACCAGAATTATGGCCAAATATGTAAGTTTTCTAAGAATCTCATTATTTTCCCTGGTTGCCATGGTTACCAAGCTCCCCTGACCTTAAGCTACACCAGATGCAAGGCCACCCCACATTTTCATATGCCTCTGAGGGTTACCTATCAGAAAATCATAGGTGGAATTAGTGCTCTTGATTGGCAGTCATGGCTAATATCCTAGGGTCTGGCTTATGGACTAATAGTAATGAAAGGGATTTTTGCAGGAAAAAAACACCACTCCCACTTTGAGCTCTATTTAAAGCGTCCTCAGTGCCTCTGCACTGGTAGAGAGTTAAACATTAGGCTGGTTTAGGGTGAGAAAATTTCACCCAAAAGTCATACCTAGAGAGGGAAATAACCACACAAAAACAGGTTTAGTAAAATGTAAGGAAGCATTAGGAGAAGTACCAATATCTTTAAAATAATGGAAATCAAAAAAGAGAGAAATGAAATTATATTGTGATTTGGTAATGGAGCTGATACCATTATCATTGACATCCAGAGACCTGAGCACAGGTATATGATGAGACAAAGAGGAGAAGGAGGACTAGAAGGAAAGTAGGAAGAGGTGGGAAGAATTATTCTGCAGTTAAATCATGGTCTAGTTGAAATACTAACTACAAAAATATTAGGATATAGATACAATTCAAAATATACACTGATACCTAATTATGTGGATAGAATTTGTGTTGTGGGCACATACCAGTGTGCATTAAATAAGAGACAGCAAGTCCAGTCTTAGCTGCTCGATCTAGGAGGGTATCTAGAACACTTGCCTGCAGCTGAAGCTGATAGAGGTAGGTAAGTTGTGGTAGTGTTCAGGACTGGAGGGGATGGGGACAGCTCCTGAAAGCATCAGGTAAACTACACAGCGTAAACGTGACATCTGTATATGATCTCCTCTACCCTTGCAACATATACACTGGCTTGGCGGTGGAGTTTAGTTAGTTCACTCCCCGCCCACGCTTTATCCCTCCTGCTATTTCTGCCTGCTACATTGTTAGCCTTAATCCCTAAATTTCCCCATGCCACCTCATCCTGTTATCTCTGACTGTGCCTGAAATTGTTTCAACACCATATGGTCTGTGTGATCTTTGAGTGCAGTCCTGGCAAGGTACTCAACCATCACTTCCTCTGAGGATTAACTATCACTTCCTTCCTTCTTCCCCACCTTGCTTCCTCGTGCTGATTGCCTCCCAACGCCAATGTACTTTCTCTGTGCCCATGCCCCTAATCATGCTGTAACCACCTATGTGAATGGCAGGCAGGGGTCTAAGTTGGGGAGCAGCTGATGTTGGTGGGCAGGATCTGGGTCAGGAGCTGCTCACTAAACATCCCCATCCCTAATTGAGCCGCTCCTTCTGCTGCCTGGTATACAGGTAAAGTTAGTGTAGACATTCTGTTATGTTTTATTTACCAGTCATCTACCACTACTGTCTGTATTTCTGGGAACGTCCTCCTCATCATGTGGCTCAAAAATATTAATACTATCTGAGGAATCAGTATCCATGCATCATGTCACCGTAATCATTGTCTCAAGGCATTGTTGGAAAGGCTTACTTATTTTTAATAGTAAATTTGTCATACCTATACTATAGTTAAAGCCTCTATAATTAGAAGCATAAAATATTATATCAGTATCATATATAACTGCCAATTAGAAACACGCTACCAAGCTAGGAAACTCTTCAATATTTCTCTTCTCCTCAAATCGCGTAGAAAATTATGAAAAGATGATCACCTTCTGTAGAATCAATGCTTTCATGGTTAATTACCCAGGATGGTTAGAAGCAACAGTAATGTTGCTAGTTGATGCCGGAACCTAATGTGATTGGCATAAAAGTGGCGCTCAATAAGAATTGTTTAAAAAATATTTCAAATGAAAGCTCTTTGATCCACATTTTAAATTCCACTATCATTGGCTAGAGGTGAAGACATCATTAGTTTTGATTTTGCCGCAGTCTGTAGATGCTGTTAACTAATGTTAGAATGATGCAAACTTGCAAAACACCATTTGGATCCTTGTGTGCATTGGGGGTGAAACATGAAATCTAAGCAAATTAGTGCTGGTTGATGAGACTTCTCTTAATGTGTCTGCACCAATTTAACATTCAATCAAGACAACGATACATGTTTTGTATCCTGCTTTTGGCAGGTCCCTCTGTTCCTTGTCAGTATGGCCAGAATCTATGCTCATACAAATGAGAGATCGGTCCACTCATTGAGTTTGAGACATCTTGCAATATGAAATATTACAAGCATATAGAGCAGATAGCAAGCTTTGCAACCCCTGCACAACAATACAAGAGTAATGGACAGGAATAAAATTAATAAGTGTGGGGTACAGCATGGCTACATTAGCATGGACCTTTGTATCAGCTTATATTGCACTTCATAGAACAACCACAGCAGTAATCTGCATACAATCTGTCTTCATACTAATCTATCCTGTCCAAGCACTGTGTACACCTCAGTGTCATGCAAATATTTCAACACTTCATATATATAGTTAATTCTATCCCTCATGCTGGAAACCAAACTGAAATCAATACAGGAACATGCATGGCACCTCCAGGATCTCCTTGGGTAGTAACTCTATATTGACTGTAGCAGAGATGGACTGAATGTGGTATTTTTCACAAAATGGGCAGCATGCAGCAGTGTTTAGTACTTAGTAGAAACACCAACAACCATTTACTCCATTCCACACAAACAGCAGGGAGTTATTTTCTTTACTATCAGCCAAAATAGACTAAGGCTGTGTTAACTGTATAGAAATGCAGCATCATTCGGGCAGTCTGTGAACATAATTTACTGGCAGGATTGAACTTGATTCTGTATGACAATGTCTTCAGTCTACGACTCTAGTGCTTCTGCTTATAGAATAAGAAAAACCTACATTTTATTTCCTCACATATGCATGCCTATGATATAATAATGCACCACTATATGAACTGAAAGGCACCCAATGCATTGAGTACCCAACTGAGTACTTCAGCCGTGCCCCCTAAAATCACCACTCCTCTTTTATTCATTATATCTCACCGATTGTAACCCAGCCACCATCACAAGTAATACCCACCACTCTGAGATTGGATGACTCCTCACAAACCCCCTCCCTAGGGCACTCTAGAATGTCTATCTTTAGCTTAGAAGAACAGTTGCCGGGGATATTTGCATCACTAGAGTCTCATAAAATATGTAGTAACCCAGGCTCGAGTCAAAATACCCGCAGGCAGGATACAACAGTCCTTGCATATCAAAATACATATGCAAAAAAGAGATGTCAGTCATCAGTGACTATATGTGAAATAATAAATCATAGCAATTTTGCTTAGATTCTTAGAATAATTGCTCTGTAATAAACCTTTGGTTTGTATGTATATTTCTCTGCAGGCTCAAATCATCCCTAGCCCTAAGAGTGGTTCACATTACGAGAACCTGACAGACAGCTAATGGTTCTCCAACCCACAACACCACCACTGTGTCATCAGATGGCAGTGGTAGGCAACAAAACTGATTAGGAAAGGATAGAAATTAAGCCTGAAGACTGTTGTCACATTTTTGACTGCTGCCAATCTTTTCATCCAACCAGGCACTTAAACTGATTAGAACTGGTGGAAATGAATCCAGTGATGAATGAAATTGATATAGACATTAAGATTTGGGCTTTTGGGATGGCCGTTCAATGACAGCATTATGGGGCTTCGGAAATGGAGGTGCAGTTTGAGGATCCATGGGGATCCCACAGTTTAAGCTGACACAGAAAGTGATATGAAGGAATATAGATAGCACTGCCAATCAAAGCTGGAGATTTCTTTGCTGGTGTGAGTGACACTTAGGGTGTTATCAGCTTTGCTCCTATGACTATCCTATGTTTTATGTCAAGTGCATTGTTGACACTCCAAGGCAACTTAAATACTGTGCAATACATGATCATACAATAAGAAACCCCATTGTGAGCTGTTTTGCAAGACACATTATAATTAAAGCAGTGGATTTTATTTGGTCTACAACCATCTCACAATTTTAGTGAAATACGGCTGCTTCCTTGAGACGGGAAACCCTCTTGGCCCCTTTCAATCAGTTTGCTCCATCCACAAACAGAGAACAGCTTTACCTACACTGTCGGGCCTGCCAAGCCTTGTTGTAAACAAACTAGTCCCAGACCTTATCACATATTCCAATCACAAACAGCTGTGGTCCAACCAATAAAACTTGCAGGACCGAATTCAATAAACGGTTGGGTTTCTCTAAGGATGTATTGTTGCGGGGCTGAAGGGGTTGGACAGGAGGGTGAGGGAGGCTAAGCTGCACTTCAGCTTTTCATTGCAACCCGATTTCTTTCCATTGAGAGAAAATAAGCGCGGAAGCCGATTGGAGTTGCATTTAACTATACTGCTTCTAGTTATGTTGACATGTTTTATGATCAACTATAGCTCACTCCCATAACTACTCCTGTCTTCCATTGTTTATGGTGCCTCCACCTGAAGGCTGAGACTTCCCGCTGGCTCTCTGAAGTACTCCTTACCAAAATATACATGTAGGTCTTCATTTAACCCCAATCCACCCAGCCCACACCCACTGTTAATGTGCGTGTCCATAGCATACCCCTGTGCCTGACCTCTATTGCTATTCACATCCTCCTTACTTCAACCACAGTAACTGCATTCATCCTCATTGTTCACATTCACACCATTCTTCCAACATGGTTTATGTATAATTCATGCTATTTGTGTTTTATTTTCATTTCCTACCTTTCTTACTCATTCATAAGGACGGGAAAAGTGCCACTGCCATTGCTGCCCCCATATGATCATATTAGGCAGAATCAAGCAGTCACATCCGCTAGACGCAATTTAACACACCTTGGCAGGACTGTCTTCTAGCAAAATATGGAGCCATATGGTAAAATAGAGAGCAAACATGAGGCATCGTCTGGCAGAAGGGAGGGACAGTGAAGCTGAAGTATTGCATATCATGACGCTGACTGATGTAATGTTGACTTGACAAGAGGTAGTGCCTCAAGGGACTGCACAAAATATGCCAGGACCTGCCAACATTTTGTTCAATATTAACTGTGTTTATCCCATTGCTATCTAGTAGAAGTATGCAATATGATGAGTCTACATGTATATTTCTCTTTGTATCTGTAACTCCTGTACATTTACTTCTATTTTTACACTACATGTAAATGGACCTTCCATCAAAATGAAGTAAAATGTAGTGCACTGAAATTGTTTGACATTTAACATTTAGAATAGAGTACAGACTTCCCCCTTTACCTCCAACTCCTGCCTGTAATCTAGAGTCTCAGCTTGTAGGTACACACAGATTAAAATGGTTTTACAAAAGGCATCTTTGTTGATGAACAGCAAAGCCCGGCGTAATTACCAGGGATGTGTAGACAGTAAATTGCTTGCTGTCAGCTAACTTTCTCATCAAGGGCGTCTTGTAGAAGTCTTCAGTCAACACCTCACAACTACACTGATATTCCTAGGCTCCCTATACGCCCAACCTCTCAGTCACTAGTGCCTAACCTAGTTAGTCATTTTTTGGATCCCTATACGCCCAACATAGGTCAGTTATTATTGTCAGGTTGGTCAGGACTGACCAACCCACCTTAGTCTTTTTATTTCCAGGGGGAGCCACCGAGTGGTCATGACAGGTGGCCCCAGCTAGTGGTATACAAATACAACACACCAATGATGAACCTAGGTTAGCCACTACTGACTGACCCCTCAGTCATTTTTGAATATAACTTTGCCATTATGACTAACACTCATATGACCAACCTAGGATAGTCTGAACTGACTAACCCTTTCAATCTATGGATTTTCAGTGTAAGGGATACTATCTTAGTGTGTCCCCAGGCGTAACACTAGCTACATTGTATATTTACTTTTAAGGACATAATACTTGGGCATCACTAAGACAATATCCTGACCTATTCCGCGTGCAATTTACTGGAGCTGCAGGCAATTAAATCCCTTTTTTAATTGATTGGGCTGGGTAGAGAAGAAGTTTGTAAAAACGGTAGTAGAGGAGGGATAACGTAATGAGCAGGAAACATCTAGAAGGAAATGGTTTAGTTGTAGGTGTGATAAAAGGGAGCTTTTCTGCACTAAGTTCGAAAGCATATGGCAATGGTAATATCATAAATCAGATCACTGTAATTACGATCTAGACATGAATTGATGTGTTGTGCATAATATGGAACCCTCTTTAATGCGTGTTGTATTTGAAATTAAGTTCAATTTGGATAAAAGCCCTGTGTAATAAAATTAAAAAGTAATGACAATAAGCAATACCATTAGGGTTATTTTCTTTTTAGCTCATAATGACTCCCAACCCTTAATTATTTACGTACATTGTAAGAGGGACATTAGTAGTATAGTATGTATCGGAACGGGACTATAGTTAAGTACTGTTTATTACTCAATCGACATGCAGCCAATCAGAGGGCTCCATTTGGTCACGTGACCCGTTGCCATGGTAACGTGACCTACTTAGGGCTCTCAGCCAATCAGAAGCCAGCATTCTGGGTGACCTACTGACCTACTTAGAAGCTCTCAGCCAATCAGAGGCCGGCATTCTGGTAACCATGGTAACGTGACCTACTTACGTCACGTGACCTACTTAGGCTCAGCCAAACAGAAGCCGGCATTCTGGTAACTAGGGTAACGTGACCTACTTAGGGTTTGTTTGTAAACAACACCACGTGGCTCTCTTGTTTGTAAACAACACCACGTGACACGTGACTGTTTGTAAACAAACAAACAAAAAAAAAGTTATGTAACTTATATATAGAAATAAAAACACAACAAGATAATTTCTTTTCTTTTCATTTTATTCTTTATTTTCATTTCAATCAGAAAAAACACACAAGTTTATGCTTTTTTAGCTTGCTTCTTCGATTTGCAGCAACTCAACAGGCCGCAAAGTCTCACGCCGCCGTCACTCGCACCACAACACCCCGGACGACTTCTCTCCAATAGACATTGCACGACTTTGGATAAATCCAACACCATTTCGGCAAGGCAGAGAATCTTTGCCTCCATGAAACGGCCGCCATCGCAACAACCCGTCACAACAGCATCATCGATAGCTTCTGACTCACGGCCCGGTCGCTCAGCTTTGGGATTTTGCTCATGCGCATGACGCACTTCTTGGGGTTTCTTGTTCGACATGCTTCAATTAGGAAATGAACGCAATGAGGTCCACAGGTGTCAGCAGAAGTGTCTTGTAGTTGAATGCGGTTTCTTTGCCACTTGAACGGAGCAGAGCGTTCCACGAAAGACAAGAACTCCGCACTCAGCGGCGGTAAGCCGAAGGAATCAAAGTAGTACACTTCACCCGTGCTCGACACGTAAAACGCCACCCAATGCTGACCTGGTAAATGTTGCGGATCTGTGTTGCTCACGAAACAAGTGTCTTTGATAGGGTGCTTCGGAATAGTGTCACAAGAGAAAACGCCCAGGAAACGATGTTTTGTGTGAACGTTTTCCTTCAACACTCTGCTTATTTCAAGCGTGTTCATACGATACGCCAAGTACCGCCGTCTTGTCTTCAGTTCATGTGGTAGTCGGTGACGGGGTGTCGATCTCGGGTCAGCTCGACGACGTTGTCGTACACCAAGTAGAGTAGCACCGTTGTTGTCGCTTGTAGCGCCGAGCGGAAACTGACTTCCACCCTCAGCTGACCCGCTCTTATAAGGTTCACGCGACACCCGTCGTGCGATCTGTCTGGGGTTAAGTCGAGGGGGAACACCGTGTAACCGTTCAGGAATTGATCGTATGAAATACCGCAGGAGCGCGCGCCCTCGTACATCCCCGTTTCCGTGTGTAGCGCCAAGTTCTCTCTCACGGCCGCTTTGGTCTTAAAGTCGGGCACGTAGGCGTCGTTCGGCACTTTCTGATCGTTCACTATCACTTGAAGCGAGCTGATGTCGTAATGCTTCATCTCGAACGGGTTCTTGGTGTAGCTACCGTTGAAGGGGTCGTGGTCAAGGAAGCAAATCATCATCGACTTGGGAAGCTGGCCTGTGTTGGAGTGCGTGTAGCTGTGATCTCTGTTACCTTGAGGGATGGCGTACGTCGTCACCTCCACTCTGTTCACCGGGTAGTCGAAGGGCCCGTGTTCTATCACCGCTCTCTCGTGCGTTTCCGCTACAGCGTCCGCCACCAGCACGCGTCGCACGTAGAGCTTTGCTTTGTAGATCTTCAAGCTGTAGCCTCCGTCAGCGGCGCACATCAGATAGAAAGAGGGCGCCGCTTGTTTCAGAGTGAGATTGATTTCTGTCTCTCCAACGATGAGCTTCGGTTGATGAGCCAGGTCAAAGTGCAGTCACGCCATCAGCGAAAAGCGCTTGTTAGAGATTAGCTTCTTGCGCGCTTTGTACCCCGCATTCGCGTCAGTCAACGTGTCAAACTGACCGGGCGTATCTTCATGCCACCCCTGGGCGCTCATGACGCCGTCCTTCACGTCTTTGTTGTAGTTGAGTAACCCTTCCAAGTAAGCTCGGTAAGGGTAGGTCTCGGTGTTGCCAGACACTTTGAAACCGCCGATGGAGACTTGGACGTCTTTGAAGAGCGAGTGAGCCAAGTTGTTCACCGGAGCTACCGCGTCGGTGTCCTCGATCGCCGCTCCGTTCGCTTTCAGCACTTGACATTCCAGATGAAGGTAATTCTCGTTCAGGTCTGTGTACTCTTGCGACTTGTTGATGGTGAAATTTATGTTACCTCCATCCTCTAAAGAGTTTTTTGTTTCTATCCCCAGGAAAGACGACTTTAAGATAGTAGTCTGAGTCGGCGCTACGGTGTGCAGGTCGAGCTCAGAGAGCGCGCACTCGTTACTGCTCTCGTGTACGTAAGCCATTGTGTTCTCTCTTCACGCGGCCGACAGACTGACGCCGGCCGCCTCCAGTCTTTTTATTTATACCTGAACGCCTAGGCGCTTACCGGTCGAATACATCCCCTCTACGTCTCTTGCAAGAGCCACCGCCCGTCTGAGGAGAATGCCGGCGACGTTTCGACCCTTTCTTAGACGCGACAGGCGTCTTTCCTCCCGAGAACGCCGTACTCGCCAGTCTCTTCAGAGCGCCTGCGCCTCGGTCTTTCACGCTGCTCTTTAAAGTCCGACCCGCCAGCACATCTTTAGCTACGCCCACACCGGCGCGGAGCAGCGTTTTTCCCACCGACTTCAATAGCGGGGTAGCCGAGCGCATCAGACCTAACAGAGCGCCGCCCAAACCGTGCCCGCTCTGGAAAGAGCGCCCGCTGTACACGTTGACGCCGTTGCCCAGCTGCGCGTTGTAGTAATCGCTGTACCCTCTGCCGACGGTGCGCCTGGGTGGAAAGTACGGAACGCGTTGACGCATCATTTTTCTCTCTTTCAGCGCTCAATAGGTCTCAGATGAAGTGTCACGGTCACCTCGCCTCTACCGAATGGGATGGAATGACCGGATCGGTCTCTTAAATAGATGCCGACCTCGGTAAACCTCTTGGATTTCAAGGGGAAATAATCCAAATGGGGAAAACTGATAGCTTGCACGCCACCTCGACGCTTTCCGCCTCTGTCCACCGCCACGCAGCGCAACAGCGGCACTTGCATGTCGCCCACACGTCTCTCCTGGATCATGTCGGTGTATATGTACACAGAGTGCACGTCCCCGTAAACATCCATCGAGTAGGCGCCGGTAGTCGGCGACACGAAACACGTCTTCTCTCCGAAACCTAGAACGCATGCGAGATGCTGACTCAGCAGGACAGCACAGTGTCTCGGCGGTTTGATGGTGACGCGTTTCGTCTTGGCGTCGTACGATAAGATCCGCATCGGTTTGAGCAAGAAGCTGTCGCCCTCTAGTCTGTCATCTCGCAACGTCTCACTCAAGCGCTCGATTAGGGTGTGGTTGCTTCCGGTGAAAATAGGAGGTATCTCGAATATGTTTGGCATGAAACTGCGCACTCCCATGTCCTTCTCCATCTTTTCAATCATCTGTCTTGCTTGATGGCTGATCGTCTTCTTCTTCACCGCCGGGGACAAGAACTGCTTGTATACGGCATTCGTCTGTCTCAAGTCGACCTCTCTCTTGAACCTTTTTGTTTCCGGTTTCAATTGCTGCTCTTCCGACGTGTCTGATATCTCTTCCACCGTTACATAGCTCGCTTCCTTCCAGCTCAGCGGGAATTTTGAGCTGAACGTTAGCTTGCTCAGACCGTTCGCGTTTTTCATTCTCTTCCAGTCTACCTGTGGTTTTTTTCCTTCGGAGAATTTAGTTTCTTTTAAAACTTGGATCGCCTCCTCTAGCGAACCTTTGGTGCGCAGAGGAACAACGATGATCAAGTCGTCGTCGTGCACGTTAGTCCATTCTGTAGGGAGGATGATCTCAGTCAGAGCCGCTTCGTACGCTTCGGGCAGAAGGAGCGGCGAGTCGAAGTGAGTTCGGAAAGACGTCAAGCTGTTGTCAGGATAATACTCCATAGAGCTGTTGCTAGGTAGAGTGATGTTCATTTTTTTTTTTTTTTTTTTTTTTTTTCTACGTTATTTTTTTGACGGGGATCCACTCGTTGAACTTGTCGTCGTAACCTAACCAACGTACGAAAGCTAACTCTTTACCGTCGACGGTCTTGCGGCGCAACACCTCGTCTATCAGGTAGTTGTTGTCGTAACGACTCTTGTACACCTTCTGAACCTCTTCCGGGTAGAAGACGCCTTTTATCTCCTCGCCCTTGTCGTCTTTCAGCTCGAACCCTCTGCTTCCCAACGTCTTAGCAACGTCGACCACTTCCTCGCGCCAGTTTCCCTCGTACCCTTTGTCGAAGGCGCCTTTAGTTCTCAACATCCTCACTCTGTCACCCGGAGCGATGATGTCGACGGCGGACGTCTTTGTTTTTTTCTTCTTTTTCCATATTTCGTCGATTTGTTTGTTAGTTGGGAGATCTTGTCGGTAGAAAACTGTTTCGCTGTTTTCCGAGCTGACTTGAGCCGGCGCCATTTTCAACGTCTTGTGGTGAGTGCGATTGTAAGAAGACACTACATGGTGCAGTACGTCTACGTAGCGATACGTGCGCTTGTGTGTGAAATAACGCCACAGCTTCTCCTTCAGACTGCGGTTCAAGCGCTCCACTAGACTAGCTTTGATGTCGTCGTTCTCGCCAGTGAAGAACTCTATGCCCTCGCTCTTCAAGTGATCTTGAAAGATCTTGTTCAAAAACTCTTTCCCCTTGTCTGTCTGAACAGTGCGCGGTCGTCTCTCGCCAGTGCCTGTCATCTCTCGGAAGGCCTCGGTGACATCAGCGCCGCTCTTGGATTTAATGGGAACGGCCCACGCGTACCTAGAGAAAACGTCGATCGCCGTCACCACGTACCGGAAGCGGTCGTTGTGAGACGCCAAAGCTTGCATGTCCATCAGATCTATCTGCCACTGCTGATCGATTGCGCCGGTTATAGTCTTGTTCCTTGCGAATTTTCTCCGAATGGGTTTATGTTTAGTGTAGGCGTCCAGCGACACTAAAGCATCTCGGATGACGGCCGGGTTCAGGTGGCGAAAATGATGTTTCTGGAGTTTAGTCACGCTAGTGAAACTGGAGGGCGCTTTGACGTCGGTATATCTAGCTACTACGCGCTTCTTTTCTTTTTCCTTCTTGGTCAGTCTCTTCACTGGTTTGCCCATGGTGGGCCTGTTGAGGGCGTGAACGACGAGCTCGCCGCTAGGCGGTTGCGCCCTCTCCTTTTCTTACTCGCCACGCTCCTATAGGAAGTCGGAGTTTGGAAAAGTTCACTGTCGTCCTCCTCGTCGTCAGAGGATTGATCGTCCACCTGGAGAGAAGAGTCTGCTGCTGCTACTGCTGCTGCTGCTGCTGCTGCTTCTCTTTCTTCCGAGTTGAAGCTCGGTCGTTTCCGACCTCTGTCAGCAAGCCGTGTGTCCAAACTTCGGCCAGGTCCGCTCGCTTTATACAGATGGTTTCCGATCAAGGAGTCTGTGGGAACTGCTTCGCGCAGCGCTTTCGTGAACGGCGAGTAGCCCGCCGGTCTGGGCGCCGTCTTCCTGAACCTGGCAGCGTCGTTCAGTAAGTCCACTATGTTGATGCGATGCTCAGGTGGTATTCTCCGACCCGACATCTCGCGCACCGCACCGTCCTCGTTCCACTTGATCACACCGGATTTCTCCAATTGTTTGTACAGCGCCACGGTCCGAGTGCGATTCCTCTTGGGAACTTGGTTCACCAACCGCTCGAGTAGGGACGCGCTGGCCTCTTCAGCAGACTGACGGAGGTGAGCCGGGGGCGAAGAAGAGTAGGACGAAGAGATGTTGCTGTTGTGGGGATTCGCGAGAAAAAATTGCAATCTATTCAACAACCTTCGGTATTTCAACATTTTCTCGCGCGATTCCAAAGTGGGGTCGTTCAACACTAAATCCAAGTCCCTGTAGATAAACTGTAGCACCTGGTGCAAGGCCGCGTCGGGATGAAGGGACTGTTCTGCCTGCTTGTGGTAATAGGCCATGTCGGCAGGTAGGCGGGCGGCGGTGGCAGGAGCGGAACTCTCGTTCTTTTCAGTGCGCTCATCAGGAAGAGGAGGAAGGTTTGGAGCAGTAGAAGTACTAGCAGCAGCGACTGCAGTAGTAGCAGCGCTAGTAGTAGCAGCAGCAGCGGGCACATGATGAAGTAGACCCGCTCGTGATGATTTGTAGAGCGTCTCAGGATCCACGAGCGCTAAACGTTTGTAGTGTTGTTGCTCAGCCGGCCGGCGGCTGGAAAATGCGATTAGAGGGATGATGAGCCGCGTAGTAAGCGACTTAAGGCTGATCTAAAGACCTGCCGTGAGGGGGCAGCTGGCCGGTGGCTTGAAAAAAAAGGGGGGGGGGGAGGAGTAAGGGTATATAAGGGGGAGTGAAACCGTATTCGGCATCGTCATCATCGTTCACGCTACTACTACTACTACTACTACTACTACTACTACCACCACCAGCACCGCGCCTCAATTTGCAGATCCCCATGATGGAAAGTTGCTACCGTGACATGAAGCGGAATGACGAAGCGGCGCGCGAATGTGAAGCTGATGCTGTAGCCTCTGCTACTGCTGCTGCTAGTGCTGCTCAGCGTGCTACTGCTGCATTGACTGCGGCTGTTAGTGACGCTGGTTGTGATGACGTTGTTGTTGTTGCCGCTGCGGCTGTGACTGCTGCTGTTGCTGCCGCCGATGCAGCTACTCATGCCACCGATGCCGACGCTGCTGCTGCTGATGCTGTTGCGGCTGCCGATGACGCCGCTGATAACGCTGCTAGTGCCCGCTCTGCCGCCCTTGCTACTGTCGCTGCTGCTGTTGTTGCTAATGCTCACGCTACTGCTGCTACAGCTGCTGCTACTGCTGCTACCGCTGCTGCCGCTGCTGCCGATGCTGCTGCCGATGCTGCCGATGCTGCTGCCGATGCTGATGTTAGCAGTCGAGTCGACAAAGAATCGTCATTTGTCACTCTTAAACCTCCAGTTGAACGCGCGACGAGTAGTAGGGCTACCAACGCGACGGCCGGATGGTGCAACTGGTGTCGTCGCTTCTGCTCGTGCGCTTGCTTTTCTTCCAGTCCTACCTGCTGCTGCTACGGTATGATAGTGTTATAGTGTTTGAATGAGAACGCGCGTAGTTACACATAGACGCTGTAACAGATGTGCTTTTTTTTTGAAAATATAATTTTAACATAACATGGAACTTGTTGTGTTTATTTTCTATATATAAGTTGTTTGTTTACAAACAGTCACGTGTCACGTGGTGTTGTTTACAAACAAGAGAGCCACGTGGTGTTGTTTACAAACAAACCCTAAGTAGGTCACGTTACCCTAGTTACCAGAATGCCGGCTTCTGATTGGCTGAGCCTAAGTAGGTCACGTGACGTAAGCAGGTCACGTTACCATGCCCAGTGGGCACAAAATTCGGTTCAATGTTGAATCAATGTTGAATCAACATTGAATCAACATTGACAACCATTTATCAATGTTGATTCAATGTTCTGTGCCCACTGGGTGGTTACCAGAATGCCGGCCTCTGATTGGCTGAGAGCTTCTAAGTAGGTCAGTAGGTCACCCAGAATGCTGGCTTCTGATTGGCTGAGAGCCCTAAGTAGGTCACGTTACCATGGCAACGGGTCACGTGACCAAATGGAGGCCTCTGATTGGCTGCATGTCGATTGAGTAATAAACAGTACTTAACTTTAGTCCCGTTCCGATACATACTATACTACTGACATTGCCTAGGGTATACTTAGATTATTCAAACAGAGAAGAATGTGATCTTAATGGAGGTGTGAGGGGTTACTACTTATAAAATAACGGAAGGGGCAAGGGCTGTATGAAGAAGTAGGCCTGTGGGAGGAGTGGATCATACTGCGGAGTGAGGAGTTGGAAAAAAGACCAATGAGGCTATAGTCTGGGCAGTGCTAGCCACTGGTGTCATTGGATCCTTCTTTGTAAAAGCTGTGTGAAATTGGATTTAGTGATGGCCGCGGTGTGCCTCACTGTGGGACCTGACCCAAAGTGCTTACCCCGTTGCTATAACACCCCACTCCTGCTAGTCCTCCCCTCAAGTCTCCTATCCATAGCTTGCCCTCACTACCCTCACATCCTCCATCATTTCTCTCTCCCTAGGGGGTGACTAAGGCTGCAGCCCCTATCTCTCTGTGATATCTTTGAATCGGATACATTTAGATTTAAGAAGAGTCACTAGCAGGCTCCTCTCCTGCTAGGCCTGCTCCTTCAAAGCAATGTTCCATTTAGGAATGTCCCTGGTCTTTTCAACATCCCTGTGTCCCTCAACCTGATTTCGCTTGTAAACATGATTTATACACTGAAACTTCCCTTTATATATGTATACATACTTATGAAATGTACTTTAGTCATTTGCACCCCTCCCCAACTCCATAAGGGGAAGAGGATGGGACGTAGTTTTATCCGACTGCTTTTGTAACCAATATTGTCAGTAAACACTCTTAAACAATTCAATTTCAATTAGATTATAGATGTACACATATGAATAACAGATGTTTGAAATGGCCATGTATTAGGGTACAATCTTAAGCTCATGGAGGTAGTTAAGGTGTCTTAGTGCTGAGGGGTGGAGGATGCAGGGGGAGCCCAGGGCTGCAGGCATCAAGTATACTACTGGGATGGTACGTGACACCTCTACGTGATGCTCTACCGTCTTAGACAGTCATGTAGTTTAGATAGTCACCCTTACTTCCTCGAGGCACCCATGATAAACATCATAATGCGGGGAGTCTAAACCAACGTGAAGAGTTTAATATATACTGCTGCAACATGGGATGACATTGTACATACATGTACCCCGAAATACACTTCATTTGAGGAAAAGATGATTATATGCGATGTCTCAAGAATCCAATGAAAAATCATGAAAAGAGAACCACTTCATTTTAGAAGAATTCATGCCTCCCTGGTCAATCACCAAGGATGGTTAGAAGCAACAGTAATGCTGCTAGCTGGGACAGAGCGTAACGAGAATGACATCAAACTGGATCTGAAAAAGAAATCATAATGTTCAGATCAAAGTCCTTAGATCATTATTTTAAATTCTACTATCACTGACTGGAGGTGATGCCGTCATTAGTGTTGATGTTGGAGACTGGAGTCTGTGGGGGCTGGTAAAGGGAACATGACCTGGATGTGGGTGTACCACCTAATATGTGAAAGCAATACTTGTTGTCTATTGGTAAAGGTGGCTATGGCTTGTGGGTGGTGAGGCTAGTAGTAATGGATATGAATACTGAGAGCCATTGAGAAAATATAGAAAGGGGTATACAAAGGAATTATCCAGTAGAATGAAAATATTGCTTGATAACATGATGCAAGCATAATTATATATATATATAGAGAGTGTATGACCCGCTACTCCCCCTTAATGTGCTTAATTATACATGATATATGGACAGGAATAAATAAGTGTGTTGTATGGCATCAATATGCATTGACCCTTGTGTTTTATTTCATGTTGGATACAATGACCACTATGCTAAAGTACTAGAAATCCCGTATCCCATGCCTCTCACGGGATACAATGTTCCCGTATCACATGGCCTATGACATCATATTTTGTTCAAATTATTATGGCCATTTATATGCAATTTAACATATTTTAAAGAATGAAAGCCATGAAATGAAGGCAAAGGCCCATGGCCAGAGGATTTTTGGTATTACCCCCTCGGTGGGGATGGGGCGCATCCCACACAGCCTGCGGCTTCGTGGGATACTCCCTCAGCCCCACCTCGGGGGGAACGATACCAAAATACCCTCTGGTCATGGGCCTTTGTCTATATACATAACATTGCTGCTCATAAAACAAACGGTACATCATTCTACACACAATCTGTCTTCATACCCATCTATCCTGTCACAGGACACCGCCCCAATAAAGCACACTTATGTAACTCAGCCCCCATGCTGGAGGCCAAACTGATATGGATATTCATCAAGCATTGTTTTTATTTCAAATTGCTGTAGAAGCGGACGTCATACAAAATATGTAGTATGGCTCTCGAACCTGATAGGCCTATCTGGTATGCTGATAGTAAAAACAGGATTTAATATTAGCCGTATAACTGTTGATGTAACATGTAGCTGGGATGGAGTTCACTGATATTCTTTGGCTCCCTATACTACCAATATCTCAGTCAATATAGCCGAACCAAGTTTATCATTTTCTGGCTCCCGATATGACCAACCTAGGTTAGTTAAAAATATTGTCAGGACCAACTCACCTTAGTCTTCTCCATTTCCTTTCGAGTAAGGCATTAGTCACATGTTCTTATGCCTCAGCCATCTTTGAATAGCACTTGGTCATTTCTGACCAATGTCCCTATGACTAACTTGGGCTAGTCACTTCAGACTAAAGGGCCGGGGTATTTAGATATTCTGTGTAGGGACTTACATTGAGCATAAAACTACCAGCACTGTATTGTGTAACTGTTGTCTCTATACATTTACCCCGCCACCCTCTCCAACACACTTAGCAAATTCAACCGCTTCTCCTAGAGGCAAAACTGAAATCGATATTCAGTGTGAGAGAGCCATGTTTTATGTTGCACAGAAGAGACGGATAGAGGTGGCATCTGATAGGTGGATACGCCTCTAGGCTCTTAACGGGTGAACATGACTTGCTAAATGTTAATTTCTAGTGTCTGGCAGATATTGTACTGTGCCCTGTAATAATTACAATAATCATTTGTAAATATTTAGTGCTTATATGAAAACAGGTCAAAGTCCAATGTGACAATGACCCTCCTGGGGTGGCTGTGGATGATGTCAAAGAATTTTTGGGATTTATATTTTAGAAAATTTAGAAAATCTGGAAAAAGGTGGACATATGTAGTTGCACCCCCCACCTCCCCCCAGTAGCCATCACAATCTCGTTGTGAGAAAATATCAGCCCCAAATATGCTGCTCTGTTTAGACTCCCCTGTGATATGACAGGCACGGTGTGTGCTGCAACTGCAGGTTACAAGTCAGATTCTGGCCACATCTGTTATAGTCAGGGAGTGCTCTTTTTTTAACAGGGGGGTGGATTTGGGGTGGGGGGTGGTAAAAAATTTGGACCCCTTGACCTGGGGGGGGGTAACAAATTTAGACCCCTCTTGGGGGGGGGGAAATTCAACCTTTTTTGAGGGAAAAAGCCACAATGCTACAAAAGGGCGCGAACGCGCGCAATTTTTGGCCTGCCGGGGAGGGGGGTGAACATTTTTTGCGCAAAATCTCACCACACTCCCCCTGTTGTTAAAAAAAGAGCACTCCCTTAGTAGAGACCATTAAAGTAACTCTCAAATTGATTTTGAAGGCTCAGAAAACATTGTGATAATGGCAGAATAAATGTGATACATTAATGCAGATTTTGGGGGTGTCTTGCCTGCTATCATACAAAAAGAAACTTTGTTCCTGTCGTGGATTAAACGTTTCTCATCATACAGGCACAGATATAGAATATGATCTTAATGCTAGTGCTATATAAACTCATGGAACAAGCAATGAAAACGAAATATGAAATACAGAGGGAAATATGGGGCACTTTATCATGCAATCTTCCGGCGTTTAAAAGGGGAAAAAAAGTGTTTTAGTAGAGTGGTGTTAAGTACGGTTTTGTAAATTGTCATTTGTCATTAGCAATTCGTTGTCTTAGAAGTGGAGGATAAGCCAACGATATCTGCCATCTACACCAGATTAGATAGCACTACTCAGAAAAAAACAAAGAACTTGAAAAATAGCTGGGAGAAACAGTCGCGTAGGGTTAACTCGGACGGTCTGGCTGGGTCCTCTATACACAAACACACCACCCTTATTCAAATCGCATTGCCCCTCCGCATACTGACCTTATATAATATGCCATACTGCCTCCTGTTCCGATGTGACAGGACTTTGAGTTGGGAAGACATCATCAGATGGGGGCGTACTTTATGTTGGTTGAGGAGTTGATGACTAAGTCTCCACCACACTGTATTCAGATCGTGCTGATGAACCTTCTCGTCTTTCCCTCCCACCCCTCAACTTGCCCCTCATTTATACTGCCTCCAGACTCACATCTCCTGCCAAGTGTCTGCCTCCCATGCTCTATCATCTGTCATCCAATAAATATATACCAATGTGTCTCCCTGTCGAAACGGTCTCCCGTTATTCCTTAATCCCTCACAGGAAATAACCCCGAAAACTACTTTATATAAGTATTCAATTTTCTTCTGAGAGTAGGCTATGCATGTGTTCCAAATGTACTCAATATGTTTTCTTCTTTCATTGCAGGTATGTTCCAATCCCCTACTCCTTCAGAAGAGAGGTTTGTACAATAAACCAAGGTCCAACTTAGTATTCTAAGACAACATATATGAGTGACGGTATTAGGGAGGTTAAGAGGAATGGTACATAAGCCGGAGGCTATATGTGAAAGCAAAACTTGAGTATATTATAAACAGTGGCCCAGGAGGCTCAACTTATTTTGTTATATTGAAATTGAAATTTACTTCAACTTGCAAAAAGACAATTTTACTTGAAAGTGAAAATTCAACTTCATCCATCTACTGTCTACAAGTAGACCAACTTGTAGTCTAGTTTCAGAGTAAGGCCTGATCGAGCCCCTTCCTTCTATTAGCCTAGATTGTTAGAATAATCCTGAATTGCTCTATTAGGAAGATATAGTGTAAATTATGTCAAACATTGGAAGCAGTCTCCCTACTGATATAAGTCAAGGACAGTGTGGCCTCGACTGGAGATAATATTGCACTCAGAAATATATAGGATTGCAGAACTGGTGAGGAGACAATCGCATTGAGTGGAATTTGTGGTCACATGTGTGGAGTTCAATTAACCTACCTAGCACAAGCACGTGCATGGCAGGTTCAAATTCAGAATGGAACATCTTGCATGTTCCAATACGAATACTCATATTCGTAATGGTACAACTTGCCTTGTTCCAAAAATTCGTATTAGAACACATGCACAAGGTGCACATTTGTACTGGAACACCATGTACAGGGTGCACATTCGTACTGGAACACATTGCACAGAGTGCACATTTATGCACAGGGTACACATCTGTATTGGAACACCATGCATAGGGTGCACATTTGTATTGGGACAAATCTGTGCATGTGATTGTGCTAATATTTAGGCAAATGGAACGCCATACACATGGTTGAATAGACAGGATGGCTCAGCAACACTGCTAGCTGCAGTTGGGGGCTAATGAGAAGGCCATATAATAATTGTTTGAAATCCAGAGATCAAAGCAACTGATCCATAATTCTAAACTCGGCTTACGGGGTCTGATAGGGAGTGACGTTGTCATCATGTTCAAGAATAGGGGAGCTGTTAGAGTAGTATAGTATGTATCGGAACGGGACTATAGTTAACTACTGTTTATTACTCAATCGACATGCAGCCAATCAGAGGCCTCCATTTGGTCACGTGACCCCCTCATTTGCATAATTATGTAATAGGCCACGCCCCCTCATTTGCATAATTACGTAATAGACCACGCCCCCTTGATCACCAGCCAATCAGAGGCTTCCATTTGGTCACGTGACCCCCTCATTTGCATAATAGGCCACGCCCCCTTGATCACGTGACCCTTTCATTTGCATAATAAGCCACGCCCTCTTGATCACCAGCCAATCAGAGGTCGCCATTTGGTCACGCGACCCCCTCATTTGCATAATAGACCGTGCCCCCTTGATCACGTGACCCCTTCATTGACATGATAGACCACAACAACATCACGTGACTATCTTTGTTTGTAAACAACACCACGTGGCTCTCTTTGTTTGTAAACAACACCACGTGGCTCTCTTGTTTGTAAATAAGACCTACTAAGTTTAGGCATAGGTAACAGCAGTGTTTGTAAATAACGCCTACTATGTTTTCAGTCATAGGTGTCTAGAGCAGCAGCAGCAGCAGCATCTTCAGCAGCAGCAGCAGCGGCAGCCGCGTCATAAGTGTCTAGAGCAGTAGCCACGTCATAGATGACTAGTGCAGCAGCAGCAGCAGCATCTTCAGCAGCAGCAGCAGCAGCAGCAGCATCATAGGTGTCTAGAGCAGGAGTAGCAGGAGTGTCATAGGTGTCTAGAGCAGTGGCAGCAGCAGCAGCAGCAGCATCATAGGTGTCTAGAGCAGGAGTAGCAGGAGCGTCATAGGTGTCTAGAGCAGTGGCAGCAGCAGCAGCAGCAGCATCATAGGTGTCTAGAGCAGGAGTAGCAGGAGCGTCATAGGTGTCTAGAGCAGTGGCAGCAGCAGTAGCAGCAGCGGCAGCAGCAGTAGCAGCAGCAGCATCAACAGTATCTTCAGCAAAAGCAGCAGCAGCCGCGTCATAGGTGTCTAGAGCAGCGGCAGCAGCATCTTCAGCAGCAGCAGTAGCAGCAGCGGCAGCAGTATCTTCAGCAGCAGCAGCGTCATAGGTGTCTAGAGCAGCAGCGTCATAGGTGTCTAGAGCATCAGCCGCAGCAGCAGCAGCATCTTCAGCAGCAGCAGCAGCGGCAGCAGCAGCCTCATCAGCAGCAGTAGCAGCAGCAGCAGCAACATCTTGAGCATCAACAGCATCTTCAGCAAAAGCAGAAGCCCGTAACTTAGCATCATGGGCATCAGTCATAGCCGTAACAGCGACACTGCGACTAGCATAAGCAAAACAGGCTATTTTTTTAGCAGCTGTACAAGCATTAATAGCATTAGCCCTAGCAGCAGCCGCAACAGTGACACTTTTAGCAGACGTTGCAGCATCAGTAGCAGCAGCATCGGTAGCAAGAGCGGAAACAGTAGCAAAAAGATTAGCAGCACGAGCAGCAGCGGCGAGAGTAACAGCAACGTTGTTAGCAGCATTGGCAACTTCGTATGCTACATGTGTAGCACGAACAGCGATACGAGCTTCACGTTTTGCACGAGCAGCAGCATTAGCTGCAGAAGTAGCCCTCACACTTTCCAGCCACCCGTACGAATCTTGATAAAAACCAACTTCCACCTTACGAGCTTCACGTTTTGCACGAGCAGCAGCATTAGCTGCAGAAGTAGCCCTCACACTTTCCAGCCACCCGTACGAATCTTGATAAAAACCAACCTCCACCTTGCTACTTGTTGACTCATCAGTAAACATGGACGTCTCCTCATGTGGTGTTGTCGCGGCTCTGTAGTAGTGTTGGGATTGCTCACATTCGGTAGAACGTAGAGTGATTCCTGATGACGCCATGCTGAAGGTGGTTGAAGAAGTGTGTGGGACTCATGTTTCACTCTCGCTTATGTACTAGGCTCCGAGATAAGCTTCTTAACTCAGGAGGAAAACTCTCACTAGGAAGGCGACCGGCTGTCTACCTGTGTAGGCGCGGGTTCGTTACATCTTTAATCCTGTTCGACCCTCCGAGGAAATACATGAAAAAAACAAAAGACTCGAATCCGCAGACAGTAGGAAGCTATAAGGAGCTTAACTCGTGTTTGATTTAAGCTGTCTACCACACGCACGCGCTTGTAGTCACAGCTAGAGTGGCAGACTTCTGTCCGCCCGCTGGCGCATGACAATCGACTTTAGACACCCCCTGTAGTTTGTTTTTTTGCATACACAGTTGACTAGCATCTTAAGCTCTTACTCAGCTATAAGCCCATATACATGTAACGCGCATTACTCTTCTTTATGGTAATTATCAGATCGATTTAAGGGTGGAAAGGGCTTAGGTGATGTAGATCCCTCTCTAGCTGAAAACAGGCTTAGACTATAGCATGTAGGCAGCTGGCGGCGTTAAACATCCCTGTAGTTTTTTGTATACACTCTCGATCCCCTCTCTAGGTGAAAACAAAAGCTTAGAAGATGAGGTGATCCGGCCACTGGCTGGCGCGTCACACCGGGCGTTAATCACCCCCTGTAGGCTTTGTATACGCTCTCTAGGTGAAAAACAAAAAAGCTCCCTCCACGGGCTGGCGCGTCACACCTGTCGTTAAAACGCCCCCTGGAGTCTTAGTATACACAGGTGCCCCGCCTTATCTATTCACCAGCTATAAGCCCATATACGTGTACATGCGATTTTTGATACCCTCTCTGGAATAGGGTGGGGCTCAAGGTGAAAACAAGATTAGTCCATTCGCTCTCTCAGCTATATAAAGAGCCTCAATTGTTCTTGCAACAGCACTTCACCACCGGTACACTATCAGTCACGAGGCAGATGTTTGCGGCATGGGTCATACAGGTTACCTACTAATAGCGGTTTGGGTGAGTAGATCACTTTTTTTCCCCTAAAAAACCAAAAAAAAAACCCCACTTATGACTCAGGTATGTATATGTAGCACTGTTAGTGTAAGTACACAGTAGAATCTACTGTACTATAGACTCGGCCCTCTGAAGACGGCGGAGCGCGTTAATGCGCGGGTCTGTGGCGGCGTCACTTGTTTTTTATTCTAACTAAAAAGTCAGAAGTCGATCTACGACCTATCAAAGACAAATTTGTGATAAGTTCAAACTAAATAAGAGACAGTTTGAGCGTCTCTTAGTCGCTGTCAAAGATGCGAATAACGAACGCGCTGAGGGCGGGGTTCAGGTCACGTATAGTTCCTTGCTCTTTCGTCAGATGGCGCCACAATAGGGGATTTGTACATTCCTACGATGCTCGCGAACATTTCAACGCATAATGAGCTATATAGGCAACAAAGTGTGCTTCTGAATATATTAAAATATAAAAACAATTCAATATTGTGTATTTCTGATAGAAATGAGGCAGTTTCTTTGAATACCAACTAAACTATAGCGAGATGAAAAATACCACACCATATCTAAGGCTTTATAAAAGATACATAGGCAGAAACTCTCGCCGAGTCGGTAATCTGAAAAACGAACCAACTCGTTGTGCCACAAGGGCCCCCACCCAACGGGGGCCTTTTGAGCTCAGTCATGTTGTTTCTCAACACTAGGTGTAATTAATTACGCCCATGTTGAGTAGCATCTACTAACCAACTGACAGTGTCAGTTGGTTGGCCCCTCTTTAGGGGCCACACAATAAATAAAGAATAGAGACCTAAGGGAACGTTCACAAACGTCCACCCTTCCTACGGGGTGGGTGGGTCTTTGGGTTTAGTGACAAAACAGCGACATGTCAGCTCTCTTTTTTTTTTCCAAGTCTACATATTATTTATGATTAAAAAATTTAAAAAAAAAACCACGATAATAAAGTGCGCTGATCAAAAACTGAATAGAAAAATAACCAAAAATAGGTTGGTAGCTGATCGGTCGTTGTCACACGGTGCAGAAAATTTACTGCATATCGGACCAGGGGATAGTCTGGCAGCGACCCGCCACCCCGTTCACAAGCTGTGTACAGCACCCCGTTTCTCTTTGTCCATATTGGCTAAAAAAAAACAGGACATTGTTGACTTGGCTATTTTACCCGTCTGGGTCTTATTATTTAAACACCTCGTGTTGACCCTGTGGGGCAGCGGGTACATGGAATAAACGTGTCCAAGTGCACGCTATCTAACACATAACCGAAGGTTACTGAGTTATGTAATAATAGTTATGTAATAATAACTGACCTATGAGGTCGCCAGTCAGTTTGCCGTGATTATTTTGACACACTCTCAGTTACTCGTAGCACATCTAATACATAATTAGACTCAGCCTCATATAAGACAGTCTCGGCCACGCAGGCTGCATATCGGACCAGGGAGATAGTCTGGCAGTGACCCACCAGCCCGTCCACAACCTGTGTACAGCACCCCGTGTCTCTTTGTCCATATTGGCTAAAAAAAAAAAACCAAAAAAAAACAAAACAGGTCATTGTTGACTTTGGCTATTTTACCCGTCTGGGTCTTATTATTTAAATCACCTCGTCTTGACCCTGTGGGGCAGTGGGTATATGGAATAACCGTGTCCAAGTGTACTCTATCTAACACATAACCAAAGGTTACTGAGTTATGTAATAATAACCACCCTATGATCCTATGAAGACGCCAGTCAGTTTGCCGTGATTATTTTGACATACTCTCAGTTACTCGTAGGGTATCTAATACATAGTTAGACTCAGCATCATATAAGACAGGCTCGGCCGCGCCAGCCGCATATCGTACCAGAGGGATAGTCTGGCAGCAACCCGCCATCCCGTCTACAATCTGTGTACAGCAGTCTGGACCAGACCACCAACTCTGGGTATAGCATTCTGGATGCCTGTAGCAAGACTGGATCTAACCCTTTAATAGTCGCATAGCGCTTTAATATGCAGTGCCCGTTGTCGTCATAAGTCATGAATGCGGCACTCAGAGTTCCTCACCAGGGCTGCATGCATGCATACACTGGCATATCGACAAAGGGCGTAGCGCATTAAAGCACTATTGCCACCTTTAGCATTAAAGCGCTGAGGGTTTTATTTTTTTGATAGTGTAGAAACCAATATCTGTCTAATTAAACCCCTTATCAGTGCTGTTTTTTTTCACATACAAAAAGAATTAGGTAATGGCGCTGCAGTACTCTGAAAAGCGGTGGCGGTGAATTTCCATTTAGATCTTGAAAAGGGGGGCGGTCAGATGTCGTCAAGGCTCTGATAAGTAGGGCAGTTAAAATCATATGATTACATTGAGCTAATTTTCTTGCTGAAAGGAATGAATAATTGTATTTGTATAAAATTCACACACACACACACACACACACACACACACACACACACACACACACACACACACACACAGGACACCTGATGATCTCCACACGATGACCTGATTGCTCTTCCTAAAAAAAAAAATGCCCAACTCGATCTACCTACTCAACAGGGTTTCAGTGTATAGCGTATTAGGGTTTTTCTGATGCGTATATTATATTGAGATTGATTTTCAACTTTTGTGATCAGTGGTTGGTCCTTAAAAGGACCGTTTGGTAGAGAGAGGGTCGCAGGGACCTTGCTGCTGAAGCGGAGGGCGTGGTCATAACGCGTGGCAGTCCTTCAGCAGCTCCTCCAGCACGGCGGGCGGTAAGCCTTCCTCCATGCAGACTTGCTGCTTGACCTGCTCCACGCACCGGCGGATGAGTTGATCAGCGACGTTCTCGATCAGCTCATCCACCACACCCTCTGCTTCAGCAGCAGTCCGCTGTCTCTCCTCTCTCTGTAGCGAGGCTACGAACTGCTTCTCCACGGCCGCATCGATCATAGATCGAGAAACGGCCACGAAGTTCTGTCTCTCCGCCTCCTCTCTCTGTTGCACGGCTACGAATTCCTTCTCCACGGCCGCATCGATCATAGATCGAGAAACGGCCACGAAGTTCACTCCGTGAGCCATTTTGTCGAACTGACTTCCTAGCCACCTGAGAGATGCTGACGTCACACTATTTTCGACGACGCTATGACGCGCGCGAGGTAGACAGACGACGTCGTTTCACTTCCTTATTTGGAGTTTGGGATCTTTTGACACCGAAGTCATACCGTACGGTCGCGATAAAGCAACTAGTGTTGAAAAGCGTGCCGGTCTTTTATAAGCGCCGGAGTATAAGAGCCTCCAAATGTTTTTTCTCAAGCACTAAAATCGCGACTTTGAATAAGCGCCAGCGCCTGGCTTGTATATAGCTCCTGAGTAAGAACTTCACCGAATTGAAAAGCCCTCCCTCAGAGCTCTTAATCGCGACAGTACGGTACAAATCTGATGTCAACCCGCGCCAAAAACAAAAAGGGTGTTCCGGTCACACGTACCTACGACGAGCGACCTTCAGCTATCACCACGTGAAGAGTGGGAAATAAATTTTGTACGGCAAGAAAACTGAAAACTGATAACGATTCCATTAGATAAGTATTTGGTTCCAATCTATGGCGAGATATTTCCACCAAAGCGATTGATTTATATGTCTGTAAGGTTCAGCTCTCCAACACTCTCCAATGTCCGCCAGTGCACGACGGTCGCCGCCCATCATTAGTCACAACTAAACTTCTGCTGGAGAGTGAAAGTTACGTTGAGTCTTGAGGTGCGCAGAGATACTATCTGCCGCAGCCTGATTTTAGTTCCACGCTATTTAGATAAACGCCCCATTTAAAATCTCTCTCTCGATCCTAGTAAAGGAAAAAAAAGGCTAGAGTTTATCATGGACGCGTCTCAGTTTTAGTCAAGCTGTAAAGTGAAGAACCAGAGCTTGTACATATTCCCACGTGAGGGGTGACCCCGCGGGGCGTTCAGTTAGTACTGAGTCTATACTCAAGGTCAAGTTCCACTCTCTAAACAGAGCTTTAGCGACTCCGTCATATAGACTAGACTGCGCGCGCGATTTTTTTTTTTGCTGAAGCAGCTAATCGATGGAAGAGTAGAGAACAGGTGCTCGACCAAAAATCTGCTTCAGAGGCTTGTTATCAGGTATTAACAGTTAAATCAAAATATTTCAAAACATCCAGAAAAGCAGAATAACATGTCCTACGGGCTACAGCCGGGCACTGACGAGCAGACGGCGCTGACGTCATTTCAATCAGGTCACAGGGCTCTTTAGACACCTTTTCTGTAAGACCCGTCTCATACCTTAGTATATAATACCGTAAACACCGGTGATTAGTATATGATCACATTGGCAGTCGTGGATCCACGAAGAGGCTGAATAAGCCTCGAGCGGACCCGCCACTTGCAATGTGACATAATCTTACCATGCGCTTTTGTTTTGTTTTTGTTTCTATTTACAACAGCAAACATTTCAAACAACCTATTGTTTTTTTTTAAAATGATGAAAAATCAGCCCAAAAAAAAAAGTAAACATTTTAGAGCTAAATTTGTGGAGGATAGCCGGACATGCTGATGTCACTAGACCCCTAAATTCGATATGGTGACATGGGCATTTTCTTAAAATTCGATACGACGACACGGGCACGGACATCTAAGTGACATGGGACATGTGGCATTTCTTGAGTCCCACATGTGCCATGGACCATAGTGACATGAGGAAAAAAAAAAAATGTTCAAAGAGTGCATCAGAAAAGTGCCATTTCAAGCCTAAACATTTCGCCAAATTTTTTTTTCTCTTGGATGGTACTCGGCTTTGCAGTGTCTGGGTCCTTAAAAATGTACCAGAATGCTCAAATTCGGGTTCTAAATATTTTCAAAAAACGTTTTCTCCCTTAGTGACGTGTGACATGGGCATTTCTTAAATTCGACATACGGCTGCATGGGGAGGACCCACCCGTCAAGGGCCCCATGATGACTCATACCCGCCGCGTTCAAACTAGCGTAGTGGTTATAGGTAGACCTTCTTTCAGTATCCACGTGACCAGATCCATCGCCGTCTCTTGAGCAACAGTAACCGAGGTAACTAGGGTTATTGTTATCCGGGCCGTAAGACGACAGTCTAAGACGGTGTGTGGTCGCGTTTTGCTCTCCCTAATACTCTAATTCAAGTCGAGTTACCGCTAACCCCTACAAAAAGAGGGTCATTTGTGTAATTCAAAAGTCGTTCCTTTGTTAGCAATGAGGGGGTCGTTCTATTCATTGATTTTTTTTTTTTTTTTTTTTTTTTCTTTTTTTTTTTTGTTTACAACAACAAGTCAAAGTACAGTCAATCAACCGAGATCCTTTCTACTCCGTGGGGGTGTAGAAGGATCTCCCCCCTGAGGTTACAAAGTCACCTCTTTATTTAAAGGGTTACGGGTCGCAAAGTCGCTTTCGCTTTCGCTTACAAGTCACAAAGGCGCATGAAATATTCAAGTCAAAAAGTCAAATTCATCAACTATCAGCACAGTCGTTTGAAAGGCATCAAGTCACCGAAAAACTCCTCTACAGTCACCTCCGACTCGCCTCCTCCCTACCCCCCTAAAGGGGGGTAGAGAGGAAGCGATTCCCTAGAGATCAGATAATTTTTTTTTTTTCTCCCGAGCAGACCCCAAAAGCCCCCCCTCCCCCCCAAGTGCCCGCCCACCCCATAAATAGTGCCCCCCTCCCCCCCTCCCCTCCCCATGCATCTTAAAGTGCCCCCCTCCCCCCCTCCCCTCCCCTCGCCCCTTATAGAAGCCTCCCATTAGCTAGTCCAAGTCATGTGACCAAAAGGGAAGCGTAGTCTGTCTATTGTCTATATTATGCAAATGAGGGAGGGGGTCAAGTCACGTGACCAAGGGGGTGTGGCCTATTCTCTAAATAAAGAGCGCTTCCGGTCACGTGACCAAGAGGGTGTGGTCCTATTATGCAAATGAGGGGGTCACGTGATCCATGATTATGCAAATGAGGGAGTCACCTGACCAAATGGAAGCCACTGATTGGCTGGTGATCAAAGGGGCGTAGTCTACTATGCAAATGAGGGGGTCACGTGATCAAGGGGGCGTGGTCTATTATGCAAATGAGGGGGTCACGTGGGAGTCACGTGACCAAATGGCGGCCCTGATTGGCTGGTGATCAAGGGGGCGTGGCCTATTACGTAATTATGCAAATGAGGGGGCGTGGCCTATTACGTAATTATGCAAATGAGGGGGTCACGTGACCAAATGGAGGCCTCTGATTGGCTGCATGTCGATTGAGTAATAAACAGTACTTAACTATAGTCCCGTTCCGATACATACTATACTACTTGTTAGTATTGGATAATATGTTGAAGGAATAACAGTGGAAATGGGGACAGGTCGATGAGATGGGGGCTCAGAAGGGAAGGGTAGATTCAGAGAAGGGAATAATTTGAACTCCCAGGACTCTTAGACATTTACTGAGTGCATCTAGTGATAAAACAAACTGAAACTGAAGCAAGCTGGTTACAATTATGATCACTCCCATTGCTCGCAGATGATGAAAAAGTGCTAAAAGCTGCTGTGAGTGATGGGACAAAGCTTTCAGTGATAGCTATGCATTACAAACCTCTTAGTGAGTCTGCGTCTATTGAGCATCTACATTAGAACATCAAGCTGAAAAACAAATATTGCTACTTGACAAGTTCCTCTGTAGATATGTCAATCAACTTTCAATAATATTTAAAAAACTTAACATAGCTTAATGCATATATAACTGAGCAGACATTCGAGGGAACAATTTTGATGTATGGGTGAATCAGCATTATTCAGGTTGAATTGCTGATAACACAACACCTATACAATACTGTAGAAGCTGTTGCTAGCCTTATCAGAAAGGAGAAAGCAATACATCTGAATCAGGTATTGAACCCCCTGACAGTCAACTCATATTTGGAAGTGCATTGAAAAAGATTCCAGTTTGTTAGTATGTTATCATATCTACGGACAGTAGGGAATAGACTAGTAAGCTCTACTACTTGCAACACAAAGCACAAACACATATGCATCTATTCAAATAGACAGATTCAAAAAGAGTTTTAGTTAAATAAATAACAATACTTATCATTAGCTTCAAGTGATATATGTTAAGCCCCAATCTGAATAAACCCATTCCACTGACCTTTATACATGAAGCTCTTTCCCACATTTTATCCGGCCTCCGTTTCTTGAAATATGGTCCGAGGTCAATGTGTGAAATAACCCATTCAAAAGACTAAAACTCGTGTCTATTTATCATCTTTGTCATCCACCTATCTTGCTATATCACACCCTGGTTGTTGAAAAGATATTAGACCCAGATTGTCTGTTATATTTAAACTGATCCGGTCCTTCAAAGCCTGACAATATGGTCACCTTCACAAGAGGACAAATTCATATCTTATCTTCAAGGCATTGTGATTTTGAGTAAATATGATGTATTTTCGATGGTTATTTTCTGGAATGCTTTCACACTTAGAGAAATGGATGTTTTAAAGGCTGTTGCTATGTGGCTTGAATATTTCTCATCCTAGGGACACAGGAATACAATGTACGTAGTACATGTCCTAGTGATTAATTTTCTAGATGCTTATTTTCTTCCCAATCCTTTGGTTGACAATACAGTGACTTTCTTGTTTCGGTCCCTCAATCCGTGCAGCCTATAACAGAGCTACAACAGTCCCTGTGGTGCCCCCTACTGGATATAACAGGGGACTATAATGGTGGGTAAGACCCCAGGGTAAGGAGTGAGCCCCTGAAGTGGAGTACTTGTGGAGATTTATACATTGATCACAGAAAGGACTCGTCACCTCAGAGCCCTGTCCCATTGATCTGCCTGTCCCAGGGGCGCGAGTAGGGGAGCCTGTAGAGAGGGAAAGGGCCTACGAGGGGCAGACAGTCAGCAGGGGTGTCTACAGTTCATGTGCAGGGCCTGGTTTGGGTCAGAAATAGGTATTGGCAACCTCACACGGCCCTATTGGGTGGGTGTGGTTCTCTGAGAAATTTGGCTTGTGGCAAAGGTGGGGTGCTTGATGAATACACTGCCTAGTCACGAACAAGGTCATCTAAGTCCTCTTAGCACAGCACAGGGCCCTGGAATATGGCACTAAGAGACCAGCTGCCCAACTACAGAATCGTGAAGTTCTTTGATGACAATGACAAGCGATGTAGGTGTTTATGACGATGTAAAGAAAAGTAGAGTCTGCAATTTCATCTCATTCGCTGGAATAATTGTTGAGAACATCGTATCAATATATCAAAAGTGTCTCAACCTGGCGGTTTTGGTAGTCTATTGATATTTTTTAAGTGGGCTTCATGGGTATAATGCTAGTTAAGCCCACTTATAATCAAATTGATTTATGTTCATATTGATGTCTGGTGTGGATGGAGAACTATGAGTGAGTTTAACCTTACATTATTTGCCAGCCTTCTGTAAAATTTGCATGGTGGAGTAGTACTTTCCTTTCCACATAAACGGAGCTGACGTTTTCATCGTGATTGCCTTACTTGGGTGATTGAGACCGGTTTTACATTTCTGAGAGGGATTGGACCTCGACTCAAGGTAAACACTGCTTAGGTTACCAACACCTAATTACAAAGCTGTCTTATTTTCAATTTCAACTCACGTTATCTTGTGCAAAATAAGTTTAAAACAAATATTTTGTGAAAAGACTCTTCCTATCATGATCTTCCAATCTACCCTAAAACTCATACTTTATTTTCTCTTTATCTTATATTTTTGGACATATCCAATGTCTGAACGGTCTAGAATCATCGCCAAGTAGTAATATCACCTATCACAAAATTATCCTAAATTTATGTCTGCTACAAATATTCTGTCAGATCCAATTGAAACCAACAATAACTGACATTGATAATAATTATGAGTTCTTAAGGAGGGCGCCTGTATTTGTGGTTCAAAAGAAACAATTCCTGATATATTATGCACTTAACCAAGAGTGACATTATGGTTCACATTCCTGTAATGTAACATAGTTCCTGCCAAATGTGACTGTATATTATTCAAAGAAAAAGCTATTAGGATTATCTCTCCCCATACCTCCAACCTGAATACTCTTCTCAGTCTAAGTTGGCAGGTCATGTCCTTGCAGTTAGGTTGATGATGGATCTAGGTCAGTTTCAAGGAAAGGAAGTCAGCAGGGTGACATTTTGTAACTTCACCAGAAATGATAAGTAATGAAATTTAAAACTTTCATGAGAGATCATTGATTACATTTCGCAGGCTCAAGGGTGCGTCATATGGTTCATGCATGATTTTACCAGTATTCAACAGATGGGTAGATTGCCCCCCCCCCCACGTGCAATACTGCCCTAAGGTATTAGGCATGCTGCTTCTAGAATTTTAGCTACCTGATCCTCATATCTATACGTAACCTGATTACCCCTGCAGTACCACGCCCCTGGTGTATTGCCATGTTGCATGTTACCTGATATATATGCCATGTATATAGGTATGTTTCAGCCATAGGGCAAACCTTCACCTGACTGCAGACACAGCAGCTTTAAACCATTAAAGCAACCTGACCCTACTCAATGTGATCGGATACTATGTGGTAACTCGCCCATTATAAATTACTCGTGTACATGACACTATAATGTCAGAGAAAGTCAGCATGTCTGTGCTTTATGCATGCATCATTTTAACCCTATTGGGTTGATCCATGTGCAAGGCATGCCTCGCTACAATAACGCCATGCTTGTCAATTGTTGGTTTATGCTGGATAGCAATCAGTAACTGACAACTGACCATGTTTGCTGTTTCTGTCAGCTGTGTCTGAAAGTTAGGACAAAATCGCTAACCAGTTTAAATGGTAATACGACCCCTGGTGGCAGTGTGAGTGTAACTGACCTATCCATATATTTGCCTGCAGTATTCATAATTAGAGAAAGATCATGCTCGACCCCCCCCCCCCAATGCCCTGACATACTCCAATGAACCAGAGGTGGCCCTCCCAACCCTCCCAGCACTGACTCTGTATGCATCTAGGTATGTCCAATGCCGCAGTGTTGGTCACGGACCCAGGTGGTAGGCGGGCAAGCCAGGATCACTAGGTCTGCCCCTGTTACTCATAGAATAGCCGCATGGGGGCGTGATGGCAGGTGGCACCACCAGTCTACACCGATTTGCATTCAGCTCCAGTAATATTTCCCCCTAATGACTGGTGAGGGAAGAGGAGGGACGATGCATGCATACAGCACTGGCAAGTTACTCCTCAGGCTGACAAAAGGGGAATAGTGCCCATTCTGCAAGAAGTCTTTGTCTGCTTAGACATGCCCCCATGAATGCAGTTCTGGGGAGTAACTTGCCAGTGCTGCATTCATATATCATGTCGACTAATGTATGATGCAGCACTGGTGACCTACTCATGTTAGCTGCATAAGTACATTATTATGACAAACTTTAATCACTCAATATGATATAAGTAAAATCCACTGGGGTGTTAAGTTCCACTGGATAAAATGTTAACTACATGTAAAATGTAACAAGAATTGTGGTTGTTACCACGTAAAAAAATGCCTCAGATAACCACATTCTTGCATTTGAAGGAACATAATGTCTACATGGTTGGTATATTTGAAGGGAACCCATTCCTTGGATCCATGTTTGTAGGTAAATATGATTATAATCAACACCAGAGCCATGGAAATGTGTGTTGCTAGACAAATAAACAATTAGAACAGATGTTGCTAGGCAACCAGCTGTATTAGCAACAAACCAATAGAACCATTGAATTCCTTGGGTCAGTGTTCGGGGGGTAGGTATGATCATAATCAACCTCAGGACCTATCAAAGGGTTGATTTATATTATTGTTATCACATAGCATAAATTTGTATTGTGACACCTTAATCCAAGATGGCGGCACAATCCAAAATGGCGGCGCCGGTTATGACTTTTGGTAAAGTGCAAACATCATATACCTCGTCCTGGTGGTGCCACCACTTTACACAACTATACTGTTTATTTTCACAATTAAACATGATCACTTTTTTTACTATAGAAATCAAATCTTGTTCACAAACTTTTACTTTATAGTCTCCATTAGTCTAGGGAAAGTAGGGGAACACAACCCTGTGAAAAGACAATTAGCCCCTGCAGCCTGTAGGGTCTGTATTCCAAAGGACACCATTTCTATCAGGGGGTAAGTGGGTAAGCATCATAAGTCAGGGTTAGGGGCTGGGAGGAACTTCAACAAAACAGGGGGTAACTAGATGGTAACTTGGTTAGAACAGGCAGCCACCTAAACAGTCTGGTTTCTATAATACAGCTCACTCTACACCACCTGGCAAGGCTCACAGACTTTTCACAAATAACATGAAAACGCCCCAATTTCTGTAATTGCCAAACATTTAGGACATTACATTATCTCAAACTCATACAGTTAGGATTTTATAACTTTTTTGAGCCAAAGATGTTTATGGGTGTGTCAATGTAAATTCAAATTAGCTCAAAAAGTATAATTAGTAAGACCATAATCTAATGATCAGAACGTCACTAATATGAACATGGACAACACAGGTACATGCAAATATAAATGATAGCATGGTTACATCTGCATAAAGAAATGACGAGTATTGACAGTACAAATCTAGCTATTCAAAGTTCGCCTAGCAAGAGTGCAGTCATTGAGAGCCCAGAAACTAGACCCAGATTGACCAGCCTACACAATATATGCAAGATTGCAGAGAGAGCATCCTTCCTATAAAAACAAACAGATAGCTTTATGGCATCTACCCCTGGCCTGTGCGATGTGTAGGCCTGAAGTGGCATTTAGTTAGCCGGGACATTGTGATGGCCAGTAGTGATTGATGGTGCAGGGGTAATAGGATGGTGGGATGTGGATGTGACTGGCTGCTCATCTGTACCCAGTACAGACTGTACAAAACAGGCACCAGGTTATCCCTGCTACACACACACCTTTGTTACACATCAATCAAAATTAACCATTATGGCTCTATGGTTAATAATGGATTTTCTCAATAAGGACAGGTAATTCAGACTTTCCAAGGACTAGATCTCTTGTTCCTTTAACAATCTACCAAATCTGAATCTACCAAATCTGCATGAATCTTAAATATTCAAAGAACAAGCTGTTAATTCTTTCCATGTAATTCCCAATACCTACCCCTAAAATACCCTTTCCAGTGTGAGCCCAAAGGTAATGTCCCTGCAGTTATCCTGATGCCAGATCTAGGTCAGATGGTTTCCAGGTAAAGGAGTGAGCAGGGTGTTTCCTAGAATGATATGCCCCATTGTAACGTCTACACAAAATGATAACTGATGAAAATATACATTTTCAAAAGTGAATTTTCATGCGTGAAGGAAGGCTGCTCCTCATCCTGGTCAAATGAGTTAATTGGAGACATCCTACAGGCTCAAGAACGCATCCTGTATAATGTAGATATGGCTTATGGGTAATTTTACCAGAATGATCAACAGATGAGCAGACCGCCCAGAGTGGAATACTGCCTTAAGGTATTGGACTTGTGGCTTATGGGATAGTAGCTACCTGATCCCGACATACCTAAGTAACATGATTACCCCTGCAGTACCATGCTCCTGGTGTATTGCCACATTGCATGTTATCTGATATATGCTGTATAGGTATGTTTTCAGCAATCAGGCAACCCTACCCCTTACTGCAGACAGAGCAGCTTTAACCCATAATAGCAACCTGACCCTACTCAATGTGATCGGATACCAGAGGGTAACTTTCCCATTATAACTTTCTTGTGTGCATGACAGTATATGTATAATGTAAAAGGTCAGCAAGCCTATACAACATTATATCCAAATATTATGTTTCATGCAGGAGTCAAACAAATAAGTGTCAGGCTTTTCAAAAATGATTTTTAAACGATAATAGTGAGATCTTAAACCATGAGACAATAGAGGTCAAGAGAGGTATGTACAATATACCCCTGCCCATCTTAGTTCCCCTAGATCTATGAGTAAAGGTAATGGGCACACTCATTGATATGTGAAAGCAGGACTTGGATATATGGGCGTTTAATCAATATGACTGGAGTCAGTAGTGTAAGATGTGATTTACTAGATTGAGTGTGATGAGGGCAGGTGGTGGGAGTAACCTGTGTAAATCTTGGGTCTGCCGGGAATATGCAATACTGGGTGTCCTCTAGTTCAGATCCTGCTATGTACAATGGGAAAGTTGCAAAGGAAAATAGGGATTATCTGAAATGAACACACTAAACTGCAGGATGGGCACTATTCCCCTTTTGTCAGCCTGAGGAGTAACTTGCCAGTGCTGTTTGCATGCATTATTATTATTATTGATACATAAGGGAAGCTTGTCAACTGTTGTTTATGGTTTAGCTATATAATGAGATGTAACCTCATTCTTCCTGATCCTACATCATTTGTGTCTGGAAATCCCAAAATCTCAGAAGTTTACATAAGGTGGTCAGAGGAGAGGATCGACAGCCAATTTAAATGGTAATATGGCCACTGGAGGCAGGGTGGGTGTAACTGACCTATCCATTATGTATAGCAGTCGTCCCACACACCTCCATGACTCCAGGTCACTGGGCACCAGGTGCACTGACAGCATAGTACATTCAAGTATATTTTTGCTTTTAAATGGAGTGTACATCTAGATGACCTTGTTGTTCTAACTAAGCACCTAGAAGTGCTGCTAATCAATCTTAATGCATGTCTAAAATAACGATATATTGATGTTGATATAAGCAGTGGGGGCGTATAATGATACCAGAGCTGATGCTGCTGATAGTTGAGCAGATAGTTGAGTATCTAGAAGAGGTGGCTCTGATCAGGCTGGAACCATACATTTCTCACAATCTCGGAGCACGATGAAAAGGGATCATGCTCATGGCATCCACATGTACTAGCTTACCTAGTTCTGTTCAGTCCAGTTGTTACAGCACGTAAACATCAGTCTCTCGTGACTGCTGCCCAAACTTTGCCTACTCCATACATATTATAGAAACATCAACCTCAAACCCCGCCCTCCTACTACCCTAACATACTCCGATAAACCTGAGGTTGCCCTCCCGACCCTCCCAGCACTGACTCTGTATGCATCGATGTGTGTGCAGTGCCTCAGTGTTGGTCACGGACCCAGGTGGTGGGAGGGCAAGCCAGGGTCATTAGGTCTGCCCCCTGTAACTCTTAGAATAGCCGCCTGGGGGCGTGATGGCAGGTGGCGCCACCAGTCTACACCGATTTGCATTCAGCACTGGTATTATTGCCCACTAATGACCAGTGAGGGAGGAGAAGGGGCAGTAAGAGGTCTCTGCCTGCCTGGACATGAATGCAATCCTGGGGAGTAACTTGCCACCGCTGCATTCATACATCATGTTGACTAATGCATTATGCAGCACTGGTGACCTACTCACCTTAGCTGTATTGGTACATATAATTTATGATGAAAGTATACAGATGAAACATGAGGAATCAGTCTGTCCTTAAATTCAATTAGAGAGTGAATATGAATATCTATACCACACTTGGGTGGAAAGACAAAAGAACACAGCTGTTTGTATATCATACATGTACAAAAATCACCATTGGTTTGGCATAAGTCAGTTAAACAATTGTCAAAGCATTGTACTCATTAAATCAGCTTAGTCATGGCTGAGTACACTCATCTGTGACCAATGATCACCCTGTACTGTCGCCAATATATTGAGTACAAGGCTCTGGCAGTGGTATAACTACTACATAAAAAGCAGTATAAATCAAAACTTTGACCACTCAATATAGCATACTACATGTAAAAACTATACTATTCATTCCCACAATTTGATTTTATCGTATTATAGCAATCAATGTTCACAAAGTTGCAGTATTAGTCCTCAGGGAAAAGTGGACACCATTTCTTTTAGGGGGTAAGTGAGTAAGCATCATAAGTCAGGGTTAAGGGCTGGGGAGAGCTACAACCAAGAAGGGAATAACTAGATGGTAACTTGGTTAGAACATCAAGTCACCTAAACAGTCTGGTCTCTAATATGGCCAAGTGTACAACATCTGGATAAGCTCACAGACTTTCCAAAAGTAATTCCAGTTTGAACATCATCTCAAACTCATACACTTAGGATTTCTTAACATCTTTTTAGCCTAAGAACCTATGCTGAGGTATGTTCTAAGGATTTAGATGTACATACTACATCTAGTATGGAAAATAGGTCATTTGCTAGCATCATAGGCACTAGATTGTGTTTTGGTTTATAATATTTAAAAAAACTGCATTGGAGCATAAAGCCGGTGGCTGAATATATATGCATCATGAGACCTATTAATAGATATAGCGATATGTGTGGAAGTGACATCGATCCCTACTTTCCATTGAAATTATAATTTGGTTCAAGAAATATAGGCTGCAGTCTATTTATCACAACATCAGCTACCTAGTAACTCAGGAACTGTGGCAGAAGTCATCCCTCATGGGTTCCTGAGTTTATGAATAATACAATCAAACAAGTACTCAATAGCACAGGGCTGTAATTAAACCAAATGAGACCCTCAGTGATGAGAGCCAAACATATAAACACATGGCCAGTGACACCATGGCTAATCTGCATAGCTTAACTAATATGAAGATAGGCAACACAAGCACATGTTCAATAAAGATCTAGCTAATCAGAGTTCAGCTATCAAGAGTGTGGTCAGTGAAAGCTCCGCACCTACACACAGATTGACCAGTCTATATGATATACAAGATTGCTGTGAGCACCTATTCTATAAAACAGACAAATAGCTTTGTGGCACCTTGCCTGCCCTGTGCAATGTGTAGGCCTGAAGTGGCATTTAGTTAGCCGGGACATTGTGATGGCCAGTAGTGATGGATGGTGTAATAGGAGGCTGGGATGTGGATGTGACTAGCTTCCCAGTACACACTGTACAAAAGAGGCACCAGGTTATTCCAGGTACACACACACACTGAACATAGGCTTGCCCAACAGCTACCAGATTACTTCAGTATCATTCAAGTGACTGCATGTCCATTTGCCATCCTACCTGCCCCTCTCTTGTCTCTGTCTTGTCTCTGTCTGTCCATCTGTCTGTCTCTGTATCTACCTAGCTACTTCCAGTGGTGTGTGTAGGGAGAAGGGGACAAACAGCATCATGTTCAATCAGGTCGTATTGTGTCTTCACCCACATCCTACCTGTTACACAAGCAGGTTGCTGACGGTAAAAGTGAAGAGGAGTGATGCAGCATGCTGAAACAGGAGAAACAGCAACAGGAGGAGGAGGGGATACATGCTGCGGGGGAGTAGGTGGTGAGGAGACAGGGCAGTCTGTGGCAGAGTAGTCTCTGTGTGCCTCAAATCTCAACCTAGCCTTCAATCTCCAGCGGATGTTTGGTCCTGACTAGATGGGAGTGGTGGCCATTATCCACAGCTGGATAGTGGAGAATGAGGGAGAGCTGAAGCACACAGAGAGAGAATTCACGGACACGGGTGGAGATATCTATTGTCAATATCTCGCTATAGAATGGGGACAGGGAGGATTAAAGCAGAAGAAATATTGGGAGGGAAAGGGATGTATAATCAGGTGAGGGTACAGAGAGGAAAAGAGGTCGGAGGGTGGGGGGATGGGAGGGTGGTACAGTGGGAGGTTGGGAGATGAAGGAGCAGAAGAGAATAAGGGGTAATGGAAAGTGTCTGCTTGGATGCTGTAATAAAGAATATAATAGAAGTGACAAGGGTTGAGAGTATGGTTACATGCTGTACTGTGGGGCAGGATAATGTGATGTACTGTCAGATAAAATTATAGAGGAAGAGAAACAGAAAGACACTGACAGAATAATGAGACGGGCGAAGAGACCGATGTTTCCGACAGACTGTTTTCAGTATTCTGCAAGTGGTGGTCTGTAGATGAGACTGTAGGTGGATCACTGTACCTATACTGAGGGCTTAACAGGCGTATTGTGGGACTATAGCTCCCCTTACATACCCGGCTTGTGTTAGAGTAATCCTAGGCCTGTACCGTACATTAGCTTAACAAAACAGTGCACAGGGCATCTAATGAATATCATCTATAACATAATGACAATGGATTATAAAACTGCGTTAAAGGACTAAGATAGATAGAATGGGAAATTTAAAAAAGTCATTACTAAATATAGCTGAACAACATATGTTCATCTGTTTGATCCCTTTCTCAAAGTTTCAAAAAAAGAATCCCTTTATCAATAATCATTATAGGCTCTTATATAATGGCTGACAAACTTTATAGTGTTATGATGTCATGAGACCATTATACAGTATAGGCCACCAGAGAGACTCCATGATATTCAATGTTCCACAACCACACAGAAAACACATACATTGGATTTAACTGAAATTGTCCACCCTATTAGTGTGAGGATAACCCCAAGCCTCAATGAATACTCCCACTAAAACTCGTGAACACTCAGCTACCTATAACATGACCTACATCAACCCGCAAATGATTCTGGTGACAAGAGTTCATGAGGCTGTGGCCGAAATACATTAAGAAGAGAGAGATTCTGTGACAGCTTATTTAGTAACCAACATATCAAATAACCCACACACAGGCTGGTGGCAAGAGTTTACAAGGTCACAGCGCAGGAAGCTCCAGAACTTACATCGCCCCGGGCAGGAAGACTCGCTCAACCAGTACCCTTTTCTGCCGCAATGGCTCCAAATGGGACCGGTGGGACTGCTATATTAAGATTGTCACTTCCTGCCAGGCTGTGCACAGGATTTGGTGATTGGTGGACTCATGAAAAGAAGTTAGTAAAACAAGTTTTTTATATGAGTTTGCCCAGACTCTTCAATTATAAAGTCAGGGCCCGAGACTGCAGGCAGGTTGATTGGCGTTTTAACCTCTATTCTACGGCTCTATGGAGAAATACACATTCAGAATGTATAGAACTCAATAGCAATTGTCTGATGATGCCGGTTCAGACTTTGATATTGAAAACAGAACAATCACCGATGGAGATGAAGGTGTTTTTTTATCAGAAATAACAAGTCAACTTTCATTGTCAAATAACAATAATGGAAAATATTGCTCGAGGATCTTTATTCCTTATTCACAGATCGCGTCTTACATTTGGTCAATTTGACTGAAATAACATCAGGGTTTAATCTATTGGACATGATCCAATACATCAACATTATCACAGCTTCCTCGTAGTACCAAGCATAGACAATAGCATTCATAATATAATGCGTCTCTGACCATAACCATAACCCCATTTACATGTCCTGTTCATACAATAATGTAGTATACTAAATGTGAGAAGTACAAAGAATTTGCAGGATCATTGCTGGTCATCACTCTTCAGCAGGATTGCAATCTCTTTTATTCCTTCAAAAAAGAAGTCACGTCTATTTACAAAGTGTCAACATAAAAGATGATATTGACGTACATGTTGGTCTTTGGTGTCTCATTAGTAACCTTCTCATTATCCCTCCTACTGAAGAGCACTGAGTGACTTGTACTGCCTACACCACACTGTTATGTTCCACCCATTGATGATCGTGCTGTGCCTCTTTTTGTTGTTCCTAATGGGCAGCTCACGGTGCCTGTAGGCTACAATTAGTGTACACGGGGCGTCTTAACGCTGATTGGTTGAGTGGGGTTGGAGAAGGAGGTGGGCTGTTAAACCAAAGGTGTGACATTAAATCTGGATGGTGGGTGCAAAACATTACTCCTTGCTTCATTATACATGTTGATAGAGGTGACAAACACCCATTTTCAGTTGTTCTATAATGCAGATCAAAGAATTAGTATAGCTACTTCCTTCATACATTGTATCTGATGCAATGCGTTTAATACACAGCCACTTTCTAACTAGGTTTCGGGGTTATGCTTGATAGGGACACATTCTATATGAGTCTAAACAATATGCCTGCTCTCATCTTAGATGGATGGAAGCACCCTGACTCCCTCTAATAGCTATAGACAAGTAGTTCAATTCTGCCAAGCATCAAAGGGGGGAATATTTGGACCTATTCTTCTTCGGGGAGGGACCAGACAAACTTCACCTTGCACACAAACTAATCCACCCGCACACCCCTGTTAAAAATGACCACTCCCTTAGGACAGTGACTACTCAAACTGAGGTGACATTTCCCTCAGATCGTTTGTTGAGTGCTGAATGTTCTATGCAGCCAGATACATTTTATCATCTTGAGAAGAACATGAGAACTGGTGAAGAGTTGCATTGAGTGCGGTCACATGGCTTAACAGATCTATGGTTGAATAGACCGGATGGTTAGAAGCAGCAACACTGCTAGTTGCATCTGAAAAACCAATGAGAATGGTGTATTTGATAATAATAACTACACTGTAAATAGTTAGTGGCTGTACATCGTAAAATCTACTGTAGATCTACAGTAAAATCTACTGTAGAATAGATTTACAGTAGAATCTAATGTAGATTTACAGTAGATTCTACTATAAACTGTACACCTATAGTAGAATCTACTGTGCACCTACACAAATGGCAACTAACTTTTTACAGTGTATTTTAAATTCCCGAATCAAAGCAAGCTGATCCATATTTTAAACTCGGCTTACTTTATCTGACTGGAGGTGATGATGTCATTAGCTTTAACGTAGTATGAGTCCGGGGAAGCTTTTGATATTAAATAACATGACAGAACAGATGTGGAGAAGAGGGGAGACTGGGAGAGGTAATAGAAGTGGAGAGGAAATTCAGAAAAAAAGGATTGATGTGAACTACAAGTACAACATTGAAACAAGCTTAGATTGTGCATTGTGGATGTCACAAGCTGAAACTCAAAAACGCTTGTTACATTCATGATAACCCATACTGTGTGCAGATGATGAAAAAGTGCTAAAAGCTGCTCCCGCTGATTGGACAGAGCTTTCAGCACTGTCTATACATTATATACCTCTTTGTGAGTCTGCACCAATTTAGATTTGAACTCAACATCAACTTGAAATTCAAATATTGCTATTTGACAGGTCGCTATATATAGAGAGAGATATGCAAATTAGTTAGATTTCTATTTTATAAAATTAGCAGAACTTAAAAAAAAACCTTAATCAAAATACTGCTCCAGGCAACAATGTGCATGTGTGTATGAGTGGGTATTATACAAATATAATTGCTGGCCACACAATGTCTACACAATACTGTAACAGTTGTTGCAAGCCTCACCGGAAAGGGAGAAGTAACACATCTGAATTGAGCTTTGAAACCCCTTCCAGTTTATGAAACGGATTATGATAACATCCTAGTTTAGCATCTTTACCTACATAAGTAGGCCCTTGCTACTTGCAAAATAAAGGACAAACAGACATACCCATTTAAATGGACAGTTTCAAAGGTAGTTCCTAATAAAAAAAAGAATACTAACAGTTATTAAAATAGCCATCGCAATCTTTTGAGACTGTTGGGTCTAACTGCATTTGTATGGTTGTAGACAGCCTGGTTCTGAAGCCTTAGAATGTTTCTTATTTAGACTGTCCCTAATGGTAACAGCATTTAATGACTGATATGAGAGTAACAATCATAAGGGGTTAAATCAATACTATGGACTGCTTCCTAACCGATACTTAGAGAAATTGATAAAAATGAAATGCTGCATCTCTTACAGCTTGAGAATTTCTCAACCTACAATCATATTCAACCCATATTGTAGTGATTTATTTCCTAGACACAAGTTTTCTTATCAATCCTATGTGTTTCTTGTTTTGGTCTCTCTCTGTGGTGCAACCTATAACAGAACTACAGCCAGTTCCTGTGGTGCCCCCGACTGAATATATAAGGGGCCATGATGGTGGGTAAGACCCCAGGCTGAGGGGTGAGCACCTGCGGTGGAGTACTCGTGGTGATTCAGACATTGATATCCGAAGGCACTCCTTGCCACAGAGCCTTTCCCATTAATCTGCCTGTCCTGTGGGGCTCCAGGGGACGAGACTGTGAGGGAGGCAAGGGGCTGAGAGGACCAGGCATACATAAAGGGTGTCTCGAGTCAAAGTGCAAGGGCATAGGCTGCCCCACACTCTAGAAAGTCTACATTTTGCAACAAAATGAGGAGTAGAAGAACAACAAGGCTAAGCCATGGCTGTGGTTGGCTCATTGGATCCTTCCTAGTTTAAGCTGTGGGAAATTGGATTTAGTGATGGCCGCGGTGTGCCTCACTGTGGGACCTGACCCAAAGTGTTTACCCCGTTCCTACCACACCCCACTCCTCCTCCTCCCAGGTCTCCAATCCATACCCTGCTCAGACAATTCTCCACCACCAAACTTACCCCTATGCACCCTCCAGGCTCCACCATCCAGGGCTGCCACCCAAAGGGAGTCTCTACCTCTCTGTGATATCTTGGGATAGGCTATATTTAGATGTAAGGAGCATTTTTTAAGCCTCTAGCACTGTCTCAAAGTGGGCTCTTCTTCCCCCAGCCTTCTTCCATAAAATCGATGCACCTATGTCTCCCTAATTCTTTTATAATTCCTGCCTTTTATATATTATGTTATATGCCACAATATTCTCTGATAGTATTCCATAGTATTTTAGTATCCTTGACCCAAAATAAATTATTCAAGGCATTAACGCCTTATCCCTTTCTCGAAGCCTAGATGCAAAGAAGTAATGGATGAAGATATGTAGTATAGTTTGGTTTGAATCCTTAAACATATCCTGATACCGATTGACCAACCCAGATATAAACCATGACATAGTCTATGTTAAATGTTAAAATGCCTGTGGCACATGTTGATTGTGTTGGTATGTGTGTGTGTATTAAAAGTAAGCTATGAAGGTGTCCAGAAGGGATTGACCCTTCAGCAGCTAGCGTGTAGTTATTCCTTTGTTACATATGAAATTAACCATTCTCACTCCATGATTTATCATGAATTTTCTCAATTTATCATGAATTTTCTCAACAGTGACAGGTGCGTAAGATTTTCCATAAACACTCTTGTTCCTTTAATGTGAGATCAATTTACCAAATCTGACTGAATTTCTAAAATTTCAAAGAACGAGCTGAACAATTCTTTCCCTTGATCATGTAATTCCCCACACCTAGCTCCCCCTGAATACTCTTCCCTATGTAAGTTGGCAGGTCATCTTCTTGTGGTTAGGTTGGTGACAGATGTAGGTCAGACGGTTTACAGGTAAGGCAGTGAGCAGGGTGTTTCCTAGATTGATATGCCCCATTGTAACTTCACCACAAAATGATAACTGATGTAAATATACATTGTCAAATGTGAAGTTTCATGCTTGACGGAATGCCTGACTATGAGAAAGGCTTCTCCTCATGTTGGTCATTAAAGTTTATTGAGGACAACTTCAAGGATGTATCATCTACATATAACGAAGACAGGGCTTATTCATAATTTTACCAGACTATTCAATAGATGGGCAGATGAGTAGACTTCCCAGAGTGGAATACTGCCTGGCAGATGAGAAGACTGGCCAGAGTGGAATACTGCCTTAAGGTATTGGACTTGTGGCTTACGGGATAGAAGCTACCTGATCCCGACATGCCTATGTAACATGATTACCCCTGCAGTACCACGCTCCTGGTGTATTGCCATATCGCATGTTATCTGATATATGCCATATAGGTATGTTACATCCATAAGGCAAATCTACCCCTGCAGAAGTTGTGATCGTAAACCATAATAGCAACCTGACCCTACTCAATGTGATCTGATACCGTGTGACAACTAACCCATTATAACTTCCTCGTATACATGTCAGAATATGTATACTGTCAGCGAAAGTGACATGTCTGTACTACATATATAGCCAGTATTGGATGATGGGGCCATGTACATCCCGTGCCAATCCGAGGTGGGTCTTTATAATCCAGACCTACTGAGCTGAACTTAAGCGGTTAACTACAATGCTAAGTATGCATAATGAGCTGCGGGATAGGTAGAATTCTGAGTTTTATCTTAACCCTTTAAGGCTAGCTAATGATGAGTAACTGACGACTCACATGCAATGTGTTGCTGCTACTGCGTGTCTTTAAACAGTTAAAGCTGACTTCTAACTAATCCTACATCACCAGCATCTAGAAGGAACCTCTAAAGTTTACATTACAGTATGGTCAAAGGAGAGGATCGACAGCCAATATAAATGGTAATACGACCCCTGGTGGCAGAGTGGGTGTAGCTGACCTATCCATTATGTATAGAAGTCCTCCCACACACCTCCATTGCTTGATGACAGCATAGGCCACAGCCCACAGTGGTGGTAATGTGATTAAAGCATGACATATATACATACCTCCTTCCACAATGCTCCTCAAAATCTGCTAACTGTATACATAATTTATTAGAGAAACCTCATTCCCACCCCCAACCCTCCCACACATCTCAACTTAATTCCGACCACTGAATATGTTTGCATCTATGTATGTGTGATTTCCCAGTGTTGGTCACGGATCCAGTTGGTAGGAGGGCAGGCCAGGGTCATTAGGTCTGCCCCCTGTACCTCTTAGAATAGCTGCCTGGGGGCATGATGGCAGGTGGCGCCACCAGTCTACACTGATTTGCATTCAGCTCTGATAATATTGCCCACTAATGACCAGTGAGGGAGGAGAAGAGGCAGTAAGAGGTCTTTCCCTTCTACACCATATAACTGGCAGTCTTACAGAGCTGTGGGATCTGTTCAAATTTTGACCAGCTGACAATGGATCTGTCCCCTCCCTCCCTCGCAATCATCCACTGATCCTCTTCCTCCTGCCCGGAACTGTGGCTCTCCGGCCAGAGGACCCTTGTGTCATGCTCTCTTTGAGAAAAAAATGCTCTAGGATTTTTTCCCTCAAAATCACCCATGGCCAAAGGCTTATTTGTGCCGCTTCCTAATTGATCGCTTCTTGTCCATCGCCTCCATTGACGCAGTGTGTAACAGGAGCCACACGGGAGGCTGCGCGTATTGGGTTTGTCCGTTGATGCATGACCTTAGGGGCCCTGTGAGGCTGAAGGGTTTCCCTACTCAGGATCTCTTCTGATGCCTTAACAACATTTCTGATTTAGTTAGCGTCAACATACTGTATGGAGGAGATAGCCCTGACATGGCTACCATCAATGTGTTGCCAGAAGTAATATATAGATTAAATGTTGGTATATGTCGTTCACTTAAAGACCGTTGGTTCAGTATATAAGATACTAGAGGCATTATTTGTTGTATGACATACATTTCCAGACTAGACACGTACAGAACAGGGCACTTAATTAGGGACTTAATAACATGAAAGTCTATAAGTCAACCCCAATGTAGGGCCTATGTATCAGCTACTGAGAGCTTAGCTAGTGAGAGCTTTGCTAACAATCAGCAAGATTGTGAGTGAGCTGCGAGCCAAAGTTTAGCTAGTGCGAATCGCTGCCATCACAGGAACTGATGGCAGAGTGAACGACAGTACAGACAACCAGAGGGCATCTCACAGATTGAGCAGCCAATACTATACAAGGTTCCCGAGAGAGCAGGGCCATCCTTTTTGAACAGGCAGATAGCTTTAAGCCCCCCCCCCCCCCTTCCCATTTCCCTGTCCAATGTACAGGCCTGAAGTGCCGGCCATTTAGTTAGCCGGGACATTGTGACGGGCGGTAGTGATGGATGGTGTTGGGGTAACGGGACGTGCGGGGTTGGATTTGGATGTGACTGGCCTCCCATCTGTACCCATTACACCGTATAGAGATGCACAGCAGGCTAGATGGTGCAAGAGGTTCCTGCAAATCTCCCCTACCGCGCTACCATTCACTGTCTGTTTAGCCTTCTGCCTACCTGTCTCCCTCCTACGGTATCCCTCCCTCCTATTGCTTCCCTCCCTGCCTCCCTCCCTCACTCCCTGTATCCTACACTCCTTCTGTCAATGTCTCATTTTTTCATACACCACATTTGGTGCATTACACATAGGTCCCATGTTATCTGCCTGCAAAGATGGGGTGTACCTACAAAAGCAGCACTATACATTTATACAGATTTATAGACGGAAATGCATCTGTTATGCTTTAGAGTGGAGACGACCTATATCAGATGAAGCCATAGGCCAAGTAACTAATGGGCGCTGGATCCCACTAGTGCAGGATTTGCTCACGCCTGATTTTCTGTGACGTCACAGGTAGTGCTGGATGCGAATGTGTTATAACACTGGGATGTGTGGATCTGCATACATAGTACTAATCACATAATGGTGGGGCCATGGGATGATGTCACACCACAGTCCCTACCACTGCTACTGCAGAGGGGACCACAGCACTGTGAGGGGTGATGTACAGCTGCCCTGTCTGCACGTTACAGTGTGTACCTTCACGTGTGTCTTAATGTAAGGTTCTGAGCAGCTCATGATAGATGCTGTTCGCAATAGATGCTGCTCACGATAAACGCTGCTCAGGACAGACACTGCCCAAGATAGACTCTACTCAAGATAGACGCTGCTCGCTATAGACGCTGCTAACGATAGACGCTGCTGCGCGGCTCGCAATTGATGCTTCTGAGCACACTGAATGTACCTAATGCCCTCTTGTTTACAATAATCGTTTCATAATTTCCAACTCAGAACGATGACACTGTGTTTCTTACAGTTTAATGTTTTCCATTGGTGTATGGACGCCTTTGTAGAACCAGCATTAGTTCACTGTAGGGCTACCCAGCAGGGTATCTACCTGCAGTACAGGTGTATACCTACAGGAAACGATCAGCCCTGTACCTGGTCGTGCTGTGCTGCTGGGCTGGTGAGCCAGGCTGGTGTGCTGCTCATGGGCAGGGGAGATGGGAGCTGGTGTGAGCTACAAGTTGGCTCTAACAACAACCAGCAACGACAGGAGAGCTCGGGTCTGATGGGTTTTTGCGCTAATGAGCTAGTGGGCTGAAAGGGTAGTGGGCTAGTAATCTCATCAAGTAGTGAGCTGATGAGGTAGTGAGCTGCTGAGGTAGTGAGATAGTGAGGTGATGAGATGGTGACTGATTATGTGGTGCGCTGGTGAGGTAGTCAGGTTATGAGCTGAGGTGAGGTAGTTGAGTAGTGGCCTGCAGAGCTGAGGAGTTGGTGGGCTGTTGAGCTTATCACATGCGCTACAGGTGACTGCTGCTTGGTGAGCTGCTGTTCAAAGAGCCACCGCTCCATGTGCTGCTGCTCCGTGAGCTGCTGCTCCATGAGCTGCTGCTGTGTGAGGCTCATCGTCCTGCTCTCTGTGTCAGGGCAGGGTGTAGGTGGCTACAGGCAACACGCTGGTCGGCACTGAACAGTGTCAATGTTTCAGATAGGCTGGGGTCGGGCTCGTATTGTTCCACCGCAGCCCCCATATAACCTCATACATCTATAGGCAGGTGACGGATGGTAAAATTGGAGAAGACTGATGATGCACATTGCTAGGTTGTACACAGACCTGGTGATAAAGGTGCTGAAGGGTTATTGTACCGCAACAGCTCTACTAAGATACCCGCTGTGTTGCACTGATACTGTAGCAAACAGTAAACCTTAAATAAGACAGGGCATCCAATGAACATCCTCTAAAACAAATCGTCCTCCAAAGCTGCACCCTGGATTTATTCATACATCTTATGTTTGTCATGGTTTCTAAATGATTATACTGATCATAGTGGTATAGGAGGATACGTTCAAAAATATTTACAAAGGTACAATGCTGAAGCATACTGAGGCTCACAACAGATTCCCCTCATCATGTTGTAAACAGGAGGATATAGCACCATTCTGCCCTCCTAGACTGGAGAGTACCATCCCCCGCTCATCCCACCTTATGACCTGACCTTCAGCAACTCCCTGCAAATGTCGAGGGTGAGAAGAGGTCATGAGGCCACAACTGAAATGCACTTAGAAGAGAACCAGTCTGAGACAGCTTATATTTATTAATTATTTAAGGACGGCATAATTCCTTAATGCATTATGTCTTTAGTTGTCATGATGCATGAATGCAGCCCTTTAAATTCGCCAATGCTGCATTCAAGCATCATGTCAACCCTTTGGGGTCGAGACACCCCCGAAGGATCAACTTGATGCACCAATGCAGCACTGGCAAATTATTCGCCGGTGCTGCATTGGTGCATCCTGACAACAAATGTCATCTTTTAGTGACATGTGTCCTTTAAAGGGCTAAGGTACATAGCCCTGGGCGGGAGGAGGCTCTGGCTAACTGCCCCATCTACACCCTTAGGGTGAAATACAATGTCTAGACTGAATCGGGCGATAAAGAGGGAATACACTTTTAACAATTCATACATAGCCTCAAGCTACATAGCAGTACCCAGGGATGCATCACACACTACTGCAACATGAAGATTATAACTATTACTAAATGAATCTTGGGATGTACTTGTTTCATTCAATGTGACAACTGCTAGTGGCGGTTTTAACAGTCTAACGTTTGCCCTTTGGATAGGCACTTCACAGTTACTGTTGGTAGACAAAAACCCTACTTTATAATTACACCAATTAGCTCTATTAACAATTAGTCCCTTAAATTGGATCAATTTAGCAGAGACATCCTCAGAGTTTTTTTTGTTAATTGATAGAAAACAGCAAATCATATTACATTTATATCACCACAGCTTCCCAGTTACGCCAGTTATGTCACTGCCAGTTATGTCAACACCCTGTATATATGTAGAGATAGTGGGTACGCCTGCTTTACAACCCCATCTCCATGTCCTACTCACTCAGACATTGGTAGCCTGTGAGTGTGTAGTATGTAGTGTAGTAAGGGCTGGGTACTGCTGCAGGCACTCCCTGTGTGTGTGTGTGTGTGTGTGTGTATGTGTGTGTATGTGAGTAGAGTAGACTGCCCATGAGATGACTAGCTGGTCTGTTGGTACCTTGAGTAGACCGGTACATAGATGAGGAGCCTTCCCCAGAGATATAGGCATGAGTGAGTGATTTACCTGACTTGTTGCCATTTTACTTCTTGTGTAGCAATTATTGTGTAGCAATCATATGTCTTCTTTTTTACAAACAATACAAAAAAGGAACATGTCTTAGTAAAATGTGTAAACCCCATTTCCGAGAATATGGTGTGCAAAATCCATAAACCTATTTTCCCCTGGGTGGCCGTACTTTGATAAAAATATGAGGTTGGTGCAGGTTGAAAGTAGAATAGTGCACCTATAGGGTGGTTTATCACCTAATGATGCACGCATAGAGGCAATACGCATGCCCAGAGTGTAAAATGTATTCTCTGTGGGATGCCGAGGCTTTGTAATTTGAGTGTCTCAGCATAATTTGCCTCCCATGATCATAAACCACAAATATATATAGGGTTTATGTACATGGCTAAAAAAATAATGTTAATGGGATGATATCAAAACTCTAATTTTTATAACAGATCCACAATCATTGAGTCATGCATAATCTATATTATTTGATAATCATATATCATAAATCTGTCCATCAGGTAATAGTGGACAAACATTGAATTTTGTGGATCTTGCCATGCACAGGTGGAGACATGAAGCACCTGGTCTAACAGCACATGCGTGACAGACAGAGTTAGGTGAGGAGACCATACTAGGGTCCATCAGTACTGCCCACCTCCCCCCACATTGCCACCCTCCTCCATGTCCTACTACCCTCATCTGCCGTGACCCCTCCCCATCCTCCTATGTGCCAGGGTCTGTGCCCGGGTTTATCTGGGATGACATGTGCACTAGGTCGGGAACCATTGGAAGCATATTGCATGATAGGGGATAGGGGCAAGTGAAGTGTGGGGGTTGAGGGGATTGAGCAACTATGTGGATCACTGGCTACACACATTGTCCCTATACTCTAAAGAAGACAAACCTGGAATTATGATCCTTATTTGATCACTTGCCAGTGATAATCAGCCAGCTGGTACCAGAGCCAACTCTATGCAGGCATGCACCAAGCACATTTTCTACACCACATGTCTACATTCACAATTATTGTTTCTTGGCCTACTTTCAACATAAGTTATTTAAGATAGCTATAAGCATGTGAGGTAAGTATTTGTTAATTCATCAATGTAGTCTAATCTCTGTGGAAATTCCTGGTTCAGTGGTATATATAACTCCTATAAATTTGGTTATAGACTAGAATTAGTAGACATTTTGCTGCTGCCACTTATCTGTGGTTATTGCCGCTGCTATTGCTTCTGTGTGAGTCTTTGCTGTTTCTGTATACAGAGAATACTATGGAAGGCTCCTAAAGCAGCAATAAAGGCCTGAGAGCTGCAACTGATGTATAGGCACGTGCCAGTGTTTTAGTGGGTCTCCTCTTGTCTGTCCTGAGCCGGAATTCCCCCACCCACCCCGTATAAAGCTCTGAGACCATAGCCCTTGCTCCACTACTACTATTGGCAGTATTGGTAAAGGGGCAGCAAGTTGTGGGTATTTAATGAGGGAGTGATTGACCGAGCATGGTATGACGACCCCTACATGCCAAGACTTATCACACTTCAGCACCCTGGCAGGAATAGGATGGGAGGTGGGGGGGGGGGGGGGGGGGGTTGGGTAGGTCAGTACCAGGATAAGAAGGAAAGACGGTAGAAAACCCCTGCTAACTTCATCTTGTTGTTTCCATATTCCCTTATGTTGGAGAGTCGATACAAGAGAGACAACTTTTACTTTGTTTCACTGAAACTTATTCACCTACATTCAGGACATATTATATAGTATTTACATGAGTCACAAAGAGTTATTGAAGGTACACTGTAAAATTCACTGTAAATCTAAAGTAGAATCTACTAAATAATGTATTTACAGTAAAATCTACTGTAGATTTACAGTAGATTCTACTGTTTACCTATGGTGAACAGTCTATTGTACACCTTCAAGAATGGCAACCAACTTTTTACAGTGAAGGACTGAGTGGCCGAGTGGGTGGTTCTGAAGGCGTGGTACACTGACAGCTGAGGTGTAGGAGGTGTAGGAGGGGATGGCATCACGAGCAGTGACATGGGGCTGTGTCTCACGAGATCGGCCATTGTTGTCATCTATGACCAGGTGCAATCTATGACTGGGTGCAATCTATGACCGGGTGCAATCTATGACTCGCTTGGGAAAAAAACGCTTTATTTAAGGCAGATGAAGATATAAATGGTGGAAAATGTTTATGTGTGTTTTAAGACTTTATAATATATTACTCATTTTATTTCAATTCATATCTACATCTGCCCTAGATAAACTATTTTCTGTCAAGCCGGTCATAGATTGCATCCGGTCATAGATTGCACCCGGTCATAGACGAAAACATTGGCCCATGTTCGTGAGACACAGCCATGGATGATGGAGAACTGACAGCAACATGGATAGTGCTTGATGTTACTAATGTTAGGCACGACCTAGGCCGCTCAATCTCGATGGAAGCAGGCTCAATAGTAGGAGATACCTGCTTACATTTTAGGAAAACCCAATAAATTCGTTTCACTTGGTGACTTTCAACCAAGAAATAAGGTTCAGTTTTCAGATTAGATCAACCAACCTGGGATAGCCACTACAGATTAAGAGTGGGGCCTTTTAGATTATCTGTGTGGAACACACTGTAAATAGTTAGTAGAATCTACTGTAGAATAGATTTACAGTAGAATCTACTGTAGATTTACAGTAGATTTTACTGTTTACCTACAATCAATTGTACACCTACAGTAGGATCTACTGTCCAGCTACAAAAATGGCAACTAACTTTTTACAGTGCAGCACGTGCGTGATCGGAGTTAGGTGAGGAGACCATACAAGGACCCATCAGTACTGCCCACCTCCAGCCACCATCCTCCACACCCTGCTGCCCTCCTGATGTCTGCCATTAACCTCTGGGCTATCTGGTCTACACTGATATCCATTGGCTCCCTATACCACCAATCTCTCAGTCACGACTACCTAACCTTGTTAGTCATTTTTTGGGCTCCCTATACGACCAACCTAGGTAAGTTATTATTGTCAGGTTGGTCAGTACTGACCAACCCACCTTAGTCTTTTAATTCCCTGGGGGAGCCACTGAGTGGCCATCACAGTATCTTACAGGTGGCACCAACTAGTGGTACACAAATACAACACACCAATGATGAACCTAGGTTAGCCACTACTGACTGACCCCTCAGTAATTTTTGAATATAACTTTGCCATCGTGACTAACACACATACGACGAACCTAAGATAGTCTGTACTGACTAACCCTTTCAACTTATGGATTTTCAGTGTAGGTGTGCTAAATCGGGAGCCATGTATTTGAGCATATTGCATGATAGGGGATAGGGGTGTGTGTAGGGTGACCGGTCGAGGGGGATTGAACGGCTATACAGATAAACTGGTTGTTGGCTGCACACATTGTCCCTACTCTCAAAAGACCCAAACCTGCTACCATACTCTATGTTCGATCAATTGCCAGTAACAAGCAAGCTGGTGAATCTAACCCAAACACGTAGCCTAGAGGCTCATTCTATTTCTGTAAATCGCATTCTTCAAGAGATGATTCTGATTTCTAGATCCACATACATCTAATGTTCTTCCGTATTCTGTAGGTTTCTTTCTACATCTTTTAGTCTTAATTTCATCATCGTATTCTGGCTTGGATGGGAATTCCTGCTGAAATATAGTGCAGTAAATTCAGTTATAGACTAAACTAAGTAGGTATTTGCAAGCGCAGCTGTCACTAATTTGTGGTTACCGCTCCTTCTAATGCTTGTGTGTGAGTCTTAAACTGTCTCTATATACAAAGGGAATACAAAGGCAGGCCCTGAAATCAGCAACAAAGGTAATGAAAGGCCACTAGAGCTGCAGCTGGTGTCTCGGCATGTGGCAGTGCTTGTCTTAGGGTCCTCCTGTATGTCCTGAGCCTTGAACCCCAACCCCCCCCCCCCCACTCACACTATACAAAGGCTTGATTTGTCTATGTTAGAGGGGTTGTAAGTTATGTGTGTGGTGGGCACATCTCAGTCACATCCCAGCGCCCCTGCAGAGGGTGGTTTTACGACCAGTAACATCAATAGGAGGAATTTGCAGAACATTGGTAGTTCTTGATGTTCTAGATCTCACCTTTCTTTTTAAACAACCTGGTTCATGCCTATGATGACGTAATATCCATTTGCGTAGTATAAAATTCAAAGAAATAAAGGTACCATTGATTACAATATGTATTATTATGATATAAAACACACAGATACTTATGCTTAACACATTTGAACTTCATGCCAATCTTATACTTAAGTTCGTTAGGAAATTGAATCGAACAAAATCAAAGAATAATATGAATTTACCCCCAAAAAAGCATAGGAATAAGACCTTAAGCTGAGAGGCAGCCTGAGAGTGAAAAGAAAGAAACAGAATGGGTACAGAGGGGAATTGAAGGGTATTCATTTCATTTTTGTAAAACAACTAACCTTACTCTTCACTGAGGAAATCCTTACAGTAGGCAAACAATATGATGAAAGGGAGGAAAATGAATGGGATATCGAAGGCATACAATATTGTGTGGTTTCCATTGAATGAACGGAACCTAGGATTACAGCTTACATTCAGGAAAGTCATCACTATATATATAGATAGGTAGATAGAACTGTGTCCTGAATGAATTTAAGTTCCTTGCTTCCTATCCCATACTAATGATTTTGGAAAGTTGAATCGAGTCATGACTTCTCCACAGCAATATCAGGATGGAAACAGCTCTTCCTCACCATAAACTAACTGCTGGAAGCCCCGATTGTGCTGGGCTTGCCCACAGAGAGAATAATCCTCCCTCACTCACTCCCCGACCAACTGAACTATAGCAACTAATATAAATTTGCAGGTCATGCCCAGTGGGTTAACTTCAGTTGATTAAATGTTGATTCAATGTGTGTCGCAACATGATATCAACAGTTGATACAGGGTTGTCATTTGGTTGATATTGATGAGGTCATCAACGTTGATCATTTATCAGTGATTCAACATTGATATGGCCATTGTGAATCAACAACGAATAAACATAATAATGATGATTTGCTGTTTTATACCCTCCGCTTTGCCAGACTTGCGAAACAAATTGCTTTCCTTCACAGAAAAAGGTGTGAGCAAGCAATTTTCTGTTGTCCAATGAATTTCTTGCATTGAGTATTTTTATTGCAATTCCTTTTTCCAGACATCACAGATCGAAAATTGTCGGAAATTAAGGTGAACAACATCAATTTACAGCGCATTTTCAGATAAATGGTGCGCAAAATGCATAGACCAAGTTCTTATATAGCGTGGCCTTATTTCAGTGATGAAGTGGTGTTGGTGCAGGGTAATAGCACAGTAGTAGGTGCACTATAGGGCACTCTATCACCTGATAATGCATATAGAGGCAACTAACATGTCCAGGGTGAAGAACACATGCCCTCTGGGGGCATACACAGCCTTTGTAAACTGAGTGTGTATTAACGCCCTCCCATATTCATAAACCACTAATATAGGGTTAATGGACGTGGCTATAATAACGTTGCCCATCAATGAGGCTGAAACCAAAAAGCTGCATGTAGCTTTGATGGGTCGTAACTATTTTACGATTATTGAGTCGCGCATCGTTTTGAGTAATGCATGCATACTCATGAACATTCTGCCTTGGTCCTCGCCTGATGGGTATTCTTTTTTTGTACCCCATTTCCATCTACAGATGTATAATGCTATATGAGTAGGCAATTAATGGCTGTTTTATTCAAGTCCGAATAATGTATTATACATCACACCAGTTGGTGCATCTGTCATTGAATGCGAAACCATGCCTTACAACCCCAATAGACATAATTATAAGATCGCAGAGAATGTTTCAATTGAACTAGAAAGTTGTTCATTGGGTCAATTCCGTTGCAAATGTATCTAATATATTTTCTTATTTCTATTTCAGGTACGTTTCCTCTTTTTCTACTAATCAAGGAGGGAGGTATGTACATCTAAACCATGGTCCGATATTGCTACCCAACGCTATGTCTCTGATCAAAGGTAGTCAGCAAAATACCAGTGTTCAACAGGGCGTAGTGGACAGACATTGCATCTTGTGGATTTGGTCATGCACATGTGTAGACATCAGGCGTCTGGTCTAATATCTCTTACACCACAGTTGGCTGAGAGAGAAAAAGAAATGACCTGACTGTATATTACATACATGGCTGTATGTCGATGCGGTCCATTAAGCACACTCTCCTACCGTGACTAGATACATAAGTGTTATAACCCTTGGACAATGGTAATTATACACAGCTGGCGACCTGGAAAATTACTCTGTCCTTGGCGTATAACACTTATACAGCAAGTCACTTGTGTCATATCTACTACATGCAGGACAGGAGGTGTTAGTTGAAGAGACCATCAGTACTCTTCACACACTTCCACCACCCACCATCCGTTCCCATAAATACCCTCATCCACCATGACCCCAATCCTAATGTGCCTTAGCCGGAGGACGAGCTGTGCGTTAAACTAAGGATCATGTTGTACGAGAGGGTATAGTTGAGGAGGAACGGGAAAGGGTTGAGAGGGTTAAGAGGGCTAATCCTTAAAGGACAGCATAATGCATTATTGTATCATGCCCTTTGTCGTCATTATGCATGAATGCAGCCCTGGTGAGTAATGGTGTTGAGACACTCCGAAAGGGCCGGCATGATGCACCAATGCAGCATCAGCGAGTTACTCGCTGGGCTGTATTGGTGCATCATGACGACAAATGTCATCTTTTGTGACATGTGTCGTTAAAGGGTAAAGCTCCAATGAGGATACATGGTGATCCGGTAGACGGCCATCTTGTCTTTCTTTTTTCGGTGTCCCAAGGCTGGGACATCATTTTCCAGTAATAACTTTAATAAACAGCACAGCAAGTATTTACCAGGCTGCATTAGTAGAGAATGCACTAGGAGTGGGGACATGATAAAGCCTGGTGCTCCTTACCACATTTTGTATCTAATTTATCTCTATTGTCAGTGATGATCTTAAATGTAGGCAATTGCGATTTGGACTTGCAAGCCAAATCTACGCAATGTCTACATAAGGGAAGGTGATATTCATAGCATGGTTATTAGATTATAATTATAGGCACTATTTGGTTATTGCCTCACGTAACATAATTGGGAATTCCTGTCAGCTTATAGACTGGACTAAGTTAGTAATTACAGGAAGAGTAACCACTTATTTCTGGCTATTGTCCCCTTCTGTATCCTCGGCATGGGCCTTGAACTGTTTCTACATACAGTTATGAGGAATACATGTATAGACAAATGCCAACACCCATTGATACCATCTCTGCCGTATTTCACGAGATGGGACTAGGGCTAGGGCCATATCCCACAAAGCCACAGACTGAGTATGACGTGCCCAGCTCCCACTCGTGAAATACGACAGATATTATAGAGATATAATTGGCATTTGCATTTATCTTTTTATTTGAAGCCATTTAATGAAGGAAAGACGATTTTCCTTAGCCCATTGAATATAGCCACATTGTATTCAATGGGGGAATGCATTGAATACGGCACTTCCCATACTTAAGCAAAGTGAATCTTGTACATTTGTATTTCAAAAACATAAAAAAGTTAACTCCTTAAAGTTGAAACAAGTGCCTGTCAGCAGTAGCTGGTGTAGCCATACCTCACCGGGAGACTCCTCCCGTGTGTCAGAAGCCTTAATGAGGGGCTGATAGACGGGGACCGGGTTAGGCAGGAAGCCCTCCATGTCCAGACTAGTCACACCTCAGCAACCTGACAGGGGGGCAGGGGTAGGGGTAGGGCATGGTATAGTGCAGCAGGGTGACAAGGGGAGTACTAGCGGTGGAGGGACGGGAGTAGGCGGTTAGGGTATTGGACGACTCATCCAACCACCAGGCCTGAAGGAATAGCTCCAAAGCTAAGCTGTTGCTTGGTTCTAGACCACAGTGACGTCCCCCGAGAATATCCACCACACAGCCTAGATTACGTGGGAACAGGGGGACCCAGTGAACAAAAAAACCCGCTATATAACATTATAGGACGTTCCTCTATGGCTCCTTATTGTGGCAAACCGTTATATATAACGTTAAGAAACGTTATTTTGACGTAATAACGTATTTCTATTAGCTGGGGACCTTTTTAGAACAGAGTTAATTTGATCATGATATATGTACGTCTTCAAACACAGGGAACTTTGATATTTTCACACGCGAGTGCACCCTCAGCATAAATGCGATGAATATGTTTATGCAACTGTACATAGCAGGTCTGGTAAATGGAAGAAAACCCTCCCCAGAGCCGTTATTTACACCAGTGTTAATTTTCACAACGCAGGTAGGTGTGAAAACACTGCAGGGCTTACTGCCTGCTGGGTGAAATGGAGGAGCACAGAGGGAAAGTCTATAGAAAAAGCTTATTTATATGTGATTTCATGGCAATCACCTGTATGATTCACTATTCCCCATGCATGATTCAAGAGCATACACTAATCTATCTTATGGGATATACACATTTAACAGCAAATTGATAGAAAATTCAGCAAATGGGTTATAAGAAAACTGTTGCTAATTTTAGCCCTGTAGAGTTTATGCTACAAGCAAAACCGTTGCTAATTCTAGCCCTGCAGTGTTTTCACACCTACCTGCTTTGTGAAAATTAACACTCGTGTAAGTAACGGCTCTGGGGAGGGTTTTCCTCCATTTACCGGACCTGCATAGCTCAGTAATAAAACTGATTTTTAAGACAAAACACTTCAGTCAAATTTCTATATATATATGTAGGTTATTGAGAAATGACAATTTAATCCCCCCCCTTTCCATGTCTCATATGTCTGTTTCAAATCGTTAAGTTTTCCAAATGTTCCAAATATGAAATAAACCAATCAACCAACTATGTTTTTTTTCATTTTCCAATTCCAAATGATATAAGCTACACATTAGAAATTCTATGGACTTTGTCAAAGGTATGGCAACCAATATTATCGTGCCAAATACATCTGATCACTGTTACTATCTATTGTAGTTTGGCCTGGAGTAAGCAACATGTTAGGGGCCGACATGATGGGTGGGGTAGAGGTGGGGTAGGGGTGCAACATTGACAGCTGAATGGTGAGTAGGTAGGGGTGGCATCACCAACAGGGGCATAGGTAGGAAAAACTGACAAGAACATGGTGCTTGCATGGTGTTACCAATGTTAGCCCACCCTAGGCCACCGTATCCAGAGGTAGGTAGGGATACTGATAGAACAGTAACTGTTTCTTTCATTTTATTGAATCCACAGTTAAAAACTTTATCATTTCGCCAAGTAGTGACATAAAATATACATATGTGAAAATATTCCACATAATCATTTTATATATGTATATTTTATATACGTATAGGTTTGTGAGCACTGTTTTTGGAAATAGAAGGTGTCGTGCAGAATTTGTTGGGCATAAATCTTTAGCTTCACACATTATATGTGCAAGGATATATACAAGGATTAAGGCTTTAACCTATGAGTTCTATTTTATCTCAGTAAGGGCAGATGGGCAGCAACATGATCAGGCTGCTCGTATTGTGCATCCACCACCTGCCTCCATCCCACCACTCTCCCAGCACAGCCTCCGATAAGACTCTGCCCCAAGACTTAGAAAATCCTCTGTGGAACGGGGGAATATGGCAGTTGTGTTTGCTCTCCTATCCGCATCACACACTACAGTCTCAATATATATATGTTCAATATGTTCAATTCCTACTCTAAAAATTTGACGGATATTTCTGTAACTTTTAATTTCTGTTTTACATATATTACTTAAGATATTTGAATCGATTCATACTTGTATAAATTTTCATCTTAAAAGCCTGGCGTTGGTAGGTTTTTAGGGTTTTTAGCATTCTGGCAGAGATGAAAACGTGCAGGTAAATCTGCTTGGAGATTGCCATCCTACCTGACCCATCTGGTCCGGTGACTGATGGTACAATTGGAGAAGGGTGATACAGGCACAGACAGGTTGTACAGAAACTGGAGAGGGTTTGAGAACAGGAGGAGAAAGGGGAAGCTGATGGTGAAAGGTATATGGAGGAGGTGAAGGGGTGTTCAGTTTACTTTTGTAAATCAACGAGCCCTTCTCATCATTGAGCCAGGCTGTGCAATATAGGAGAGCAATATATAAAGATAAGGACAAGATTGGAAGGAGGATAGTTAGACCTAAAGTTTTGAAGGACACATGGATCTGCTAAAGGGAGAGACTCTAGTAGTAGGACGTATGAGACATAGCATTTTATATACTGGGATAGTGATACACGAAAACAGACACACTGAAAAAGTAAACTTGTCTCCAGACTCGTGGAAGTGACTATCATAAAAGAAACGAGTCAAAGTTGTCTAACCTACCAGGTTACCATCCCACAGATAGAATCTGGAGCTGGCAAATGTCGGTTTTGGGCTTGCACATGCCAAGTGGGTCTTCTATCTCCAGCTAGAAGGCCCACTTCCTTTTCACTTAGACGAGTTTTTGACTCCTTTATTTTATGACTGTCACTTTGAAGAGTCTGGAGACAAGTTTATTTTTTGAGTGCAGGCAGGACCACACAAGGGCCACACAAGCAGACGGACACAACCCTAGATGTGTAGAATTGGGAAACAAATGAATATGGAGAAACATTATGTAGTGCATAAAGGTGGGTATATGCATGGTGGATCACTGTTTCTATACTGAGGGCTTAACAGGCTTATTGTGGGGCTACATCTCCCCTTACATGCATTGAGTGTGTTGAGGTAATCCTGTACCTTACATAGAATTAACCATACAGCTTACATACAGTAAATGTCATCTATAGCATAATGACACTAGACAGTATCAAGTATGATCAGAACTCGCTGCTGTACAGAGGAGATACAGATGGCAGATATGAGGGAGCAATACAATAAGGGGCTTTACTTTCGGGGGAAATCCTTTCTGTGATTTTTATCTCGGGTTCAGGCTGGCTTGTGAGGTTCCTTTGTCTTGGCGCGCAAGGGCGCGAGTCTTTAGTACCACCAGAACCCCCTAGGTGGCGACATATACTTGCATTTATCGTCACATAATGCTTACATTGATTAACACAAATGTACACAATTATAATATTTCATATGGGCGTCTGGGCAGCCTAGTTCAGAAAAGGCAAGCCGGTCTGTTATTTGTACAACACTCTCAACACAAACTCCCCTGTATAGTCCTAGATAGCTCAATCCCCAACTTCAAACTCCTTCTTAATGTCATAAAGAGGCTGGGGATAACGCCATTCTGCCCTCCTAGACAGGAGAGTGACCTACCCCAACTCGACCCCGCTGCCGCCTGACCTAAAGCAACTCTCGCAAATGTTAAGGGTGACTAGGGTTCATGAGGGCAAAACTGAAATGCATTTAGAGGAGAAAGGATGGCGCCTGCTGGACGGTATCAGGCCTTTAGGCCCTCTGGAAAAGAGGCCCCCTGAACTGGGGCCCTCAGAACTGGGGCCCTCTGAACTTGGGCCCTCTGAACTGGGGCCCCCATGAACTAGGGCCCCCATGAACTGAGGCCCCCAGGAACTAGGGCCCTCAGGAACTTGGGCCCTCGGAACAGGGGCCATCATTTCAATTCAGTGACCGTCAGATTGCTAGATCTTATTCAGCACCCGTCAGGTTGCTAGGTTTAAGAGCCCGCTAGATTTTCTTAAGTTTCAGAGCCCGCTAGATTTCTTAGGTTTCAGAGCCCGCTAGATTATTTCAGGTTTCAGAGCCCGCTAGATTTTATGGATTTCAGAGCCCGCTAGATTTCAATGGATTTCAGAGCCCGCTAGATTTCTGTAGGTATCAGAGCCCGCTAGATTTTTTCAGGTTTCTGAGCCCGCTAGATTTTCTCAGGTTTCAGAGCCCGCTAGATTTTCTCAGGTTTCAGAGCCCGCTAGATTTTATGGATTTCAGAGCCCGCTAGATTTTTTCAGGTTTCAGAGCCCGCTAGATTTCTGTAGTTATCAGAGCCCGCTAGATTTCTTAGGTTTCAGAGCCCGCTAGATTTTTTCAGGTTCCAGAGCCCACTAGATTTTATGGATTTCAGAACCCGCTAGAATTTCTCAGGTTTCAGAGCCCGCTAGATTTTCTCAGGTTTCAGAGCCCACTAGATTTTCTCAGGTTTCAGAGCCCGCTAGATTTTATGGATTTCAGAGCCCGCTAGATTTTTTCAGGTTTCAGAGCCCGCTAGATTTCTGTAGTTATCAGAGCCATCTAGATTTATTAGGTTTCAGAGCCCGCTAGATTTTTTCAGGTTCCAGAGCCCGCTAGATTTTATGGATTTCAGAACCCGCTAGAATTTCTCAGGTTTCAGAGCCCGCTAGATTTTCTCAGGTTTCAGAGCCCGCTAGATTTTATGGATTTCAGAGCCCGCTAGATTTTTTTAGGTTTCAGAGCATGCTAGATTTCTGTAGGTATCAGAGCCCGCTAGATTTCTGTAGGTTTCAGAACCCGCTAGATTTCTGTAGTTATCAGAGCCCGCTAGATTTCTTAGGTTTCAGAGCCAGCTATATTTTTTCAGGTTCCAGAGCCCGCTAGATGCTATGGATTTCAGAACCCGCTAGAATTTCTCAGGTTTCAGAGCCTGCTAGATCTCTTAGGTATCAGAGCCCGCTAGATTTTTTCAGGTTTCAGAGTCCGCTAGATGTTATGGATTTTAGAACCCGCTAGAATTTCTCAGGTTTCAGAGCCCACTAGATTTCTGTAGGTATCAGAGCCTGCTAGATTTTTTTCAGGTTTCAGAGCCCGCTAGATATGTATTCAGGATATGTTTAACCTGAATAGTCTCCAATCACATCCCGATGCCGACATGACACCTTGCTCGATATACACTTCCAGTCTGAGCACCTGTGCCAAAAAATAGTCCCCCCCCCTTCGATCGCCTATATCGTCTTTATTTGTAAAAATTAGGCCTTACTTTGCATTTAAATGTGTTAATTTGTTAAAAAAATAAGACGATAAAAGCATAAATCATCCTTTTTTGACGAAAAATGTATCGTCACCCGTAAAAATTATTGCCCTTACTCTCCGAGCAGAGGTTTAGTAGCATAACGATGCAAAGAATATGCTTGGAGACCGAGACATACCGTCCCTCTTTTCACTCGCCATGGTATTTTTTACGATACATTTTTTCGTCGATCTTTTCACTTTAACACCCTCAACCAAATTTTCTGGAGGGTTAAGGCTTTATTCATCTATTGTAGGTGTACATATAGGATGTTTTATATTGCTTAGGCTTTGTTTCAATCAGAAACAATGTATTTTAACCCCCAAACGAAGTGAATGGGGAAAAAAAGATATCGCCTCAAAACGAACTTGGTACATCTTCCTAGATTCATCCGGGAATCAAACCCCGGCCTCCCGCGTGCAAAGCGAATGCGCCAACCACTCAGCCATTTCGGCCAAAGTTGCTATGAACTATTCGGTTGAAGACTTTGACCTGCTGACCTTAGGTATCCTTACGCGCAACCGGAAGTGAAGTTTTCGGGAAATACAGAGGTTTGAGGAAATACGGGGGCTGGTTATTCACCTGTAGCGAAATATGAGTCTCAGTGCTGTACTCTATCCGGCTTGATATTTCATCAAACCATTTAAAAATAACTTTAGGTATCAGAGACCACTAGATTTCTTAGGTTTGAGACCACCTCACATACTTTATGGAAGCCCCCTAACCTAAGACATCTGGCGGGCTCTGAGACCTGAGAAATACTAGCGGGCTCTGAGACCTGAGAAATACTAGCGGGCTCTGAAATCCATAAAATCTAGCGGGCCCTGATACCTGAAAAAATCTAGCGGGCTCTGATAGATGAAAATTCTAGCGGGCTCTGAAACCTAATAATTCTAGCGGGCTCTGAAATCCATTAAATTCTAGCGGGCTCTGAAATCCATTAAATCTAGCGGGCTCTGAAACCTGAAAAAATCTAGCGGGCTCTGATAGCTGAAAATTCTAGCGGGCTCTGAAACCTATGGAATTCTAGCGGGCTCTAAAATCCATTGAAATCTAGCGGGCTCTGAAACCTAAGACATCTGGCGGGCTCTGAGACCTGAGAAATACTAGCGGGCTCTGAGACCTGAGAAATACTAGCGGGCTCTGAAATCCATAAAATCTAGCGGGCCCTGATACCTGAAAAAATCTAGCGGGCTCTGATAGATGAAAATTCTAGCGGGCTCTGAAACCTAATAATTCTAGCGGGCTCTGAAATCCATTAAATTCTAGCGGGCTCTGAAATCCATTAAATCTAGCGGGCTCTGAAACCTGAAAAAATCTAGCGGGCTCTGATAGCTGAAAATTCTAGCGGGCTCTGAAACCTATGGAATTCTAGCGGGCTCTGAAATCCATTGAAATCTAGCGGGCTCTGAAACCTAAGACATCTGGCGGGCTCTGAGACCTGAGAAATACTAGCGGGCTCTGAGACCTGAGAAATACTAGCGGGCTCTGAAATCCATAAAATCTAGCGGGCCCTGATATCTGAAAAAATCTAGCGGGCTCTTAAACCTAGCAACCTGACGGGTGCTGAATAAGATCTAGCAATCTGACGGTCACTGAATTGAAATGATGGCCCCTGTTCCGAGGGCCCAAGTTCCTGAGGGCCCTAGTTCCTGGGGGCCTCAGTTCATGGGGGCCCTAGTTCATGGGGGCCCCAGTTCAGAGGGCCTAAGTTCAGAGGGCCCCAGTTCTGAGGGCCCCAGTTCAGGGGGCCCCTATTCCAGAGGGCCCTAGGGCCTGGAACCGTGAAATTCGGCAGCATCATATTGAAAGGGAAATAACTATGAAGATGGAATTAACTGGTGATAATACTAATCAGTGAACATTATCGTCGCAATCTACCCAAGAACCACTGTGTCCGTTATTTAGAAATCATATTTGTAACGGGTTGCATTGGAAGCATTTGAAAGCTCATATGCCATAAGCCGAGTAGTACTGTTAACAGATTAAAGTAGGGATTTTTAGGGTCATCAGGTGCTTCTCCAGCGATTATTCCAATAACTTAGTTGGGTCTCCGCTGCTATGAAAGCCAATGGCACAGCTAGAATGAAACTACATGTATCACGAGAATAATGATAAGCTTCATTCTAAGTAGCAATATCTGCCCCGTACAGGGCTACTGTTACATGACATTATGATGTATAATTCTATGAACTGAGTTTTGCAACTAGCTTTCGGACACTAAATTCATGGCATGAGATTATTAGGTTAATAAATGTGTCTGTATCCTGGGTAAAATGACACCTTCCCCACTGGTTAAGACCATGTTAGGAGAAGCTAGTTATCACGTATCTGCCATATGTGTCTCGATATAATGATGTCGGTCAAAAAAAACACTCTAAGTTATTCCAGGTAATGACACCTGAGCTTATTGGATGTGTCAGACTTGTTTTGCAGCTAGGTGTAAAGAGAGAATCAGAGAAGATGTGGAGAATTATATATCAGCTTAGGATAACAAATTTCGTCCTCAAGTTAAAGCTACTGTTCCTGTTAATTCTCTCGAAGATTATCTTCTTGTAAATTCCGTTTGGGATATGGGCTACCCTTGAATTTCAGGTAAATCCTTATGTATCATGTTTTCCATTAGACCATACATGCTGCACATTTCTACCACTAGCGTAGTTCATGAAAACCGTAAGGTTACTAATGACCTATATTGACAGCCACCTAGAATGGATGATATGTTCCATGATATGTTCCAAGTTGGGATAGCTGAGTTTCAGTCACTTTTTGGGCATAACTGGTTCAAACTAGTACTGTTCTATTATGTAGAGCAATTCTCTAATTTTGGTTATGTTTCCCTCACTACCACTATGAATTTAGTTTCTTTAGAAGTGAATGCAAGTGAGGGAGACCATCTCCATAGGGAGAGAAAGAAAGAAAGAAGGTAAAAGCTGCCTCTGTGAGAGCCGTGCAGGCTGTTCATGGGAGATGTAACGAGAGGTTGGATTAGTGGAGGATCTTCTTTTATGATGATAGATGGGAAACCCTGCAACCTCGTTATTAGACTGATATCCCGGACGATACCAGCGGCACACGATGACACAGATCTCACTCAATACGTGTTCCCAGCTGGAGAGGTGGGGGGGGGGGGGTGCGAAACAGATAGGGAGGAAGAGAAGAGTGGGTTGACACAAAGAGAATACCAGTATCATTTGGAATTAATATCAACTACATCTCTTCTATTAATTCTAATCAAATTCACTTTTTAACAGCAGGAAAGAGGTATGTGGATATATGGTAACATTCATAATGAGTGCAGTGCAAATCATTTCCTTCTCCACATTCCTCTCTCCCTTCTTGTAATTAATGCCATTAGCAGAGGATGGTGCCTGACCTAGAACAAGGAGATGCTTCAGAGCAGATCAGCCTCCATAGTGAGAGGGTGTGATGAGTGAAATAAGAGATGTGAGACATGTGTGGTGTAGATGTGACAGATGTGACAGCAGGCAGGTCTCACACCACAACATAAATACAGGTTATAATGACACATGCCGCTTTCCACATTACGACACATGTCTCACGTGCCAAGATTATAGCACAACAGCCTGTACGCGATTCGCTGAAAAGGGGCTGCTCCACCATTGCAGATTCATTCAGCTGGTTGTTTACTTTACTGATTGATAGATTGTATAAGGTTGGTTAATGTTCAATTGGTTTCATATTATGTTCTTGATATTTGAAGACAGTAGGAGATAGTCAAGAAATACCATGGCATTAATTTGTTACTCATTTGAACATTCATGAATAATACTCAACATTACCAAAGCAATTGAATCCTCCTCAGACTATCTTGAATGATTCATATTTTCAATAAAAATACAGATAGTTGATTTTGGTTTCTAAGGTAAACAAAAATGCCCTTCTGCTCCTATTTTCCTATAATATGAGTGGTCAGCAAGTCAATGATGAGCAATTGGTGAATCAGCACAGCCGGTCACAAGTCAATTTTTGAGGTCGAAGTAATAGGAAACTAAAAGGTGTGCCCTTACCTTTTATTTCTTTGCCATTAATGAAACATAATCTACAATTACTTTTTGACAAATGAGCTCTGGTGGAAGCAATCCTTAATACAGGTTGTTGTCGTGTCTCCGTGTAACACCATCTGAGGCTGAAGGTGGCAGCGACAGCCACCCACGGTAGTCTGACGAGAGGGGGGGGGGGCTTAATTCCAGATCTCCTCTAATAGTGATAAATGGGAAACCCTCCGACATCATTATCAGTCTGATTCCCTGGATGATACGCGAACATGCGATAACACAGGGCTGACTCAAACTGTGCTCTCCAAAGTTGTTACAGCCAGCACTGATAAGACGTCATGTTTAGCTGGATAGGAGACAGGGAAAAAGCAACTCGAATCACTTTCTGACAGTAATGAGAGAATTGCTATCCTGAATTATTCTACTTGGTAACATTTTGGAATAAAAATCAATATCCAGCTCAATACTTTTCTTTTGATTTTACTCTTGAATGCTGTAATCTCAGTAGACCATGATTGCAAAGTGAAATTAAGTTAACTGAATGACATTTTCCGATACTAATCCCAAATCGAATGCTATTTAGATGGCTAGTCAAACAGATGATACCTTGACTTGTGCCATTAGTATAATCTAACTTAAGAAAACAATCTCTTTTTGACATCCTAGCGGTTGCTTATAATTTCCAAATATGCAAATAGTTCCATTCATCATTATAAATAATATATATGATAGAATTATTAAGTCTCTGTTGATAGTAGAAGTCGAAGATAATTTTCTGTGTAAGGACATTTTCTGTAAATGTCCTTGATCGATCATTTTCCCTTCGCAGTATTGTAGGTTCGGGTAGAGTAGTGATATGCGGCGTGTGAGGGGAAGAGGGCCTCGCAGTATGATGTATGCCATGTTGGTATGCACACCCTGGGCATGTCATCGAGCTGTAGTCTTTGATGTAGCATAAAGTAGGACAGAGTGCTCTCCAACTCTGCCTATTACCTGCCCATATTGGGCACGTGCTGGCAGCCCCGCCGGCAGTGCTAATCAATCCGTGCGGCCGGCTGCCTGCCTCGCAGCATGTCATTACTGGCAGATACTGGGCCCGCTGGCACTGATACACACACACCCACACACCACCTCATCATGAGCACTGATTGCACCGCCACCCACTAGTATTATACTGCCACCCAATGGTATTATACTGCCACCCAATGGTAGTATACTGCCACCCAATATTACTATAGAGCCACCCGGAAATGAGGTTTCCATACTGTCACACTAGGGAGTTCCTTATTTGAATCACCAGTGCTTCAATTTTCAAAAATAATATTTTAATTACATACCCCTGGCAATACAATAAATCTATCTAGATATTAACCAAAGATCGAGATGCCCCAACATCACATGAATCAAATTATGCTACAACCGAATTGGAGAATATTACCTTTATTGTCATACCATCAACATAGTAGGCTCAGTCTCATGAGTTTGTAACATTTCAAACGTCTTTGACCGGTGCCGTCTTTGACCGGAGCCGTCTTTGACCGGAGCCGTCTTTGACCGGGTATGTGATTAAAATGAAGAAAAAAGTAGTGTATAGTAAAGAAATGGGTAAATATTTTGTATAATATGTTATAACACATCATTTCGAGGCATTATCTAAAATTGATATATTTCATATATTTATGTTACTGGCTCAGTCTCATGAGTTTGTAACAGTTGAAACGTCTTTGACCGGCGTCGTCTTTGACCTGTGACGTCTTTGACCTGCTGAAGAAAAAAAGCCCAAAAGGAACCCTTAATATGTGCATTAAAATATATTTTTTTAATTGGGTAAAGCAACCATAGACTGTTTATTACATGAAGAAGTTGAAGCTTAAATTTCTTTACTATATACTACTTTTTTCTTCATTTTAATCACATACCCGGTCAAAGACGGCTCCGGTCAAAGACGGCTCCGGTCAAAGACGGCTCCGGTCAAAGACGTTTGAAATGTTACAAACTCATGAGACTGAGCCAGTATAATGCTGCTATATTTGAGAATGACACCAAAATGCATTCCTTGTTTCACCTTACACTGCAAGTATTTTAAAGCAACAACCAAATGCAATGGAGGCTTGTTCGGTATCCACAATCAGAAGTGTAAGCTTCAACCCAAAACTCTCCGAGGTGACAAAAGGTATGTATTACAAGACATCAGATGGGGTTGACAAAGAAGCCTTCACTCCCTGCATTACCTCCATCTTCCAGCAGGACCACCCACCATTCCAGCACACTAGTTCTATCCCTAATAACGTTATAAGGTCCATCAGTCATTCCCAGAACTATTCAGCCCACAAGTAATCAAATCAAAGCCTGCCATTAACTTTATTATGGACAGAATCTGGACAAAGAATGTAGCCATATTAAGCAGTACCCCATCTCACTGCTGACAGCCTGTCGACATGGACTTGTAAATCAAGTTAATACGGCGCCCCTTTGATGTAAGGATGTTATCTGCTTTGTAACTCTGCAGAATCCAGTTAATTGTGGGTATTACGGTTAGAAGACTGCATTACAATAACAGGCACTCCCAGTCTGCGCCAACATAAATATTATGGTTCAGGTCACATGATCTCACTCATGAGATCAGGGTAAAACCTATTTATATGCACCATCAGGACATGCCCTTGATTTAGGCAAAATCCATTCAAGTGGCTTCTCGATTTTTATTTTTGAGGTGAGATGCCTGTGATGCCCAGAGTTTCCTGCATGTATTTGAAACAGACCTAGTATTGTTTATATGTTGCAGAAGTCTCTGATGCACTATGGCCTTTGTCATTATGATTTATGCTTGGCCTTGAGTTTCATTGCCACATTATCACACTGGTTGCATTGGACATACCCTGCAAGGGTTAAGCAGAGAAAACATTTGGTATCTTTTATCCAGACATGCATTTGACATAATTACCCACTCACCAACCTGCCTGACAGCTTGGTGGTTAGGGATCCCATCTCCATAGCCCTTAGTAAACCTATGCGATGATTCACCATAGCGTGGGAGAGGAAACTAGTTGTGCATCCATCGGTATATATATTATCCACACCCTGTGTGTCCTTAAGTGCATGGAGGAGTCTCAGTAGGTTAGAAGTAGCCCCTGGAGGCAAACCATCAAAGTAACGGACGTCACAAACAAGCAGGAAATGAATCCTTCAAGTTCAAACAGAACAGTTTCCTCCATGCCAGGTACTTCAATCATATAGGGGACTCATTTACTGACAGGATCTGAGTCGTTTAACACAGAATATGCCATGATATGGTTGCTAAGTAGCCATGGATTGTGGAAGATCAGGCATTTATTTCAGTAGGGCTCGTGTGATGGTGGTTGGGATTCAGTCCTGTACTAAAACATTCAAGCTTCTTTGACATCGAGGCTACTTGGTCAACTCAAATCTATATATAGAATTGTGCCAAATAGACAATTACAGGCAAATTACTGTCACTGTGTGGGTGTACCAGTAGTCATTGTAGCAGTCTAGACATAGGCGTGATCTTGTTCTGAAAGCCGCCAGGCCTTCCTCCAGACCCTCTCTTGTCTCCTGTCCCCCGCACAGACCAGACACAGAGACACCACTGACCCACACAATCTGATAAATTTAGATACTTTAACTCCCTTTGATATCTGACTGCGTCCTGGTCAGGTATCAGCTGTTTCCATCTTTCTGCCAGTTCCTTTACTCACTATCTATTCTGTTTGGCTCCTTTGTGTATGTTGTATAATATGACCCCCATGCACTCATAAGATCCCATAACCGTAGAAATGCAATTTCAATTCAATTCAATCGTAAATGTTGAAAGTTGTTTTTTTGACATTTTCATGTAAACAACATGAGCTTAACATGAGCTTAATGATATTCATATTTATGCAAATGAATTATGCGTGTGCACTGACTTTTCACTCTATCACACACTGCTAGTATAAGTGAGGACCATGGAGCAACATTTGACAGCCTTAAATGCCCAGTTCTTCCTACCGGTCCCTGAACAGTGGGATTGGAGCAAGGACTGGACCTTTATAGAGGGTCAGATCTAAAGAAATGGAGATCTCTGTTACAAATTCCTCCTAACATGTGTCAAACTGTTGAAAATGGTTCTGATGGTGCTGGAAATGACAGTCGGAAAGCACCAGTTCAGCTCTCTGTGGACATTGTACCATAGCTGAGTGAGCTGCTGTATGATGCTGTGAGGGATGTACAGGATGGCAGCAGCTGCCCCTGAGCTGCTCCTCCCACACCTACTTGTCTGCCCTCGTGTCATATTGCCCTCACCTGGGGCCGCTTTGCTGACACAGCATCTTCCTGACCATGATATATCCTCCTCTCTAGAAGGCCTGATTTCTTAGTAAGAGCTCATCTGTCAACTGTGAATACATTTGTCATCTTCGCCTTGAGTTGCTGAGCACTTTGCATACCTTATTTGGCAGGTGCTTAGGGCTAAAATGTCTATCAAGCTTTTGTTCATATTGCTGACTGTTTGCAGGGGCTGTGGCAGCATTTCTGATCTAGATAGATATGCCCTGAAGGTGTGCTGAAAGAGAGGCATGTACCAATCTCTACACGCCCATACATAAACCATACCATCTTATAAAAGTGCTAGATCAAATAGCACACAGAGAGAGAATATGTAGAATCACTGTGACTCCCGCCTTGATCACTGAGGTAACTCTGAAGTGACTCCCTAACATTAGCAGGACTTGATAATAACTCTATAATGACTCCTATTCTTAGACTCCCTAATGATTGGGAGTCACTTGAGAGTCCTGGGGAGAGTTACCTCAGTGATCGGGGCTGGACTCCCATTTGAGAATTACAGTGATTCTACTTCTTCTCTCTGTGCAAATAAGCTGAGCATAATTATATAAGTTTTGAGGTCAAAGTTAGTGCTGGGACATTTAAGTAAGACAGTACAACAGGATAATGTACAATTAGTCTAGGTTGTAGGAAAAGAGATTTCTCCAGAAACTACAGTGCTGAAAATCGAACTGTCTTTTTTTTTCTACATAATAATAGTAATGCAAGAAAAAAACATGTGCTAAAAAAGATTTCCATAGTGATATATGTTGTACATGAGATTACAATGTGCATATCATTTGTCTGTCTGTGGAAAGCAATAGAAAACTACCCCCACTAGAGGCAACTCTCCACAGCAGCTGTGCGCAAAATTACCGCCAGGTCATCTGGGCGTGATTTATCAGGGGGGTGCTGAAAGTAGCCCACATAATACAGATGAATTGCATAAATGGCATTATGCTGTGTAACATCAGCCACTGTAGTATGCTAGCCAGCTAATGTATAGTGATCTTGTTCTGAGATGTGGGAGCCCACTTGCCTTCTTCCAGTCCTGTCTCCTCTCCTCCACCCAGGCCAGACACAGACACAGCACTGACCCACACAATCTGATAAATCGGCACCTAATCTCTCTGATGTCCAACTGTCATATTCAGACATCAAGCACGTCTTTCAGTTTTTCCCTGTTATTTCTTCTATCATATTTTTATGAGACCTCTTTGCACTGACCGATAAAGTTCAGTAATAGGGATTTATACTGCTGAGATTCTCCAAGAACTGCTTTATTGAACAGGAGTCCACGCCATAGTTATGGGATTTTTGTATGAAATGATAAACACCTAATGAAATGGAACATTCCATACCTATTTCAGCCAAGTATGATTATGTAGGCAACCACATAAACCTATTACAGGATCGGCTATTTCTTTGGGAAAATAGGTAGAATGTGATGCTATAATGCCTACACCTACACCATAATACACTGCTAGTGTAAGTGAGGTACATCTATAGGGGAATAGATATCCAGACAGTCCTAATTTAATAGAGGTTTCTGTTACAATTACTCCCAGAAATAGACCAAGTAATGTCTGCACCATTCCCATATAAGACCGCAGACCCCTCAGGAATTGGCCCTCTAAAATAGCAATATATTTACTTGGCAATCAGGGACATCGAATTCTCTTCCACTTATGATGGGTATCTTTACTATTGCCTTGAACAATCAGTGCACATAACAGCTGAAGACATGCTGAATTGCCACGAGATGCCAGCATGTGTCAAAACAGCCATTGAATGCTCGATGGAGCATGACACCACTTCTACAGTCCCTGGACATTGTACCGTCGCTGAGTGAGCTGCTGTATGATGCTGTGAGGGATGTACAGGATGGCAGCAGCTGCCCCTGAGCTGCTCCTCTCACACCTACTTGTCTGCCCACGTGTCATATTGCCTCACCCAGGGCCGCTTTGCTGACACAGCATCTTCCTGACCATAATATATCCTTTTCTCTAGAAGGCCTGATTTCTGAGTAAGAGCTCATCTGTCAACTATGAATACATTTGTCATCTTCACCATGAATTGCTGAGCACTTTGCATACCTTATTTGGCAGATGCCTAGGACTAAGATGTCTATCGAGCTTTTCTTTATATTGCTGACTGTTTGCCGGGGTTGTGGCAGCATTTGTGTTCTAGATAGATATGCCTTGAAGGTGTACTAAGAGGCATCTACCAAACTCTACAGGTCCATACATAAACCATACCATCTTATAAAAGTGCTAGATCAAATAGCACATTTGAGCATGTGTAAGTGTTAGGGGTCGAAGTTAGTGCTGGGACACTTAAGTATGACAGTACAACAGGATAATGTACATTAGTATAGGGTTGTGGGAAAAGAAACCAGTTATAAACCATAAATACTGCCAAAAGCAAATTTCTCCAGAAACTACAGTGCTGAAAAATGAACTGTATTTTTTTTTCTACATAATAATAGTCATGCAAGAAAAACACATGTACAAAAACAGATTTCCATAGTGATATATGTTGCACATGAAATTACAATGTCCATAATCATCATTTGTCTGTCTGCGGAAAGCAATAGAAAACTACCACCCCTAGAGGCAACTCACCACAGCAGCTGTATGCAAGATTACCGCCAGATCATCTCGGTGTGAATTATCAGAGACAGGGCTGTGCTTAAAGTAGTAACCCACAGAATGCAGATGAATTGTATGAATGACATCATGCTATGTAGCACCAGCCAATGTAGTATTCTAGCCAGCTAATGTATACGTAGTGATCTTGTTCTGAGATGTGGGAGCCCACATGCCTTATTCCAGACCTGTCTCCTTTCCTCCACCCAGGCCAGACACAGACCCAGCACTGACCCACACAATCTGATAAATCGGCACCTAATCTCTCTGATGTCCAACTGTCCTATTCAGACATCAAGCACGTCCAGCGCTCTTTCAGTTTCTTTCCCTGGTATTTCTTCTATCATATTTTGATGAGACCTCTTTGCACTGACAACTAAAGTTCAGTAACAGGGATTCTCCAAGAACCGCTTTACTGAACAGGAGTTCAAGCCATAGTGATGGGATTTGTGAATGAAATGATAAGCATCTAATGAAATGGAACATTCCCTACCTGTTTCAGCCAAGTATGATTATGTAAGCAAACACATAAACCTATTACAGGATCGGCTATATAGATGTGGGCAAATTGGTGGAATGTGATGCTATAATGCCTACACCTTCACCATAACACACTGCTAGTGTAAGTGAGGTACATCTATAGGGGAATAGATATCCAGACAGTCCTAATTTAATAGAGGTTTATGTTACAATTACTCCCAGAAATAGACCATGTAATGGCTACACCATTCCCATATAAGACATCAGAACTCTCAGAAATTGGCCCTCTAAAATAGCAACATATTTACATGACAATCCAGGACATAGAATTCTCTTCTACTTATGATGGGTATTTTTGCTAATTCCTTGAACAATCAATGCACACAACAGTTGAAGACATGCTGAATTGCCACGAGATGCCAACATGTGTCACAGTGCTCAAACAGCCATTGAATATTTGCTGGAACATGACACCACTTCTACAGTTCCTGGACATTGTACCATAGCTATGTTATGTGAGCTGCTGTATGATGCTGTGAGGGATGTACAGGATGGCAGCAGCTGCCCCTGAGCTGCTCCTCTCACACCTACTTTTCTGCCCTCTTGTCATATTGCCTCACCTGGGGCCGCTTTGCTGACACAGCATCTTCCTGACCATAATATATCCTCCTCTCTAGAAGGCTTGTCTTCTTAATAGGAACTCATCAGTCAAATATAAACAATGTTGTCATCTTCACCTTGAATTGCTGAGCACTTAATCATAATATAGATGCACTAAGAATAATGCTAATGTATGGGTGAATATTCACTCCTGATTGTTTGATATATCATAGATCTGCTCTAGATATGTGGGCCCAGAAGATGTACGATGAAGCATGGTCTAAACTCAGATATTTTTGAAGCACTTTCATTATGCTTGTGTAAGCTCAATGAAGCAAAACAGATATCACAGCTAAGCCATTAAACCACATCAGATGTGGGTGCTACAGTGGTTTGCCACACCTTCTTTGTATATATATATATATATATATATATATATATATATATATATATATATATATATATATATATTATATATATATATATTTATTTACGTATAATTTTTATACGTAATATTTATTTAAGTATATATATATATATATATATATATATATATATATAATAGCAGAGCATGTCAAGATCATGTGGATGAATAGCTTCAGAGAGTGTCAGGTCGGTGCTGTGTCTGTGTCTGGCTGTGGTAGCTTTATCCAACCGCTGTATCTCAGTAGGTTAGAAGTAGCCCCTTGAGGCAAACCATCAAAGTAACGGACATCACCACCGGCCAGGAAATGGATCATTCCAGTTCAAACGGAGCAGTTTCCTCCGTGCCAGGTGTTTCAGTCACACATGGGCCGTATTCACTGACAAAATCTGAGCAGTGGACATGTGAACATATAATATGCCATGGGATAGTGTTTACCGCTATACCGCTCTACGACTACACCTATTGTTGATACAAAGGTAGTTTTGTGGTACGTTGTGCAAACATGTAGTAGATCCTACAGCTCAAGCAAACTGATTAATTACACTGAGGGCCTACAGCTAAGGCTAAACAGCTAAAATCTATATCTGTCATCTCTTCAAGTTCAACAAAGGGGGAAGCACAAAATTAATTTCTCCATTCATTTATCAAAATTTTGTGTCCTGTCCTGATGAGAGCAGATCCTCTTAACTGAACAAACATAAGATGTGTGTACACGTGAGATGAGCTATTTGTCTTTGGTGTAGGTGACAGTTATGACAGTGGTCACACCTTACATCACAACATAATCATAGGTTGACGATACATGCTTCTTTTCCCACGTCACGACACATTTCTACATTGTTTTTGAATCAAAGATAACTAATTTCTTTTAAGGCGTACATCCTCATGGTCCCCTGATAGTGCCTGATTATCCCTAATCGGACAATGGGAGATAAATATCGGTAGTGCAATCTATGCTTTAAGGTACTTCTTTACCATTGGAGAGATGGGTGGGATCTTCTGATAGATGTGAATAGCCATTGAGGAGAAGGGTGTCTGTGGTTGTCAGAAAAAGTAGTCCTTGATATTTTCCCAAACTGATTCTATGATCCTGGAGTTGTCCTAAATCCCTTTACCTTTTTGATTTCTCATGTACAGATATTTGTGTATAAAGACCACTGCTCGCATCGCTCTTTATGGTAGATTGAAGCAGAGAGGTTCCACAGTGGGCCAAATGTCTTCGAAGGTGGTGCACAAATTGTAGATTCATCTGTGCAGTAGCTATATACTCACTATGTCTTCAAGTGTATTAAAGATTCTCAGTAGGTGAGAAGTAGCCCCTGGAGGCAAACCATCAAAGTAACAGACATCACAACCGGGCAGGAAATGAATCATTTCTGTTTCAAACGGAGCAATTTCCTCCAATCCAGGTGCTTCAGTCACACAGGGGACTGACTCAGTGACAGGATATGAGCAGTAAGGATGTGCATATAGAATATACCATAATATGGTGGTTAACTATATAGCAAAGGGTTTTTCAAGATGATTGTGGCCATTATTCCAGAAAGACTGGTGTATGTGTGGTTGGCACACAGTGTTATACAAACACATTCAAGTTTCTTTCACGCAATGCCTGTTTGGTCAATTCAAATCTATATATAGAAATGTTTCTTTTATTTTTGTCAAATAGAAATCACAGGCAAATTAATGTCACTGTGTGGGTGTACCAGTAGCCATTCCCAGTGGGCACAAAATTCTGTCCAATGTTGAATCCACATTGATCCAACATTGAATCAACATTGACATCAATTTATCAATGTTGATTCAATGTTCTGTGCCCACTGGGTTGTAGTAAGCTAGACACATGAGTGATCTTGTTTTGAGACCTGGGGATACCACAGGTCCTCCTCCAGAGCCCTCCTGTCTCCCGATACCAGACACAGACACAGTGCTGACCCCCACAATCCAATAAATCTCCCCCTTATCTCTCTCTGATATCTCCCTGTGTGCCGATCAGATATCTACCATTTCCATCTTTCGGCCAGTTCCTTTACTTGCTATCTCATCTGTTTTGCTCTTTTGTGTATGGTTTTTATGACCCACTTGCACTCAAGGGCCTTGTATGAATAAGAGGGTGAATAACAAAATCCATGGTTTGAATATGTTTTTTAGATGGATTATGATATATGATTCTGAATCCTCAACATTTATAAGTTACTCTAAGATTGGTGATTGACCAGGGCTGATTCACCACTGAGGCTCATCAAATAAACCAGATGGGTATTTAAGCAATGGGCTGTATGAGATGGGAAAGACCTAATCAAACAGGGAAATTACCATCCAGTTTTAGCAACTTACATAACCACTAAAATCTAAGAAGAAATGTACAGGTATCCAATATAAACTTGATGATAATGTACATATAAATTGGGCAAAGTGATGGGGCTTCAGGCTGTACTGCCTAGTTTTCTACCATGCCTTCGACGTAGCAGCAGATCTGTTCTAGCTAGATCTGCTAAAGAGATTCCAACACACCCTTATATTGCAATCAAGTGCTAGGTTTCAAATGGAATTGATGTCTACAATAGGGACTGTTGGTAAACTGTTGGTACCTTAGCCCTGAAAAACACATAGCACTTCATTTTTCTACATACATATAGTAATAGTCCTAGGAAGGAAAAAGACATGTACCAAATCATATAGTCATGTATGTGTATTATATGATGTGCATGTTATTTGTCTGGTAGCACTCCCCCCACTAGAGACAGCTCACAACAGCAGTTGCATGCAGCACCACCGCTAGGTAGGGCTCCAATCATCAGAGACCAGGCAGTGCTAAGGATAGCCCCGATAAACCAGACAGATGGACCACATGGCAATGTGTGGGTGTAACCAGTCACCATTGTAGTAGTCTCCGCAAATACCATATAAGTCGTCCTGTTCTGAAAACCGGGAGCTCACATGTATACCTTCCTCCAGAACCCCCCTCCTGTCTCCTGTCCCCCACCCAGGCCAGACACAGACTCAGCTTTGACCCACACAATCTGATAAGTCTCCACCTTGTCTCTCTCTGATGTCTTACTGTCCTCTTTAGACATCAACCTTCTTCAGCTCTCTTCAGATCTTTTCTGTTATTTCTTCTGGTATTTTGACAAGGCCTCTTGGTTAGAGTTATCAATAACAGGGTAGAACTAAAATCCTGTTATTCAGATTGCAATATTACTCTGAATCCTTTTGAGTTAATCAGCCAATAGTTATGCTGAGAGTTAGGAAGTAATTTACCAAGCTCATCACGGAGGAAATTGGATGTCAAGGTACAGTGTTATTGCATTCATATATGACATAGTGAACACCTAATCAAATGAGGCATTCCACACCTGTTATAGCAGAGTATGTGCAGATAAACAACACATAATATGGATATGTAATGGGTGGGACTTGATGCTGTACTGCCTGACTCCTACACCATAACACACTGCTAGCGTGGGCGAGGTAGATGAGGAAACCTGACAGACTTAACGAGATGTAGGTTTCTGTTACAAGGTACTCCAAAAATAGACCTGGTAATGTATACTTCAGATATTTCTCAGTATTTAGCCCTGTAAATGAGCAATAGAAGTCACCTGGAATCAAGGTTTCTTGACACGCCCCCCCCCCACACACACACGCACCCCCGCCCCACTCCACTTTGGTATTTCTGATTTTGCCTGTAACATTCAATGCACACACCAGCTGAAGAAATGCTGCATTGCAATGAAATACCACAGTGCTGAAATAGTCATTGAATGTTCGCTGGACAATAACCACTTAAAAAGCATCAGTATCTGAAGAATTATAAGATTGTGCACTCCAATTCAGCTCTCTGTAGCCGCTGTACCATCGCTGAGTGAGCTGCTGTATGATGCTGTGAGGGGTGTACAGGATGGCAGCAGCTGCCCCTGAGCTGCTCCTCTCACACCTACTTGTCTGCCCTCGTGTCATATTGCCCTCACCTGGGGCCTCTTTGCTGACACAGCATCTTCCTGATCATGATATATCCTCCACTCTAGAAGGTATGTAAATTGCTGAGCACTTTACATACCTTATAAGGCAGATGCTTGGGCGCTTAGATTTTTAGAGAATAATCCTCTGCTTTTTGTGTGCTTGTCTTGTGGCAGTAGGCCTGTTCAGGATGTGCTAATAGGCATGCTCCAATTGCTAAGCAGTTATACAGATCGCGTGAGCGTGTATGTATAAGCGGTGCTGCTAAATAGATCACAGATTGTGTTTAGCGCTTGGATGCTTAAACATGACAGTATGGCAGGATAATACAAGTTATTTTAGTATGTAGGAATAGAGGCTATTTACAAACTGACTGTGCATGGGAATGAAATATTTTGTGTCCAGGACACATCAATACTGCATTCAACAAATACAGCAGTGTCCAGAGAATGAAAAGTTTTTTTTCACACAATTTACATATGGTAGCAGAGAAAAAAGACACATTTGTATAGTGATTCTGGAAAATGGGACTACAATGTGGATGTTATTTGTCTGCCTGGGGATAGCAATTGGACACTACAGGCAGCTCTCCCCAGCAGCTGTATCCGCCTCCACCGCCAGGTCATCTGGGCTCGAATTATCATAGACAGGGCCGTGCTAAAAATAGCTCTCAGCTGGCAGGCCCTCCGTCCACCCTCCCCCATACCTCTCTCCGTGCGTTAAAAGGACACCTGGCCATTTCCCAGACGACGACCTGTCTCCTGCCGCTGCCGGAACTATATGCGCAAGAGAATATAGTCCCTACATGATTGATAAGGTTCCGGGCAGTAGCGGCGGAGGCGGGCTATGGTGAATGGGCCTTGGACAGGGGGTTGAAGGTGGGGAGTGGGAGGGGTGAGTGGTGTCAGGGGAGTAGCAACAGAGACCAGAGAGCAGCCAGCCCGTGTGTCACCCAGCCTTTGTTGGGGCGTCCGCGGGGAGACACAAGTGCCACTCAGAGGCCGGGCCATTTTCCGCTATCTGCGTCACTCTGTATCCCGCAGCACCACGCCTGCCCATCCCTCATACATAGCCAGTATTGACCGAAGGGCACACACATCCTGTATGCCCCAGGAGGTGTCTCACCTTGCTGTGGTGCCTCTGTCCGGCTGTACCTTAACAGAGATGCCGTTCTGACACTTGTATCAGTTGTGGCTACATCCATAAAAGAACCTCAGTTCAAATTAACACAAGCATGAATTTTAGCATTGCAGAAGGGGGGCTCCTATTTTAATTGCCATGAAGATAATGACAAGGGTTTACTGCATGATGGAGCATGTGGTCAGGGAATATTTTGAACAGTCAAGAGTTGAATTAACTTTACAATGATTAACTTGACAATAATAACTGCATGATATACTAGTACGTGTCAATAACTTCACCATCAAATTAAAAGTCATTGCCGTGATCAACCCCATTAATTGTATGGACTGCATCTCTATTGCGTTATTTGACTATGTAATGGAATAAAGATGCAGGCTACTGCGCCCCAGTGAAGTTTTTTGTTGACCCTCACTGGTTTCCAAAGACTTAACAGATAAGGTTAGTTATTTTTATCAAATTGAGTCTATAAGGGTAACTTTGCTATCACTAATTTTGAGAGATAATGATTTCAAATGCTGCATTTTCATCTCCTCACTTCCATTTCCACTTCCCTGTTTAGCTAATATAAAATGCTGGGTTTTCATCTTCCACTTCCATTTCGACTTCCCTGTTTAGCTAATATAGTTGGACAGTAAATACCTCATATTAGTCGAGGCACACATTCAGCATAGCTGTAGCTTGTAGCTTGTTGGTTCCACTGCTCATTTTTTGCCCTACTAAAGCAGCAGCCTCAAACAGCAGCACCTAGCGAGCTAGTTCCCTTCTTATTGATATGTCGCAAAACGCCAATTTCACGACATTGCCTGTGACTGGGTGTCAGGTAGGTGGGATAGCGGCCCGGGTATAGTCGTGATGGATGACTGGCAGACTGGGTAGTTCTCATCGACATCCACCAGGTGGCATCACAAGGTCTGGGTATCGTGTACCTGTGCCATCTTGGCAAACAGGGTATGCCATGAGGAGAAGCTGGCCCCGTGTTGTCAGTTTTAGATTTCTATGGAGAAGGACAACATGGTGTGTGCTACCGCGGCACATGTATACCGGGGTTAGACGGGGGAAATGTCAGGAAGTCTAAGAGACGCAGCACCGGAAGCCAGACTGTCTGAGCTGGTATGTCACTGTTGTGTTGTTGTGAACACTGGGCTGTGGCTAGCTTTGGTATATGGACATGAGAGTATTTTACTAAGGTCGTATATGCAAATTTGGGGTTATATATATGCTTGGTGTTAAAGGTTATGTATGATCTTGAATATCGAGTGGAAACAAATACCTTCTTTCTTTCAAAATTAAGCGTATAATATATGATAGATACAACTCAAACCACAAAAATATAGTGATTGCTTGATTCAACACTTGAAACAACACTTTGGATAGTTTAATAGTCCAGCGAATTGAATAAGAATTGTATTGAAACATGTTTTATAAAATATTCATGATATTTTTATCAATTTACAGGATATAAAAAATGTCTTTCTTTAAGTATTGCTTTATATAAGCAATTATTGTGCATAAAACTCTTTAATTGAAACGTCAATGCAGTGAATGTATATCGGAGCTGCAAATAGCAGCATTAACGGATGACTAACAAAGCCCAAGCAGGGTATATCAAGTGTAGCAGCCCCTGCATCAGTCTATAATGCTTTCGAGTTGGAGACTTCCCCCTTGGGTGGAGTTAACTACTGATTACTCCCATGATAGCCATACACATGCTGACAGCTAATACTTAACCTTAACCTGTGCATTATCGTGGTCATTGTATTCCCAGAGGAAATGGTGAGAAGGTGAAATGCCATCAGCAAATGTCACTGAGGCATTTATCCTGAAGGGGATTGTGTGAAATGTCTATCCCATACACACAGGTCGTTTGCCTAACAGACAGGACATCCCTGGATCATAACATCTGAGATATATGTATCTCTTCTCTGCTTGTATTTATATCTGATAGATTATATTGGTGTAGAGAACTGAGATAACATGTTATGCCTTCAGGCATAATATCACTTTGATATGAAATGGTTAGTACCACTAGGGTCTCATAAAAGTTTCATGATGAGGCTCAAAGGTCAAGCTCCTGAGACCCACTCCTCCCAGTCCCCCAAGACAAAATGGCTGCCTGCCAATAGAGACACCAGGCTGCCATGGCGTCCTGTCCTTTTACAACACTATGATATCAGTGTCAGAATGGTTGAAGGCAATCTCCCTCAAGTGCTTGTCTTAAGATGAAACTCCTTGCCACTTCATCATGATACTCCTCCCTGATGTCTTTGTTACTCAATTCTATCTCTGCTTGTGTTTCTGATAGATCATCCGGGTGTGGATAACTGAGATGAAACATCACCTATTAGGGCATTAGATCAGTTTAATACCACAAGGGTCTCATAAAACTTCAGTGATGAGGCTTGAAGGTCAAGCACCCTGTACCTCCCCCTCCCAGTCCCCCTGAGTCATGGCCGCCTGCCTGTAGAGACACGTCATGGCGTCCTGCCCTTTTACGACACCATCAACTGATGTTTACGACACTCACTACTTGCACTGTGACGATTGGTGGCATGCATGACATGGAGAATTGGTTGGAGGCGCCAACCAAGAATTGTACCCAACATAAACATGGAGATGTGAACCCCATTCTCTCTGTGTCTGTCACTCCTTATCTGTAGCAATGCACAGCAATACTATCATAGCATGACCCTTAAAGCTGGGCCGTCAGGGAATAAGTTCAGCATTTTCCATACATGGACTAAAATAACAGTTCCACCAGAGGGCAGCAGTGTTTGGACAGTGGATCATGAGCATTGTCCAGCTACAAAATGTTCACCCTATCTTGTGCCTGTAAGAGCTGAGCTCCCAGCCCTTAAGAGCCCTCTTTTGAATGAAAACTGAACTATATCCAAAAGTGCTTTTGGCCTCACTTTAACCATGACGGTCAAGCTTTAAGGCTCAATGGCTCTCATGATACACCAATAAAGTACCAGGGAGTAACAACTACATTGATGCAGCATTGGCGGATCCAGGGGGGGGCGACGGCCCCATGTCCCTACCCCCCAACAAAAAAAAAAAGAGAAAAAGAGGAGAAGAAGAGAAGAGAGGAGGAGGAAGAGACAAGGGGACAATACCATATAAACACAGGCCTGAGTCTTAAAATATTGTGTCCCAAAATATGTGGGAAAGCACCATTTGAAGTCAAGACCATCAGTATTTCCTTTCGTTTGCGCTGCGCTTCGTTTGCGCTGTGAGCGGGAACAGTCAGTCACTCTAGGTTTGGCCCCCCCCCTCTGAAAAATCCTGGATCCGCCACTGATGCATCATCTTTATGAGTACTATAATCATAGAGTGAGGGAATCATGCCAAGAGAAGGGTTAGAAATGGCCCAGTCCCACAACTAGGATAGGGGTCAGAATCAGGGCAGTGCCATAACTGATAGTGTCCGCTGATAATGGTGCCCTTTTGGGAGGAAAAGTCATCTATTATTCTGCAGCAGAAATGAGCCGCATCCATTAGGTTATTTTACCATTCTTGCTTATTCTGCAGGTTATACCAGGGGAATTAAACATAGTTGTTTTCTCAATTACTATAGCACAATCAAATCAGCCATTGGAAAATAATGATTAGACTGGTACATGATCGCTGGTTCCAAAAATACCTCCCTTTATACTGTAAACCTAAAGTATAACTTACTATGCAGCTACAGTAACTTCTGACGGTGTGGAGTGTCCCTCCAGAGCTTCACGTTCACAATATCTTGGCTTCGTTATCTCAATACAGCACTATACATTCAACAACAACTCTGGTATCGAGGAAGACTGAATTGATCTCTGCAGGTTCTACATTACCCCCTCCCTTTCAGGTGTCTATGTTGGTTGTGTAAATGGATGACCAGGGGACTCCTCCACAGCCCATGTAGGGGGCTTAGGGTAGAGGGTGGGGGATCTACTGCCCGATGTAGGGGAGGGAGTCTAGTGTAATGAGGACAATAGACTATAGGCTCTGACATCTAGACACCAGAACAAACATCCTGTATCTTCTCCTGCCTCACTCTTTTTCACTCCTTCTCAGACTGCACCTTGTAATTGTCACTCCATCATGCTGATGCTCCTTGGATTTAATATAACAACTCAGTACTGCATGACTGGATGTGTGATTTCTTCTCCATGTGTCAAGAAGACAATTATAAGTAAGGAATGGGTACATGACTTAGATTTAACAACTCAATACTGCATGCCTGGATGTTTGAGTGTGATTTCTTCTCCATGTGTGAAGAAGAAGATTGTCAGTGAGGAATGGGTATTATGACTTAAATAAACACATCATCTCTGTGTATGTAGCGCATTTCATATGTATACATTCAGCACTGCCATCTTCGTTTATTACTGCTTTGCATGTCCATGTCCTACCAGACTCGCTCAATCAGTACTTTTGTCCGCCAAAAGGGCTGCAAATGGGACTGGTGGAACTGTTATATTTAGATTGTTACTTCCTGTCAGGATGTGCACAGGAATTGGTGTACAGGATTTGATTGGTCAGCTCCTGAGGGCAGGTTAGCAAAACAAGTCTTTTTTTTTGAGTTTGTCCAGACTCTACTATTATAGAGTCGGGGCCTGAGACTGTTTCCTACTGGATTCGTACACTTATCCTGCCACTACTGGTTATTATGTGATGCTAACTACTCTAGCCCTATGCCAGTGCTCACCCTAGAAGCCCATGCTGTAGGCTGAGTTAAAGGCACATTGCGGCAAGTTATGCCCTAAGGGAGTGGTCATTTTTTAACAACAGGGGGGTTTGGAGCCCTTGAAGGGGGGGGGGACTAAAAAAATTTGGACCCTTCTTGAGGGGGGAACAAAAATATTGCACTCCTTTTTAGCGAAAAAGCCCTTGCATTACTATAGCACAAAGGGGTCGGCCGCGCTCAATTTCAACTTCAGATCAGTTTGATACTACTAGGGTTGTAATAATCTCAGTGATGAGGCTCAAAGCTCCTACCTAGTCCCCTTTAGACATAATGGCCACCTGCCTGCACAGACACCAGGCCGTCAAGGTGTTTTGCCCCTTTACAACACTATCAGCTGACTTTTATGACCACTTGCACTGTGATGGGTGGTGTCATGGATGACATGAAGGATTGGGTTGAGGCACCAACTCTGAACTGTACCCAACATAAACATGGTGACATTAACACCATTCTGTTACCCCTCATATGTGGCAAGAACGGGGGAATTAACCCTTTGGGACACAGTGCTGTAATAAGTTATACCCTGTTGTCAGGGTGATGCATGAATGCAACCCTGGTGAATCGCTGCAGGTCATAGCCGTGCTCTTTTGGAGGGAACAGTCTTCTATTCATTTTCTGCAGATGGAGGCCATATTCATGAAATTGCCATTGTAGCTAATGATGTAATTTGTGAAAAGAGAACACTCCAGCATTGTATTCTCACCAACTATAGCACAATCAAAATTTACCTTTTTGGATATAATAACAAGGCATAGCATCCCATTCAACAGTAATGAGCAGAGTCCCTTTTTACTTCTACTGTTTTGTTTCTCCACTCCTGTGTGCAAGCGTTATCATGTATACAAGCTAACTCAGCTATTGTTTCTTAGCTGAAAGTTCTGCCGTTTTACACTATAGTAGTAACCATATAGAGCTTGATATTTATAAAACTGTGAACCTGACGCTGATCAAGTTATCCCCATACAGCACTAGACATTCAGTGTAACATCACTAACTTCTTTAAATTGATCTCGCCCAGTTTTATATTACCTCCTGCTCTGCAGGTGTCTCTGGTGGTTGTGTAAATGATGACCTAGGGACTCTACAGCCGATGTAGGGGGCTTTAGGGTAGGGGTTGGGGGATCTACTGCCCGATGTAGGGGAGGAAGTCTAGTGTAATGAGGACAATAGACTATAGGCTCTTACATCTAGACACCAGAACAAACATCATGTATCTTCTCTCCCCTACCCCTCTCTTTTTCTCGCTGTTTCTCAGCCTGTACCATCTTCCTCCTCAAGGCTGGATGTGTACAGAGGATTCTTCTTCATGTGTGAATATTGTAAATAAGGAATGTGTCTAACTTAGCCATACAGACAATCTCTGTGGATCAGCTACATGTATCCAGCCTTCTGCCCGTGCTCCCCCTGGAGGCTCATGCTGTAGGCTGAGTTAAAGGCACATTATGGCAAGTTATCTATCTTGCTCAATAGGACTACATAGTAGAGACTAATAATGTGTCGGTCTACACGGAGAGAGGAAGAAAGTTACTGCTTTAGTAACACAGTTATTAGAATAATTTTATGCACCATATTGTTCGCCTAAATGATGGCATGTCTTGCATAAACTTCAGTAGGGAATAAACCAATAAACACCAAAGGCAGGTGTACTGGTAATTATAATAGTTGTAATGGTGCATGTTTAAATTCCCCCATTCACTAATAATAAGAAAGGAACACAGACTCATCTTTTACGCATATTTCTTGGTGGCAGATCAAATTGTGTTACATCCTGTAGTTTATTACATGGTGGTACGGCCTTCTCTATGCTTAGCCTATGGGAGCTCCATACTCTATGCCCCCATGGAGTATGGTTTAGCCATACTCCATGGCATCCAAATCTGTTGATGTTCTCCATTTAAAGACTGGAGGGCCATGTAATAAACACAAAACCCCACTTATGTACATCATACATCACTCGTTGAACCTGGGTCATATCACACTCAGCCTTCAGCATCGTGTGATATGACCCAGCTTCAACGAGTGAAGTATGATGTCCTGGTATGTCAATGGCATGGAATTTTGTCTACATCCTTATAACACTAACATTCAATCAGCACTAGGTCTGATGGACCATACAGGAATGCCTGCATCTACAAGTGTGAACATGACTACTGCGAGTCTGGTATTTATTGGTCTGGAATTAACCTCGCTACACACCTCACATGACAGTGGTTGGACAGAGAGACTGGCAGATTGTTGAGTGATTCAGTCCTTTACACTCTCTGGACAAGTTTGTCTTTGTTGTAGCAGCTGTCCTACGGAGATATGGCAAATTCAGAGAAAGGTAGTGTTGATACTGATATTTTTATAAACTTGTACATATGATTTATACTTTTGCTATTTTGAGAAACCATAATACTCCTTGGAAGCAAAATAGTCAATACATCATAAATTGTCAATCAAATCTCTAATTTTATTTGCATCGCTTGAATCAGCTCTTGAATTCACTTTAACTTTGACCAGGACAAGCTGTGTTCTAAATACAGGGAGGGTATTGATCTCTGTTGCAACATGTTACACTCTACACCCCTTTCACAGAGATGAGCGCTCTAGATAAACATATTCCTTTTTGTGATTTAGGCCAGAAAATTCCTTATACCCCTTGCTTTCTGGTGGAATTGGCTCCGAAGGAGTTTTTCAATGTCCCAAAAAGGCTTCATTCACACCAATAAAGCATTTAAGATTTACAGAAGTGACATAACAATGTGCTGTTTTTGTACACTAACGTCCAGGAACAATGCCAGTATCTCATGGTGAGAAGGCATAAAGTAGTCCCTTATCAGTCTTATCCACACTCAAGGGCCAGTTTCTGTGAGACCATTTCATCTAAATACCTGTCAATTTGAAGCCAATTTAGACATAGGAACTCTAAGCCAATGAGTCCATCAAGTAGAAACTGTATTTTTCACAGGCAATGTCTGGGTGGGGCAGAGCCTCACCTCTGCAGCAGTGCATGTTTAATGTCACTGGTCCCATGCAGGAGACGAGGATGGGACACGGGAGGAGACAGGTCTCTTCCTGATTGTGCTGGCTCAGCAGATATAGACACCCCCTGTGTGTGTGTGGGGGGGGGGGGGGGGCGTAAATAGATGGATGGATGGGTGTGTGCCTCAATGGGCCAAGATACAGGCATGACTGTACTGATTATAATGAAAATGAAGTTATCCTATCCTTTCTTAGAATATAATCCCATTGACATATTTTGGAGACAGTGCTATGAGTGTTACATTTTGCACTAAAGCAAATCAACCGGAAATACCCGTGCCAGCAGGGGTGAAGGCAACCTCATCTTAAATGTCTCTCCTAAAACAAGTTTGTTACCTCATCATCAGTATTATACTCCTCTCTTATATGTGTTACTTCATGCCTTCTCTACATATTTTTCTGATATTTTTCTGATAGACAATCTGGCTGTACATAACTGAATATTATGCTTTAAGACATAGGCTGGCTTAAATACTACTAGGGTTGCAATAACCTAAATGATGAGGATCAAAGCTCCCCTTCCTTAGACATAATGGCCACCTGCCTGCACAGACACCAGGCTGTCAAGGTGTTCTGCCCCTGTACGACACTATCAGCTGCCGTTTATGACCACTTGCACTGTGATGGGTGGTGGCGTGGATGACACAAAGGATTGGGCTGAGGCACTGAACTCTGAGCTGTACCCAACATAAACATGGTGACAGATTAACACCATTCTTTCACCCGTAATTTGTGGCAAGTACAGGAGAATCAACCATTGGGAGCATAGTGCTGTAATTAACTATGTCCTGTTGTCAGGGTGATCTGTCGATGCAAGACACTTGCCAGTTTTACAGGTCATAGCCAGCTGATAGTTGTGCCCCCTTGGAAAGCACATGCTGTCAATTCTTTTACAGTAAGAGGAGGCCCCACTCATCAGATTGGTATAAGCATGCGTAGTATCCAGTTCAGTCGCAACAATAAGAAGCACAATCAAGTTCTTTCCTGTTTTGTTACTCAACTCATGTGTACAAGTATTATTATGTACATATGTTTACTCAGCTATACTTTGTTAAGCGTGTATTTCACCAATGCGGGTTGGCCAAAATGTTGTCGAAAAGTCTATGATGTTAGGCTTGTGGGAGAATCTCGTCCTATGGACAGAATCATGGCCAATTCAACCAGTGGAATATTTCCTTTTGCCTGACGTTCTGGGGTTCCACACTGGAGAAGTACTTCTAGGGAGCTGCATATAATACCCTAAACCTGACCCGAACAATTTATCCCCATGCAGTACCAGTCAGTGTAACCACGCCTCTTGTGCTGAAGAAGGCTCTCTGAATTGATCTCTCCTAGCTCTTTATTTACCCCCTACCGTGCATGTATGTGTGGTGGCTGTGTAAATGGATGACCTGGGGGTTCCTCTACAACCAATGTAGGGGTCTTAGGGTAGGGGCAGGGGGATTTAATGCCCAGTGCAGGGTAGGGAGTCTAGTACAATGAGTACCATAGACGACAGCCTCAGACTTCTAGACACCAAAACAAGTGTATTCTATTTTGTACCCCTGTCCCCTTTCTCTTCCTCTCTATCTCTCTTTTCCTCTGTGTTTCTCAAACTACATCATTCACCTATTATCAACTTTAACCGCCTGTCTATCATTTCAATGTTCATAAAAAAGGAACACGCAGACTTACTATTCGATGCCTAGTTATGTGTGTGATCATCATTGCTGTAAGTTGCAATTTAACACAGTGGGTACTGGTATTGTGTGCACAGGTCCATACTCAGTACAAGAGACAGACAGACAGAGACAGAGGGAGAGAGACACAAAGGGAAAGTATTGTGTCTAGGTAATTGCCTATATTATATAACCCAAGGGAATGACATCCACATAAATAAGAACCAACAGCATTTTTACTTGCAAATAATGTTTAAGATTCCTCTTTCACGAAGAAGGAAGTAAAAGCAAAATATTGCTTTGGCTCCTCTCCATCACATTTCCCAGTCTCAGATCAAACTGAATCTTTATCTCGTGGTACCCTTGGTATAGCCAATACCAATATAATCAAGAATAAGTCCTCTGCACTGAAAAAGTAAACTTGTCTCCAGACTCCTCTGAGTGACTATCATAAAATAAACGAGTCAAAAGTTGTCTAACCTATCAGGTTACCATCCAACAAATAGAATCTTGAGCTGGCAAATGTTGGGTTTTGGGCTGGCACATGCCAAGTGGGTCTTCTATCTCCAGCTAAAAGACCCACTTCTTTGTCACTTAGACGACTTTTTGGCTCGTTTATTTTATGAACTTCAATTTGAAGAGTCTGGAGGCAAGTTTACTTTTTAAGTGTGACTGAATTGAAAAGCCTGGATCTACAAGTGCGAACACGACTACTGTGAGTCTGATATTTATTTGTCTGTAAATTACCTTCCTTCACATCAAACGCAGAGAATCAGCTTTCATGCCGCACCCCCATGACAGTGATTGGACAGAGAGACTGGCACATGGCCATATTGTTTACTGACTCAGTCTTTCACACTCTCTGCACAAGTGGGTCCTTGTTCTGGCACCTTACCATATTGTCTATTCAGAAAGAATGTTAATACTGATTTTTGCAGAGTTGTATCTGTAGGCTATTTGTTTGATTCATTTTACCCGGTTGACTAAGCATAGCAGTATCCAAGGAAAATACTGTAAATGTAGATATTTTCGTGCTGTACATATTTTCGCGACTTTCGCGGATTTTTGTACAGAGTGAGTATTGATACAGTATTAAATTAAAAAGCCAAAATTTGGAAATTCCCGAATTTTACTACCAGCGTAAATGTCCTTTTTGGCAAATTCGCGGAAATGTATACACAATAAAATATTTACATTTACAGTAGTCAATACATGATTAATAATAACCCTTAGGCATTACATGTATTTATAGAAGTCCTGCTTTGATAGTCAAGTCTTTCTTTTATATACTATGGTCGATCGCGACAGCATCTGGTTGTTCATTAGTGTTTTGTGTTGGTGAATGTATCTCCACTGCTGTATATGAAAATTAAACATCCCTAGCTTTTTTAACAGCACACTACATAATAAAGTTTTTGCCATTTACCATAGCCTCAATTAGCCCCTCAAGGGTGGAATATTACCTCAATTGCACATTTTACAGTTAGTAACATTGGCATCATGCACCAATATTGTAGTTGTGAGTTACTCACGTGCACTGAATTAGTGATTTTCTAAAGGATAAAACCACACATACTACCTGCTTTGTAATGAGCATACCACTGAATCCATGATGCCATGTTTTTGTCACCTACCATACCCACAATCAGCACTGCGTTTTCTATGCCGAAGTGGTGGCGTAGCCACCTGGTGGTGCCGCCAGGCACCACCAGAACGAGGTATATGATGTTTGCACTTTACCAGAAGTCAGAAGGGGCGCCGCCATCTTGGATTGTGCCGCCATCTTGGATTAAGGAGTCACAACACAAATTTATGCTATGTGATAACAATAATATAAATCAACCTTTGATAGTTCCTGAGGTTGATAATAATCATACCTACCCCCCCTAATATGGACCCAAGGAATTCAATGGTTCTATCTGTTTGTTGCTAATACAGCTGGTTGCCTAGCAATGGCTATTCTAATTGTTTATCTGCCTAGCAACACTCATTTCCATGGTCCTGAGGTTGATTATAATCATACCTAACCCCCCTAATATGTACCCAAGGAATTCAATGGTTCTATCAGTTTGTTGCTAATACAGCTGGTTGCCTAGCAACGGCTATTCTAATTGTTTATCTGCCTAGCAACACACATTTCCATGGTCCTGAGGTTGATTATAATCATACCTAACCCCCCTAATATGTACCCAAGGAATTCAATGGTTCTATCAGTTTGTTGCTAATACAGCTGGTTGCCTAGCAACGGCTATTCTAATTGTTTATCTGCCTAGCAACACACATTTCCATGGTCCTGAGGTTGATTTTAATCATACCTACCCCCCTAATATGGACCCAAGGAATTCAATGGTTCTATCAGTTTGTTGCTAATACAGCTGGTTGCCTAGCAACGGCTATTCTAATTGTTTATCTGCCTAGCAACACACATTTCCATGGTCCTGAGGTTGATTATAATCATACCTACCCCCCCCTAATATGGACCCAAGGAATTCAATGGTTCTATCAGTTTGTTGCTAATACAGCTGGTTGCCTAGCAACGGCTATTCTAATTGATTATCTGCCTAGCAACACACATTTCCTTACCCCCTTACATGGACCCAGGGAATTCATAGGAACTGCAATATTTGAAGTAATATCATCCTTCCCCTTGATAACCCCTTCCCGGCTCTGCTTATTTTGTGTCTTGAATGGGTTCCTTTCAAACATACCAACCATGTAGACATTATGTTTCTTCGAATGCAAGAATTGCGGTTGTTGCCGCATAAAAAAATGCCTGAGGCATTTTTTTACGCGGCAACAACCGCAATTCTTGTTAGAACTATTTTACCAGGAGAATGTGGACAAACATTAACAGTAACACCAGCCTTGCTCCACATAGCCCCCCACCGGCACAGATAGCACAGCAGTAATGATGGGTTGGGGACAGAGAGAGGGTGAATGTGGGAGCTGGTCGATAATAGGGCGCTAGGAGAGGGAAGATACTACACATAGCTGTAAGGAGGAGCAGATCGAACTGTGACCAGGGAGCTGTGTTATAAATACAGGCAGTGTATTGATCTCAGTTCCTACATGTTGCACACTACACCTTCCTAACAGAGTCCACCCCTCTGGTCAAACCTTTGTGTCTCTGCCTCAACCTGCTTGTTCAATAAATATTTTTTTCTTGTGGATCAATCCCGATTGGAATCTCAATTTCTTTTCTTTTGAATCTACCTGTAATTAAAATGGAATTGAAGATTCAGTATTTAGAGAAACTTGCACCAGTATTATTGTGTTAAGTTGTCACAGGGATTCTTACATTTACTGCCGCACAAAGGGAAAATGGCCATGAGCGATGTACACGCCAAAGAAAATAGTCACTGCTCAATTTTCTGTCGTTCCCACATTGATAGCAATTATAAGGTCTCACATGCTATGTTAAGGAAATCCGTTGGTTGGAATCATAAGAGAACTAGCCAGTCGATAGCTGGATTGAAGTCAATTTGATCAGTTGTTAGTGATGTCGAGACTAATAAGACTGTCCAGTGGAAAGTGGCGATATAAAACACAGACATGGTCTGGGTTGGGGCAGAGTTATAGCTCCTGTAGGAGTCAGTGCATGTTTAATGTGCCTGGTCCTGTGCAGGAGACGAGGATGGGACACGGGAGGAGACAGGTCTCTTCCTGATTGTGCTGCCTCAGCAGATATAGACACCCCCTGTGTTTAGCCTATGGGTGTGGGCTGTGTGTGTGTGCTGTGTGTGGCTGTGTGTGTACTGTGTGTGGCTGTGTGTAGCTGTGTGTGGCTGTGTGTGGTTGTGTGTGGCTGTGTGTGGCTGTGTGTGGCTGAGACAGGAGGGATATGCTGACATATATAACAGTCACATCCTCTCGACTATCCTAAGAATATAACCACATACCATAATAGTGGCCGGTACAAAAAGTACCAAGGGTTGACTGATAACAGGGGTATTGCATATGTTATATACACAAAGTCTTGGCTATGTGTGGGTCTTGAATAAACAATACTCGAAATTGAAAACCACCGAGGTGATTATTTACAAATAAATACTGCAGAACCTACCTTAGTTGGCTGTCTATAGTACGAGGAACCCTCACAGATGGATGTGCCAATTTGTACATTGTCAGCTTTTATCATATCCAGTCCATTGTGCGTTTGTAAAAATAGAGCGGCATCTAAATCTTACCTGGTAGTGAGATTAAACATAACAAGACGGCATGGTGATTCAAGGCTTCTTCCGTGTTGTCTTCATTTCTCTAGTACTGCAATGGTGCAGCACGCTTTCCATGTAACACTGAATTGACCACATACGGTGCACATTGGCATGATACACCAATGAGATACGCTCACATATCAGGCGATAAAACAGGCATGGTACATTAAAGCAGGTTGCCTCCCTTAAAGGGTTAAGTTCCGCCTGACTGCTCAACAGATGGATGAAGATGATCTATCCGACAGCTCAGATCATCCATATTGCAGCCCCTTTTTCTCCTGTCACATGGCTTGGTCTCACAAGGTTATAGTCTATGACTGGGTGCAATCTATGACCGGGTGCAATCTATGACCAGGTGGAATTTATGATGGGCATAAAGGAAAATGTACTGCTTACTTAGGGCAAAAACCTTTTTTTAATAAAATAGTACTATATAGTGTTAAAACATTTTTTAACCTTTCCGGCCATTTCTGTGTACATCTGCTCTAAATAAGTGGTTTTCTTTCATGCCGGTCATAGATTGCACCTGGTCATAGACCACAACCGGTCATAGATTGCACCTGGTCATCAACTTTCAACTTAGATTGTTTTGGTAAGACTAAGCCATAACTGCCTCCCCAGCCTCCTCATGCCTTCCCAAGGACGAAGTTTCCATTCATTCACTAAAGGCTGTCTTCTCACTTGGCCAAGCATGAGACATAAACCTCTGGAGCTGACTCGCTGTTTTCACAAATTAATAGAAAGAAGAGCAAGTGTCACCCTGACCCTCGCTTTGTCATCAAACCTGCACCCTTTCACATTCAACACTGCTGGAGCTATGGAGGTAGCTTCGGAGTATCTTTCCAGACTAAGAGAGCTTGGCGAGTCTGAAATCTTCTTCCAGAGTCTAGCAAAAGCACAGGTGGTTGCTTAATGCTCTTTTTTGACGTAGATTACTTCCTCTAGTGAGGGTCCAGTCCCGCCCCGTGTCAGAGGGAGGCAGGTAGCTTTAGACTATCCCTTCATAGTTCAGATTTGTAGGATTTGGGAGGGAAGGCCACCATTCTGATATTGACACCTCTTACAAGACGGAATTAGTTTTTTTACGCTCTCTTAGTGCTGGCTGATAGACCATGTGGGATTTGAGTTGGTTTCAATAGATTTTAATTGTTGACGGTTTAATCATATATATATACCATGCTCCGTACAAACTCATAATATAGCATCGTGATTGGTGAGGTTCCAGTTTGTTTCTAAGATTAATTCAATACCATACACATATAAAGCCTCCGATCCCTGTTAAAAGTAATACATCAGCTAAATGACTTTAGAATTGACGCTTTTCTCTGTACCAAGCAAAATCAAGATGGCCGCCCTCACTGGGGAGCCCACACAAGTCCTATAGTTGTTATTGGTTGGAGGCTGGGGAGAGCGGCTATTACCGTGTTGACATCCCAAACAGAGGCTGTTGTTTCCCACTGAACGATAACACCCGGTCTCCCACACGGGGATGAGTCCAGCGGTGCGCACCGAACCACCGCCCGGCCGGGGGATGGGGTATTGACAAGGTTAAGTGCTGGTGACTCCTGTGAGAATCGACCATAACTAGTGTAACAGAAGGACATCACACATGCCACACTGGAGGAAAGAGGAATGGAGTGATAGCATTTAGTGGTGCAGTGAAACGTTGTTATAACATCAAACAGTTGACCATAGGAAATAGATTGGTTGGCCATGTTTCTATCAATTCTTTACGTAAGTTACTTGGTGTCTATGAATTTTGATTAAATCAAACTAATTATGCTGCTTCAAAGGGGTTGTAGTAAAAAAAAGCGATTTACTGTTAGAAATAAGTTGATCTCTTATGTGAAAAGCAATTACCAAGAGCAGGTGACGATCCCAGCGTTGCTGCGTTTGCTATAGTCCCGGCATTGCATTCATCTCTCCCCTCAAAACACCCCATGGTAATTAACCCTCAACAATAACATCTACCATATAAATTTTCTAACATAGACATCAATTAAACTATCAATGTTTTTTAATATACAATAAATGGATACCTAGAACTTGTAATTATTTTTAAAGTGACTAGGTGACATGGTTTCCATAATTTGAATCCTACTTAAATGTATTCCAAATCTCATTACAGTAGCATATTTGGAGGATGGGGAACTCCAAAAGTTTTAGGTTGAGCATGAAACTGATAATTAGCTAAATTCTAAGCTGAATTCTGGGGAGTAATGTTACTGAGGATTCGTTATGATACACCAACGCAGCACCGAACGGTTGCCCATCAAGCATCATGACGGCCAATGAGCCTGGACCTTGAGGCATCATCTGGGTCTGGTTAAGGTGAGGGGGTAGCATATGCCGTCAGCGGAGTATCTGAGTAGCTATCAGGTCCCTTACCACAGGTAGCATCTGTTATAGGGGGATGGACAGGATGTAGAGGCCGCCTAACGAGCAAGGCAATGGGTGCACAGGTGCACAGACAACCTGTCCCAGGCCAGCCCAGGTCGGTGAGATATTCACTAGGGTGAGGTCTGTTACGGTGTGCCATCAACCAGAGGGTGAACCGGGGCCTGACTCGAGTAGGGCCAGGCATCATCTTGTACATGCACCAGAGGGAGAGATTACTAGTAGCAAAGAATTTAATGGAGGATTGTTATGGTGTGCAAGGCGCCATCTTGTACATCCAGTAGGGAGTGCATTAAGGGAACAACATTTAATGGAGGCTTGTTACGATGTACAAGGTGCCATCTTGTACATCCAGTAGGGAGTGCATTAAGGGAACAACATTTAATGGAGGCTTGTTACGATGTACAAGGTGCCATCTTCCCAGTGGGCACAGAACTTTGAATCAACATCGAAAACTGGTTGACAATGTTGTTTCAACGTTGTTTCAACATTGAACTGAATTTTGTGCCCACTGGGTTGTACGTGCACCAGAGAGTGTACATGGGGCTCAAATAGAGGTTTGTTACAGTGTACCAGGCGCCATCTCAAAAGCTGGCATCAACTCACTTGGATACCAGATACATTCAGAGATTGACAACCTGATGCTACAGCGGTAGCGTGTCACATACATTTCCGCAACTGGTGCTATGGCCGTGGAGAGGCTATATCAGGATTAGGAGAAGGGGTGGCAGGGTGGGGGGGGGGGGGGGTATCAGGGGCTAGCACAGCGAGGAGGTTAGGGCCCAGGAGGCAGGAGACTCAGGTGTGTGAGTCAATGGAGGTGGGTCAGTAATGGTTGTGTAAAATGACACCAGGTGACAGTCAGAGCCACAAATCAGAGATAAGGCTAGGTGTTCCTGCAAGGAGTAAAGCTATCTTGTAACTCAGATAGATGCACATACACATCAGCTTCTGTAAGATATAGGCTGCCCTTAAAGACTGGATGAGAGAAGGGGTACGCTTGCATTGCAGTGGTGCAGCTTACCAGATTAGGGCAGCATATTGCGTTTAGGCCAAAAAAAAGGTTTGTTTCAGGTCACCCGACTGACCTCATGCCTGACCCTACGTTTTTTTATGCAATTTTGATTTCCCCCCCCCATATTTTTACCCTTTTTGGGTCAATTTTAGGGTCTTCGGAGAGGCTGGCTAGTACTTTCATGTTTTAAAAAAAGTTAAAAAAAAAAAAAATCCGACCTACCAGTTCTACATTTTCTGCCCATGTTACCTGAAACAAACCTTTTCCTTTGGCGTTATGGATATTACCCTTTGGCACAATGCTGTATGGATGCAGCCCTGACGTGTCCACTCATTAAAGCTACATGCAATCATTATGCACTCTCCAGGAGTGCATCAACCCTGTAGATACACATCACGTTGTTTGATTGCTGCGCTGCCAATTTAATCGCCATGGCTGCACGACGAAAGCAATATACTCAATATACAGCACTTAAATGGCTAGCAATAGCATGAGCCTAGGGAGTTTGTTTTATGGAGGCTGGTACTGCTTTGGTTCTTATTGGGCCCATACATTATGCCTCAATTTAAACACATGGCCGCATTCTGAATCCTTCTAAGCTCTGCCTCGCCTCGGTGGAAGGAACACCGATAAAATCCAATCGGATTCTAAATCAAAAGCCTAAAGGGTGTGACTGTCGAGCCGTAAAAGCGGTAATTTACAGAGGGATTAGTGAAATGGAGCAAAAATAGTGGCCCTGCATCAATAAAATGGAATGTATACGAGGAATATTTATTGGAGATGTGTTTTATTAGAGCAGCTTATTATCTGGGGTACATCGAGAAAGTAATTAGTTCTCTGAATTCACACTATTATAGGGGCATGGGTAGATATTATAGGATAAAGCTTCCACCGTTGCAACATTTATAAATAACAGTTGGGCTTTGTTCAATATCTCTTGGTACATGTTGCTTGGATATCATTTTGTACTTTCTCAATATATATAAACACAATTAATATTTCTTTTCGTACACTTGGTTTTACTGTTAAGGCAATATATGACCCAAACCTACACTGTGAATAGTAACTGTTGGTTGCCTTATTGTACGTCTACACTGAAAAAGGAAACTTGTCTCTAGACACGTCGAAGTGACTATCATAAAATAAACGAGTCAAAAGTTGTTTAATCAGCCTACCATCCCACAAATAGAATCACTTAGAAAAGTTTTTGACTCGTTTATTTTATGACAATCACTTAGAAGAGTCTGGAGACAAGTTTATTTTTTGAGGGTACATTAGAATCTACTGTAGGTGTACAGTTTATTGTAGGTGCACAGTAGAATCTGCTGTAAAGCTACAAGGTAGCTGATCTAGAGTACAGGTAATTATCACTATACATTTATAAGAGGAGACAATATTACCTGCTTGCAGTGATAACTGATTACATTGGTCCAACGGCATGACGAATGCTACCACAGAACTATACTCTGATACAAGCTCAGCTTGAAGTGGTCCGTGCCACACACAGAAAAGAGTGAGCCTTAGCTGGGCTCTCCCCGGGGTCAGGCAATGTCTGAGTCCAGTCAGAGAGCCTGCTGGATTTTCACGTCTACTAGTCCAAGATCAGCCATAGAGAGTCCGGCATTGCCTGGCTATCACACCAATGCCTCAGACATTGCTGGACCCTATTTACATGTCAGTCTGACTTTCACATAAGGGTGCTTTTGGCGACACCTGCCTGTCTGTGGCATGTGAGCCTAGCTGACTGTCACTTTTTTCTCCGTGCAGGTACCAGAATATCCCTGATTTCCCACAGGACTCGGGATGACGCGCGGTGGTGGTGATGGATGGATGGGAGGGTAAGAAGGGTGTTGGGAGACGGGCTTCGAGTCGAGTCAGCTTGAGGTGGATAGGTTCTGGCGGCCAGTGTTGCCAGGGGACATATCAGCCGTCATGGGAGGTGGTTGGAGAAGGCACTGGTGGTATTCGGGTTGGGGTCAGTAGCAGAGGGAATAATGATAACTTGGGGTTGTGGAGCATTGGGACTTTGCCTTAGCATAAAGAGGAAGGTGGTGGTTGGGGCTGGCCTTCTAAACAGGACCTTTATGAGGAGATCTGAATATACTGCTAGGATTCAGAAAGACCAGATAAGATGGTCCCCTCTCATGATTCAAGGCCCTGCCAATAGCCTCCTTCTCAGATATAGCATGATCTCAAAGATTCATCAAGAAGTCATCACCTGGTCAACAGGATGTTGCTGAAGGACGAATCTACAACACGCATTGACAGGATGATGTGCTGACAGTTTTAAAAATTAATTTGCTAATTTAAAAACTAGTGTTACAAAATGATATAAAGTAAGTGTCACAAAGTTGTCTATAAGACTGGTTTTGGGCTTGAGGACTCGTGCCAAAACTCGCCATGTCCACCATTTACTAACAAGGTGCATGTTCCTGTCTTTGTGGGAACCTGGGGTCTGTCTGAGCTGGATTTCTGCCAGATTGGGTGCAGAACACCTTACAAGCCGCATGTTATAGGACAACTCCTATAGCTGGGTCACATGTCTGAGCTGCTCTTATCGTACTCACCTCAGCTGCTCAGTTCTGATTGAGCCTGTATAAATGATAACATTTGAATCAGAGCCATCTTCGTCTACTGTATTGTAGGTGCCTTATAGATTTTTAGATGATAAGTAGACAGAAATATAGGAGTCTCATATCCATGTCAATAATGATTAGCACGATACCTATCTGACAGAAAACAGTGCAACAGCAACCTCCATATCGCCACATCTGACTCATTTTCCTTCCTTTGTAACGACACAGGGCTTCATCCTAATTGCATCATCCCAACCAGATCATCGATGAGATTGATGCACTACCAAAGGGTCTGCATGAATGCATCTTGATCATAAAGGGCAGAATGCATTAAAACTGCTCATCAAGGGTCTGGATGTAGCTTTTCCAGTACTCTTGTAGTCAAGTGTCATGATTCGGATGAATCTTGCTAGCACCATGTGGCCCTGAAATGGTTAATATTGTCCTCAAGCCCGCCTCCTTACATACTGACATCACATATTAAAACACCAGGCATGTACAGGAGTCAGGGTGGTAGCAGCAGCTTTGATTAGACCACCAGTGCCTGAGGCTATATTGAAGTATGTCATCTAGGGTGTTTATAGTGTATGAAGTATAGAAGGCTATAATGACGCAGGATTAGAGTGATGAGGCTGTATTGGGTTTAATGAGTGCAGAATGAGTGTGTACACATCACTGACTGATTCCGGTCATAAAAAGGAGCTATACTATCATGTGGAGTATAGTCAGTATGATCCTCATCGCTGATGTGAGTGAAACAAGAGTGAAGAGTAATATCATCCTGATGGTCTACTGACAAATCTACTGGTCAGATGAATGGTCTAAATATAAAGCCTCCTAATAGCATCGTCAATCAAGGAGTGGCGGTATACTTCAACGACCGGTATGTATAGCCTCTTGATACATTCATTTCCGAGGTTTTGCTATATGGTTTGATAACCACTGACCAGTATTATGTATAGTTGGTAGTGACCAACCCACTATGGTCATTCCATTTCTATGAGTATCAGGCCCTAGTCATATTTAGTTTCGCCTTAGTCATTTTCAAATATCAGTTTGTTATTCTGGTCAATATCCCTATACTATCCCTATACTAACCTTGGATAGCTACTACAAAGTAATGCCCAGAGCATTTAGATTATCAGTGTATAAAGAACCAAAGAGAAAAGTCTCTGTTTCAGTAGTATTGAATCCCAGGTTCTACATGTGACATGACGTCTATATGAGTGATCCAGTCCTTATACCTCGACACATTTACTGTTGGCGCCACCTGTTGGCTTGCTGACAAACTACATCACAGCCGCCCACTCCCAGCTGCCCTCACAACAGGAAGTCTATTTACCCTACAGGAAGTCTGCATCCGCAGTACCAGAAATGTCCAGGCACGGGAGGCGCGTGAATGTCTTTATGGTAATGACACCTCTCCCGACTGTGCCGACAACGTGATAGACTCTCTGCCATATTTACTTCCGGTTGGGACAACGGAAGTGCATGTACCGCAAGGTTCTGCTCCTCACAATGTGCTGTAGCATTTACTCTGGTTTACTGAGTTCATTCTTAGCTAAGCACCTGTGAATTCTCTTCTCCATTCTAGAAGAATTGATACCACAAAGTATTTTTCCCATCCATGTAGCGAGGAGATCAACTGTCAGCATCTCTAATGGTACATGGATACCATAAGGGTTCACCTCTAAAATTATCCAATCCTTCTCCAGAACAAGAATAATTGTATTGGTATTAAGATCTAAGTTGGGTCTCTAAGATATGAAGTAGACCTTCAGAGGTGAGTATATGGTACGTACGTCATCAGCCTTATATAGTGGAAAGGGCAGGTGGGCGTCAGATTGCTTATTTGCCACACAGGTCATGACCTGGCCATTACCCACAGCCATGCCTCACATTACCCTCTGCCCAACCTACCTGTTACACTTACCCAGCACTTTGCACAGCCAGAGGGACATTTACATGGTGAAAAATCACCTCCTATACTTACATATTTACAGAGCTAGAGGGAGAACGGCCATGCAGAAATAGCAGCAAAAGCCACTTGCATGTATGATATATGATTATGGTTACATAGGAGGAGGGCAGGGAACAGTGCCTTCAGCATTGAGACCATTTGTACCGTTTTAGTATTAGTATTTCTTGAATAAATACACTTCAATGATGGCTTAGCAGCAGAGAAATTGCCCCTTAGGCGATGGTTCAAATCATAGCCAGTCATTTGTATTCCTACTCTCAGCAATAAGGAAATTCTATATATATGAGTGCACAAGAAAAGCAATCTTGCAAAGACACCCGATGAGAAAATGTCCAGGAGAGCAATACTGGCCACATGTGGGCATGCAAAATATATCCACGGCTATACTTAACAGCTATGTCAGTCCCACGCATTGTCATAACGTAGCACCAGCCCAGGTATCCAGTGTAGCAGGTCTCAGGTCATGCGTATTCCGCATTAGCAAGATGATCACTGTACAGTGCAGCCAGCTGGTTAGCTTGCGTTGGTTCCTGTGATGTCCGATATCTTGAGTTTTAGGGGCAATGAACCTTCGATTATAGGTCTCTTTAGTGGGTCTTATGTCTGATTGGGTCAAGGCATAGTGGTTACGTTTAAGCAGGGAAATGCTAGAGAGCCTCTCAAAGTTGGGAGAGACTAGCCTACCAATCCAAGTGTCCTGACTTCAAATCCATGCCAAGCTATTTGGTTCACACAACAATTTAAAAGTGCTTTTTTTGGGTGGTCAAAAATTCTGACCAACTTGGGAAAATTGTCAGTTCACCATGCAGCCTTTGGGCATTCAAAGTCATGACCCCTAGATTATTAGTCCAGTGTCCTAAACACTCTCTCAAACTGGACAGTTGACATAAAGGATTATTCAACAACCACTCATTCAAAAGGTTATGATGCTAAACATGCCAATATTAGACATGCAAGGAACCAGCTTCAGCAATAGGGCTCACAAGGTAGAATCACTGCATCCCGCTAGTGTGGAATATCCCACGGTGAATATCCAGGAGGACGAGTAGGGAACAATCACAGTATCCAATCTGCACCTCCATCCCCACCCAACAGTGCTGAATCGGATCGTGTCCGGGCTAGTGTTTGGGTGGTAGGAAGCTCCTATTCATGGGGCCTGCCCTGATCTGCTAGGATCTAATTTCCATTCCTGACCCTCACGTCCACAACCAGGGAGCTTCTGCCATCCTCTTCAGTCATTTCTCCTCAGCATTGCTGTTACTCTGGATTATTCAGGATCTAGGTTATGATCCCATGATACATGTAATATGACAAACTAGTTATGTTGATTGAAAGGGGTTTTCTATTCATAAATCTGTTTAAATGCACTTCTTTTTTGGTGAAAGAATAGAATTCTATGTCTCATTCGATGATTCTCATCAGCATACCCTTTCCAATTTCCTTTTACTGGGATCATGCGTTACCCGGGGGGGGGAAACAACTATTTATCGCATTCTCCATCTTTAACGAAAGGTTGCAGTCTGACAACTCTGTGCCTCTACATGGGTGCCCACAATTTTGACTGTGTCGCCGTGTTGAATTTTAGCTGGAGGGTAGTGGCATCGTGCCGATTTTTAGGTATATAAGAACATAGAGAAAAACCCCTGTGGGTCGATTTTCATCCCTGATTTTCCTGTGTCCGTCAATTTTTAAAATGGCCTAAAAAGGCCCTGTCGCCGTGTCGCCCGTGCCGATTTTTACCCATGTAGAGGCACAACTCTGGTTCCCGATCCATCCGCACTAACCATCCCAATCCCACTGGGTTATTCTCCTCAAGGATGCACCGGCAGATTGGAAAATCATTTCCTGCAGTCTGGCCCATGATTGGGAAATTGAGCAGAAGGCCCGACATTTCTCCTGGGCCAAATTGCATGGGGAAAAGCTGTGTTTGACTCATGGCTCGAATGATTCAACATGCATTGATAGTGAGCAAAGTAACTGTACCTAGAATACACAGTATATACTGAGTGTATGTGGCATTGTATAGTAATATAGTACCCCTGCTCTACGTGACAGTTATATGTAAAGGAAGTAATAGAATATTATTGTTACATACAATTTGATTCATTGATTTGTTATAGTAATAAATTTATCATTAAATTTCGTGCAATCCAATACTAATGTTATTTCTACTTTGTTTTCAGGTGAGAGTTCATGCCCTCTGATTCATCTGTTGATGGTTAAGTATAGGGACACCGTACTGCATTCCCTGTGCATACGCATTCATCAAATTAACGACTTTTAAGAACAAGAACAAGATGATCTAACAACATCCCCATTGTTGTGATCATATAGGCATATGTATTATGAACTGGGGTAGGGGTTGACATCTGATAGAGACAACTAGAAACGGCTCAGAGAATCAGGAACATACAATGAGTACCTGGCACTATTCAAAGCAATGCGGCTTCATTCTAGCATTTCTAGAGCATTTCTATCTTTTCACTCTCGTGTGACTGCTAAAGGTAGCACTGCCAGCCATTTGCTACTCATACACTGTAAATAGTAACTGTAGGTACACACTGAAATCTACTATCGTCTAACAGCATAGATCTACTCTAGCTTTACAGCATATTCTACTGTTAATCTAGAAAAAAAACTTTACATCGGTAGATTCTTCTGTATACCTACAAAAAGGCAACCAAGTATTTTCAGTGTATGTTGCTCATCCGCCAAAGTATACAATATAACTGTTTTATATCTATATCTCAAGATGATCAACCAACTATAACGACAAAAGTAAACTTCATGTTGGCAAGTTTATTTTATTAATCAATGATCACAACGTTTTGCCGAGAAAGTGGCTTCTTCAGGTGATGATTTAAAATGATACATAGAGTTACTGAGGTAGCAGAATGAGCATTGGTAACTATGGTTACATCTAATTGTTACAAGGTCAAGGTCATATGAGAGAATCTAGGTCAAGGTCAAAGGTCATGACATATACAATATAACGTTTGATGCTTGAGCGATGGAGGATCAACTGATGAGAAGACTGCCTGCATTAGATGTATAAATTGTTTAATTAGGGATTAACAATAATTCACTATGGATGTCTATGTCAAGCTCATCATACAAGGCAAATGCAATCTATTTGCATTCTCTTGTATCGTAGGATACCCCTCTGCGTCCTACATCATTTCTCTCTTTATTTTATAATAGGATGCACATAAGAATTAATCAAAACATTGGGAAATAATTGGACATTAATGTGAAATTAGTGTCTGACTTTAGGTGAAATTACATGGTCAATTTCAAGGCCATGGCTATCAATAGAAAACAGCTAACATATAATAACTCTTGTTTTGACCATTCGTCTCAGAAAATGTAGAGGTTTCAACTGATTTCTTCATATATGATATAGCTGTAAGCATATGCTCCCAATAGAGGAATTGGTGAAACTATTTTCACATTTGGTTTGTTGATTCTAGCATGAAAATTACAAAATGTATTTAAAATTTATGACACTGGCAAACGTCTTTAAATTTACCCTAAATATGTATTTCATTTATAACTATCAAGAAAAACACATATTTTTATCTTGAGTTGAGATTTCTGCATTATTCAAGCAGTTTCTTTATGATTTAAATGGTCAAAAGTGTCCGACTTCAGGTATGTGTCCGTCTTTGGGTGAATCTACCATAAACAGTTAGGCCCATTACAGCAAGTAGACCCATAACAACCATACTCCACTCAGTGTACAACCAATGGTTTGTCCTGGGTTTACCTGCTGATAGGATGGTCTACCTGCCAACAGCACCACCAAATCAGCTGATGGAAAATGGCCTTAAAAGGCTGACAAATTAACCCGTTGAATCACCCACCATGGGATGTGGTCTCTATCATGGCTTCAAGGTCTGAACGGGGAGGGGCCCGGTGTGTTGGGGTGTGCATGACCATGTTGCATGCTACCTCTCTGTGGTTAGGCCGCGTCCGGGGTACGTGATAGGTGGTGGTCAGGCGTTGTACAGCCTACTTAAATAAAGTGATTGATAGATGAGTTGTACAATTTGTGTGGTGAGTGATGTTCGAATTGGGAGCAGATTTGTTTAAAGTGGTTGAATGGCATCAATCACGCAAAGACTAAGTGACATATATATAAAACAAAGTTACAGTTAAGTCATGTGTTTCTATAGAAAAGTGGGATGATATCAAGGAAAATAAAACAAACAGTCAACACCAAAAACATATGTTATACTGTAAGGCAACAGTAGATATACTGCTCATGTACACTAACACCGTACATGTATAATGATTTCAACCATAGTAGATTTTACTAATCAACTAAGCTAATTACCAACAGTATAGGTTTAACTTTAGTGTTTGATAATTATATTCTTTCTTTCTTATTCTAATTTTACCTAATGTCCATCAAAATTGTGAATTGTAATTTAGGAGCGAACTTTGGGCAAGTCGATATAGATCTGTTTAGGAAAATCGCTCAGTATTACCTATTATAAGAGGCTGTTTATGATAAAGTACCTGAGGGAGATATTAGATTATAAGACCGGACAAGTGAGGCTGAGCAGCTCTGACAGAGCGGCTGAGTGGTGTGCAGCTAGAGGTGGTGCCATATCTTACTTACCTTGTTATCTCACCACTGGCCGGGGGGACCTGGGCAGCGTAAATCAATATCCAATTCCTGATCTGCAGACAGCGCGCAATCCTTCTTTTTCTTCTTTGCTCATGAAGCACCGAGGCCATCAATCAACTCAACAGGACAGGAATTATATATCCTGTAGGGAGTCAAGGGCTATTTCAGCTTCAGCAAACTAAAGATACAACATCCACCCTGACCTCACGCTGTCTACTGCTAGGCTGGGGGGGGGGGGGGGGGTCGTACTAGGTAATGTACTTGCTCAGCTGCAAGGATGGGGTGCATATTCTATATATATATATATATATATATATATATATATATATATATATATATATATATAAAATATTATATGATATTCCCTTTCCTACTTCAGGTTGCTGCTCCGAGAAAAGGGACGGTGAATAAATTGTTACTCTTATATTCAGAGAGATGCACTTATGTTGAATTCAAATTTCAAATTCAAATGGCCCAAAAACAAAAACCTCTCAGCAGAAGATAACGAGGACATGAATTTCAAGGCATCTAAATAGTATTGCATAAAAACTCTTTTAAATAAAAAATCACTCAACAGCAGTCGCCTCTTTGATGCCCCCTCTTTTAACCCCCCCTTAATTATATAGCATAGAAATAGTGCTGCCTCACCTATATCCTCCAGCTCCAATGTTGAACTCACGCCCTTGTCACACCTATTGCCACACTGCACAGACTCATAATTATGTACATAGAGATGGATTACTTGCCGACATGTGCGGTACAGTTTAATTGGCCGAAAATGATCGATAGTGTTCCTTCTAGATGAAGAACACTTCACAAATACCTGCCCATAACCATACATCATTGCCCTCCGACGATGATTACCAAGTCTCCACCCTTTTCTACCATCTTATCCTACCACCCTTGGGTAAATCCATTGTCTCCGCCCACAGCTGGGTGATGGCGCCAGTCAACAGGAAGTCTTTCTGATGCGCATGTGCAGTGACCTAGATTCAGCAAGCAGGCCCTCTGGTGACAGGAAGCCGCACTAATAGGCTGGTGTTTGTGAGTGATTAAAGGGTAGGGCGGCACAGCCAATGGCCGTGTTTAAGGTTAGCATGAGGTCTGTAGCTTACACAGAAAATCAAAAATCCCCAGCCCTTAGTCTGTAGTGACTATCCCAGGTTAGTCATACAGATATTGGTCAAGCATGCGTAAATGCTATTCAAATATGACTGAGGCATAATAATGTATGCCTAATGCCTTACTCAAAAGTACCTAGCCTAAAACTTATTGAAATGGAGGAGACTAAGGTGAATTGGTCAGTACTGATCAACCTGGCAATATCAACTAACCTAGGTTGGTTGTATCGGGAGCCAAAGAACTTAGTCAAGCTATAGTGACCGAGAAATTGGGTGTTTGGGGAGCACAAGAATACCAGTGTAAGGGGGTCACCTAAAGCAGGGGGTTGTATGCTATGTATATTTTGGGAAGGAGTCTTTGGCCAAAGGCTTGGGGCCAAAGTCTGATGGGGTAGCATGATAATGACCCACTGGAACACATTATGGGTGGATGTTACCAAAACCAAGTGCTGAATTGACAGGTAACTCAGGCCAATGACTTAGTACCTGAAATACTGCTATACTATGTTATATATGTGGAGAGCGGAGAGATAAACAAAGCAGGAATCAGCTTGGAGATCAGCAAACATTGCTAATGTTCTCGATATCAACCTCATATTGTCAAAAACATAAGGGTTTGGGGAGACCTTTAACTTGCCATATTTTGTTCCTAATATCATGTTTATGTTTACAGAGAGTGATAGTACAGAACTATATTTCTGAATATTTCATAGCAAGTAAGAGATAAATGTTTCAGAAAATAAATGGCCAATCTCGAACACATGGTCACACTCTGGAAAGGCTTAAGCTTTGCCGCCGCTTCAGTGCAAGCAATCCAGATAAAATCCAATTGGATTCTAAATTGCACCAAAAACTATGGCTGTTCATCCATAAAAGTTGTAATTTGCAAGGTTCCTGGAAATGGAGCACACATAGTGGAACGACCGAGCAGCCATTAATATTAATGTGTAAGTGGAACATCTTTATGTAGTGTTTTAGTGTATCTTATTAGCTGGGGTGAATTTGTTCTCTCTCTTCAGACTAGGGCACAAAATAGACATTAGATCATTTAAATACTTGCTGGTAGATTAACCATCGTGCTGAGGCAATATATATATATATATTGTCCGTTAAGATGCCATCTAGATTTATTGCTGTTACACAAATTACAAATGAGCTCTTTTCAGAAATGTTAAGGCCTTGAAATTAAAAGTCAATAGCTGTCATCTGTTTAATCCTGGATATATTTCAACAATGAGATAACGGATTGTGCACCTGCATGTGATCATTTGTATGATGCACCAATGTAGTGCCAGTAGTTGACTGGCAGGTGCAATCTATCGCGAGATATTGACGCTAGATGTCTCCACCCCTGGGACTGAATTATATCTCTGTAAGGCTCAGCTCTCCATCACTCTCCAATATCCACCGGTGGATAATGGCCGCCACCCATAGTTAGTCAATACCAAACCTCTGCTGGAGAGTGAAGGCTACGTTGGAGACTTGAGGCGCGCAGAGACTACTCTCTGCCGCAGACTGTGGCAGGTGCTGCTTTAGTGCATCATCTCAATCATTCCGCAGAGTATATAAATCCAGGACTGGTTGTCCGTAATTGGCTGAGGAACCTATTATAATCCACCTACACTCCCTGGAACTTTGAGGATTCTTACAAATTCTAACAGCCTTGATTAGACCACCAGTGCCTGGGGCTAAATCAACGTAAATCATCCAGGGTAGCTACAACATATGAAGTACTCTAATGTAGTCTATTGACAGGCTCTCAGAGGGAAATCAATGGCAGCATCGGTTCAATGAGTACACAGTGGGAATGTACAGGAGTTGGTTTTACATGGCCCTTCTTATCCTAGAAACAACAATACTGTTTTTACATGTGAGAACAGATATTTTATAGCCACCCTCAAAAGTCAGCATTTGCTGCCTCATCAGGCTATGTTTTCGCATGTAAACACATGGCAAAGCTTTCATAACATGCCAATTTCCCTTATTTCATCAGATGAGTACTGTTTCATCGATTTCGGTTGTCTTATAACATCACAAAAAATTGGAATTTTCCATTATAAAGCAGCATATAGGATTCCAAGTATAAAACAGATATATAAAACATCATCAACTACTGATGAAATAAACTAGTTGATGAGTCAATAAATGTACTAAATCAGCATTATCATTGTATGGAAGTAGGACATTGGGCTGATGGGGTATGCACGGACAGACCACTATAAATGCTCTGTCAGCACTGGAGCCTTGTGTAGATATCCTCTGTTGCAGATCAAATCACAGTAAAAGATCTAACTTTTAATAGTTTACTTAACCTAAGTATAAATATCAAGCATTATTGACCAGTTTACAACTGTGAAGTACTAGAGGAAACGAAAAAGTAGAGATGTACTTTGATGCATCTACTGCTTCTGGCACATCACAGCCACTCACCCTCAGCAGCACTCACAACAGGAAGTCTATTTAGCCTACAGGAAATCTAAATCTGGGCCAGGCTCTGGAGGCACGTGAATGTTTGCGACATGGCCACGTCTTTCCCTGATGACTCCCAAGCCCACTGCAATCATGAGCCAAGATGGCTTCCATATGCACATCCGGCTAGAAAAGTGGAAGAGGCGGTGCCGGAGATTGCTGCTCATCAAGGCCCACCTGGAGGTATCTGCTGAACTCATGCAGACCGAATCTATCCAACATAGTTTGATGTACAGCCTTGTGTATCTAATCCAGAGCAGCCCCCTCTCACACATGTCAAGAATGCTGCTGATATACACTGAAAATGTAAACTTGTCTCCAGACTCTTCCAAGTGACTGTCATGAAATAAACGAGCTAAAAACTTTTTGAAGTGACAAGGAGCGCGAGTCTTCTAGCTGGAGATAAAATACTCACTTTGGCATATGCCAGCCCCAAACCCGACATTTGCCAGCTCCAGATTCTATTTGTAGGATGGTAACCTGATATGTTAGACAACTTTTGACTCATTTATTTTATGACAGTCACTCAGACTGGGGATAAGTTCACGTTATCAGTGTGGATCTACTTGTGACCAGGTTGTTTTGCCACTTTCCAGAAGTTATTTTAAACAGGTCCTATACAAAGAGCATCAGGAGCAAGCCCTGATTTCAATTGCCCCTCTTCAAACCTCAGATTCACAAGACGATTCACATGATATATTCATCTATGTGTGCTAGTAAATGGATTCTTTGGTAGTAAAGTGAGCTTAAGCTACTGACTAAGTTCAGCAAACTGGGGGTCGTTGAACCACCAGATACTACTCTGTATAGGAGAAAACCAGGTCATATTAAAGTGGACAGGCAGGAGGCAGATTGCTCGTTCCCCACCCAGGTCATGGCCTGGCCATTAACCCGTCAGCCCCCTCCCCATCCCACGCCACATTACGCAGACTAGCATCACCTGCCCCGCTCACAGCACTGTGTGTGATACAGCGCATGTTTATCATGAAAAATCATCCTCCAATAGGGGGCGAAAGCCTACCCGTTTACTTTTAGTTGTGCAGATTACAAAAACCCTCGAATCAGGACAGGAAGCCAAGGCGCGGTAAGTATTAGGTATGGGCACTTTCGAAAACTTAAAGATTTCTCCTTCCAGATGCATCCTTTCAGTAACAAATTTACAGTACTGCAGGGGCCATGTCTGACACACAAATATCTGAAAGGATGCCCAGTAGAGATCATTATTTGCTGAGGATTAATATTTTTCCAAAATCTCCCATAGCGTGACATCGCTTCTTGTCCTGATTCGAGGTTATTTCAACACCCGTTTTTTCCGTTGCACTGGGTCACTTACGCACCCTATACATAGACAAAACCAGGCAAAAGTAGTGGTAAAAGCCACTTGGATATATGTTGCTTCATATAAAAAAATGGTAGGGACCATTAATGTACCATCAGAATAGAAATATGTAGAGGTACAAATTGTAAAATCTTTCTCCTCAGGAAATTGTCTCCCCTTACATCGGTATTGTTACCATAGACCGATAGATAATGCATATCTGAGTTGTAACACTAGTTATTGTGGACACAAAGGTTATTACAGTAGCTAAAGAAGACATGGGACATCACCTAGCAATCTTATATGAACACAATGTGAAGTTGGTAGTCACCTCTGAATATGTATAGACTATTTTCATGACAGATACAGGTGGGTGAAAGTTTTTTCTCTGAGTATACTATTCTACTGAAATTAAAGATTTTCTCCTTAGGATGTTTTCTATGATACTTTATTTTGCATGATACTCATATTATTAATGCATTGAGGATTCAAATTGCTAAGCAAATGTATCCGTGTTAACGTGGTAATGGAGTTCCTCAGGTACCCAGTACAGCGGCTCCTTTCTCCAAGAGGGCAGTCTCCCCATCCAATCTGCACCTCATTCCCCCCCCCCCCCCCCACCAGGATGATCCTGCCCGTGATAGACTTCATTGTAGGAAGTAAAGCCCATTCATGAGCTGTCTGCCCTAGTCTGCTAGACTATGGCTCTAGACCCCTCAATTCGATATGGCGACATGGGCATTTCTTAAAATCGACATGGGACATGAGCATTTTAAGCGACATAGACATGTGACATGGTCATTTCTTAAATCCGACATGCGACATGGGGACCCCCCCACCAAGGGCCCCTAGACTCCAATTTCTGTGTGTTGGCTGTCAGTTGTCCAACAACATAATGCTTAAACTAACTTTATCTCCACTACAAACCTGTCTTAAAGTTCATCAATTCATGTTCAACAAACCACATGTTATACAAAGTACTATTAAATGGCTGATACCTAATGTCTGTTGTCTGAGTTGATAGAGGGAAATGTCTAAAGCATCAGTACCCTACCTGAATTGACTGATAGTGTCCTTAATTCAATACATACAGGAGTTGTGAGTCTGACAGGAGGTTATTGGGACAAGTACTTCCCAGTGGACACAGAACATTGAATCAACATTGCTAAGTGGTTGTCAACGCGGATTCAATGCTAATTCAACATAGATTCAACTCTGAACTAAATTTTGTGCCCACTGGGTTGGGGAGGTTATGGGAACTAGTCTGGGAGAAGGTTGTTAGGATGTTATTCCTCACACACCGCATCTGTCACTACTGTGGTGGACAGTGCTGACAACTCCACATCCTGTCCTGACCCATCCTCTGAATCCTGTCAGACTATTCCGCTCAAGAACCGCCAGCCAAATTGGACAATCAATGCCCACAGCAGGGGCATGATTGGGGAAAGTTGTGAGGTTTCCAACATTCATTTGTGTTCTGGAGTGAAATTATTTTGGAAAATGACTTGTTTTAAATGAAAATTGTCTCACATTTCTTCCCGAAATGTTTACACATTGCCAAGCCCTTATATGCCTATGGTATCCTGGCATGTTAAGTATCATTTTAGTATTGGATGCAAATGGAAAGCTTTTAAAACATCTAATTGTGCATTTGACTCTTTTAGATCATCAAAGCAGGCAACACTCAACATGTGTGCACCGTGTATGTTCTCTTAACTATCTATAAAATGCCCGGGTCTATCCATAAATAGTCTCAGTGTTTCATTTACATAAAATGATGCCTGAGTTGCATGTGCATTCATGCATCGAAATTCACAACAAAAAAACTTTCTCTTTCCCCACAGTGATTCCAAATTCTAACTGAACAACATAAAAACCTTTGTAGTGTATAAGAATAGAGAAGTGAGTTTTCTTGTGAAGCATTTAGGTTTTCTTTCAGCTGGTGGTTGATAGGTGGTGTAGAGGTATAGTTGGTAGTGGAAAGGAAACAAAGATAAGAAAACCCTGGAGAAGTTGTATACCAAGGTTATATACCTTTATTTTTAAATGGTTTGATGAAATATCAAGCCGGGTAGAGTACAGCACTGAGCCTCGTATCTCGCAAAAGGTGAATAACCAGCCCCCGTATTTCCTCAAACCTCCGTATTTCCTCAAAACTTCACTTCCGGCCGGGCATAAGGATGACTCCGCCAGCTGAGTCTGAGCCCCCAAGCTGGTCCGAGACGGTCGAGTGGTTAGCGTTCTTGCCTCCCATGCGCCGGACTCGGGTTCGATTCCCGGACGATGCATGACGTTTTGGTTGCGAATTCGTCGTCATGATACTTTTTTTTCATTGGCTTCGTTTGGGTGTTAAAATACACTATTTCAAATGGAAACAAAGCCTAAGCACTACAAAACATCCCATATTTACACGTACAATAGCTGAATTAGGCCCTACCCCTCCAGAACATTTGGTTAAGCCTCTCTCAGTTGGTACGGTAAAAATGGTCTCGAACTTAAACTTGACCTAGATTTTTCGGGCGACGATATATTTTTCGGCGATAAAGAATGATTCATACTTTTATCGTGTTGTTTTTCTAACAAAATAATACATTAAAATGAAAAATAAGGCCTAATTTGTACAAATAAAGACAATATAGGCGATCGAAGGGGGGGGACTATATTTTGGCGCAGGCGCACAGACCGGAAGTGTGTATCGAGCAAGCTGTCATGGCGGCGTTTGGTAACTTCGGACGTGATTGGGGACAATGCAGGTTAATAAATTGTCTTTTTCTCCTTTAATATGTGACAAATGCATTTAAAAATAAATACAGGATCAGTTTAAGTTCTGTATTTCCCCGACAGATTGACATTGAAAGGCCCCGTATTTCGTTGAAACCCTTTATACAGAACTTAAACAAATCCTGTATACTTATAACTAGAATGCTACAAGGATCCTTACCTGAGTACACATGGGACCTCTACTGTCATAGCCTTATAGTAATCAAATAAAACAGCTTCATCAACATCAATAATAACGAAGACATGGTACCTCAAGGTCAATGATGCCCCAATGCAGCACTGTACATCATGATGACCTATTGGGGAGTGTATCAACCCTGTAGTATTTGCATGATGTATGTATTCAGCAACAGCATATTACCTGCAAGGGCTGCATCCATGTATCATGTCTACAAGAGGTTAGCCGTTGGATCTTTTGTTGCTATGTGGCCCTTTTAGAAAGAGTAGGGAGTGGATATTTGAGGCCGTTTCATATTTTGCAGTTAAACAAGATTTTTGTTTTCATAATGTTTATATTACTGTTATAACAACATTTTCAGATGGATTGAAAAGGTTACACACATTTATAAACAGTCATTATGAACATTAATTCTATAACTGAAAAAATAATTTTAAACAATATTGCTCAGGAACAAAATCTATATCTATTAGGTGTTAAACAAGTTTAGTTCTGTTTTATTAAAAATATATTTGCTTTTATCATTATCATTTTTCAATAATGATAGGAACACCTAGGTATCTTAGAAAACCTAATTGCCAATGCCTACAATATTACCATTGAGGTTATCTATTGTGAGGAATACATTTTTCAAAAAAATCCAGAAGGCTTTTCTTAAATCAGGTATGAATCATGATCAATAGCAAAGGAATTTTACTTATAATCGAGCATCACTATGCAGTCCTTTCAAACGGTGCATTGTGTTTGACAGCTGCTCATAATTTCTCTTATATACTACCAGGCTACTTTAGTCCTTATAATTCATACTTTGGGAAGTCTCATTTAAAATTGTATGGATCCCAACAACCTGCCTCTGTAAAGCATGCCCTAATTGATTGCTGGTAGAAGAGTCGCCTCTTCAATTATTCACCTCAAGAAGAGAAATGAGACTGGGAATATCACATTGATGGACTTCACACCATTAATGACTGTGATCACTCAGGCTGTGAGGAGACATAAGAGGCAGTGAGTATGCATCTCATTAGGTGTGAAAGTGCTACATCCAACACCTGGTACGGCCACTCTGTGATAATGTTCTGCACATCAATCATTTTACCATCACTTATCAGAATTACTAGAGTAGAACTGTGACGTAAAACTAGGTATCAATATATATTTATTTATGATGTTGTAAATACCAAGCTACTGACAGTTTATGTGAATATATTTTTGCAAAGTGAACTGAAAAAATGAAGCAGAGTTCTATACTATTACAGTGCGGGTGCACTAAGGTCCATTTTCGCAGAACATGTCACATGTTTTAGCTTATATGAGTTTACAATGTACCCGAACAGGCTGCCATGTATTGTCAAGTTATGAATATTCTTATTTGATATATCTTTTTTGTTTTCTTTATTTTATTCATTATTAGCAGTGCTAAAAGTATAGGATACAGGTTTTACACTGTACATGGCGGGGCTGAGCCCTCTTGTAGAAATTGAGCAAACTGGGGTTTGGGGAGTTGACAAAATTCCCTGGTAGAAAACGTGTGGGAGGGGGTGCTGTTTCTATGCTTAGGAAAAAAACAATCTTCATTCCCTTATAGGCCTATATGGAGCGAGTTAAGCCAGCACTGTACTAGATGGTGCCACAGTCTACCTACAATCCCATGTACAGCGCTGCCGCCTCAAGTGGATAGATGACCGGGGACTAGGAGTGTCAGACCTTTACATACACTATACAATGGCAGCAGGACTCAGTTACAGCCTGTGCCTCAGACCCCTAGTCCTAATTGACTAGGGTACACCCTTAGTCGTCTTTCTCACTGAGTGACCAAGCAGAGTCAGCTGATGGGTGCGAGAGGAAGATGGACAGCTGGAGGTTGAATTCCTGACACAGTGCAAATGTTGTGATATATTAATTTTAAAATGCTGTATTATATCAAACATTGTATTCTAGAGTATTATTATTGAGATGCGGACATTCCTCTTAAGCAGAATGTCTAAGAAGTGTCACGGATAATTCATGGGTAAGAATTAATAATTGGAATAGTTGGTACAGCAAGAATATTTTTGAGAACATAATTGTATGGAAGTTGTTTGAACCTGTATATGAATAATATACATGATAGAATGCCCTTGACATAAGAAGCAGAAAGATATATATTCCGTATTGTCCGGCGGTACACCACCAGTCTGAGTGGGATAGCATGTGTGGACTTGACCCAGGGTTCAAGGGTGCTGCACTTGTGTATGCCTAAGTCGCATGCATACATCTGTTACCCTGAAGTTGGTGGTGCAGGTTGGACACCTTGTCTTGCTCCCTGGAGAATCTTACATAAGGTACAATCATCAGCTGCCTAGAATAATCATGTGCTTTATTCAGGGTTAAAAGTTATTAGATATTGCTGTCATACATCAATCTGTCCTGACACAGTGGCAGCCCAGGTTAATAGTATGGAGCTAGGGCTGGTGACATTACTTACAGTGTTATCTGACCCCAGACTGCAGCTGGCTGAGGGGACATGAGCAGCATGATACTGGTCATGTGGAAGTAAATGGCGCCATCTACCGAGTCATATGGTATTCTGGTCTACATTAAAGGGAGTTCTGGCTGCTGATTGGGATATATTTCAGATGAAACAAAAATCGCTAAATTGTGAAAAAATCCACAGGTGTTCCCAAGTACCCTTTAGATAGAATAGTACATGTAGTTGTATGCTATATAAAGGTTTGGGGAATTTCTGAGGCATGCAAAAACTGATGTGGCCAAAGGTCGATTTTAGGCCCAAAACAGGGCAAAATGGGACTACCTGTACATAAAAGTGACGTTCTTGAGTTTTTCACGGTCAACTCTTTTATTCAGGCTGAGACATTGTGTGTGAGGGATCGTTTAACTAGACTAGGGCTAACACTATGGCCAACAAATTTTGTAGATGGCTAATTTTTTGTATTATGCTATATAGAAACATAGAGGAATAATAATTGCTTCCTCGTGACCAGTATACTGTCAAGATGTTCCACACTGACCACAAGGGCCCATTACTCAATGGGAATTCTATGATTCTCAAATATTATTGGGGTAAAATTTATCTGCTGTTGCCCTATGGTATTAGATAAATAGGAACCTCTAACAATGTGTAAGGCTGCTAAAATATAGGTGAATTTTTCAGAGAGGTCACCAGCTATAAGGGAAGTTATAGACCAGGGTCCATATAACATATAAGCCGACAAAAATATTTCTGTTTTTGAGAGTTGGACACAAAACATGACTGTCTGCATGCCTATAGCTAAACATGCAGTACATGGAAAATCTAAATGCCCCGGCCCTTAGTCTGAAGTAGCTATCCCAGGTTGGTCATAGGCACATTGATCGGGCATGACCAAGTGCTAATAAAAAATTACTGAGGCATAAGAATGTATGACTTATGCCTTACTCAAAAGGCCTACGACTCATTGACATGGAGAAGACTAAGGGGAGTCGGTCAGTACTGACCAACTTAATAATATTAACTAACCTAGGTTGATTGTATACGGAGCCAAAGGAAATAACTGTTAGCCTACAGAGACTGCAAGATTGGTCGTATAGGGAGCCATAGAATATCAGTGCACCAATGAAGCAGAGGATCCTATGATGAGGGGAGGATGTGATTCAGGTGTCCTGTTACTTGTTGGCAATGGGAGACCAGCTTCAGTATACATGAGGTAATGTGAGACCGTCTGCAGCTGCACAGTAGCAGCACGCCAATTTATCTCCGGACGGACCTTTGGGGACTACCTTTACTTTCTGCACAGAAATAGAATGCTTGAATGCATACAACATGAAATATACCCTGCACTCTAAAGAAAAAGAGATGCACAAATAGCATCCACGAGGCACAAGTTGCACCCTGCTATGATGTGCAATGCTCTAAAAGCTGCCTCAAGGATAACGACCAGGGTATCATAGCTAGATGGTGATGACATGCGCCAAAAGCCTCTGAACCTGGCGATGATAACAGGCAATGAGAGCAGAGAGTAAAGAGTGGCCACAGGGCCATAGACAGGGGGAAGTATAGGCTTAGGGGGACCCAATGTAGCAGCAGTAAATGTAGAGGTTCAGTCAGCCAGAAGAGGTCAATTTGGAGGGGCATTAGGGTGAAAGTACATGGGAGAAAAAAAAGGGGCTGACTGATAAGCACTAGGTTCTGTACATAGACCTAAGTCATAGGTCTGTGGTTGGTTAAGGGCAGACACAAAACAGTGTCCTGTAGAATAACAGAATGTCAAGTCAGATATCACATGTGCCTTTTTGTTTAAGGGGTGAATGAGGCTGAGACAATACCACTAGGTAACAGGTGTTGCAGTACATTAAGCAGTTATGTATTTGGCAGAGCTCTATTCAGCAGATACTATCAAAATCAGCAATCATTGGTTAATATTTTGCAACCTAAGATATCAATAAAGGCTTTGCAGAAATTCCTGCTCGGGCAAACGTTTTCTATGACTTTTCATTGTAAGTTTCACAACAATTTTTGCCATTGCTACAACTAAAGTCAAATAGGTGAGTGCGAGGTAGATAAGTATGGTAATTTGGATTAAGGTCTAAATCGAAGTGTGAGACTAACTCTAATGATCAGGGATGGGTTCTTAAGATGCTGCTATTCAAAAGAGCTGGGTTGGCATAGTTGAGAGAGTGGCACCCAGTCTTGGCGAACCCAGCTCCTGGTTGACATTTGATCTATATTTTATGGACCACTTTGTCTCCTCAGAGCTGGCATCCAAAGATGGGCAACATTCTCAGATCTACGCCACCCCTATAACACTCCCCAATTCCAGCCCTGATAATCACACCTAACCTGACAACCTAAAAGGAACCCCCTGGTAGTCAATTTGCTCTGAATTCCCTGCAGAGGTTCCACTGCAAGCCCATGTTCCAGATACTAGTGATATATAACATATGCTCCATGCCCATATGAGCAATCATTTACATGTCTGGGGTTAGGCGTTTTTTTATGCAATTTTGAAGAAATTTCCGGTCAATTTAAGGGTCTTCGGAGAGGCTGGCTAGTACGTTCATGTTAAAAAAGAAAGTTTAAAAGAAAATCCGACCTACCGACCTTACATTTTCTTGCCATGTTACCTGAAACAAAACTAGTTTTTTGGTCTGAGGGGATAGTGGAGGCAGGGGTAGATAGAGACAGGGGTAGCTATAGGTAGGGAGAGGGCAGCATCAGAATGGCTCCCATGGTGTTGTCCTCACTAGTATAACCAAAGTTCAGTGCCCTGTTACTACGTGTACACTCAAAAAGTAAACTTGTCTCCAGACTCTTCCAAGTGACGGGCATAAAATAAACCAGTCAAAAACTTGTCTAAGTGACAAGGAAGCGGGTCTTCTAGTTGGAGATAGAAGACCCACTTGGCATGTGCCAGCCCAAAACCTGACATTTGCCAGCTCCAGATTATATTTGTGGAATGGTAACCTGATAAGTCAGACAAGTTTTGACTCTTTAATTTTATGATAGTCACTTCGACGAGTCTGGAGACAAGTTTATGTTTTCAGTGTAGAGGGTGTAATGTATATATACTCCTAGTTAGTGTGGTGATCAATTGCCTGTCAAACCTAAGGATGGATGCCGCTCCTGCATTGTTGCCCCATCCCTACCCCCTCACTCCATGCAGTAACAGCGGAATGTATCTGAACCTTGTAACAGGAATGGCAGCTTAACATCAAACATAACTTGTGTTTATAGTATAAAATAAAATGTGGGCTACACTAGAACAAAGAAGATTTATCTCTTGATACAGGAATATTAGAGAGTTTACATAATAGATCTGATATCACTCAATGTGTCAAATCGATGAAGCCAAATTTATTGAAATATTGCTTTGACACATGTGAAATAGAACAGGTTGTCTTTCTAACATTAGCTGGTTTTCAGTGTTTTGTAACACATAACAGACACATACTTGTAAGCTGAGGCCTATCACAAACATGCAGGTGCTCAGAGACTTGACACTAGCACCACTAAGACACCCATCTCCAGGGGATAAGCCCAACTGCCACATTGGATACACCACATTCAAAGGACAGGGGATCAATTGACTGGTGTGCAGAAGGAAGATAAGGAGACACTAGGAGGGGAGGGGAGAAGTAGGGATTTGGGGTATTATGGGAGGGAAGGTGTAGGCTAGAAAGCAGATATATTCAGTACAGCTGTTCATCATTGCTGACATGTAATGTCTAGAGAAGGGAATGGCCATCTTATAGTGAATTTCTAGCTGGAATGATAACATTGTTTATTTCTTCTTTATCATCTGGTAATCCTTACTGGTTTTGTGTAACCCACTGTGTGCAATCAGTACCTTACAGAGCTCTGGCATCAATCCTCTCTCTCTGAGACTAAAATTAAGTATAATCATACCCCTTTCCCAGGCAAGAACATCAATCTTGTTTATTTACTCGAGTAAGAAATTAAAACTTACTTAAGAAAAAGGTTTTCTAGAAAAAAGGTCCATTCCGTAAGAAAGATTTTCTTATTTGAGAAATATGTCAGGAAATATCATCTTGATTCAAGTATAAAATACTTTATTTAAGAATTTCTTTCTTGTTTGTTTTTCTTGTTTGTTTTTCTTACTCTAAGTATATTAAACTCAACCATGCTTTCAAGTAAAATTTTGTTATCCTACAGACAAACTTGTTTTAAGTTTATTTTACTTAAAACAAGGAATATTTTCTGAAAATGAGAAAATTATTTTTGGCTGTGGATGTCTGTAAGTTGGAGGAGATTGGTAGTGAATTAGCCATTAGGATGGTTTAGGGAGGAGTTCAATGTACCAGCTTTAATGTTATCGTCACAGAGTAAAACTGCTTCCACAGCCAACCTATTTTATTAAAATAATGCAGTAAGGAAATTTATTACATGGTGGCATGGCCTTTCCTATGCTAAGCCTATGGGATCTCTGTACTCCATGGCCCTATTGAGTATGGTGTACTCCATGGCCTCAAAGTTTGTTGATTTTCTTCATTTTAAGACAGTAGGGCCATGTAATAAACACAATACCCCACTTATTAACATAAATGCACAACATACATCACTCATTGAAGCTGGGTGATATCACACTCAACCTTCGGCATTGTGTGAAATGACCCAGCTTCAACTCGTGAAGTATGATGTGCTTGGAGTGGCGTTGTCTATATCCTCCTTTCAGTCCGCCACACTCACCTTGCCTCGTCGATTTACAATACCTTACAATGAGGTCCCACTGGAGGAAAGCGTGACATAATTCAAGGAGTATTATTACATTAGAGTTATTTATCAGATAAATTCGTTGTAAATTCAAAACCCAAGCTCTATTATTTCCATCTAATTTTTGTAGTTTATATGTGAATAGAAGTGATATATAACATATACCATCATACTGAACTTACATCCATACCTATGTATTAACCATCAAGTATGAATCGCCAATTGCATTGCTGTGCAGACCATAGAGGCAAATCTGAAGGTCAATTGTCTGAGCAATTCTGGACAGCATCATGCGTAGTATTGATGCTTGCAGGCAGGAGGGCAGAACAGATTAATTAACTGTATATAAATAATTATGTTAAATTAGTGTTGTGAACAAGACTGGAATTGTTTCGTGGTCAAATTGGGTTTCATTCGGTACAAATTGATTAATGGGATATTGTTTCTGGTGTTACAAGGTGAGTATCAGTAGTGCTCAGAAAATAAATGACATAAAAAAGGGGCTCTGATTATAAGATGCATACACTGACAATTAGAATGATAAATGTAGGGAATACTGATACCCCCTGCCTCCACCATGCAGAGGCCACGGGTGCAGATATTGAGCACTGTGCTGCCCTCCAGGGACGCAACCTTACACTACAGTCCATAGATCACCTGCAGCAAGCTGTATAGGTGGAGGGTGGAGGGGTTTGTATGGTGGCGATGTTGTACACTGATATTCCTAGGCTCCCTATACGACCAATCTCTCAGTCACTAGTGCCTAACCTAGTTAGTCATTATTTGGCTCCCTATACAACCAACCTAGGTAAGTTATTATTGTCGGGTTGGTCAGTACTGGTCATCACAGTATCTTACAGGTGGCACCAACTAGTGGTACACAAATACAACACACTAAAGATGAACCCAGGTTAGCCACTACTGACTGACCCCTCAGTCATTTTTGAATATAACTTTGCCATTATGACTAACACACATATGACAAACCTAGGATAGTCTGTACAGACTAACCCTTTCAACTTATGGATTTTCAGTGTATCAGGGTTGACAGAACGTGAGTGGGAAGGAAGGTGGGTAGTGGAGTGAGGATGCAGGGGGAGTATCATAGTACTGTAAGCTATATTTGGATTGTGACATGAGAGGAGGCTTAGGTTAGGATGGGAGCTAATGCACATAAGGAGGTTGAGAGATGGAAGAGGCTGGATATAAACCCCATCAAATGGCAAGTTAGCCTATACTGTGGTGCAGTAGATGGACGGTGGGTTGGTGATTATTAGGATTTGGGTGTTGCAGAAGGGGGTTTTATCCCTTATAATCCTATAACCCCACTGTTTGGGATTCGTACCACAACTATACTGCTGGTAAGGACCGTTCCCTCTTGGTAGAAGGTGCCTGCGAATTAACCATGGGGCAGAGACATGATGTAATACACTTAATATAACATGCTGCAGGGAACATCATGTCCCCATCATGGATAGATCCATGTGAGAGCTGACAGCTGCAACCAGTGCTCCACCTAATTATACAAAAAAGGACAGTGGATGGATTGTAGTTCTTTTTTATAGAAAGACTTGTGGACAGCCCTCCAGTTGAATATGATCAATTGTCTTCAGAATATACATGTGTCTATTTTAGAATTGGAAGGTGAGGTTAAATGATAGATTACTTCAGACCTCTATTGTGACCATCTATCAGATTTCATTCAATTAAATTTGTAGTGTAATCGATGGTTTTATCCTCGGTGATATAGTGATCTGAAGCCAAAGTGATTCATGGAGACACAGTTTGGTCTCATATCAAACACATGGCTTTACCTTTTTTAATTTTAGTCCAGAGCAGCTGCAAATATACGACATATAGAGGTCTGCTGAGATACTTCTGTAGGGGTTTTGTAACTTTTAACAAATTATCTTACACAAAACTATTGATTAACCCTCAGGAGTAGGGCCTGTAATCCCCTCCCAGACACTGAGAATCTTATGAATTCCTATCTACACCTTTGTTGATGTGTCCAATAAAGGAGACAGATTGGTGGGAATAGAGTAGAGTCTGAACTACTGACTAAGTTCAGTAGATTGAGGATCTGTGGACTGCCACATAATAATACTTTGCATGGCAGAAAGCCAGGTCATATTAAAGTGGCCAGGTTAGTAGTGGAAGTCCTATTCCCCACCCAGGTCATGACCTGGCCATTACCCCCTGACTTCCCCTCCCAACTTTCCCCAGCATTACCTATACTAGCATCACCTGCAACACTTACAGCACTTTGTGCGGTCTAGGGCCTTTTAGTGGTAGAAAATCACATCCTATACATACATATTTACTAAGCTAGCTGGAAAATGACCAGGGAGAATAGTGGTAAAAGCCACTTGCATTCATGAGATATGATTTATGGTATTAAATAATTGGAGGGCACATTGTTGTGTCTACAACATACATTAGGGTAAGTAGAAATAGTATTATGAATTATTTCTCATGCAGGCATGAATTGTCTCCCTGAGCTTCAGCAGAAGCTGTGTGGTTGGCATTTTAGTCAGTATCAGACATAAAAAAACGTTTATTTTTGTGTAGATAATAATGAGCAGCGATCCATAGGTAAACTGAAATACACATTGTGTGACCATAGCTATTGTATACAGAAAGGTGCATTAGTATTCGTTATACACTGATATTCCTAGGCTCCCTATACGCCCAACCCCTCAGTCACTAGTGCCTAACCTAGTTAGTCATTTTTTGGCTCCCTATACGACCAACCTAGATTAGTTATTATTGTCAGGCTGGTCACTACTGACCGACCCACCTTAGTCTTTTTAGTTCCAGGGGGAGCCACTGAGCGGTCATCACAGTATCTTACAGGTGGCACCAACTAGTGGTATACAAATACAACACACCAATGATGGACCTATAGTGACTGACCCCTTGGTCATTTTTGAATAAAACTTTGCCATTGTGACTAACACTCATATGACCAACCTAGGTTAGTCTGTACTGACTAACCCTTTCAACCGATGGATTTTCAGTGTAGGGACACTGATCATTAGTCACATTACTAACAGCAGCTACAGAATGGGAGCACCACCTGCTAATATAATAGGGCCATCATGTAACAACATGAAATCTGTATTCAGCCCTGGACATATACACTGTCTTCTTATATGATGGGCAGGCCCTATGAAGGACTATTAACAAATCTGTCTTCAGGATTACTAAAATACTATATAAATTTATTCATGTAAATGTGATAATGCTGTTTCCCAGGTACCCAGTATGGCGGCTCCTTTCTCTAGGAGGACCATTCCAGTCCCCAATCTGCACCCCAATATCTGCTGACAAAGAGGAAGGCACCAATCAGATCCTGCCTCAGGTAGACTCCGTACGACATGCATTCCTGGAACGCGTTCCAGGAATTTCAATTGATGGAGTTGCCTGCCCTCATCCGCCAGAATACAGTTCATGTGTGTGATGGTTGTCAGCTGTGTGGGCGCACTGTCCCCAAACTAACCGTACCTTCACTACAAGCTTGTCTTAAAGTTAGGGCTACACAAAAAGGACCTCCTCCAATCCGTGTTTATCTGTATATAGGTATTACACTATATCTAAGATTTGCGTAAAGGGCAGCTGTTTGTGAAGTTATTTCTCTCAACCACATTTTAAACAAATATGGTTTACAGTCTTGAAATATGTTAAAACTGTTTGCTACCCTAATTTATTTACAACAAACCAACCGATCATCTCAATTACTTTCCTTTTTACCTTTGTTAACTATGACCCACTCATGCATCAGTTACTATATCTAAGCTAAATCTAGACATACTTACTCACTCTATCATAGACAGGCACCACGATATCCAACTTCGAATCGTTGGCTATCTGAATTGCTACTGACAAAGATATCATGACATGCAACATACATTTTTTAGTATAGGGTGTCATCGAAAAGCTTTTGAAATATAATGATTATACATGTTTGAAGCATGTACTTGCCTGTATGAATCATCAAAGTACTTTACTCGTCTCTTGGACCCAAACCCTTTTGTACGTACACAGAGTGTGCGTCCTTTCAACTATGTATATAAAACCTGTGTTTTTCATCTATAGCAAATGATGCCTGAGCAGCATGTTCCTTTTGAATCAAGATTCACAAGAACAACTCCATCTTTCCTCCACTTTTCACTTCCAATATTCTGACTGAAGAAGGCTACAACATCTCAGGAAAACCTTTGTAGTTGATAAAAGAAAAAGTAGTGAATTTTCTTTGTGTGAAGCCTTTTTGTTACTTGTGGCCTGGTCAGGGGATAGTTGTGGTGGTGGGTGGTGGTGGTGCATGAGAAGACCCTGGAGGAAATTTATTTGAAGGTTAGCTATATAACAGAAATGCCACATAGGTCCTTACCAGAGCCCACAGGCCTGAGAGCAGACATGGGAACCAAGACTGTTCTCCAGCACATTGTGGATGTAGTTTGTAGCAGATGGGAACTAGGAGCGCACTGCATTGTACTGCATAGTCAGAATATTATATATAATAAAGTGCAAGCATTATAGTAAAACTCTTATTTTGTTCATTAAAGATGACATGATGCTCATGGTTAATGTTCACTTGTTGTCATTATGTGTCAATACAATACTGTATGCACCAACAGGGATGCATCTATTAGTTATACAGGATATTAAATTACAATCAATGCCTAGTTTTCTGAGGAATGGTCCTTACTACTGGCAACCATTCAGCAATCATTTTATATACAACCACACTACCTTGGATCCCAATAATCCTACGAGGCATCTGCTCTACATGATTGTGGGTACTAGAGAAGTATTTTCCATTATTTACCCACCAAAAGGAAGGGAGAGTGTGAACATCACGTTGATGTACTTCACACCATTTAATAACTGTGATCACTCAGGGTGTGAAGCGGATTTCAAAGTTTTAATAGAATATTATTAGGTTTCTACTGTCATCTGTTCGGCGCATATCCCAGTTTATGTCACATGCATGCCTTGCACCTCCCCCTTATCATTATGCCCCCTTCATGTGATGGCAAACAAAGGAAGACAGAAGACCAATGAAGGCTATTTAGATGTGTACGGACCACAGGAAACCAGGCACTAATCGAATGCTGGTAATGTGTCAAATTGGGTAACAAATGCCAAATTGAATTCTAGTCAAATGCTGATATGAATACAAATGACGTAGGCAGTGGTAACCTCCCAGGTACAGAGCATGCCTCCGCACCTCAAGGTCCAAGACCTTACTAACTAAGTTACTTCTGGAAGACGCCTCTCTTACCATGTGACCAAGCAGAGGCAGCTGATGGGAGAGGGAATAAGGTGGCCATGCTGGGTTGTCTGACTGAAAACAGGTCCAGAGTTTAACCCCTGCTAGTAACCTGGTAATGAAAGGCATAATGTGGCATGATCTGCGAAAAGGGCCCTTAGTGCAGGGTTCATTAAGGTCCCTTTTCCCAGCTATGGGCATAAAACCTGATTCATACACATATATTATATTTCTTTGTTATTTACCAATGATAATATTATTTTCTCCTTTTTGTAAGATACGCTGTTTTATAGATATTGGTGGTAATGATTTTTCTTTTTTGCAAAAGCTGCATATAAATTAAGCCTGAAATAGTAATTTAGAACAGCAAAGCATTTCTTATACAGCAATTATCAAGGCATCAAATACTAATTCACTCGGCTTATTTTAGTTGGGGAATTATGAACTTAAAACATGTGGGTGGAGGTATGGGTGATGGTGGTGAAGCAAACAGAAAAAATTATTCGATAAATGTCACTCTTGAAGAAGTGCTCTTGAACTGTTGGTAACATGTTTTTTTATACCAATACTGACAGACCACAGAGAACAATATATTCTGTATTGCACCCTACCTAATGTAAACCAGGAAAATGCATGAAATATTAGGAATACTATGAGTTTTAGTAAAATGTCACAAACACAACTTGATTCTGTAGTGTAACTCTTCAGACATGCAAATTTGTAATTCAGTTTCCTGCACACACGCTCACCCTTTCATCTCGATTGATTTGCTTTCATTCCAGACAACAGTATATTTGGTGTGGCTCGGTGGAACGGATAGTGACACAGAAGCACTCTACAGTGTGAGTCATGTAGCATGTGTGGATCAGACCCAGGGTTCGGTGCTGCTGCTTTTATGCATGCCCTTGCTGTATGTACAGCAATACCTAGCCTATCCTTTAGCGTTGGTGTACACTCAATCAGTAAACTTGTCTTTAGACTCTTCCAAGTGATGGTCATAAAATAAACGAGTCAAAAACTTGTCTAATTGACAAGGAAGCGGGTCTTCTAGCTGGAGGTAGAAGACACACTTGGCATATGCCAGCCCAAAACCCGACATTTGCCAGCTCCAGATTCTAATTGTGGGATGGTAACCTGATAGGTTAGACAACTTTTGACCCGTTTATTTTTATGATAGTCACTTCGACAAGTCTGGAGACAAGTTTACTTTTTCAGTGTGCTTCTATGTATGCCTCTGCTGCATGTACAGCCATACCTAACCTATCCTTTAGCGTTGGTGTAGATGAACACATTTACATATACCTTCAGCACTGACGTGCCTACATTGAATACACCACATTCAAATGGTAGGGGATTAATTATGCAGTGTGTGATACAAAGACAAGTAAATAATAGGAAGGAATTGGGGAATTGGGATTTCGGAGTATTGTGGTAGGTGATGAGTAACTAAGGAGAGGATCTATTCAATACAAATTGCATTTTTTTTAGACCGAAAATAAACAGAATCATTTCCCCATTTATGTGGGCTAAGCTGTAACAGGATCAGAGAAGAAAGAGGTATTGCATTCTGTGGCAATTATGACAGTTAAGGGAAGCAGCTAAATACCATCACAACTTTACCATAATACAAGACATCTGATTCTTGCTTAGATATTATCAAATATGCATAGGCCACAGGGTGAGCCACCAGAATGTGAAGTTCCGTTCCAATGAAAGGGGCACTAAATTTTGAAGGTGGTTTCATATAGCTATTGCCCCTACCAATCTGAGAAAAAAAGTTCTCCGCGTAAAATTGCACCGTTTGCGTGTAGGGCAAGGTCAAAGGTCAAGGTCATTCAAAAATAGGGCTAGGCCAGAAAATTTACTTATTTTTGAACTGCTCTGTTAATATCAACAGGGCGGGTCCAAAATTTTATGTCAAGGTAGGTTAATGTAAGACCTTTATCCATGAGAAATTAAAATGACCTCCGCCAAGGTCAAGGTCACTATTTTCAAGGTCAAATATTGAAATATGGCCCAAAATAGCTATCATCCTTGGTTTCAATAGCTCTGGTGATCAGGAATATCACCATAAGTATGACCTATGCTGCTCAAATGATGAGGAGATGTCATAGGGACAATTTCTACTTGAAATTCCCAAGAAATGGCTCCCGTTTCCATGGCAACCAGTACCTATTTCTATGTTTGATATAATAAATAGCTGCAATGAGAAAAAACGCTTGATGACCACTAGCGCTTAATTTGTATTAAATCATCTAGATATCTGGCATGGATATAGAACATGAAGACTGCCTTCTATTAATTCCTTAATATGACCTCTATCAAGGTCAAGGTCATAGGAGCAAGGTCAAATATAGGAATGTCTGTCTTTTTGGCCATGTTTGCTATATATAGACGTAATCCAGTAAGAGTACAATGATGTCTATGAGTATTATTTTTTGGGCATTGTGTTTTTGTATAGCCAATGACCCTATTAAACATAGGCAAAAAGTTCTCCACTCAAGGTCATGTAGTTTTCTTGCAGGATGAGGTCAAAGGTCAAGGTCACTCAAAAAGCAAAACGAGAGTTACGCCAAAAAACATACTCATCTTTGAACTGCCCTTTTAATATTAACTAGAAGGGGCTATACCTATATGTCAAGATAGAGTTGTATAAGACCTTTGTCCATGAGAAATTAAAATGACCTCGGCCAAGGTCAAGGTTACTTTTTTCAAGGTCAAATATTGAAATATGGCCCAAAATAGCCATCATCCTTGGTTTCAATAGCTCTGGTGATCAGGAATATCATCATAAGTATGACCTATGCTGCTCAAATGATGAGGAGATGTCATAGGGACAATTTCTACTTGAAATTCCCAAGAAATGGCTCCCGTTTCCATGGCAACCAGTACCTATTTCTATGTTTGATATAATAATTAGCTGCAATGAGAAAAAGCTCATGATGACCTCTAGAGCTTAATTTGTATCAAATCATCTAGATATCTGGCATGGATATAGAACATGAAGACTGCCTTCTATTAATTCCTTAATATGACCTCTATCAAGGTCAAGGTCATAGGAGCAAGGTCAAATATAGGAATTTCTGTCTTTTTGGCCATGTTTGCTATATATATACGTAATCCAGTAAGAGTACAATGATGTCTATGAGTATTATTTTTTGGGCATTGTGTTTTTGTATAGCCAATGGCCCTAATAAAGCTTCTCCACTCAAGGTCATGTAGTTTTCTTGCAGGATGAGGTCAAAGGTCAAGGTCACTCAAAAAGCAAAACGAGAGTTACGCCAGAAAACATACTCATCTTTGAACTGTCCTTTCAATATTAACTAGAAGGGGCTATACCTATATGTCAAGATAGAGTTGTATAAGACCTTTGTCCATGAGAAATTAAAACTACCTTGGCCAAGGTCAAGGTCACTTTTTTCAAGGTCTAATATTGAAATATGGCCTAAAATAGCTATTATCCTTGGTTTCAATAGCTCTGGTGATCAGGAATATCATCATAAGTTTAACATATGCTGCTTAAATGATAATGAGATGTCATAGAAACAAATTTTTTGGAATTCTTAAGAAATAGCTGCTGTTTCTATGGCAACTGGTAACAGGTACAGGAATTTCTGCATTTATGGCCATGTTTGCTTTATTTAGACGTAATCAACTAAGAATGCAATGTTGTTCATGGGCAATATTTCTGTTTAGGTATTTGTGTTTTTGTATAGCTATTCCCAGTAAACAAATAACTTTATACACCATTTTATAACGTTATATAACGTTATTTTAACGTTTTTCAAAGGCTCTTTATTATGGCATGACGTTATGTAAAGTTTGAAACGTTATTTTGATGTAAAATAACATTTCTTTGCTAGCTGGGTTGGCCCTAAGAACCATAAGCCAAAAGTTCTCCGCTCATGGTCATGTAGTTTTCTTGCAGGATGAGGTTTAAGGTCAAGGTCACTCAAAAAGAGAGTCAAGCCATGATCACATGTCAAGATAGAGTTAAATAAGAAATTGAAATGACCTTGGCCAAAGTCAAGGTCACTCTTTACAAGGTCAGATCTTGGAAAACTGTTTCCTATTATTCTATGTTTCAATAACTCAGCTGACCTGGAAAATCAACATTAGTATAAACACTTATGTTAAGCTGATACTGAAAAGACTATTTTCACATGGAATTTGTGAGAATTGTCTGCTGTTTCCATGGTAACCTGCAGTTAAATCAATGATTGAAATGAACAAAGTCAGCATTGCGACTTCTAGAGGTCAATTTTCGTATGGATATATAGAACATAATGACTGCCTTCTAATAACTTCTTAATAAGACCTTTAGAAACCATAGAAGCAAGGTCAAATGTAGGAATTTCAGCTTTTCCTGGCAATAATTGCTGTGTTTAGACATGATCCAGTAAGAATGGAATCTTGTGTATGGGCACTACTTTCTGAAAGTGCTTTTGTATTAGTTCAAAAGTTCTTCACTTTTGGCCACCACCCAGTAAACACAACAGCATTAGTCAGACGTAAATCTATGTTGATTTTTGGTCTATGCTACGTAATTTGAGAAGGTTTGTGAACGTTAAAACTGCATGAACGCGGAAGATTTGTTGAAGAGCTGTAATATTCTCTCCATAATTGATAGTGCTGCCACCTAGTGTGACACAGAGGAGTCATCTACCCAATTGAAGCTGAAAAAGTATGTCTTTTAACATAGATCTACGTCTACAAACCTTCCAAAATTACCAGTCTCAAACCTTTGGTTTGAAAACTACCTAGAGAAACCTCTGAGCTACGTTGGATTACATAGGGTGTTTACTGGGCAGGAGGCATCAGAATGGCAGTATAGTGGAAAATAGACCTAAAAGTGCTTTGTGTGGAGAATACAGTAGTCTTCTGAATTTTTTTTCATATTTGATGCTAATACTCTTAGTTAGGAATGTGAATGGAACTTTTTCTAGGGACATCCTAAATGGAACATTTTGGTTCTCATTTCTTGGGAATTATATCAATTATTCAAAAACTGAAAACAGACCTAGAAAAATCCTCCTAGAACCAAATCTACACGAAAAGTCACACCTTTTCAGGGTATTTTTCAATCTAATTTAGTAGTTTTTATGGGACAGGGTGCATTTACAGCTAATTTTCAGTTTTACATAACAACCCATCTTTGAGATATGATTTCCACCATACTACAAGTAGTATCTTGGCTTATGATATCTCATGTTAAAGATCTTGACACAAACTTTGATTATCAATTCCCCCCTAGATACCCCTTTCCACTTACCTGGATGTCAAGATAGAATGATACACTTACATACAAGTTAAATTAAAATAACCTAGACCAATTTCAAGGCCACTCTTTTTAAGTCAAATGCTGTGAAAGAACTGACAAAAGCTGCCATAGTGCTTTATTTCAGTAGCTTCAATGATTAGGAATATCACTGCCTTTCATGCTCAGTAGATGATAGGTTATATGGATAATCTCTGTATGAAATCTGTAAGAAATGGCAACTGTTTCCATGGTAAGGAGTAATAATTCATAAAATCGTAATATGTGTAATGGATTTTTTGCTTCCATGTAGTTATGATGCGTAGGATAGGACTTATTTCTCTCTATTTCTAAAATATAAATTTCCTTCTAATACACCTCAGGCTGTGTCTCAAGAGATTGGGCAGAAGAATATATTGGTGCTGTAAAAGTTAATATATAATTTAAAGGATAAAACGAGGGAAATCCATGACTACCTGTTTTGGTGAAGCCTACCCCTTGAGTACAATGTAAGCTATATCAAGAGAATTTTGAACATGACCCTGTGTGCAGAGAATTTGAATTTTCTATTTATCAACAATTTACACATAGATCTAATGGAAAATGACATTGGGTGAGGGGGGCACTGGCCTGTATTAAGTGATTATGGAGCAGCAGCCTGTCATTTTGTTACAACTTGTTACAAGGGGGGAGGGTGGGGGGAGTCAAATTAAGTGGCCAAAATTGTGTTACATAAGAGGAGTGGGTATGTACAGATGTGCTGGATCAAATTTAGATATCTATTGAGCAAGGTTTAAGGTACCCGAGTTTTGGTCAATCCCATAAGCCATCCTGTTAATCTGATTATGGGGACTTTAGTACTGTATCATAGAATCAAAAACTTGCATGTAAACCGCACCCTGACTCTGGGCCAATCCTATAAGCTCCAATGCTGATCTGACTTGCATACTATCAACAGCTTCTATTCTTGCAATTACAGCAGCTATTTGTGGCCATATTTCAATATTTAACCTTGAGAAAACTGAATCACTTTGATCTTGGCCAAGGTCATATTAATTTCTCATGAACAAAGGTCTTATACAACGTGTATCTCTTCGGAGTTTTTCGAGAATAAAGTCATTGTTATTGTAATCTTGATGAGCCCTACCTTGTTGATGTTGAAAGAGCAGTTGCAATTACAGAAGTATGCTTTCTGGTATGACTCTCCCTCTCTTTGACCTCATCATGCAAGGAAAGTACATGACTTTGAGTGGAGAACTTTTGGCCTACGGTTCTTAGGGCCATTAGCTATACAAAAGCACAATGCCCGAAAAAAAATGCCAATGAATAACATTGTATACTACTGGATTATGTCTAAATGTAGCAAAAATGGCCAAAAATGCAGAAATTCCTGTATTTTACCTTGCTCCTATGACCTTGACCTTAGTAAAGGAATTCATATAAGGCAGTCATCATGCTCTATATCCATGCCAGATATTTACATGATTAAATGCAAATTAAGCTCTAGGGATCACCATGAGTAAAGCTATTTGTCATGTCAAACATTAAAAAAGTTATCAGTTGCCATGGAAACGGCAGCTATTTCTTAAGAATTTCAAGTTGAAATTGTCCCTATGACATCTCCTCATCATTTGAGCAGCATAGGTCATACTTATGATGATATTCCTGATCACCAGAGCTATTGAAACCAAGGATGATAGCTATTTTGGGCCATATTTCAATATTTGACCTTGAAAATAGTGACCTTGACCTTGGCGGAGGTCATTTTAATTTCTCATGGACAAAGGTCTTATACAACTCTATCTTGACATGTAAGTATAGCCCCTTCTAGTTAATATTGAAAGGGCAGTTCAAAGATGAGTATGTTTTCTGGCCGAACTCTCTTTTTGCTTTTTGAGTGACCTTGACCTTTGACCTCATCCTGCAAGAAAACTACATGACCTTGAGTGGAGAACTTTTTGCCTATGTTTATTGGGGCCATTGGCCATACAAAAACACAATGCCCAAAACATAATACCCAGAGACATCATTGTACTCTTACTGGATTACATATATATAGCAAACATGGCCAAAAAGACAGAAATTCCTATATTTGACCTTGCTCCTATGACCTTTACCTTGATAGAGGTCATATTAAGGAATTAATAGAAGGCAGTCTTCATGTTCTATATCCATGCCAGATATCTAGATGATTTATTACAAATTAAGCTCTAGAGGTCATCAAGAGTTTTTTCTCATTGCAGCTAATTATTATATCAAACATTGAAATAGGTTCTGGTTGCCATGGAAACGGGAGCCATTTCTCAGGAATTTAAAGTAGAAATTGTTCCTATGACATCTCCTCATCATTTGAGCAGCATATGTCATACTTATGATGATATTCCTGATCACCAGAGCTATTGAAACCAAGGATGATAGCTATTTTGGGCCATTTTTCAATATTTGACCTTGAAAATAGTGACCTTGACCTTCGCCAAGGTCATTTTAATTTCTCATGGACAAAGGTCTTACATCACCCTACCTTGACATAAAATTTTGGACCCGCCCTGTTGATATTAACAGAGCAGTTCAAAAATAAGTAAATTTTCTGGCCTAGCCCTATTTTTGAATGACCTTGACCTTTGACCTTGCCCTACGCGCAAACGGTGCAATTTTACGCGGAGAACTTTTTTTCTCAGATTGGTAGGGGCAATAGCTTTATGAAACCACCTTCAAAATTTAGTGCCCCCTTCATTGGAACGGAACTTCATTTCTAATCTCTTTTTTTGGACCCACCCAATGGCCTAGCAGTGTTGACAACCATAAACCAATGTTTTCCTAAATGAACCACTCTAAAAGATTATTTCACACCTTTTGAAAAAGCACCACTGTATCCCCATCCACCCCAATACATCTCTGGGTGAACAATATTCCTATCCCTCATGGGTACACGTCATGGGTGACAATCAATTATATAATCGCAATGCCAAATGGTCATGAAGCATTGCGGCGAAGCTTGAAATGATTAGACTATCCGCGATATAGATGGAGACTGCTTGCACAGGAAATCTTTATCATGAGATATTCTCACAACACTTCTCCTCCAGATATACTGCCAGCTTAGGTGGTATACACTACCTATGGTTAGGTCTGAAAGGTTAGAATGAAAGCTAGAAATAGTGGCCCAACCCCCAAATGAAAGGTAGGCACTCTCGTAACCATCCCAAGTGTAAACGCCCTCCGTTGAAAGACGAAATTCAGTCTAACTGAAAGGGTACCTTCATTGTTAAATCAAAACCTTTCCTTTATTTCCATCTAATTTTTGGCCCGTACCAGAGTTTGCATCTTAAATCGGCGAGTGGTTTGTTTACATTGGCGCCATTGTTCTAGAGGTCACGTGATAAAATGCTGCCTTCTGATTGGTCTAGAGCCTAAAAAAGATACCACACGCCTGGGTGGTTTACAAAAGCATACCACGCCTATGGTTGGTAAATTTTCCTTCATTATCTTAACACAGGATCGTACCAATAACGTTAGGTCGTGTGATAACATACTAGACCTGCATGTGAACCTACGGTACCGTACTGTCGTGTTTAAGCACCCCGGCGCTTATAACTTTGGAGGGGTGTTTACCCCCGGCGCTTGTACAAGACAGGCGCTTATTCGAGATCTACATTTAGTGCTTAAGAATTATTTTAAGACCCCCATACCCCCGGCGCTTATTCAAGACGTGCGCTTATTCAAAACCCGGCGCTTAAATGCGACGGTACGGTATGTATTAACGATCAGGTATAAATCTACATTGAATAGGGCTGTAGACCTGAGCTGTACTGTTACTGCAGATCTCACCCATTACCCTAAGGTAAAACCTTTGTATCACAGTATAGCCCTGCTACTCAGGATCACTGCACACATTGTATAGGAGAGGAGGTTGTAGAGGCAGGGCTGAAGGTCACTACTCACAGTGTGAATAGAAGAAGGATGGAGCGGGACTCCCTTCTCTCTGCCTGTAAGAAGTATAGGCGTGAATTGTTCAGCAAATATCAGAGCAGATATGTCGAGGTCCATGTGTAACATTAAAGTGGCATTCTCACCGAGCATTTCCCACTCACAGTTCTAGTACTGTTCTAGTCTGCTATGTGGTAAGTGTGAGTGGTGAGAATGTCCCTTTAATGCTGCAGACTGCTGTAGTACAGCAGAGGGGCTAAATTGGTTAGTTACTGATATGAAAATATATGTGAAATAGTGTTGTGAACAAGGCAGGCACTATATTATTGTGATTATTGGGGGGGGGGGGGGTGTTTGAGTACAATTTGGATCAAGGAATAATGTAACTGGTGATACGGGGAAAAAAATTAGTCATTATTAGTGTCCAGAAAATAAATGATATGTACGAGAGACTATAGGATCGGGTAAAGGTCCTCTCTCCCAGTCATTGACAATAAGACTCGTTAAGGGACGAGTAATACTTGCAGCCTTTCTCGTGTATTGACAATTAGACTCAGGGTCGGGACTATAAGTTACAAGTCCGGTTGTGTGTATAGATCTATTGAGCACTGTGCTGCCCTCATGGGACAGAACCTTACACTACAGACCATAAATCTCTAGGAGCTAGCTGTTGGTGGAGGGCCGAGGGGGACTGGGAAAGTGGGGGGAGTGGCTCCAGGGAGAAGGAAATGGGAGTATTATTTTATTGTGAGCTATATTTGGATTGTGATATAGGAGGAGGCCTACGTTAGGATATGGGCAAATGCACATGAGGAGGTTGAAAGATGGAAGAAGGCGGATGGAAAGACCAGAAAATGGCAGTTAGCGATATTATTCCAAAATGATCATCCTCAACCAAATACAACTGATAGAAGCATGAGCACCATTACCTCAAATACACTACATTGAGTTGGTTGAGGATTCAGACGAATGGTGTTAGCAAGAGAGGAGATCTAGGGACCAGATAGAGCTAAGAACAAAGCGGGCTATGAAGCAGTTCGCCATCAATCCATTAGAGTATGGCATAAACTCCCCACTTATGTTGTTTTGGCTATTTCTGGCCCTTTTCAGGCTTATACCCCTACAGAATAAGCAGTTTTGCACCAATTTATTCAAATATTTGTTATATGTGAAAAAACATCCTAATAATTCAGGAAATCTCTATTTTTTGTGTATTGGCCCAATATTTTCCGTTTTCTGGCCCTCCAAAGGCCCAAAAAAAACTAAAAACCTCAAAAACGCTAAAAATGACATGTTTTACATGCCTCCCATGTGTACTGAGGCAGTAACAGCTTATTCCTAATATCATTTTCTATTAGGTCTATGGTATAGTCAATTGATTCACGAGGATTTCACTAGATATGTTCCGTATTTTTTTCTCCACAGTCATTTAAGTGTGTTTTGTGAGCAAAATATTCAAATGTCATTTCAGGTTGACACCTCTATATAGTAAATAAAGAAGATCCACACAGTCTCTATTGTATCCCAGATTGTGAGGTAACTCTTGTGTCTTCTGCTGGAAAAAAGAAATTTTGAAAAATATCCAATAATCTTGCCTCCAGGAGCATATGTCTATTGGGATACATATTTTCCGTCACGGAGTCACCAGGAATATTAGTCACGGAGTCACCAGCCACCCTGATGAAAATTTAAACCTTCATAAAATTGTTAATACCCAATATATTTAAGTTATCTCTGGTTTTCCTGTGTCCTACCCACTCCCTCTAATGTTCTAATGCAAAAATCCACCATTTTTATGCTCATTTATACAAGAAATATTTTCCATCACGGAGTCACCCGGGTGACTCCGTGACGGAAAATAGGTTAATAGGGGTACTTTATGCCTATACTGTGCAAATTTGGTCTAACCAAATATCATAATGCTTCACATTTCTTAAATTACACATGATCAGGACACTGTAGAGTGAATTTAACCAATAATGGGACCATTTTGAGGAAACTAGGGTCAAGTTGAGAGTATATAGTTGAAATGTTCATATTTCTGATAAATGTTCAAAATTCATCGGCCTGTATCTCAAAAAGTATTACTCAAAGGATATCCATTCTTGGTATGCTCCAAGATATATGTTGGCCCAGCTTGTAAACAAAATTATTAGTCGCTGTGATGTATTTAAAAAAAATTTTCATGATCATGGATTTTTCGTCACGGAGTCACCTGAAAAAAGGACAATAAACTTCACGAGGCGATAAAAACTGAACCGCTAGGGTTAGAAATGTATCAAAAAGTGTTCCAAGGAGCCAACATATATACCTTTCAATATACTAAACTTGTTTAAACATATTAAGAACTTTCTGATTTGTCCTTCCTCTATCCTAAAACAACATAAGTCAGGAGTCTGAGCCGTATACTGACAATATTTGAGCACAAGAGGGATGTAATTCTATAACCCCACTGTGAAAGACAGGTACCAAACCTGTAGTGTTGGAACCGCCTGCATCTCTCTTTTTAGGTAATGGTGATCAGGGCCAGAGATGTGATAGTTTTAGCAGGTGTTTCCACTTAATTACAAAGAAGGGGGACATTGAATGGATTGTGGCTTTTTTTGCACAAATGCTTTTGAACAGCCCTCCAGTTGAATATCATCAATCTGAATAACCATGGCTAAAATTTAATGTAAATGCTTGAGAAGACAAAGGGTAACAGAACAGATACAAATGACTTGCCATATGAGTGATATAAGCCAAGGCCAGGTAATTGTCCAAGGCGTCAGCCGTGGATAATTACCATTGTCCAAGCCTTTTAGCACTCATGCAGCTAGTCATGCATATCATATCTGACCTACACCCACAGTAGGAGAGTGTGCTCATTGGACCACATCAACATACAGCCATGTACATAAAATACAATCAGGCTATTTCTTTTGGTCTGTCAGCCAACTGTGGTGTAAATGTATATACAGTACAAAATATATTAATCTAGTGATATACCGTAGTAATCCGAAGCCATGTTGAATCATCCAGGCACAGTCTGTGTACACGTTGCCTGACATGATTGAGTGTCGTATTGAGTCCTGAAGTATATGCTCCATTTCAAATGCATGTTCCCCCCAGACTTTGTCATACATTTTCCTACTGCCTCAATGCAAGCAATACTGATAATATCTCATTGGATTGTTAATCAAAAGGCCTGGTAAAAGGTGTGGCCTATCAGCACTCAGTTAATGTGGAGGAGAGACATTTATTACTGACGTGTGTTTTTGTTAACGCTGCCTGATACCTGAGGTACACCTACTGTGTAATATAGTACAATCAGTGGCTGGGAATATATCAAAGTATGTCATCTATGCTAACGTTATTGTCTAAATTATAATTTACTTTACTGAAAGGCACTTGTTTTAAAATAAGCCAATAAGTCTCACGAGGACAAAGCAAAGAGAAATAGCATTTTATATTTCAATAGATATCCTTTAAAACAGCAGCTGCAGTTAATCACATGAAATTGCCATTATAACAGCGCTGTCATTCAAGGATCAATACCAATTTCCCAGCCTATTATAAGATAAGTACCCCTACATTGATTTTGCAGATGGTTATTGAGTGCTTAGTTACAATGTATTTCCAGAGTTCTTGTGTCATCAATTGAACTCAATCTTCATGCCCTGGAAATGAGGGAGAGAATATAGCGTGGAAAGAAGTATAAGGCAGTAAAGCCCAATACATACCACATCTTTGACTAAAGGGGTCATCAGTGTAACATGCAGCTCCATTTCCAGCTCCCAAACACTCTCCCAATTTCACTGGGCTATTCCCTATAAGAAGAGTTAGCCAGATTGGACAATCATTTCCTTCAGCAGGGGAAATGATTGCGGAATTGTCTGATGTTCCCAAATGATTTTGTGTTGTGAAAAGAAAAGGTATGAGCAAATGACTTGTTTGCCCATTGGAAGGCTTTTTATGTTATTTTTTCTATAGTGTCAATGGAAACTTTAAAATGACAAAGACAATTGTTAATGGAAAAAAGAGTGTGTTCCTGGGTAACATTTTCCCACCAAATAACTACACATTGCAGGACCTAATATGAATATAGGTAAATTGCATATGACGAGGCTACACTTTGATGTAATGAACTGTTTTAATGTCAATGAAACGCTTATGAAATACATGATGGCGTGTGTTTTAAGTGTGCATTTCCCTCTTTTGTACCATAAAAGCAGCTCCTTGTACCAAACCTTTATGTGTATATGCACAGTGTGTGTTCTTTCAACCATCCTTAAAAAGCCTGTGTATTTCATCTACATCAATTGATGCCTGAGCGGCGTGTACTCTCTTGAATCGAGATTGACAAAAACAGCTTCCTCTTTCCCCTCAGCGACTCCAATATTGTGACTGAACAAGGGCACTACATCTAAAGACAACCTTTGTAGTTGGTAAAAAAGAGAAGTGAATTTTCTTTTCACAACGCTGTTGTGCTTTTTTGTTGCCTGTGTGGGTGGCGGAGGTACATGAGAAGACCCTAGAGGAATCTTATCTGAAGGTTAGACATATAAAGGGAATGCAACATTGGAACTAGACTGTCCTCCTGCTGATTGTAGATTTATGTCATAGTAGGAAAGAGGAATGGGGAGAGCAGTCTACATAGTCAACATGTTAAAGCTCAAGTATACACGTAATCAAAAAATAGCAGGTATACTAAGAACATTCTGTGAAGTCAGAAAATATAGCATGATATCTCGATGTTAATGTTGATTTGTTTTCATGGTGCACTAATGAAGCACTGTGCTTCACTGTGAGACGTTATTACTTATGAGCACTTCATTTTTCAAACAATATTCAAATGGCAGAAGGGTTTTTTCAGAAGCATTGAGTTTGAATCTCATTAGGTCTCATTGTGAAAAGCCACCTTAGTGCAGGTTGTACTAAGGTCCCCTTTCCAAGTACATGTCAAAAGTTGAATCTCATGTGAGAACACCCTCTCTGTCATAGTACATTTATGATTGCTCTCTTAGATATATGGTAATGGTAAATGATATCATGTGACGATCCTCTGCTCTCCCATTAATTGTTATATCCCCTTTAAAAAGACCAAAGCCAGGCGGCTATTCAAATGCAAATTGAGGCATCCGAGGTCAAAGATGTAAATACAGACAGACACAAAACACCAGGCACCAATCAAATGGTGCTAATAAAATGCCAAATTGAGTACTAATGACATGCTGATAGAGAATGACTGAGATACCCTTGGTCATATTTTGGCTCCCCATACGCCCAACCTATGTTAATCAATGCTGTCAGGTTAGTCAAAATGACTGACCCACCTTAGTCTTTTCAGCGTCTTAGGGTTAGTTATTTTGAGTAAGGCGTTAGGCTTGCCCTAGTCATTTTTGATTATAAGTTAGTGATTTCGACTTATGTGCCTATGACGAACCTGGGGTAGCCGCTACTGACTAACCTCTTAAACCCAAAAATCATCTGTGTGTAGTGGTGTGAGGGAAACCAGGTCCAGTCGGTTAACCCTGCTAGTATGGTATTTTTGATTTGGAGTTAAAAAGCCTTCACCTGTATATAACATTATCTCTGTTAATGACCACTGTTATGAACGTTTAACTTTTGTTTTCAGGTGAGATACGATGCATTATAGATGTTAACGGTAATGTATTCATGCAAAAATTGCATATATTTAATGTAAAATTGTATTCTAAAATAGTATATTGCGAGTCATTTTTCGCTGAAAATGATGAGGGCAAATTTATTGTGAGCAACATTGAGTTACATTGAACACCGATTCCTCTGATGATTTTTATTGGGAGATTATGAATGCTTGTGCAGCTGAGAAACATCACTCTGGGAGTGTTATAGTGTGAACCATTATGTGAATAAAAATGTATGTCTTATTGATACTGACATGAAGAGCAGAATGATACATATTCTGTATTGCACCCAGAATGTGTTTAGAATATATAGTAGGCGGCTAATATGCCCCAATAGGAGTGCCGTTTCTGTTAGTGCTATTTAAAAGTCAAAGCTTTATTGTATGTGTACAATAAAGCTTTATTGTATACACTGATTCTATAGTGTAACTCTACAGACGTACACATTTGTAATTCAATTTCCTTTAAACATGCACCCCCCTTTTCATCCTCTTTTTATTGTAGTCAACAGTATATTTGCAGTGTCTAGGGGAGCTAATTGTGGCACACAAAAGCACACTACCAGTCTGAGTGGTGTTGCATGTGGGGATCAGACCCGGATTCAATAGTAATTGGTGCTGCTCTTCTGAATGCCTATGGTGCATGTTCACATTGCTGGGGTAGGGCAGTCAGGCTGAAGGTTAGTAGAATAGGATGAAGCTATTCACTGGTCTGAGCAGAGATAACAAATATGAAAAATAAGGATTGATTTTCTATTGAATAGTTTTTTTCTCTTATTTTAAACGATCCGGTAACCCTTTAAACCCGCAGATCTTACTGCATGTCCAGTAACAGTCGGGACAGGTACTCAGCTCTTTATATAGGGGCGCTGGGCCTTTAAGGACAGCATTATACCTTAATGCATCATGCCCTTGGTTGTCATGATGCATTAATGCAGCCCTGGCGAGTTTACTCACCAGTGCTGCATTCAAACATCATACCGACCCTATGGGGCACAGACACTCCTGAAGGGTCAGCATGATGCACCAATGCAGCACCGGTGAGTTACTCAAGGGGGCTGCTTTGGTGCATCATGATGACAAATGTCATCTTTTAGCGACATCCGTCCTAAAGGGTTAAAGATGAATTAGATGAATGACAATTTCGACTCACAGAATATAATGGATACACTGAGATAGCAATTATCAGTCCTGTGCTTTTTAACATGACAGGACGATTAAGAATCAATCCAGTGTTGATATTGTGTCTTCTCTTTGGATTGGCAATTAGACTCCTTAGGCCACCGGGTCCCTCAATAGATGCCTGCAATGTACTTTAATTAAATCTGTCGACAGCTATTGAAATCAATGAGGCTGTTTCCATTTTAAAATCTCCTATAATGTCCTATGTTCTGCATTAAGCAGCTGTAAGTGAAGGAGAGTGTGAGTGTAGAAGGGTGGAGGAGTGTATGTTAAAGCTTGATTCTAAATTCTCTTCACGCTGAGTAATGGTCTCTAGGCTGTGTCTCACGACCTTAGGTCAATATTTTTGTCTCTGACCGGGTGCCATCTCTGACCAGGTGCCGTCTCTAACCAACTTGGCTTGATAAGGTCAAAATACCAACAGCAGGAAGCTAATTATAATTATATAACAACCGCCATAACGTTTTTACAAATCCTTATATATATGGATATAATTCTTTTTAAAAAACATTTTTTCTGATACCTGGTCAGAGACAGCACCCGGTCAGAGATGGCACCCTGTCAGAGACAAAAAACATTGGCCCAAGGTCGTGAGACACAGACTCTATCCCGAGCCAGAAATTAAGCCTTCACCTCAGACTGCTAGGAGAGTGTTTTTAAAGGGGCATTCTCAACACTCGCACCTACCACATAGCAGACTAGAACAGTACTAGAATTGTGAGTCTGAAACGCTCAGTGAAAATGCCACTTCAAACCATGCTCGGTGAACAGCAAGATGGGACACTGCTTGCATATGAATGTATGATATTATAGATACCAAATAACGTCATACTGTTATCATCCCCAATAACCTGAACTTGTGTCTCTTATCTTACCAACATGAGAGACAGTACATGAAATTGGTTAGGAACTTAGTCATACATTTATGTTCTAATCTCTGATCAGAACTTAGAACTGTACATACTATCCAAACAGATGCTAGAATTGTGACGGTAAAAGTCTGGGGCCCACAATGCTACATAGATACTCTTGTAATTTTGAATTATACCTGGAATAGAGTATTGCTATGGTATCACTACTATTACTCACAATGATAAGTGATGTAATAATGAGCAAACCAAACATGACCTTTATGTGCCTACAGCAAGCCATGCATTAGCATTGAGAGAAGGGATCCTGTGATGGGGAGGATATGATTCAAGCATCCATTTACTTGTTGGCAATGGGAGACCAGCTTCAGTATACATGAGGTAATGTGAGACTGTCTGCAGCTGCACAGTAGCAGCACGCCAATTTATCCCCGGACTGACCTTTTTGATTGCATGTCTATTTTTAGTCAGCATCTAGCATAAAATCTAAGCATAAACATCACAATACTGAAGAACTCCATAATTCTTGACATTATCATCTACCATCAGCATCAGATGTAGGGTGATATATTTCATCAAAATGTGAATGACTGAGATTCTTCTGTATGCCTAGAACCAAAACTGCTTTCAATCAAGTCCAACTTACAGGGACCAGGGTATCACAGTTAAATGGGCATCACATCCTCCTAGACCCCCTCAACCTGGTGATGATAACAATGATCACAGAGAGGGGGCATGGCTAGCATGTCATAAACAGGCAGAATACAAGCCTGGGAGATAGGTGGCAGGAGCCAGAGTAGCATCACTAAGTATATAGAGGGCTCAGTCACCTAGAGGTCAGGAAGGCAAATTGGGGACCTGAAAACTAGTTATTTTCTATCTAATTCTTTAATATTGACATTGTGAGGGAAGTACTTAGAGTAGAGAGTAACCAAAGATACCACTGTAAAGCTCTTTTAATCCCATAGTTATTACATCCATTTCCCAGTAGCTTGAGATAGGTGGATGGTGTATATCAGGATATATATCTGGATAAATATTACAAAAAGTTTCAATAAATAGTGAGATTAATTTGGCGATATGGACAGTAAAGTTAACTTTCTTTTTATTTTAAAGGTATACCATTTTAGATGTAAAGAGGACACATCGGGAATTATTTATCTGTAAAAAATATTAAATTCTGATAATCATGGAGTTTTATACAACCTTTTGAAGTCAGAATTTGAAACGAAATAAATGTGTTTTTAATGCATAAATTGAGACTTTGAGACGTCCCCGTTATCTGATTATAATTAATGTTAAAAGCTGTATATTAGAGAACCTCCCTATGATCTGAAGGTTACATGACACATTGTTTACAAATCTATTTTATATTACAGACCTACAAGTTGCACATGATTCAAATCATTACACATAAGGGTCCATATAGTACAAATTCACTACATATATTTATGTCTATGCCATTTATATGTTTTAAATACATGAAATAATGGAAAATGGAGGAAAATGACAGAAAAACGCTAAATTCATCACAATTCAGGCAGACATTTTGATAAAGCCCTTATTTTCACATAAAAAATGTGAATATTCAATTTATTTCTTCAATTCTATATACTTGAAATGATATTATGTTAGTTTTCTTTAGTTGCTTAGAAGTGTCTATGTATATTCCCTCGCTTAAAACCTTTACAAAACTGGATAGGGCCCAAGTCCACTATATGCCTTCCTGACCTGATGAAAAAGGGACTGACTGATAAGTATACCGCTGTGTGCATGGACCTGGGCTATGGTTAGTTGGCCATTAGGGTATACAGTAGTATTGTGTATAGACCCTATAATAAACACATCTGTATAAAGAGAACAGAACAACATGTTTAGCCTAGTCTATTATCCCATGCACTTCTGCAAGAAATGAACAAGGCTGATGCAATTTAAATGGCTATATGCAACAGGTGTCAAACCAGAAAGATGTTACTTTTAAGGATACATGTAGCATAATATCTCAGGGCTTTAGGTACACCGCCTATAATAAGTTCCAGAGTATGCTTCATTTAAACTATTACCACAATGCTATCCAGATAAGGATACGACTAAAGGCAAAGGAAATGGTGTAAAGCAATGCGGGTATAAGAATAAACGAACATTTAGGTCTAAATCTAAGGATAACTCTGTATCTAAGGGAGTGTTTTTAGGATAAGTGGTAGGGAAGGGAGGTTAGGTTGGCATGTCATTTTGATGGTTTTTCTTTTTTATTGAGCACTTTGTCCTATCCGATTCACTCTCCAGAGACTGGTAACCATATCACTTCTAAGCCACCTTTAGGTACCATAGATTTTCGCATATAAGCCCATAAAACTTATGTATAATCCCAACCCATGGCTTTAAAAGAAATTACAATCTGCATAGGGGGTCTGGAAATCGTTAATTTAGTACTGCAGTATACTTATAAGCCACAGCCTATATATATTATCATTCTTGGTATCAAATAAAAGCTGAGTCTGAATCGCATAGAAGCCACATGCAACAATTTACGGTAGATAAAACTTAGTTATTATTGGAGGCAGGGCACTGGGGAAATATGGAGGTAGGTAGGAAGGCAAAGGGCCCAACATCAAGAGATCTGGCCAAAAAAATAGAGAAGGTTTGTATCAGGTCCACCGACCGACCCTATCAAAATAGGGCCAACCTTACGTTTTTTATGCAATTTTGAAGACATTTTCGTATTTTTACCCTTTTTTTAGGATCTTCGGAGGGGCTGGCTAGTACTTTTATGTTAAACAAAGAAAAAGTTAAAAAAAAAAAATCCGACCTACCCAACCTAGATTTTCTTGCCATGTTACCTGAAAAAAACTTTCTTTTTTGGCCTCAGAATGTATCCCACGGTGATGTTGTTTACCTCACTAGTTGCACCATGCCTTGTTACTGCAAGTAAAGGGACCTGGACATCCTCCTAGTTATCCTTGTGATCAATGACCTGTCCAAACTCAGGATGGATGCCTCACATGCATTGTGGGCCCATCTCATATTGATTTCATGAAAGGCCTGAAAGTCACTCCCTCTCTGTAGAGGTCTGCATCTAAAATACCACTATAGGAAGGGCTGCCCCAGCTTAACATCAAGCAGGATCGTTTTGATAGTAGGATACAGACAAACTACTTCAATACCATTGACCATTCTTTTGAGAGGTCGTGTTAGTGGAAGTTGTATTTAATATATGGCTTAACATAAGCTATACTTATAGGAATTTATTGTTTATTTGGTTCTTAATTAGGGAGTATTGCGGCCATGTTAATGGTAGAAGTAGTACATCTATTTTACATTTGACCCTTCCCAGTGCCAGCAATCTTGATCTTTAATCTTTAATAGTTATCTATTTGCTAACCACTTCTTTATATGCAGGTTGTGCATTTTAATTGAGGAAATACTGCATTTCTACACTGCTTGTGAAGGGATTAGACTAAGGGTCATTTAGATCATTGCCCATTGCCAGGATCTGAGTGGCCACATACTCATCAGAGAAAGAGAAACAAGTGACATTTCATAAGGTGCCCAGAATGGAGATATGGTGTAGAGGTTATTTCTACTAATGGTACCAGATGAATGAAAAAAATTACAAACAAACTAGAATTAAAAAAAACATAGGTCTAAGATGCCCTAGAACAAAGAGCAAAATGGAACTGAGAACAAAAAACTAAACCTAAAAAACATCATGCATCTATAGTCATCAAGATCTCCTGGGAGGGCAGAAGCACTCCAAGAACACTGCTTTTTAGTTGGTGTAGACCGAATATATATAGAAAAACGTGGATGTTTACCAGAACACTTCTTGTGTATTGACTGTGAGCTTACATAGGTATACACTTACTAATGAAGACACTAAGAGGATGAGATAAGTCTCATGTCACTGCAATATTGAAGTGTGTACAAAAACTTTGATAAAAATGGTCTGATATGATAGCTATAGTTGACAATATGACATCTCTGGAATATGAACTTGAATATATATTGTATAGCATCCTTTTAGAAACACACTCTTGGTTTATTTAATTTGTCGTTTTTATTTGTAAGCACATATGCTTTCTTCCTCATTGGTTGCTGTTGTTGCTACCCATTACAATGTGTATTGCGACAACATTCCTTTTGGATAAAATATGTAGAAGATGTTGGGCCAATAGAAGATATCCATACATACCATATATAGCTCTGTGTGCAAAATCCATGAACTGCTATTCATTTAGTAATGCCCTTGACACATGTGAAATACAACACATTGTATTTATAGCATTGCCTGATAGACTGTTTTGTAACACATCTAAACACATTATTGTAATCACAAACACACAGGTGCACATAGACTTAACACCATCATCACCAAGAGGCCATCTTTAGGGGATAAACCCAACTGCCACCTTGCATACATCCATTCAGAGGATGGGGGCTCAATGGAGTGGTGTGTCGTAGAAAGATAAGGAGACACTAGGAGGGGGAGGGACAAGTAGGGATCCTGGGGTGTTATGGTAGGGAAGGTGTAGCTAGGGAGGGAAGATTCTATTTAATATAGTCATTGTCTTTCTTTCTTTCTATATTTGCTGACGTGCAATGTCTATAGTATGGGAATATAGCAGCGTTTTCCTACACAGAGGCAAAAGTGAGAGTCACCTGGACTCACATGCCACAGTCAGGGCTGTGTCGCCAGAAGCACCCTCATGTGAAAGTCAGGTTGACTATCACTGTAGAGAGGGTCCAGCACTGCCTGACTCAGGGTGTCATGACAGTCAGGCAGTGCTGGACTTTACCTAGAGCAAGAGTACAGCGATGCTAGACTCTGGCTATCAAGAATCAAGCAAAGCTGGACTCACATGTGGATGTGAGTCTAGCAATGCTGGACTTTGGCCTCAATGAAAGTCAGGCATAGCTGGAATCTCTTCAGTACATTAAGACTAGTTGCTTATTTGCGTTGGGGGATGATCTTTTTAAATATGTTGTTTCGGCTATTTCTGGCCCTTTTCAGGCTTATACCCCTACAGAATAACCAGTTTTGCACCATTTCTTTCGAATTTTTGGTAAATGTGAGAAAACATCCTAACAATTAGTTTTGTTTTTTTTTGAATTGGCCCAAAATTTTCCGTTTTCTGGCCCTCCAAAGACCCAAAAACCTCTCAAAACGTCAAAAACACTAAAAATGACATGTTTTACATGTCTCCCATGTCTACTGAGGCAGTAACAGTCTATCCCTAATATCATTTTCTACAAGGCCTATGGTATAGTCAATTGATTCACGAGGATATCATTAGATATGCACCATATTTTTCTCTCCACAGTCATTTAGTTGTGTTTTGTCAGAAAAATGATCAAAAGTCCTTTCAGGTTGATACCTCAATATAGTAAATAAAGAAGATCCACACAGTATCTATTGTATCCTAGATTGTGAAGTAACCCTTGTGTCTTCTGCTGGAAAAAAGACATTTTGAAAAAAATCCAATTATCTTGCCTCCAGGAGCATATGTCTATTGGTATACATATTTTCCATCACAGAGTCACCCGGAATATTCGTCATGGAGTCACCAGCCACCCTGATGAAAATTTAAACCTTCATAGAATTATTAATACCCAATATGTTTAAGTTTGTACCCATGACGAGATAGCTGATACTGATGCAACGTGAAAGAGGTTTCCATGTCAGACCATATATATATAGTGTATGTATGTGTATATTTATAGGACAGCTAGCCTATGCACTTGTCTAATTGATAAGTATTATCTATAAAGAGCAGAACTAGGTTTCTCCGCTATGTGACCAATATAACTTTGAGATTTATTGAATTCATTGAAATTCAAACCCAGCTCTTTTTAATATCACCATCTACTCTATTTGAATTCTGTATGAATAAACAAGACAAATAACATTCATAATGTAGACTTATGTATGAACGATCAGTTAAAATCTTCACCAACTTGTACTGGGCCATGTAACTGTATAGACTGCAACCATTAGCCCGGGGTAAGACATCTGTATCGAGTGAAGCCTGCTACAAAGGATACCCACACACAGCCGCAGGCACAATATACATTGTACGGAGGTGGAGGCTGTAGAATCAATGCTGAATGTCACCAGGTGTTGCAGCAGTGTGAAGGAAAGGAGGTTGGAGATGGGGATGTTTCCCTCTCTCTATTGCCGATCGTAACATCAAGGGTAATGCCAGGAAGCAACTGTAGTGTCAAAGGAGGTTGAACTATATGGAAATAGTCAAATTAACAAAGGTGTTTTGAGTATTGAACTCAGCTGGAGTTGTGTCATGTTGTGCAATTGGGTTTAAGTTAGTATAAAGTTAATGATAATTAAGGTGACTAAGTCTCTTGATATAACGGTAAGCCAGAATATTTTGATTAAAGTGGGTAGTTCAGGATTTAAATATGGCCTAGATCAAGTGAGGAGGGAAGGAGATAATCATATTGTTGAGAGGGGAATACTGCAGACAAGGGCTCCTCTCCCATACATTGTCAATGAGACTTGGGCTAGGGTTTAGTACTAAGATCACCTGCTTATACTGCTGTCTACATCTATTGGGCATGATGCTGCCCTCGGAAACACAATCCTACACTACTGTCCATAGATCACCATCAGCAGGCTGCAGGTGTTGATGGGGGATCACAGAAGATGTGTAGGTTATGGCAGGGTTGACAACAGAGTAATGAGAGTGTGTGAGAGGGGCACTTACATCAGGCGACAGGGGAGCATCAGAGTATTCTAAGCACTGTTTGGATTTGACATGGGTAAGAGGCGTAGGTCAAGATGGGAGCAGAAAACAGATAAGGAGGTTGGGGGTGAATAAATGTGAACAGACACCTTACAAGTAGCAGGTTGCCTTATGATGCAACCTGTTGTTGAATGGTGTTTTTGTGGTTACTGGGATTAGGGTGTGACAGTAGGAGTGCGATTCAGGGGTTCAGTAGGAGATGTGTTCGGTAAAGCTGATGACATGTTATTCTTACATCCTTGATAGAACATAATCACTGTCACCAGATCCTCAGGAGGCTTCTAACACTTGGACATACATGATTTAAATCGGTGTTTGTAGTTCTTTCCCATGACACTTAATACTCGTAGGCCGGGGTGGCAATATAAACCTTTTCTGCTTTTATGATTGGGAATATCTAGTGGGAGAGATAACAGTTAACACCATTACACCATTTATCCCTGGTTACTACTTGTAGCATGTGGTAGCAACAAGGACCAATAATTTAGGATGGGGCAGGGAACATGTCCCCATCATGAATAAATCCATTTGAAATGTCACTGCCGCTGCTTTGCAATTACACAGAAGAATGAAAGTGGATAGAAATATTCCTCTTTTGCACAAATAGGACAGCCTTCAACTTGAATACAAGTTAACTGAATTCAGAAACAAAAGGATATTCACAAAGGTCTTATACAGCGTTATATCTCTAAATAAAGGTCCTATTGAACATTTTCTAGTAACGGAATTGCAAGGCCCAGACTCATCAGTATCATGACACGCTGTCTAATTAGTTTCTTTTTTTTTATTAAGTTAGCTTATATTATCCCTGTTGCACCGTTGCCTTCAATAAGTTCCAATTGTCATCACCTATTGTTACTTCCTACAGTGCAGTAATTGCTTGGATAGAAATTAATGAAACATGAGTGTTACTATTGAATTGGATACATGGTCATCTGTCACCAATGAGGCATCCCTTCCCCATATCTCATCAACCATCATCGTTTTGACAACAACCAAATTGCAGATACTTTTTTTAATCTTCTCAAACTGTGGGTAGTTCCTCTCTCTCCCTTCACACCTCCATGATGTAACCAGTCAACTAGAAGTCACTCTGCTGAACATGTGCAGTGCCCTAGATTCAACAAACTGGCCTCTAGCTACGGGAGCACTCACTAACAACCTACTATTAGTTTGTGATTAAAAGGGAGAGAAGCCCAGCGTCTCTCAGCCTTGTGACTCAGGATGGCCCCCTCAGGTCAATACCTGGGGGGTAAGTACAGCTCAGACACTGATTGTGGGGAGAGTACCAATCAGACCACTGACTCAGTACTGCAGGGGGGGACTGTGTTCCAGTGTCTCTGTTTGTGGAGGTGCTGGTTTGTTCTACAGAGGCTGACACTACTCTACTTCAAATTAACTCCCATACATTATGCCTCATCTAAGGGTAACACATTACTTTTTTTGCTCTTCTGCCAACTCAAGGTGAGGAATACAGATAAAATCTAATTGGATTTTAAATGAAACTGCCTTGAGATGTGTGTCTGTTGATCCATAAAAGCTGTTATTAACAAGAGGACTTAGTGAAATGGTGCACAAGTAGTGGCACGACTGAGCAGCAATTCATGTGGATGTGCAGGATGAATATTTATGGTGGAAGTGTGTTTTATTACTGAAGGTTATCATCAGAGCTATGCAGAGTGTGGCAGTAGTTAAAGCTAAACTAGGAGCACGCATGCATGTGAGATGATGTCCATAACTACCCTGTCAACTCTATATAATGACAATGAAGCTACTCATCTTTTTGCTTCATTTAGAGATTTATTGGGCATGCTCGAAATCTCCAAAAGGTGTGGTTTGCCTATAAGAAAATAGATCATACTCAGATAATCTGTGTGTGACTATCCCGGGCAAACTAATGGTTGATGTGAGTAGAACCCTTGCTTGACTGAATGATAAACTGATAATTGATATCAATCACCTTGAAATTTTGATATGCTGGGAGTACCTATATTTTGATATGGGAAGTTGCCAACAACGGGAGGTCATGATCATCTATGGATGAATCCAGAAAGAAGTATGGATGGATAAGAGAGAAGTAGTGGGAACAGGATCGGCCAATTGAGTGAGAGGGTTGCAGAAGTGTTGGGAGTTTGCTTAAATACCAAGAATTGTACCTGCTATCCCTGGTCCCTAACAAGGCTCATGTTCACATTCTTAAGACTTGAATTATTGCCTAACTAGGTGCTGGACACTAAATCTGTTTATTTGAGTAACGTGTCATAATATATAAATGCCAAAATGCCACGTTGCAAACTTGCTTATTCATACATGTATATATCTTTCATATAATTATGTTCAAGTTGTCCAGATTCAATCTACTTACATATATCAAGACAATCTGATTATACGTTGGCTGTGATCAGAGGGCACCATTGGACATGACCTGATGAAATTCCCATGACAGAAAATTTGACCCGGAGCCAGCCATATTGGTGTTGCAGTTCTGCTTATAAGAACTAGGATGCTGGCTCCCTTATCCAGGGCAGAATAAATGCTAACCAGTATTATAACCCAAACACTTGATTGAGGTATGTGGGATATGAGGTGTCTTTACAAGAACCAATCCATCTACCAGGGCAGTATATCTCCTATAGGACAAGCAGAGGACAATCCCAGCATCCAATCCACGCCCCAATCTCTGTCCACCATGGGAAAGGCATCCAATAAGATCCTGCCTTGCATAGACTGCATTTGAGGAAGGTCATGGCCATTCCTGCAGCATTCATACAGTCTCCAGTCCACTCCCCCAGCCTGTAACCAACCTCCAAATCCCACCAGGCAATCCTTCTCAAGGACCTTCGGGCAGATAGGAAAATTATATCCCGCAGCAGGAGCCATGATTGGGAAATTGAGCTCAGGCACTGCATTCATTTTTGTCCTAGGGAGAAGCAATAATGGGAAAGGACCTGTTTCTGGTTAACTGGGAAAAAAATTCGCTCAAAAATGTCAGCATGATCCACAACTATTTAGGTCTGTTTGACACAAAACATCATTCATATACAGAATCGCTGAATTGCCAATTGAAAAATAAATCATTGTATCTTAACTTAAGTAATATCTTAACATTGAGTGTCAATGGAAAAGGTTAACTGCATTAGCACACAAAGTTTTGATCAAGATTTTATCTTCAAATATTTATCTCCTTTAGTCTACATGGAGCATGAATGCAACCCTAACCAGTGTGTATACCACCAATGCTACATTTATGGGGGAAACATATACGCCAAGCCTGGCTCCTTGACTAAAGTAGAGATGTTATGGTAAGTCCATGACTTTTAAATTAATACATTCAAATTCTATCACTACCTCAGGGAATGTCAAATTGCCTATCAGTGGGACTGTCAGTCCTTCAGCTTATACAGATTGGCATTGGAATTGCCACCTTAAATGTTGTGAATCATTTGCTTGACTTGTATCTTGAATTTGAAAGTCAAATCTCAATAACTCTGAAAAGACTGTCGGAGAATATTGGTGCCTACATACATAACTGTATATCATCTTGTACATCTGCAAAGGCAAATTTAGAACCGTCCTATGCTCGTATCAATAATAGGTTTCCAGAAAATGGCTGACTGGTTCAAGAAGAATAGATTTTTCATATATATATTTGTTATTAATATGTCTTTTCCCTTAACTGTGGAGATATAAGTTACTGATTTAGTGTAAACACATTTTATCTATTTGGGAAGTGGACAAATGACTGGAAAAATAGGTCTGATCAGTTGCACCAAAATCAGTCTGCTCAGATGCGCAGCAATGTATGAAGAGGTGTCATTTTAACTCTCATGACAGAGATATCAACACAATGACTGCCTTTGGCGAGAGAAGAGTCCAGTATTGCTTGAGATCCTTTGAGAGGGAGTCACACTTGGAAGGAGAGTCAGTGTAGTCTATGTGTAGCAGTGTGCACATTGAGGTGAGGCTCTGCCCTGTAGCATGTGTGGGAAGGGCCTAATGAACATGTTCTATTTATAGAACACAACAGCATCCAATTAACCCACAACCAGGACAGGGGACTAGATGTAAGCTAGCGACACAAGCTCGTACTGTATGGCAACACCCTGCAGTGGAAAGTGTGTGTCTGTAGTATATGTGAAGAAGGTGTAATACTCTCATCTTCCAATGTGGGTATACATTGAGACCTACAACACTGGTGACATTTAATGCCTTATTGAATTGAGACATTCCTGAAACATTGGAATCATACAGAAACATTGCATCATCAGCAGGCTACTAGCAGGCACGTAAAGAGTTGAGAAAGAATTCAAGCCAAAATTCAAATGGTTCACAGCGGATAATGTGTATAATATGCAATATATTTTGCGTTATATGCTGAGATTATTGTCACAAATTGTGCTGTCATGAAAGATGCATTAGGGCTGGCAGTCTATCATCCTCCTTAATATACTACCATGATAGCCTGCCCTTAATTCTTATACCACTCTTTAGGAAGCCTCATTAAGAGATGGATGGATCTCAATAACAGTCTTCTATGAAGCGGTAAATCTGGTCTAATTGATGATGCAAGATTTCTCTCTTCAATTATTCACAGAGAAATGAGATTGGATACCAGATTGATGGACTTCACACCATTTAATGATAGTGATCACTCAGGGTGTCAAGGAAACATGAGAGGTGTTGAAGAGGCATCTTATGGGACTGGAAATAAGAACCATCAAGCACAGACATCCACTATTACTTTAGTTGCTTGAATCTAGTGTAACAGTCAGGGGTATCAATGATTCATATTGCCATCACTCACCATATTGCAACATTTAAACATGAGGATCAGCAAAACTTGTGTGTCGCCATGATATGCATCAAAATCGCCCTTGAAGCCAGGCATTCTTTAAAAGTCCTGATTTATAAGGAAGAATGTTTCAGATGTCGATACTGACCAAAATGATGATAATTGGTGGTGTATTCATCTAAATAATTTATGATGAGGACGACCTTAATACTGGTGCAGTAATGTTCATTCAATGAATCCTCAATCAGAACAATGATCAACTTGTTCAAACTTTTGTTCCCTATTAAACACAGATGGTCAAAATAAAACACTTTCTAACAATGATTAATTTCTCTGAAAAGCCTAATCAGTCAGTTTTACTTCACAATAGCTGTTATAATTTAAGTCTGCAGATTGAGCATGCCAATCAAAGATAAAAGTTATAAGTCATACATGTTTTATCTGATTCTGAGTTATCTGATAACTATTATAGATGTATTTTTTCTGTTTTCAGGTGAGAATTGGTCATTCACGGTAAAGTATGAAACAAACCACAGAAGGGCACAATGTGTCAGCACATTTAATGACAGCGCTTGTGGAGATCATGTCACTTAAAGAGAAATATAACCTATCCCTATCTAGTAGTGAATACATTAGTCCGCACAAGTGACGCATGATGTTACTATGTATGCATGAAAGACCTGTAGTCGATTGCTCTCTCTCAAGTCAGTACTTCTGCATTGATGGCAGTATCTTGTAATCTTCAGATTTCAAGCTGAATGTATAATAATCAATATTAAGAATATAGTCACTTGTTTATATGATTTCTTCATATAAAAATTCAAAAGTATTTGCGTATTTAGAAATCATGATCAATTAAAATGTATGTATTTACATGGTGACCATGAAAATGCTGAAACACTGCATATTACATGTGGACCATGAGATAGTTCACAACGGACAAGTGATGTCATGCCATGAGAACCAGGCTATCATGGTAAAATGGTGAAGACCTCAACCACTGTACTCTGCACTGGGTGGCGATAACAGGCAATGGTAACACAGAGGGCAGAGTGGCAGGGATGCCATAGACAGGAGATTATAAGCCTGGGAGATATGTGGGAGGGGCCAGAGTAGCAGCACTAAGTATAGAGAGGGGTGCAGCCAGTCAGAAGAGGTCAGTTTGAGGGGCATTAGAGCGGAAGTATAGAGGAGATGAAAAGGAGACTCACTGATAAGTATTGGGTAACAGGCAGGGGTATTAGTCTCTGGGCATTACACCAGATTCTGGTATACTATATGTGATACAATCTGTGAAAAGGGCCCTTAGTGCAGGATGCACTGAGGTCCCTTTTCATAGTGCATGTCACATATACTGTTCCCACAATCTCGGCTTAGGGATTCTATGAAGAACAGTGGGCCAGCCTGTGATGATGATTTCTACACATTCAATTTCTTTGCCAATTGCACTATAACATAATATTATTTGCATACCATTGCACCCCCTGTGGTTGATATGACATAGAGCTAGGACGTGTGCATTGAACCTAGATTACAGGGCTATAGCTGGTTGGACATAGGCACCCATCAACATTTTGTCTATATAGGTCATCTTTATAGAAAAATGTGTTTAACATGAAACAGGTTCAGCCCTCTCTAATGTCAAATGTGTTTTAGGCGAAGGCAAGCAGACTCTAATATTACTCAAGTATCTAGAGAACTGAACAAGATTGATACATGTAGGAACCTGATATGTTTGGGGAATACTAAGGCGAATAGTGTCATTTTCAACTCTGTATTACAACTGATGGTAAATTTGGTTTAAAGGAAAACGATACTACTAACTGGCCAATACTACTGATTCATCAGTCACCTTGTCAAAAATGCCATCACTAGCAACCATGATATATATTGTAATGTGAAATAGCTCTAAGAGGCATCCCATTGTAACCTTAATACAGACTGCTTACCATACCATACCCAGCTAACCTTTTAGGGGCAGTACCTAGTGGAGTGGCCTATTGCCTCGTTTAGGGCTGAATAACAGATAGCCATATTGTCTGCTAGTATCAGCACAGAGCGCACCCTCATAAATATGACCCTTTGAGACCTGGTCAAAGAACCTTAAGCGAAGGGCTTCTACAGCATTACCTGCACCCAAGGGGCATACACACACCACAACAGGGGACGGAGGAGGATTTAGGGTTGACTTAGTGTTAGTTCTATCATACTGCCAAAGGGCTTACCACAGGGCCTGGCTATATTCCTGTCAGGGACTGGTCATATTTCAACAATCCACTGACCCTCCTCTTTTAAAATTGACCTTTCCCAAACAGTGTATACTACTAAATGGTATATGGAGGCTAAGGATAAAATTGAGTGTAAGAGTATACTATTACCCTCAATATTATCCTTAGCCCCGATTTTCATAGTTTAACAATAAGGTTTTAATTTTAAGTGTGAGGGCTAGATGGGTATGATGCAGACCTGGGGCTCAGAGAATTATGGGTGGTGGCAACTGTCTCAGCAGACCCACCTCCTCTGTCAGGACTAGTTCATGTTTGATGTATTTTTATGGACCACTCTGTCTTGTCAGAGCCACAACCCAATGACTGCTAACCATCTCAGATCTAAGCCACCCCACCGCACACCACCTCCATTCCCAGGATAATCACACCAAACCTGGCAACTTAAATACACTCCCCTGAGATTTTTATATTGATATTTCCTTTGAATATCCAAAGCCCTATTCCAAGGCCACAGCTAATGCAGCAATCAATATGAAAGCTGTCTGGGCATTGATGTTCTCATCTGGGGTTAGGGGAATCGAGTAAGATGAAGATGTTTTATTAAGGAAGCAGAGAGATAATGAGGGAGAGACACAAACAGTAGGTATCCCAGTAGGGCGCCGCTGGCCGTGTCCTCGCACAAAAACTCACCAAAACACCTACTTTTAGAAATGAAATTCCCTCCAAGCTATCCATACTATGGCCTATCTGAAATATGCTGGTGAAAGATCTCTTCTATCTGCATCACCCCAATGCATCTGCATAGCTTTGATATGATGTTAAGTACCTTTACTGATGGTGTGAAGTTGGCTAATATTAAGAAAACTGGACCTTCTATCAGTGAGTAGCCATGCATCCCTGAATGACACACTGTCTATATATATAGTGATTTCGCTCCCACGCCATTAGAGATACAGTTTCAGAAGTTGTAGCACTGTATGCAGGACATTCAGGGGGTCATTTTAAGGTATTATACGGATAATTTTTGGCAATTTTTTGAAACATTATTTATACATATTTGGTGTTATTTGAAAGGTATTTTTCTGCTCTATCAGATGCACTAACTACCTAGTTAATAGGACTAATGGCGTAAGAGCGAAATTGGAACAAAGCTATCAACCCCCTAAAGCCCTCTATTAGAAACTGCTTTCAATCCCATGCTATTAGATATAAAGTTTCAGGAGTTTAAAGACTGACAGCAGGATACTTCAGGCTACATTTTGAGCTATTACACATGAGGCTGGACCAATATCTAATATTTTTAATTTAATAAATAAGATTTTTTTGGCAATTTCCAGCACTTTTTGGCACCTTTTTTTAAATAATTGATACATATATTTAGGGTCATTTGAAAGGCCTTTCAGATGCATTAATTACTTGGTGGAGACGATGAATGGTGTCTGAGTAAAAGTAAAACAAGTCAACTAACACCTTGTACCTGAGTCTAGGTATGAAGGCCTGTGTTATCACATATTGGCTTTAAAGATTACATAACCTGCCATATCTATACATATCATGTATATACACCTCTAAGGATTCTCATAGATTTGATTCCTACCAAATATATCAATTGCAAACCCATTTGATGCCAGCATAGAAAACTACAATATCAGGATTTGTAAACCATTAGGTAATTGGATCCTAAGGTCAAGAAGAAATTTTATCCTAAGATGTTATAAATTAGCGGGATATCAGCGTTATTTCAGCAAATTCAGAGAATATCATGATTTTCATCAGATCACTCAGTATTATGTAATACTGAACATGGGTAAGGTTTGCTTGAAACTAATGTATACCATATTGACCTATGCCTATGAGAAAATTCAAGTTGATTTATGGAACAACAGTTGTGTGGTGTTGATTGTGAGTCTGGTCAATTCTAATGTTCAGGGACAATGGGAAAATTAGGGTTTTCCTCATTTTTAAATGAAAATTGTGAAGTCATCCTTGCTTATCCCAAACAGGAAAAAAAATAGCACATTCTCCATTACCTATAGAGAGAATTTCCAGACAACCACGAGGATATCTGACATATTGGTTAAATCAGACACTATCAAACTTGCGATATTTTGCACTTCTCTCTGCAAAATCTATGAATTTCATGTAATATATCATGATTTTGAGGGCCTGTAAAAATAAAACTTAATGTCTGAACTTGTTCACCCTTCACTGAGACATGGCAATATATGCTGTTATCAGGATCCTATCAATGAATATAATCTATTCCTTTACCCAGATATTCCAGAATGCTTATCAAATGCATGCATAATAAGCTTGAGGAGAGGGGCCAAATTTGGCTAAGTCCAGACCTTATTATGCCACTTTCAAATGGCTCTCAAATCAAAACCGCTTGACCGATCTGTATCATATAAAAACAGGTTTTCCTCTTTTAACAAGGTCTATCATTCTAATAAGCTTCCACATGTGCAACAATGTTATCTTCAAATCTCCTGGGATACCTACAAACAGGGATGCGAGCACTTAATGCAAGGGTCAGAAAGCTTTATAACAGTATTTATTTAGCCCATGGCAACGTTCTGTCAAGGCACTGATTTAAAATGTACATAAACCATATTCAAGGTAATAAGTGCCCTCCCCCGAATAACTGACCCCCAGCCCCTGTTAGATAGTTTCATGTGTTCCTCCTGTTCTCTTACTGTTTCTCACCCCTATAAGCAACATGGAGCACTTCATACCAGTGCAGATGTAAAGTTCAAGCCTAGAGCAGAAGTGGTTGTTAGGCAATTGAGGTGGGCTAATAGTTTGTATAAGATAGTATAAGATATTGATTTTCCGACTCAAATTCTTTTTTTTTAGCACCCAAGTGTTTATTAATGTCAAGAACAGTGTAGTAATAATCATGATTAAATGTATTGCCCTTTAGAGTGATGAACTGTAGATTATTGATATGATAGTGACCTTGTTGACCTCACCAGTTGTACTACAGCTTGGTGATTTGTTCTGCATGTAGGGGGACATCCCCCTAGTTGTTGTGGTGACCAATGACCTGTCCAAACCCAGGATAGATGCCTCACATGCACTGTGCTACCGTCCCGTATATATTTGACATTTGTAATTGTTAAGACCACTAACAATTATAACTAAATAGTCTTGAGGCCTGATGTTCTCAGTCTGACAATGACCTAAATTTTAATTTAAATATCATCACTTACCCTATGCTTATTCAAGACCTTTACTTATTTGAGATCCCTACACTTATTCAGGCCACTAGAGTTGATGTGCTTAGCTTCAGAGCGTGGTCTTAATTTGTATGACAGCATAAGGACATGGTGTAGGGTCTGTACAGCCTTTGTGCATAATAGGACCAGAGGGACTAGCTGTCCTTAAAAACAGAGGAACTAACAATCTAGAAGTAAAAACATAATGAGTAAGTGCATCCCCTTGAGTATGGGGAAACATGCTAGAAGACTGTTTTTAATTGGTGTAGACCTCATATGAATATAAAAACCTGACTGTTTACTAGAACACTATTTGTGTATGGGTTGTGAGCTAACAGAGATATACACTTACTAATGAAGACCCATCGTCAGAGGATGAGACCAGTCTCATGTCACGGCTAGGATATAGATAAATTGGATCTCATAGGAAACTATAGCTAGCAATAGGAGAACCAAGGGAAAGATTGGGACTTTTATACATTGTGTGACAACCCATTGGAAAAGTGTGTGTCTCTTCTATCTGTGAGAATCATTTATACATGTTTTCTATCTTTTTGGTCGGTGTTTTGCACCCCATTTCATATTTAGTAAAACAAACTTCCTTCGGCCATTCAAGCCACATCATAAAAGATGTAGTAAACTGGTTCCTCAAAAGGATGATTTTAAATTCCTTGTCATGAAAGGCCATTAAAACTACCTCTACAGCTCAGCATGGCTAATGTCGTCAGAGGTCTCTGAGTCTTCAGTTTAAAAGATGAAATTCTCGTCGTAGTTGATTGAAAAACGACACAGATGGATCATCACGACAAAACGTCTCCCTGTTGGAATAATTCCAGACACTAGATTGAATAGGATCAGGGAGCCATGGAGGAGTGTGGGTGAGAGGTAAATAGACACTAGGAAGGGATGGGGAAGCAGGAATGTTGAGATATAATGGTAGGGAAGATTTAGCTAAGGAGAAGATAATTTCAATGCCAGGGCACTCTTTTATTGTCCTAGTGTAATTGTCCCAGAATCCTTCTAAGTATAGTGAGCATTTTAATTGGTGTCTTGTAACTTTACTGTAAGGGAATTGGTACCAGACACAAGTATAGCAAACAGTAACATTTTTCTACTTGTGTGAGTTGAGCTGTAACAGAAGCAGAGAGTGGGAGGTGATGGGGCCAAATAAAAAAAAAGATCTGTTTCAGGTAACATGGGATGGAAATCTAGGGTTTGTAGGTCGCATTTTTTATTTTTTTTTAACTTTTTTTTTACAGCCCCTCTATGATACCAAAAAAGTATAAAAATCGGGGGAAATCCAAAATTGTGGAAAACCTAAAATTGACCCCAAAGAAGCGTACCTGAAACAAACCTTTTTTTGGCCTGGGTATTGAATTCTGGCAGGATTATGAAAGCTACCTAGGGAAACTGTGGAGATCAATGTGGTACACCAGGGTAACTGTGTATGGTGGTGGAGGTCTCATTTGGGGATCTTCTTTAACCCTTTAAGGTCGGCATGATTCATGAATGCAGCCCTGGTGAGTAACCCACCAGTGCTGCATTCAAGCATCATGCCAACCTTATTATGTTCAGACTTACCCGAAGGGTCGGTATGATGTACCAATACAGCACTGGCCAGTTACTCGCCAAGGCTGCATTTGTGCATCATGTCGACAAATATCATGTTTGAGCAACATGCCTCTTTAAAGGGCTAAACGCTAGGAAGGGCTTGCAAGCCTTGCTGGCTAGCTTGTTTAGGTTCAGAACACTAACCAAAGCAAGTCCAATTTGCCATTTAGTGCATGCTTTGGTGGCAAATATTCGGCCATGTTTCTAAATATATATCTTCCGAAATATCTTGGATCTATTGTGAAGAATCTTAAGATCGTAAAAGATGATGGATTTAGTTGAAGGAGGCAGTTAAGGAGGCATACACCACGTGTAGGCCATCATTACCATGAATCATCCTGACAAATTAGGTTACACCATTCTATGGCACCTTTGTATCTGAATCATTGAGTCCTCATACACTTGCCACACCTCTGTGGAAGGGGACAATGCCCCAACTAGTTTACAGTAGCATAGCACGTTCATGCACCATATACCCAATGGTCATCATCATGATGCATCAATGCGATATTTTGAAAGGGCTGGCATGATGCATCAATCCAATGCTGGTAAGCTACTCGCAAACACTGCATTGATGCATCACAACAGTAAAAGATGAGGCAATGAGGCATCATGCTACCTTAAGAGGGTTAGACTGTCTATGTATAGGGGCTGCTTCCCCAGCCCCCTCTTAGATCTTAATTATGAGATAATCCTGTAGTAATCAGATCTCGTGCTTTCAGGTTCACCACACCCATCCACCACATACCCACAATGCTAACCTTGTTGCTATACTGTATCAGGTAGCACAGACTGATGATGGTGAGATGTGAAACAGACTGCATATCAGATAACATTGTGTGCATAATCATAATCATCTATATATGAAGATTTTGGTTATGAAATATAATTAATCCAATCCCAAATTGGAGCGCATAAAGATACCTCTGCTGCAATTTCTTCTCATGTACAATGTGTACTGGAGAGCTAATAAATACATGTGATCAGACTCCCTTACCTTTAGCTATGTCAGGTTTTGTTATGTGATTTTGAAATATAGCCTAGGTAAAGGAGCATGTTGCAACGTTCAAAGCAGAACCAGGTTTTTGGACAAGATTATCAATGTATGTCGACATTAAAACATTGCAAAATCAAAGCCAGCTATTTTGTTGATATACTGGGATGTGTAGAAATGATATCTATATGATATGGTATCTATACACTTTAACTCGAAAATAAACCTACATGTATTTATCAGGTTTAGATAATACATATTGAATGGTGCCCTAGAGAACTGTACTGTACTGTCACCGTAGATCTGATCCATTATATACTGGGGTGAGCTATCTGTATCTGAGTGAAACCCTGCTACAATGGATCCTGTACACTGCCACAGGCACAATACCCACTGTACAGGGACGTAGGGTGTAGAGACATCCTAAAGGTCACACGAAGTGAGGTAGCAGCAGTGTGGGAGAACGAAGGCTGTGAGGCACCTGCGTACTAGCCCACCCGGGTGTGCAGACACACGTTCTGTGTGTAATCTTAAACACTAAATACTCTGAAGTTTATCATCACAAACTGAGCATTTTCTGCAAAAATGTAATCTTAAACACATAATCTATTACACATAACAGTAAGCATATATCATCATCTTAAGATATGTATTCAGTTGGTAATAATACTGTATATAGAGCGGGGGCCCTGGACCCATTTTCTTTCCATTTTGTTTTCAAAAACCACTATAACCGAACCTATAAACTTTACAACGCATTGCTTGACTTTAAGATTATAGTTCAATATTACGCACAGCATGTATGTCCCCACTCTTTTGTGGAAGACCCTGTATGTGCTTATGTATAGGGAAGCATGTCTACGGCATATAGGCTACCGTAGATTCTCGGGTACTACCCAGGTTGTACATGAACCAAACTCAGCTTTCATTTTATTCCAAACGATTGTTGGTTATACAATGTTTTTTTTTCTATAGAACAGTACTAAAATAGAAATGTTCAAATCCAGAAATGAATAATAGGATTCTCCTGGGGAAGGATGTGGTTTATAAGTGAGATGCGGCCGGCTACACAGAATTTTCGGTAGATACCTTTCTCAAACAGCCAATGAATCCAAGTATTGATATTCATCACATAACGCTCCCTTCGTTACAGAACTGTGCATCCAGGGGCACCGATTTAGTGTCTGATATAAGATAGTTATTAGAACATTGATTCTGAGAATAGCTACCGTGTGCTCAATTAGAGTAAAATTCCTGTAAAATTCAGTGTGTCATCAACTGAGGTGGCCAGTCGGGGATCACCATGCTAATAGTCAAATACAGAATCAACCCGTCCAATGTGTGACCAAAGCGGTCATTTACTGACATTATGGACTATTTCTATGGGATATTCCTAGCACTGCCATAGCGAGCCAATGCGTATAGTAAAAAGGGCCCTCTGAAAGCCATGATTTTGCGTCTGCATTGGAAACATTACGCTATGGCAGTGCGCCTCCAGAAAGTACCGGCAGTCCTAAGGATAACAAGTATAGTCAGAAGCCTTTCTGTTGAAGGCAGCAGTATTTACCTCATGTAGCCCAGCTGTACCTAACGCAAGGTCTGTTATCAATATGGTGGTCTGACTATCAAGAGAGCAAATTAATTGTCAAAATAACTTTTGGATGACTATCAGTATACCAGTATATATCTCCTGATCCCCTACCCCATAATGCTGCCACTCTCTGCAGACAAAGCACAGATGGTTTTGCATGTTTTTAATGCCTTTGATCCTGTAATGAGCCCACAAGGCCAAACCGAAGTCAAGTCTTAAATGTCAAATTCATCGACCACATAAACACTTGGATTCCAGAAGATCTTTTTCACATTCGCGCAGTCCAACGACACTGGAGTCCGATTCCACAAGCCTATTATCCTCACGGATAGATGGCTGGATTGGAAAATAATTCCTTGCAGTGGGTGCCATGATTGGGGCATTGAGTTCAGGCTCTGCATCCATTTATGTCCTAGGGTGGAAATGATATGGGGAAACAACCTGTTTTGTCTGGTGAACGTGGACGTGGTGAAATGTGCCCACATGGTCCACACTGATTGTGATACTGACACTGAATAACGAAGAATGTCACAAGTATTACATTTGGATTCAAGTGACCACTGCCTAAGGGAATACCATGTCAAATTGCCTATTAGTGGGACTGTCAGGTGTTAAGCATTTGGAATTCTGCGTTGGAATTGCCACCTTAAATGTTGTGAATCATTTACTGCAATCGTGTGCTGAATTGGAAAATCAAAACTATTTTTACTATTTTGATAATACTGTCTGAGAATGCTCCAAATTTGCGTTTTAAATTTGCGAAAGCCAGTTCAGAATTGGTGTATGATCCTTTGTGATACCAGTATTCCAAAAAATCTTTTTTCAAAACAGTTGATGGTTTTCGACAACGTTGCTGAGTCTGGAAGGAGAGTCAGGCTAGGACCCTTTTACTATTTGATGTGCAGCTGCTAGCAATGTGCACATGGAGCCAATGTGTGTCATATAGTATGCATGTAGGTGTGGGAAGGGCCTGATGAACATGTCCTATTTATAGAACACAGCAGCATCCAATTAAAGGAACTCATTAGTTTACAACCAGTACAGAGGGGTAGCCGCACACAACATGGTATAATAGGCGCTTATTGTATGAGAGATCCCTGTGGTGGAAACAGTTTGTCTGTGCTATATGGACATATGTGCAATACTTACATTGTCATCTTACAACATAGGTACAGGCTTACCTTGGTGGAGCGACTAGTGCCTCATTCTTTCAATACACTATGTGTTTTTGTCACTATGTGTTTTTGATATATGAATGCAGGCCCTGGTAAGTAAATCACTAGTCATACAATTATCATGTGTACAATATGCCAGGATTATTATCACCATTATCAAAAGTAGTGCTGTGATGAAGAATACATAATTACTGCCAGTTTATTTTCTTGCATTATATACTACCACGGTACCCTGGCCCTAATTCATAAATCACTCCTTAATAGATGGATGGGTCCCAATAACCTGCTTCTATGAAGCATTAAATCTGGTCTAATTGATGATGCAAGATTGTTCTCCTAAATTATTCACAGACAAAAGAGAAATGAGACAAGTGAATATCACATTGATGGACTTCACACCATTTAGTGGTGGCGATCACTCAGGGTTTGCAGGGTAAGAGCCCAAGATATCAAACATTCATTGTGTCATAACTCATCATGCTTAAACGTAAGGATCAATAATATTAATTTTTTAAGATTTATAACAGTACACATTGGGGTAGCTGTCATGGATGAATACATCTCAAAAGTTTGCCATACTTTAGGAGACAGATATACAGGGTGAATGTCTGTGTTATGTTTTTTTTTTCAAGTATACTATGATTTCCCCTTTGGTCAGGCTTCTATAAAATACCTTAACCACAATATATGTGTATATGTGTACGATATATGATACAAACATGAGCAAACCAAACATCAATGTTAAAATTGTAGCTGTAGAAAGAAGAGAGGAGTTGCTGAGATTGGTGGAGGATGCATGTGTCCTGTTACTTGTTGGCAATAGGAGACCAGGTTCAGTTTACATGAGGTAATGCGAGGCTGATGGCCCCTGCAGACAGCAGCAGTACTAGTCCTGCAGCTTGCATGTGTCTTATATCAGCTGTAATTGTAGGCACCTGCCATGGACAGGACAGCTACCCTTTAGTCAATGTCAAATGGCATATTCAAATTACCGTTCCATACAGAATCTAATAATGTCACATGGGGTTTTCATGGACCTTTCAGGGTGTGTAGATTATCCTTAAACGGAGGGGAATTCACAAATAAGCTTTAGTAACGATTTTAGTCACTTACCCCTTTTTGATGTTTCATAGTCATCCAAGAGTTTTATACTGTATCGCAACCACATGGGAAAGTGTACAACATCATTCCATGGGACTGTCTATGCTGGAAAAATCTGATTCAAAGATGGGTTTAGGAGCTAATGTGGCCCGACTGGGGTCGATTTTAATTTCTCAGTTGTACAGCCTCTCTGTGTTCATAATGTTCATATGAATATGTGTGGGGCTTTTAATTATTCTGATATTCAGAAATCCATAGAATATTGAGGATATATTGTGGTCAGAGTAGGTTGGGCGACCCGACTCTATTATAAAATGGGGTCCTCTGACCCAGTTTTCTCTAGATTTAATGGAATTACAAGCTACACACATAATAATATGGACATTGACCCCAAATTAGCTCCTAACCCATCTTTAACCTATGGGAATTAGGCCATTGTAGTCGAATGGTAGTCAAATGTAGCTCAGAGACCAGTGGTGGAGTCCCTCTAAACTACATGGTGATAATAGGGAATGATGACAGAGAAGGATAGCACTTACAGGTGGAGCATGAGCCTGGGGGACACTAGGCCAAATAAAAAAAAATTGTTTCAGGTAACATGGGAAGAAACTCTAGGGTCGGTAGGACAGAATTTATTTTTTTTTCATTTTTTTTTCACTTCCCCTCTGAAATTGACCCAAAAAAAGTGTAAAAATGAAGAGATTGTAAACCTAAAATTGACCCCAAAAAAGTCTAAAAATATAAACGTTTCTTCAAAATTGCAAAAAAAAACGTAGGGTCGGCTCTGTTTAGATTGGGTCGGTTGGGTGACCTGAAACAAACCTTTTTTTTTTGGCCCTATGTTAAACTTACTGACCTCATTACTGTAGAGCTCAGTGGTTTGTCCTTGCACATTGCGGAACATCCTCCCAGCAAGTGTTGTGATCAATGACCTATCTTAACCCAGGATAGATGCCTTACATGTATTGTGTTCCTATTCCATATTGATTTTAAATAAGGCCCTCAAGCATGTACCTGCGGCAATAGCAATATGTATCTGAAATACGACAACACGAAGATCTCACTTGAGTCAAATAGTTTCTATAAAGTAAAATGATTTCTCTCTAGAGTTCTCTTGCAATCCTTTTGAAAAATTGTCATTAATGTAACACATCCCCTTAGAAAATGTTTTGTTTTATCATTAGTGAGAAACTTTAACACATACCTTTTATCTTTTTGGTTTAACGATAAATTTTAGTCAAACAATAAACGTGTTTCAGCTATTTAAACCATTTGCCAAAGGAGGTCGTAAGCCGGCACAGGCTGCATTCGCTGCACAGCATGTCCCTTGGCAGATGTACTTCCACCAGTGTAACAGGCCATAACAATACCAGGGAGTAGGCAGAGATTGGTATTGAATTATGCAGCAACTAAGATAAGGAGGCAGTTAAAGTGAAGATTGATGTGGTGTACAGGGGTGCTTTGTAATGTGGTTGGGATGAGGTACAAATGGATGTTCTTAAAATCTATATGGGCTGAGAGTCCATGTCTAACGTCAGAACACCAACCAAAGCAATACTGTAAGGATTTGAGTAAAGGTATGCCATCAACCAATGACTCTTTTACTAATTCTCAAGATAATAGTCTTGGGTAAAAACAGACGGTTAGTAATACATCTTAAATAACTTTAAACCAATTTTAGACCTTCAGGAGCATTAATTATCCTGACAAATTAGGTTACACCATTGTATACCACCTTTCTATCTGCATCACTATAACCCTCATCCACTCCCCTCACTTTGTAGGAAATAACAATACACTTAACCCTTTAAGGTTAGCATAGGGCGCTAATGCACTTTGCCCATTGGTAGTCGTCATGATGCATCAATGCAGTCCTGGGGAGAAACTTCCTGAGCCCACAGAGCAAATGCATTCCTGCAGGTTTAGCACAATGCTGATAAGTTTGTCAGAACTGCATTGGTGCATCATGACAGAAAGTGGATATGACGCAATGGGGCACCATGGTACCTTTAGAGGGTTAGACTATCTTTGTATAGAGATTGCTTCCACAGTCCCCCTCTTAGATCTTAATTATGAGATAATCCTGCCATAATCGGATCTCCTGCTCTCAGCCACACCACATCCTTTCTCCACATGTATACATTGCCGATAAGGGTGTCCTGTGAAAGGGGATGCATGTCAGAATCAATTATGGGTATACAGTCAACTCCCTATAATGTGGCCACCCTTACGACTATGAACAAATGGCCGCATTAGTGGGGTTACCGCATCAGATGGAGTAATTTTCTATACATTGTAGTATGTTTGTGACATGCAAAGTGTCTGCATTAGAGGGTAAACTGCATTAGAGGGGCGGATTATAAATAGATAGTGTAGGTACACAGTAGAATCTACTGTAGATCTACATTATAATCTACTGTAGAATGGATTCACAGTATAATCTATTGTAGATGTACAGTATATTTTATTGTTTACCTACAATGAACTGTGCACCTACAGTAGAATCTACTGTACACCTACAGAAATTGCAACCAACATTTTACAGTATGGCCGTTAAGAGCGAGTGGACTGTAGGTCTACTATACATGTATACTATCATGAAGGGTTTGGTTCCACAAGTCCATTCAGGAGTTGAAGCAAAAGATGAAAATTGCAAAGATACCATGGGGGCAATTATTCGTCTTTGGATATGTAATTCGTACTGAGCGGAAGAAAGGATTCGTAAAAGTACAGTGAAACTAGACCTCTCATGCTGTATGCATGATTAGGAGAAGCTATAGGAACACTGGGCTAAATGAGGAGAATAATTTCAACCAAACAGAACCAATATTCTGCACTAGCCAATAGTATTATCTTGAGATAAATCTATTACAAAGTCCACAGTCACACTAAATCTTCAACGTAGACTTAAGTATGAAAAGTATGAGATTTATCATCATATTGAATGGTGTTGTAGACCTGTCCCGTACTGTTACCATAGATCTCAAACACTATCCTGGGGTTCCACATCTGTATCTGACTGAAGCCCAGCCACAAAGGATCTACCCACCTATTGCCACAGGCACAACACATATTATATAGGTGAGAAGGCTGCTGACTCCATCCTGAGGGTCACTAGAAAGGGAGAAGAATGAAGATGGACTTGTTTATAACACTGTTTGGTGTGGGTATGCCTTGTTTTACCAATAGTGAGATTATGAAGAGGTTTATGGTTAAGGTTATTGGTGGCCGGCCACGGTAGTACAAAAGTAAGGTGGCATGGGTTCTATGGTGTCAAAAGATGTAAAATGGTCAAATTAGGTTTGGGCGAGTATGATTTCAGGAATGATAGTGGCTTGCAGTCAGGGTAGTAGGGCATGAAAATGTGGACTAAATGTTTACCATGGGGGAGGGGGATACAGACTGATCAATAAGTGATCTGTGACATTGTCGAAACTGATGTTATTGGGTGAGCATAAGTGATATGCTGGGATAAGATGGATTGATAAAATGGAGATGGGCCCCTCGTACATTGACAATTAGACTGTAGGTCGGAACTATTGAGGCGACCTGCATGTACGACTGTATAGATGTATTGAGCACAGTGCAGCCCCAGGAAACACAGTCCTACACTACTGTCCATAGATCACTATCAGCAAGCTGGAGGTGTTGACCGGGGCCCATGGAAGATGTGTAGGTAGTGACAGGGTTGACAACAGAGTAATGGGAGGGTGCAAGAGGGGCATCTGCATCAGGCATTGGTACGTGGAGAGGGGAAGCTGGGGAAGTATCACGGTGCTGTACACTGAAAATCCGTGAGTTGAAAGGGTTTGTCAGTACAGACTATCCTAGGTTCGTTAGTCACAATGGCAAAGTTATATTCAAAAAATGACTGAGAGGTCGGTCAGTAGTGGCTAAACAAGGTTCATCATTGGTGTGTTGTATTTGTGTACCACTAGTTGGTGCCACCTGTAAGATACTGTGATGACCACTCAGTGGCTCCCCCAGGAAATTAAAAGACTAAGGTGGGTTGGTCAGTACTACTAATAATAAAATACCTAGGTTGGTCGTATAGGGAGCCAAAAAATGACTAACTAGGTTAGGTACTAGTGACTGAGAGATTGGTCGTATAGAGAGCCTAGGAATATCAGTGTAGTACTACTTGGATTTGACTAAGGAGAATGCTAAAAGTCAGGATGGGAGTAGAAACATATAAGGAGGGAAGGGTTGGTTTCATATGAATAGCAGCCGAGCAAGTCTCAGGTTACATTATGGTGTGGCCAGTTGGCTGGGCAGTTTCTAAAATTAGTACGTGACAGTAGATAGGGAGATTCAGGGAGCACTGTGCTCGCTTTGAATATCTAAACAGTTCTGTACAAACATACTCTGCAATCCTATAATCCCATTGGGACTGTGGTTGTTACTAAACCTGTAGTGGAGGTACCACCAGGCCATAATCCTTGGTAAAATGTGACTTATTTAGGATGAAACAGAGACATAGTAAAGGGGTCTGAGAATTCAGAGCAAGGACTTGGTTGTAGTTTGCATCATTATTACAGGATGCTGCTGGGAACACGTCCCCATCATGGATAAATCCATGTGAGAGCTGACAGCTGCAACCTGTGCTCCACTTAATTACACAGAAAAAGGATTGTGGATGAATTGTGGCCTTTTTGTACAAATAGCAAAACTAGGACAGCACTCGATTTGAGATTTGATTCAGTTTCATTACTTCCCTTTATATCTCCCGCCCACGTCCTATTATTTTTGTAGCGTCCATCCTCAATTATTCCCAGTTGTCCTCACCTTTTGTTACACTGTGCAGAGTTATGTAATAGATAGACAATGCTTATTAAAAGGTATGTAGAATTAACCACAGCTTGCTGGTGGGGGCCAGACGGGGGCGAAGCCTAAGTCGCCCTACCAGCCAGGTGTGGTCAATCTACATACCTTTTCATAACCATTGTCTATCTGTTTTAAACCAGGGTATGCAATATAACCAAGGTGCGAACTCTATTGTTCTAAGCCACCACCGTGGTTTAAAGCTACTTGTACAGAAACTGATAACTCTGTAGAATTGGACGTGGTCATCCGTCTAGAATAGATAATGAATGAAATGTTTTTTCCCCATTTCTAATCATATTTGACCATTTGGATGAGAAGCAACCTGCAGCTCATTTCTTCTTTTTTGCCCCATCTGTGGGCAGTCCCCCCATATGCTCACACCTCCATGAAGCAATCAGTCAACAGGAAGCCCCTTTGGTGAGCATGTGCAGTGACCTAGATTCAATAAACTAGCCTCTGGCAACAGGGGCTCTTGCTAACAGCCAGGTATTAGTTTGTGATTAAAAGGGAGAGAAGCCCAGCGCCTCTCAGCCTTGTGACTCATGATGGCCCCTTTAGGTCAATACCTGGGGGGTAAGTACAGCTCAGACACTGATTGTGGGGAGAGTACCAATCAGACCACTGACTCAGTCCTGCAGGAGGGGTGGGTGCCTGTGACTGGGGGTGGTCCAGCTTTAGGCCTATACCCTGAAGGCTGAATACACATTACATGAGGGACCTAAACAGATAAAGAAACTTAGTCACTGATACCACTTGTTAATTGTATAGAATTATATACAATACATATCATGAATGATATCATAAAAATACATGACTGGTATGGCAGCGTGTAATTTCTGCTTCAAGAATACCTTAATGGCTTCTTGGTGGCAAAATGGCAATGTGAAATGTTATTATACTTTTTTCTACTGACGCTGCTCTGTTTCATATTGTTTCAATATATTATGCCTCATTTCAAACACATGCATGGTTACACTTTGACTCATTCCATGCTCTACCGCCAACTCAGGGTGAGGAATACAGATAAGATTTAATTGGATTTTGAATGAAACGGTCTTAAAATGAGTGGGTGTTCGTTCAAACATAGAACCTGTCGTCTCCAAGAGGACTTAGTGAAATTGAGCTCAAGTGGTGACATAACTCAGCAGCAATTAATGTGGATATGTACGAGGAATGTTTATTGGGGAAGTATGTTTGATTTATAATAACTCCTTTGATTTCACGCTAGGTGCACAAATGGATGTGAAATTGTGTCTTTATCTGCCATGTTGTGTCAATATCATGTCCATGAAACCTTTTGCCTACATAGTATTGGGTAGGTTATCGGTATCAAGAGCATTATTCTTATACTGAAAGTAACCAAGAATGGTAGGTCAGGTGTAGGAGGTAAAAGGAATGAGTGTTGGTTACCTTATGTTTTTAGAACTTAACATCAACAACACAAGGAACGGGGTTTAACTTAATATTACCGAAAAATAAGATTTGTGAGCACACACTTATAGATCAATGAGGGTTCCTTCCAACGAGAAAATTAAAACTGGCATTCCTCTAGGACACTCCCTGTTTTTCAAGATGTCCTCATTTTGCTGACAACCCCTTTACTCAAAGAAAACCTCTCATGAGGTTTCTGGCCAACTGGGTGTAGAACACCACTTATTCATTTCCAACTAAATTATAGTTATATCCAGTAATAATCATATATAGTTATATACGGTAATAATTATCCCAGACGACACTGAACTACCATCAGGTGGAAGACCGCCTGTACATACAGTACAGCCTGCATAACACACCCAGCCCGTTTTTACAGGTCACTCAACCTGGAAGACAGTGTTGTTCAGTAACAGCACTGTGCTTTTACTATAGCTTTCATATAATCATAATTGCGATTTTTATATGATATTTGCTAAATATTTACACTTATCTAGTACATAGATAAGTATATCAGCTACCAACTTTTAGATGCATTATGTGCATGGTCCGTTGCATTTCTAAATTATTATGAGTTTAAATCAGTATTTTCTCTAATGTGACACACATGTAGCAGAGACTCTGATTGGAGAAGGTGTGAAAGCCTGAGCTGCAGGCTGGTATACCAGGCTGCCTGCCTGGTACACCAGCTTGCTGTGCTGGGAGAGTGTATAGGGGCGACCTGAAAGTACAGGCTGGGCGGCCTGAAAGTACAGGCTGCCTGTTAATGCAGGCCGTCCTATACTGCTGTACTAGTCCTCCACCTGACCATGTCCTAAACTTACTATCCTTGATTATGAAGTTCTATTCAGTATGTGCAGCTATTATCTACAGTCATGTACCTATTTCAATACATTCACAATGCAAAGGTACTATTGATCATGATGAATGGGCAGATTCTAAAAGTAGAATGCCAGCCTTTTGTTAGGTTATAGTAATAACTATCCATTATAACAAAAATAGTATTTCTGGTGCCTTAAAAAAACTCACATCTTGTCTTTTCGGACCCAAATTTTTTTTGAAACTGATGTTAATTACTACATTAGCGGCTGAGCTATACTCATTCATGGACACTGAAATTGGGGCCTAGTTGCCGGGTTATGGTAGGTCTTGCACTGTTAAGTCAGACAATCAAATGTCACAAATATCCCATTTAAATTCACGACCACTGCATCAGGGAATACCATGTCAAATTGCCTATCAGTGGGACTGTCAGTCCTTCAGTTTATACAGATTGCCATCGGGATTGCCACCCTAAATGTTGTAAATCATTTACTAGATGTGTCCTGAGTTTGCACGTCAAATCTTCAAAACTATTGGGAATGTTGGTGCCTAAAAATATAGCTGAATATCATGTTGTAGGCTACATCGGCAAAATCCAATTCAGAACTGTCCTATTATATATGATGTATTGATAACAGGATTTAAAAAGACAGCTGATGTTTTTAAGAAGTATATTTCTAGGTTATACCTTTATATATTATGTCAGGCATGTCAAGAATAATGACTGCATTTGGGGGACTTGTCAGTTATACTTTGAAAGGGAGTCAAGCACAGTTGCGCCTTCTCCAAATGGGGTAATTTGACAACTTTGCTGATTCTGGAAGGAGAGTCAGGATGATACCCTTTTCCTCAGTGTAGTAATTAAGTATGTGATGTGTAGCAGTGTACACATGGAGGTGAGGTTGTGCCTTGTAGTGTGCATGTAGGTGTGGGAAGGGCCTGATGAACATGTCCTATTTATAGAATACAACAGCGTCCAATTAATGGGACTCGTTAACCTACAATCAGTACAGGGGGATAGCTGCACAAGAAAGGACATCAGACGATACATAGGCCTAGCTAGCAGGCCAAGCTTGTACTGTACGGCAGCACATTGTGCTGGAAAGGTATATCTGTACTACATCTACTCTACATCATCTTTCAATCTGGGTATACGTATGTCATGTTTTTTGTTCTTGTTATGTGTTGCACTAACCATTGTCCCACCCTAAAACAGGACCTTCATATACCAAAGGGTCCCTTCCTCAAGGGAGGCCTACACATTCAATGTTGCCTTAATGGCACAAGTTCCAAATTCTACAACATCAATAGTCCTACTTCTCCTCCATCATCTCCCTTCTTTAGTCCCTTACATCACTCCAATTCCTCTGGAGTTCTCCCAACTTATTATTTATTTTCTATTTTTTTTAAATATATACTAATAAAGATAAACCTATTATACCAATAATAAGTTGATCAGTAAACACAACCACAACAACAACATGTTTTGTCGATGACAGATTAGAAATTTTATTTCTAAATAAAACGTCACTACAGTTTCGGCCTGAATGGGCCTTCGTCAGGTAAATATATAATCTTAAATCCCTTTGGCATAGCCTATGAACGGTGCTATATGCCTGCCTAACTATTAGTTAGTTGGTTTTTAAAATGTATCATTCATAGACATACAACAGTGGTGACAGCTAGTGCCTTCTTTTTTTGGATACACTATGTATATTTGCTGTCATGATCCATGAATGCAGCTGTAGGCAGCCCTGGTGAGTTGCTCACCAGTGCTGCAACCATAGATAACGCTGATGCACACCTGATGGGGTGAACAATACACAGCAATGCAGTATCAGCTAGCTACTATCAGTTAAAAAATGCTAGAATTATTAGAAGTCATGAAAGATCCATTAAACGGCCAGGCTCTCATACTATTTTATATAAAACCCCAGTAGCCTGACCTAAATGATATAGCACTCTTGAATTATATATGTATTCCAAGAAGATGCTTCTATAATCTGGTCTAATTGATGGTGCAAGATTGTTCTCTTCAATAATCACAGAAAAAAAGAGAAATAAGACTGAATACCAAACTGATGGACTTCAAACCATTTAATGATAGTGATCACTCAGCATCTCCAGGAAAGATGAGAGGCGTTGAAAAGACTTTTCATGTGGCTGGTAACGAGTACCATTGTGCATAGGCAGCCATTTTTGTTTTTGGTGCAGAAGGATTTAGCTTAGGTGTCAGGAGTATCATTGATTCATGTTGTCATCATTCATCATAGTGCATAGTGTTTGAACAGTGGATCAGGAATATTCTCTATCCAGGTTTTGCCACGATATGCCTCGAAGCTGCTCTTTGTATCAAAAGAAGGGTGGCCATGATTTAGAAGAAATATAACTATTTGTGCTAATGTTTCATAGTATCCGACTGATCATAAACAAAGATTACTAATTATAAAATCATCTTTGCTTTAGAAACACTTTACATTGGTATCATATGATTTTAATCAGTGAATCCATTAGAAAGGGCAATAAATTTTGATCTGATGTTGAAGAGAGGAATGTTAATTGAAGCTGGGTAAGGCATGAAGTAAGGTGAGTCGGGCTGGCACTGCAGACTCCAGCAATACTTTTCCTGCAACTTTCAAATAGCAGCTGTAATTAATTGTAGGCACTGGCCTAAATTGTTACATGAGGTTTTTATGGACTTTTTAGGTTGGGTTTATCTATATTTATCTGGGGGGAATATAAAAGTATGAATAAGCTATAGCAAGCTGTAGACACTTGTAAAGCATAAATCCAACTCGGTTCCTTTATGTGACTTTTCATTCAATTTTCCAGCAGTGTTGCCTTGTATTATGCTGTTATTGGGGAATTTATAAAATAGTTTCATTGGGCTCAACTACCTCTGCTAAAAGCCCCTTGACTACCATGAGAACTATATTGCGAGAGTCCCTCCACCACTGGGTTCTGAACTAGGTAGTGATGACTGGGGATGATTATAGAGAGGGATGCCATAGACAGGTGGATTATACACTTGGAAGATATGTGGGCGGAGCAAGAGTAACAGCATTAGGTATAGAGGAGCTCTCTCAGCCAGATGAGGTCAGTTTGACGGGCATGGAGGGGCGGGAGTATAGGGGAGATGAAAAGGAGGCAGATAACTATCAGGTAGGAGGCAGGGGTCATAGCTCCCAGACAAATAACAGGCTGTGTTGGCCTATTAATACCACAATCTCTGTTGATAGACACGATACAGATCAGTGGGGCCAGCTTGTGGTGTGGCTCTCTACATACTTCAATATGGTACCCAATGCATTATAACTGATCTACAGTAAGACTCATGCATCCTCTATGGTTGATGTGACATAGAACTAACGGTTGTGTGCATAGACCTGGATTCCAGCGTGAAGTTGGGCATCTATGGGACCACCATGGTTCTGTGTAAAAAGTGTGAAAGTGCTTATATTCATGGTTACACATTTCGCAGATTTTCAATTTCTGTGAATAAAACGAAAATAAATACCCAGTGAAATAAAGTACGAGCACAGTAGTCTATATAGAAATATTTATAAACAGAAGAGTTTACCCCTATCTTACATCATGCATTTGATCATTTTAGTCAAAAGCAAGATTGCTGCATTAGTATCTTGATATACTATAGGAGCACTTCTATGAATACTGTTGTCTTAAATGTAATTTGCATATATAGTCTTGTCAAGTGTGCACTGCCATTTAATGCATCTGGGTGTGAGAAAATGAACACTTTTAACAGCTATCAGAGTATCATGATGGATATCCCTTGCCTTACAGAGTAAATTGCAGGGAATTAGGTCCTCATTCTAGCCACTACTGGCCTATAGAATGCTCTAAGTAGGCTGGCAATGTACCCTTGGTGTAGGCCCCTACTACACGATACAGTAGCTGACCATCCAAGAGCAAAACTCTGTGAACACCTAGTGAAGTGGACTGAGTAATGGATAGAGCCACATCGTCCACCAATATCAGTACAGAGATCACCCTCATAAATATGACCCTTTGAGGCCCAGTCAAAGAACCTTAAGCACAGGGCTTCTACAGCATTAGATCTATCTTACAGCCAACAAGGGTCGGCCCATATAGATTGTCTGGCTACACTATTTTGGAAAAAATAAGGAAATTCTGGCTGCGGTCTGACACAAATGCATCCTGTAGGTAAATATTGTTCAATGGAGTGTGAAAGGCAGTAACATCCTTTGCATGTGTCCCTGGCATAAACATTGTATGAGTGATCTAATTCATCTTTTTAAACTAATTTGTTCAACTGTAACATGTTAGGTTGGATAGCATAAGACGCATGATACTATTATATAAGCGGCCATTAAAGTCAAAGTCTGTAGGCTTGTACAGGGAAGAAATATGAATGTCTTTGGGCATGTTTGTAAACACCCCCTAAACAGCTTGTATTTGTACACCAAATAACAAATCATGCTGTAACAAAAGGGATATAGATTATCTAGGATAACTCGCATGATGAGAGTAAGCTGTTATACAATTTGTGATATGGAGGTTAGGCTACGGGCAAAGGATAAGACTTACAGTAATAAAAACAATGTGCTTAAAGTTGACAACAAGGTTTAAGTTTAAGGGGTAGAGAAGTGAGACTGGGCAGACAAGGCTCGGCCCAGGGAGCTCAGAGAGTTATGGCTGGTGGCACACGTCTCAGCGGACCCTGCTCCTGTCAGGTCTAGTTGGCGTTTGATGTATTTTTTATGGGCCACTTTGTCTTGTCAGAGCCGACGTCCAAAGACTGGTAACCATCTCAGATCTAAGCCACCCCACCACATCTCCATCCCCTGGTAATCACACCTACCCTGACAAGCTAAAAAGGCTCCCCTGACATTTCAATATTGATATTTCCTTTGCGTTTTACGATTCCACTCTAAGGCAACATCTAATGCAGCGATCAATAAGAAACCCTACAGGCTATGATATCTCTGTGGCTTGAGAAATATTACCGTAAGTGGATCCAGTAGGATAAAGGTGAGACATGGAATGGGAATATGGGAAAAGGAATATGGGAAGGCAGACAGTGGGGACAGTTTTAAGAATAAAGGGAAGAGAATAGAAGGCAGTGAGAAAATAACTGATTTACACAGTTACATGTAGTAGTAACAATAGGTTGAAGCATGTGGATGTAGGGAAAACCCAGACTAAGGCAGTGAAACAGGGTACAGGGTACAGACAGGTACATAGGAAGGGAGTAGTTCATATGTATTACTACACGCTTGTGTGAGATATGAATAGGGACCATGGATACCAATATGCCCTTGTTGACCTCACCAGTTGTACTACAGCTCGGTGATTTGTTCTGCATGTAGCGGGACATCCACCTAGTTGTTGTGGTGATCAATGACCTGTCCTAACCCAGGATGGATGCTTCACATGCATTGTGCTCCCATCCCATATCGATTTTATATCAGGCCCTAACTGCAGTCTAAACGGCTTGGGTATCAGTAGGACTATAGACAAACACAACAGGAGAAACGCCTTGTACAAACACACTTGTAAATTGTGAATTTGTGTATAAAGTAGAATTCAAAAATTTGCTGTTCCATCCTTAGAATACCAACATTCAATTGTGACCTATTTGAGCAATTCCCAACAACGTCTGAACGATGCCCAAATGCTGCCCTGGTGAGCAATTAAAGTTATAATATCATTCTTATACACATCCCTCCGCTACCAGCAGCTATGTGCTGCATGTGTATGTTTGTGAAGGACCAAGTAGGGCCCTTGTTAATCCCTAAAAGATTGCCCTAATCTTACAAAAAAATGTAAATATGTGTAATATTCAAAAGGGCCGTCTGGCCAGTATGCTACAAAAGTAGGCCGTATCTTACATAAAAATGGGCCTTTGTCCTACAAAACCTATTCATCTCTTTGTAAGATAAGGGCAATTTTGAAGGATAACGGCCCGTCCCTCCTCCACCAGCTGTTATAGATACTGGCCCTTATCCAGGCACCCTCAGCCCAGCTCCCAGGGTGTTACAGTCCCCCTCTTTGACACTGCCAAGTGCCCTGGTACAGTCCGCTCCAGCAGGTGGGTGTAGGTGTGTGGGTGTGTGTGGGTGTGTGTGTGTGGGGGGGGGGGTGTGGGTGGGTGTGGGTGGCTGGGTGTGGATACAGGTGTGTATCAGCGACAGGGGGAATAGGGGTGAGTTCGATTTCGTGTATAGGTCACTATAGGTACTAGGCAAAATGACCGAGGAACAGATGCACTGAAAATTAACTGGACACTTGAGCACATTAAATTGAAAGCTGTTTTGGCAGGAATAATTCCTATCAATATGAACTGCAAAAGTCCTTTATTTCAAGTAAATGTTCTTGCAAGCACATACATAGAAAACGAGGATGTGATATGTGTGTCGTAATACCACAACTACAAAAGTGCACATAGTGTTTATTGCTGCTGCAGCAGCCATGGCAATAGTCAAGTAAGTCACTCATCAACGTGATACTATATATATATATAGAGGTCATCCTGATGAATTATGTAGTGTTCCTTGACACTCTTAATCCACTGAATAAGCTATTGAAAGAGCATAGCCACAGGTAACTGGTGCTTACGGGGGCGGGGGTAGTCTGCCATCTGGTACATGGAAAAGGTCTCTCACCAACACAATGGTTGTACACCTTTATAATATGGACGTGTTGGACAAGGGGATGTCAAACAGCGGATCACTGACTGAAGGTCGCGGGGGGAGGGGGGAGGGGGGAGGGTGCCGGATATGTAATGTGCTCTTTTGTTATATTAAATTGAAGATAAGCACATACATGTGTAAGTCTAGAGATGGTATGAATGCAGTGAGCTGTTATTGAGGGCCTGGATCTATAAATTATGTTTTATATCACACACCAAGGCTTTTTTCATTCATATTTGCTAAATTAACTTCTTAACATCATGCTTTAGTATGCGTCGTCATGAATCTAAACTAGCATCATTAATTCAAAATGGCATCTGTGAATAACGTAACAGTTTTTCTACAAATTAAATATGGATTTATTTTTTTGCTTTTCATTTCTGTTGATTCAGTACAATCAGTGTCTGAAGCAGCATAGAGGGATGGCTACTGTGATGTGCCTCACATTACGTGCCTACTGACCAAAAACTCAGTTACACGGGCCTGTTATAACCCTTTAAGGACTGCATGTTTCATTAGGGCAATCTTTTTTATACCAATGCAGCGCCAGAGAGTAACCCGTGGAGCCTGTATTAGTGCATAATGATAACCCTTCTGCAATGTGGTTGGTATGATGTGCAAATGCAGGACTATCGGGGTGCTACGACATAAAGGGATATTTTTTTAAAAGCCCCTTACCATGCCTTAACCATTTAAGCATGACATCATGCCCTAATGGATCAGCACAATACGTATTTGCCAACAGCTATATTAACATCAGCATGTTGTCATTTCTGCCAATTTTCCGCCGATTTCAATGAATAATCGGTAGGTTAATGATGGAAAAGATCTGGCGACCAGAGATTGTCCCAGTAGAAAAGCCCTTAGTGCACTGGTGTTATTCAGTACAGTACGGCAGGGTCCGGTGCAATAAGGTAAAGCCCTTATATTATGGAGGAGGGTGGGGGGGGGGGGGGGTACAGCCACCTGTCTGTCTCATAGCCTGGCAGGCTCATACCTCACTATACACCGTCTCCTGGGTGCATGCCCGGGCCTTTCTACACAGAAAATCTAAATGGCCTAGCCCGTAGTCTGCACTGACTATCCCAGGTTAGTCATAGGCACATTGGTCAGGCATGGCCAAATGCTATTCAAAAATGACTGAGGCATAACAACATAATTATGAATAATGCCTTATTCAAAAGGCATTTAATTGGAGAAAACTAAAGTGAGTTGGTCAGTGCCGACCAACCTGACAATATCAACTAACTTAGGTTGGTCGTATAGGGAGCCAATAAATGATCGACTTGGTAATGCTATAGTGACTAAGATATTGGTCGCATAGGGAGCCAAAGAATATCAGTGTGTATAGGATCTATTCCACTGATGTCTGTAGCCTGGGTTCTGTTGTTAAATTAAAGTTCACAATGGGGTGACCATGCACGCATGGTTTGTCATTCATGGCCCTCTCTGGGCAGATCACATTATCCTACCTACTATATATACCTCATCCATTACACTACCCAACCTACTGTACTCCCACACCTGTTATACTGGCCCACATTATGTAAGCCCCAACTACACTCCACCACTCACCTGTATATGCCCTACTTTCCTCACTCCACCACGACAAGCCTTCCAAGGAGGTCAGGTTTTCCCACCCACCCACACCTTATTAAAGGTAAAATCATAAGCATTATCATGTATTCTATGTTTAATATCACCTATCATACAAACACTTTCTCTAAGGTGTAAATGTTATTATAAGGTTATAAAAAAAACATACTGAACACCATTTAACTATAATTCATACAGGTCTAAAATATGTCATTTGACCTTCATATAATCTCGCAGGTATAACTTTATATTGTATAATGCATAATTCCACCAATTAAAACATTTGTTCTTTAATCCTCTCTCCTCTTGTCTGTTCGGGGGGGGGTGTCCATGAATGTTGAACCTATGGACAAATCTCCACCAACAGACGGAATCACGACCAATTCCGTCAGTGGAATATTCCCTGTATGGTGTAACATTATGTATATAGACCACAGTCTACAAGACAAGAGTCTGTTTACGTTAAATATTCTTCACGAGTCCGACCTTATGTGATATGATCCATGCTGCAACAATGATGAAAGAGGGAATAATGTTGATGTGCTGATACCAGATTACAGCAAGGGAGTCCATGATGTGCAGGATGGCGTGTGTAACCGTATGATTTACCGACATATTGATGAGTGGCAGTGGCTCTGCTTTTTATATTCAGCAAGAATTATGTGGCTTCCTATTATAATCATACTGTTTGGCCTCATGTACTGGGCTGCGTATTGTGTGCACTTTGTTATACCCCATCCCCATCCTTACTAACGTAGGCTACATTCACTCAGCATCAACCACATACCTTGAGTCAGACACTTGAATATGCATCTATTCAAGCTTGCTAAGCCCTATGTTTGTGCATAATATTACAATGTAAGTGTTACTCTTACCAACAGTGAGTTCAACCAGAGATCCTTACAGAACTCCCTTATGCATGGGTAGCCTAACTACAATTCCACGTGTCTGCCGGAAGAGATAATATCATGGTCTAGTTTACACTGATATTCATTAGCTCCCAATACGACCAATATCTCAGTCACCATAGCTCAACCAAGTTAGTCATTTTTTAGGCGACCTATACAGTTAGTTAATATCGTTAGTTAATATTGTTAGGTTGGTCAGTACTGACCAACTCAGCTTAGCTTTCTCCATTTCGATGAGTTTTAGGCTAAGTCATTTATGAGTAAGGCATTAGTCATTAATTATGTTATGCCTCAGTCATTTTTGAATAGCACTTGGTCATGCCTGACCGATGTAGCATATGACTTACCTGGGATAGCCACTTCAGACTAAGGGTTTGGGCTTTTAGATTATCTGTGTCTACCTCCGTGTGCAGTGTGCGTGTGGCGTCATACAGGTGTAGCACGGGCAGCATGAGCCGCGTGCCGTATATAGACCAGCCTCCAGGGCTGATCACCCTTTGTCATGTCTCCTCTACATGCAGCCCCACAGACACATACCCAGTCATTGTTCCATACAATGGTAACATGGAGCCTGCTATTCAAGACAAGGCCAGCCCCTCAAAGTGAAGAGTGAATGTGAAATGCCCCATAACTTTACCATTATAAATACCATGATATCTCATTGGATTTGGTTATGCAAGCTTTGAAATGCAATGTATATGGGTTGTGTTCCATTATACCATGTACAAAAGGGATACTAATAATGCCTTGGGATCTTGTGAAGGACTTGTATTCTCTCATTTCCCATTTCTCATTTTACCCCAACTCCCTGTGTCCCTCATTTGTTGCCCTAATTCAATCAAGTTCCTCGTCTGTGCTCCACCACCATCCTTTGTACCATTTCTTGTCGCTGTTTCACCTTGCCCTTTGTGTCCCAATGCCTGGAGCTTTGGTGTCATGCAAGCATGACAAGCTTTTGTGTTGGTCCATTGTCTTCGGACAAAACACGTTAAACATGTTCTTTGAGAAGAGCTCTGACATGTGAGACACACAAGGTTTCCCCACATGCAATGATGGCCAGGTATTAAAGGTAAACTAGCACAAGATAGGGGGGGGGGCGGTCATTTGACGCTTCAGCTGGTGCTCAAATGAGGGTCTTTTAAGCTTTTGGCAACATTATTTTCAATTTAATTTGTTCTAAAAGTTATTCTGAACAAACTGTATACATACAAATACATGCAGCTATCAATAGTTTACATAATAAGTTAATCCTCAATACAATTGATAAATTCCCATAGATTAGTTTTGATAAAGTATCATAATAATGTAACATGAAATGTATTAAAGAGGAAGGCTATAAATGCATTTGGAATATCCATTTCTTATAGTTCAGGATGTGGCCACGCGGTACTCCAGTAGGACTTGCCAGTTGTGTTTTGGCCATTCACTGCTCAACCCCAGCCACAGAAAGCAGCCAGTTGGTGTTTTGTTAATTGGAGTCACGGCTAAAAACACAGGTGTCAGGATATTGTAGTGGAAAGCATGACATGAATTATCCGGCAAAAGCGGAAATTTAAAACAAAGAATTCAAGACTTTTTTACATGGTTTTGAAGCACAAGAAGAAGATGTGGGGCAGATAGGGGGAATCATGTGCTTTGAACTAATTACAAAGTGATGTCATAAGTGAACAGGCAAGGATGTCTGACAACGTTAAAACATGGAGCAGTGACAATGGAAGTTAATCAAAACACAGTCCCCTACGTGTAGGCACTTGATATAACTGCTGTTACAATTATAACTGCTTAAATCAAATGGGAAGTCTCAATGGGTGCACTCCTCTATAATAATTTGTAAAGGATATATGGCTATATGCACCGTTTAATTTACGGGTGGTATTCAAAAGTGCGTTTATTATTGTAACTAATTGTCTGCTTACTTTGTGAACAGTATTTCCAACAATTGCACCCACGCAGCGGGATACTATCAAACTGCCTTGTTAATTTGAAAGAATAGATATTAGAAACAATGTCTAAGCTGAGGCAATCACAGAGGATAAAATCGCCACTTGGATCTTGGTGGTGATGAGACTAAGAGGCCACCAACTTGACTCAAGAGGAAATTCAAACAGCGCATCCTGATTGAAATCTCGGGTTTTTTATATGTTAGTTGACAGGGAAAGTCCTCTTGGGCTTGAATAGGGTTAAAGAGTGATAGACTTGATTCCATTTCTGACAGTAATTTGTAGCCAGTTTGCTGTTAAAATGATGAGGTTTCCTACTGGCCGTAGGACATCTGTCTCTGTGGCAGTAAGTTGCACACGCTGTGAAGGTTTAGCTGTTACTGTCACTTGTCAATCAATACTCCGATATCATCACCTGTTACTTGGTATTGATTAGCTTTAACAATCTCGATGTTAGCTGATTTACTATGCCTTTTTGTGGGGATGATGCATAAAATAATATTGCTATATTTGTCTCATTTTAATCATGAGAACAGATGTACACCATTCATATGGGCCGAAACTCCGTGCAGCCAGCAAAAGGCCAATGTAGATAATACAATTCAAAAACCAAACATAATCAGACTATAACCGTCAGCTGGGCCTGCACTGACTAGCGACCCTGGCAAAGGCATGGACTTACTTTTACAAGCGCAGTCTTGGTAGCTGGGTGGGAGTAGTATAGTATGTATCGGAACGGGACTATAGTTAAGTACTGTTTATTACTCAATCGACATGCAGCCAATCAGAGGCCTCCATTTGGTCACGTGACCCGTTGCCATGGTAACGTGACCTACTTAGGGCTCTCAGCCAATCAGAAGCCAGCATTCTGGGTGACCTACTGACCTACTTAGAAGCTCTCAGCCAATGAGAGGCTGGCATTCTGGTAACTATGGTAACGTGACCTACTTACGTCACGTGACCTACTTAGGCTCAGCCAATCAGAAGCCGGCATTCTGGTAACTAGGGTAACGTGACCTACTTAGGGTTTGTTTGTAAACAACACCACGTGGCTCTCTTGTTTGTAAACAACACCACGTGACACGTGACTGTTTGTAAACAAACAACGTATATATAGAAAAAAACACAACAAGTTCCATCTTATGTTAAAATTATATTTTCGAATAAAAAAGCACATCTGTAACAGCGTCTATGTGTAACTACGCGCGTTCTCATTCAAACACTATAACACTATCATACCGTAGCAGCAGCAGGTAGGACCGGAAGAAAAGCAAGCGCACGAGCAGAAGCGACGACACCATTTGCACCATCCGGCCGTCGCGTTGGTAGCCCTACTACCCGTCGCGCGTTCCACTGGAGCGGCTTTAAGAGTGACAAATGACGATTCTTTGTCGACGCGACTGCTAACATCAGCATCGGCAGCAGCATCGGCAGCATCGGCAGCAGCATCGGCAGCAGCGGCAGCAGCCTCGGCAGCAGCGGTAGCAGCAGTAGCAGCAGCGGCAGCAGCAGTAGCGTGAGCATTAGCAACAACAGCAGCAGCGACAGTAGCAAGGGCGGCAGAGCGGGCACTAGTAGCGTTATCAGCGGCGTCATCGGCAGCCGCAACAGCATCAGCAGCAGCAGCGTCGGCATCGGTGGCATGAGTAGCTGCATCGGCGGCAGCAACAGCAGCAGTCACAGCCGCAGCGGCAACAACAACAACGTCATCACGACCCGCGTCACTAACAGCCGCAGTAAATGCAGCAGTAGCACGCTGAGCAGCACTAGCAGCAGCAGTAGCAGAGGCTACAGCATCAGCTTCACATTCGCGCGCCGCTTCGTCATTCCGCTTCATGTCACGGTAGCAACTTTCCATCACGAGGATCTGCAAATTGAGGCGCGGTGCTGGTGGTGGTAGTAGTAGTAGTAGTAGTAGTAGTAGTAGTAGTAGTAGTAGCGTGAACGATGATGACGATGCTGAATGTGGTTTCACTCCCCTTATATACCCTTACGCCCCGCCTTTTTTCAAGCCACCGGCCAGCTGCCCCTTCACGGCAGGTCTTTAGATCAGCCTTAAGTCGCTTACTACGTGGCTCATCATCCCTCTAATCGCATTTTCCAGCCGCCAGCCGGCTGTCTGCTGATGACAGGCGAGGGTGATTTGTTTTTTTCTTTAGATATAAGCCGCTTACCACACGCGCACCCTCTAGTCACAGACAGAGTGACAGAAAGGGAGGGGGTCGCTTTGTTCACGCTACCTGTAGTTGTTTTTCTATACACACGCTGAGCCCATGACCCGTTAATCCTTTATACAGGTAACACGCGTTCAACTAATTACCCTATTGTATGACAGTCGGTACACGGATTTAATTTTAAACCGCCTTCCCATCTGGGATCCATGTCTGGCGGGGTGGAAGGATCCAGCTGAAAAGTGTGATTAGGGCTTTTGTTTCTCTTATGCTAGCAGCAGGTCAGCATGCGACAGCTGAAAATGTCAGACTCGCCGCTCCTATAAAAGACTGAGATGCGTCTCTCTTTCCACACACCCTTCTACCATCGCCGCCGACACCGCCACCGCCGGCCAGCCGACCGCCGCCACCGCCTGCAGTCACCGCCATCACGCCAGCAGGGAATTTCGAGCTGAGTCTGCTTATTGCTTATTTTTTTTCTTTGAGCTTTTTGTTTTCTTAAATTTTTATTTTCACTCAGTCTTTTTTGTTTCGGAGGAAAGAAATATGGCGCTGCAGAGGGCGCGAGTTTCTAAAAGACGGTCGCGCGAACAAAGCGCTCTCCTCAACTGCCCGGCTATTTTTTTATCTCAAAGGAGAGAGCGTCACGTAGTTGAGGTTCACGCTTCTCTTGAGGCGTACCGAATTCTCGAGAAATGCAAAGCTGAGCGCCATCGTCGTTATACAAGAGCGGAAAAGGAAAACGTAGCGACATGGCCGAGAGCCGTCTTCTCAGAACAGCATTTACTCTACTATTGCATAACAGCTGCTCTCAGCGCCCCCACTCGTTGGGCGTTTCATGAAAAGAAAGAGCGCCGCTACTCTCCTCACCCTGCCTCCTCTTATAAAGTGAGAATAAGTGCTATGAAACGATTCGACAAGCCGATCGGTTTCTTGGGAGCGACTGCAGCTCCCACTCGGTGGGCGCGCGTTGTGGCCGACGTGAACACGGTCTCTAAACGTTTCGACGTCGTCACTTGTTATCCCGCATATTGCAACGCAGCCGAATTGAAGAAGATAGGGACGCACTATTTTAAACCATACGCTCCAATATGTATTTGTCACCGCCGCGCTCACACGCCTTATTGCTTTTTCGAGACGATCGTGTCACAACACAGAAATAGAAAAAAAAACGGCAAAGCGACGAGCTTTGCCTAAATGATCAAAAAAAAAACAAAAAAAAACAACTAATCTCCTCCTCCTCCTCCTCCTCCTCCTCCTCCTCCTCCTCCTCCTCCTCCTCCTCCTCCTCTTCTTCTTTTTTTAAAAAAAAATAAATATTTGTATCAGACTCCTCTGGAGTCTGATACAAAACATTTATGACTATTGAGTGAAAATAGAATTTTATCGCAAAAAAAAGTCACTTCTGCCGCCGCTACTGTGACACCGGCCGGAATCAATAAAAAGGTCGGCGGACTTTTCTCCACAACCATTCACCACCGACCGTTCGAGTGAGAAACACAGCAGACAGTCAGACACACAACCGCTCTCTGACGCGTCCTGAAAAAAAAACAAAAAAAAATGTCCAGTAGTAAAAGCAAACTCTTCACAGAAATTCATTTCGACGCTCGACTACAAGGACCCTTTAGTTGTATCATTAGCGGTCCGTCGGGTTGTGGAAAATCGCGCTTGGTGGATCAATTTCTGAGCGACGTGAACAATTTGGTCACGCCGCCGGTGGAAAAGACTTTTTACCATTACGGCGAGTGGCAACCTCTGTTTGAAAAAATGGCAAATCGGTACGGTGTGGAATTCAGAGAAGGTCTTCCTAGCAAAGAGTCTATAGCGGGAGACGTGGAAGTAGCAGAAGACGCTGTACGACCCCACACTCTACTGATATTGGACGATCTGATGAGCAGTTCCAATCAGCAAGTGGTAGCCGACATCTTTACTAAATACTCGCATCACTGGAACGTGAGCGTCATATACATCACTCAGAACCTCTTCCAGAAATCACCCGACTTTCGAACTATGAGTCTGAACGCTCACTACATGATCGTTTTCAAGAACCCGCGCGACATGGGGCAAATAGCTAGTCTGTCTCGCCAGGTGTTTCCGTCCAACGCGGCGGCCCTCTCTAGTATATTTACCCATGAACTCAAGCGACCTCACTCATACCTCCTCCTGGACTTCAAGCAGTCAACACCTGACGATCTGAGAATACGCTCCTCTTTGACGGCCATACACTCTCAGCTAGTGTTCGTACCGCTAGACAAAAAAAAGAACAACAGAAAGCAGTAGCAAAAAAAAATGTCTTCTCATCTACTCGAAAGACACTTTGGTACTCTCAAGCACTTAGCTAAGTGCTCGCCAAAGGACTGCTCGCATCTAATAGACTCTGGAAGCGACGAGCTGATCGCAGCGTTGAGTGAGATCTGTCACAATTTACTGGTAGGGAACATCCCGCTCAGCGACAAACAACTGGACAAGCTTCGAGAATCGGCTGACGTGTTGAGGGAGGTCGGCAAAAAATCTACGCCCATCAAAAAAAAGAGACGCGTCTTGGTACAAGAGGGAGGTTTCCTCATTCCGGCTCTCATAGGGATGGCCTTACCGCTTATAAAGAGCATTCTCCGTATATGAGACACGTCATTCGACACCTACTCGCCGACAGCACCACCACCACCACCACCACCACCACTACCGCCACCACCAGCGTCATTGCCACCGGCGTCCCCATGACGGACTCAGAGCAGCAACAACACTACAAACGTTTAGCGCTCGTGGATCCTGAGACGCTCTACAAATCATCACGAGCAGGTCTACTTCATCATGTGCCCGCTGCTGCTGCTACTACTAGCGCTGCTACTACTGCAGTCGCTGCTGCTAGTACTTCTACTGCTCCAAACCTTCCTCCTCTTCCTGATGAGCGCACTGAAAAGAACGAGAGTTCCGCTCCTGCCACCGCCGCCCGCCTACCCGCCGACATGGCCTATTACCACAAGCAGGCAGAGCAGTCCCTTCATCCCGACGCGGCCTTGCACCAGGTGCTACAGTTTATCTACAGGGACTTGGATTTAGTGTTGAACGACCCCACTTTGGAATCGCGCGAGAAAATGTTGAAATACCGAAGGTTGTTGAATAGATTGCAATTTTTTCTCGCGAATCCCCACAACAGCAACATCTCTTCGTCCTACTCTTCTTCGCCCCCGGCTCACCTCCGTCAGTCTGCTGAAGAGGCCAGCGCGTCCCTACTCGAGCGGTTGGCGAACCAAGTTCCCAAGAGGAGTCGCCGCCGGACCGTGGAGCTGTACAAACAATTGGAGAAATCCGGAGTGATCAAGTGGAACGAGGACGGGGCGGTGCGCGAGATGTCGGGTCGGAGAATACCACCTGAGCATCGCATCAACATAGTGGACTTACTGAACGACGCCGCCAGGTTCAGGAAGACGGCGCCCAGACCGGCGGGCTACTCGCCGTTCACGAAAGCGCTGCGCGAAGCGGTTCCCACCACAGACGCCTTGATCGGAAACCATCTGTATAAAGCGAGCGGACCTGGCCAAAGTTTGGACACACGGCTTGCTGACAGAGGTCGGAAACGACCGAGCTTCGAATCGGAAGAAGGAGAAGCAGCAGCAGCAGCAGCAGCAGTAGCAGCAGCAGACTCTTCTCTGCAGGTGGTGGACGATCAATCCTCTGACGACGAGGAGGACGACCGTGAACTTTTCCAAACTCCGACTTCCTATAGGAGCGCGCCGCGTAGTAAGAAAAGGAAAGCGCGCAACCGCCTAGCGGCGAGCTCGTCTTTCACGCCCTCAAGAGACCCGCGATGGGCAAACCAGTGAAGAGACTGACCAAGAAGGAAAAAGAAAAGAAGCGCGTAGTAGCTAGATATACCGACGTCAAAGCGCCCTCCAGTTTCACTAGCGTGACTAAACTCCAGAAACAGCATTTTCGCCACCTGAACCCGGCCGTCATCCGAGATGCTTTAGTGTCGCTGGACGCCTACACTAAACATAAACCCATTCGGAGAAAATTCGCAAGGAACAAGACTATAACCGGCGCAATCGATCAGCAGTGGCAGATAGATCTGATGGACATGCAAGCTTTGGCGTCTCACAACGACCGCTTCCGGTACGTGGTGACGGCGATCGACGTTTTCTCTAGGTACGCGTGGGCCGTTCCCATTAAATCCAAGAGCGGCGCTGATGTCACCGAGGCCTTCCGAGAGATGACAGGCCCTGGCGAGAGACGACCGCGCACTGTTCAGACAGACAAGGGGAAAGAGTTTTTGAACAAGATCTTTCAAGATCACTTGAAGAGCGAGGGCATAGAGTTCTTCACTGGCGAGAACGACGACATCAAAGCTAGTCTAGTGGAGCGCTTGAACCGCAGTCTGAAGGAGAAGCTGTGGCGTTATTTCACACACAAGCGCACGTATCGCTACGTAGACGTGCTGCACCATGTAGTGTCTTCTTACAATCGCACTCACCACAAGACGTTGAAAATGGCGCCGGCTCAAGTCAGCTCGGAAAACAGCGAAACAGTTTTCTACCGACAAGATCTCCCAACTAACAAACAAATCGACGAAATATGGAAAAAGAAGAAAAAAACAAAGACGTCCGCCGTCGACGTCATCGCTCCGGGTGACAGAGTGAGGATGTTGAGAACTAAAGGCGCCTTCGACAAAGGGTACGAGGGAAACTGGCGCGAGGAAGTGGTCGACGTTGCTAAGACGTTGGGAAGCAGAGGGTTCGAGCTGAAAGACGACAAGGGCGAGGAGATAAAAGGCGTCTTCTACCCGGAAGAGGTTCAGAAGGTGTACAAGAGTCGTTACGACAACAACTACCTGATAGACGAGGTGTTGCGCCGCAAGACCGTCGACGGTAAAGAGTTAGCTTTCGTACGTTGGTTAGGTTACGACGACAAGTTCAACGAGTGGATCCCCGTCAAAAAAATAACGTAGAAAAAAAAAAAAAAAAAAAAAAATGAACATCACTCTACCTAGCAACAGCTCTATGGAGTATTATCCTGACAACAGCTTGACGTCTTTCCGAACTCACTTCGACTCGCCGCTCCTTCTGCCCGAAGCGTACGAAGCGGCTCTGACTGAGATCATCCTCCCTACAGAATGGACTAACGTGCACGACGACGACTTGATCATCGTTGTTCCTCTGCGCACCAAAGGTTCGCTAGAGGAGGCGATCCAGGTTTTAAAAGAAACTAATTTCTCCGAAGGAAAAAAACCACAGGTAGACTGGAAGAGAATGAAAAACGCGAACGGTCTGAGCAAGCTAACGTTCAGCTCAAAATTCCCGCTGAACTGGAAGGAAGCGAGCTATGTAACGGTGGAAGAGATATCAGACACGTCGGAAGAGCAGCAATTGAAACCGGAAACAAAAAGGTTCAAGAGAGAGGTCGACTTGAGACAGACGAATGCCGTATACAAGCAGTTCTTGTCCCCGGCGGTGAAGAAGAAGACGATCAGCCATCAAGCAAGACAGATGATCGAAAAGATGGAGAAGGACATGGGAGTGCGCAGTTTCATGCCAAACATATTCGAGATACCTCCTATTTTCACCGGAAGCAACCACACCCTAATCGAGCGCTTGAGTGAGACGTTGCGAGATGACAGACTAGAGGGCGACAGCTTCTTGCTCAAACCGATGCGGATCTTATCGTACGACGCCAAGACGAAACGCGTCACCATCAAACCGCCGAGACACTGTGCTGTCCTGCTGAGTCAGCATCTCGCATGCGTTCTAGGCTTCGGAGAGAAGACGTGTTTCGCGTCGCCGACTACCGGCGCCTACTCGATGGATGTTTACGGGGACGTGCACTCTGTGTACATATACACCGACATGATCCAGGAGAGACGTGTGGGCGACATGCAAGTGCCGCTGTTGCGCTGCGTGGCGGTGGACAGAGGCGGAAAGCGTCGAGGTGGCGTGCAAGCTATCAGTTTTCCCCATTTGGATTATTTCCCCTTGAAATCCAAGAGGTTTACCGAGGTCGGCATCTATTTAAGAGACCGATCCGGTCATTCCATCCCATTCGGTAGAGGCGAGGTGACCGCGACACTTCATCTGAGACCTATTGAGCGCTGAAAGAGAAGAAAATGATGCGTCAACGCGTTCCGTACTTTCCACCCAGGCGCACCGTCGGCAGAGGGTACAGCGATTACTACAACGCGCAGCTGGGCAACGGCGTCAACGTGTACAGCGGGCGCTCTTTCCAGAGCGGGCACGGTTTAGGCGGCGCTCTGTTAGGTCTGATGCGCTCGGCTACCCCGCTATTGAAGTCGGTGGGAAAAACGCTGCTCCGCGCCGGTGTGGGCGTAGCTAAAGATGTGCTGGCGGGTCGGACTTTAAAGAGCAGCGTGAAAGACCGAGGCGCAGGCGCTCTGAAGAGACTGGCGAGTACGGCGTTCTCGGGAGGAAAGACGCCTGTCGCGTCTAAGAAAGGGTCGAAACGTCGTCGTGGGCATTCCCCTCAGACGGGCGGTGGCTCTTGCAAGAGACGTAGAGGGGATGTATTCGACCGGTAAGCGCCTAGGCGTTCAGGTATAAATAAAAAGACTGGAGGCGGTCGGCGTCAGTCTGTCGGCCGCATGAAGAGAGAACACAATGGCTTACGTACACGAGAGCAGTAACGAGTGCGCGCTCTCTGAGCTCGACCTGCACACCGTAGCGCCGACTCAGACTACTATCTTAAAGTCGTCTTTCCTGGGGATAGAAACAAAAAACTCTTTAGAGGATGGAGGTAACATAAATTTCACCATCAACAAGTCGCAAGAGTACACAGACCTGAACGAGAATTACCTTCATCTGGAATGTCAAGTGCTAAAGGACGGAGCGGCGATCGAGGACACCGACGCGGTAGCTCCGGTGAACAACTTGGCTCACTCGCTCTTCAAAGACGTCCAAGTCTCCATCGGCGGTTTCAAAGTGTCTGGCAACACCGAGACCTACCCTTACCGAGCTTACTTGGAAGGGTTACTCAACTACAACAAAGACGTGAAGGACGGCGTCATGAGCGCCCAGGGGTGGCATGAAGATACGCCCGGTCAGTTTGACACGTTGACTGACGCGAATGCGGGGTACAAAGCGCGCAAGAAGCTAATCTCCAACAAGCGCTTTTCGCTGATGGCGCGACTGCACTTTGACCTGGCTCATCAACCGAAGCTCATCGTTGGAGAGACAGAAATCAATCTCACTCTGAAACAAGCGGCGCCCTCTTTCTATCTGATGTGCGCCGCTGACGGAGGCTACAGCTTGAAGATCTACAAAGCAAAGCTCTACGTGCGACGCGTGCTGGTGGCGGACGCTGTAGCGGAAACGCACGAGAGAGCGGTGATAGAACACGGGCCCTTCGACTACCCGGTGAACAGAGTGGAGGTGACGACCTACGCCATCCCTCAAGGTAACAGAGATCACAGCTACACGCACTCCAACACAGGCCAGCTTCCCAAGTCGATGATGATTTGCTTCCTTGACCACGACGCCTTCAACGGTAGCTACACCAAGAACCCGTTCGAGATGAAGCATTACGACATCAGCTCGCTTCAAGTGATAGTGAACGATCAGAAAGTGCCGAACGACGCCTACGTGCCCGACTTTAAGACCAAAGCGGCCGTGAGAGAGTACTTGGCGCTACACACGGAAACGGGGATGTACGAGGGCGCGCGCTCCTGCGGTATTTCATACGAACAATTCCTGAACGGTTACACGGTGTTCCCCCTCGACTTAACCCCAGACAGATCGCACGACGGGTGTCGCGTGAACCTTATAAGAGCGGGTCAGCTGAGGGTGGAAGTCAGTTTCCGCTCGGCGCTACAAGCGACAACAACGGTGCTACTCTACTTGGTGTACGACAACGTCGTCGAGCTGACCGGAGATCGACACCCCGTCACCGACTACCACATGAACTGAAGACAAGACGGCGGTACTTGGCGTATCGTATGAACACGCTTGAAATAAGCAGAGTGTTGAAGGAAAACGTTCACACAAAACATCGTTTCCTGGGCGTTTTCTCTTGTGACACTATTCCGAAGCACCCTATCAAAGACACTTGTTTCGTGAGCAACACAGATCCGCAACATTTACCAGGTCAGCATTGGGTGGCGTTTTACGTGTCGAGCACGGGTGAAGTGTACTACTTTGATTCCTTCGGCTTACCGCCGCTGAGTGCGGAGTTCTTGTCTTTCGTGGAACGCTCTGCTCCGTTCAAGTGGCAAAGAAACCGCATTCAACTACAAGACACTTCTGCTGACACCTGTGGACCTCATTGCGTTCATTTCCTAATTGAAGCATGTCGAACAAGAAACCCCAAGAAGTGCGTCATGCGCATGAGCAAAATCCCAAAGCTGAGCGACCGGGTCGTGAGTCAGAAGCTATCGATGATGCTGTTGTGACGGGTTGTTGCGATGGCGGCCGTTTCATGGAGGCAAAGATTCTCTGCCTTGCCGAAATGGTGTTGGATTTATCCAAAGTCGTGCAATGTCTATTGGAGAAAAGTCGTCCGGGGTGTGGTGGTGCGAGTGACGGCGGCGTGAGACTTTGCGGCCTGTTGAGTTGCTGCAAATCGAAGAAGCAAGCTAAAAAAGCATAAACTTGTGTGTTTTTTCTGATTGAAAATGAAAAAATAAAGAATAAAATGAAAAGAAAAGAAATTATCTTGTTGTGTTTTTATTTCTATATATAAGTTACATAACTTTTTTTTGTTTGTTTGTTTACAAACAGTCACGTGTCACGTGGTGTTGTTTACAAACAAGAAAGCCACGTGGTGTTGTTTACAAACAAACCCTAAGTAGGTCACGTTACCCTAGTTACCAGAATGCCGGCTTCTGATTGGCTGAGCCTAAGTAGGTCACGTGACGTAAGTAGGTCACGTTACCATGGTTACCAGAATGCCGGCCTCTGATTGGCTGAGAGCTTCTAAGTAGGTCAGTAGGTCACCCAGAATGCTGGCTTCTGATTGGCTGAGAGCCCTAAGTAGGTCACGTTACCATGGCAACGGGTCACGTGACCAAATGGAGGCCTCTGATTGGCTGCATGTCGATTGAGTAATAAACAGTACTTAACTATAGTCCCGTTCCGATACATACTATACTACTGGTGGGTATTAGAATAAGGGTAAGCTACTAGAAGTCCCCCATCTTCTTTGAGCATCGTATTCTCGTTAGAATAAATGTTCTTAAATTCATTGAAAGGACACATATTTGTTATTAGGCATAATTAGGAATATTCCTGGTATCAAGAATTTGCAAATAATTTTTGAACTAATGATACAGCCCCTTCCAACAAAGCCCCCTCTCTGCTTTGCACCAAGATTGCTGCAGGACTGACCAACTGACCTACATAGCCGCAGCATGGTGGGGGAGCAACATAGTACAGAAACACGGCACAGACCACCAGTGTAGTGCCAGGAGTGGCTTGACCTTATTCTGATACCCACCCAACCACCAAGACTGTGCTTGGAGATGTAGGCTCACACCTTTTGACCCTGGGGTCACAAGGGTCCTATATATACCCTGTCTGACCTTTGTAACCTGATCAGACGTATACTGTCGGCTTTGCCTCCTAGAAATGGCATGCTGGAACTGAAAGATGGTAGCTGACTCACTGTTGACAAAATTCCTCTTGGCCCTAGTTAGAGTCCAAGGGTCCCTGAGATTTGGGGGTCAAGGAACCTAGGTCACTGTCCACTGAATACTCTGATCTCTGGTGAGAACACCAGTTCCGGAAGTGTTGGTAGACCGGGTAATTCTTATTCATCCCCTCCTACACTGCCCAACCATGGTATAGCATGGAGCAGGTTATAGACAAAGGTGCACGAGTTTTTGGTCTGTTGGAGGGTTATTTCACGAGTTGAGCCTGGGGCCGTATTTCACGAGGCCGCAGGCCGAGTGAAATGCGGCCCGAGGGTCAACAAGTGAAATAACCCTGCAACAGACCAAAATCGAGTGTGCCTTTGTGTTTATTTTTTACATTTTTCGATTCAAATTAAATTTTTAGGGCCCACTGGGGGGTGAAGGGTTGAAAATAGCTTTTTTCTATGCTGTTCAAATGTAAACAAACCGTCATTTTGATGACGTCACAGGCCGTTAAATACGGCCATGGGTTATTCAACTGGGGGTGTTAAATACGGCACTCCTTGGTTAAATCAATGGGGCTGTCGTATTCCATAAAAAATAAATAGACAAACGATAGCGAGTGTACCTTTGTGTTTATTTTTTATCTTTTTCGATTCAAAATACCAAAATTGTGTTAGGGGGGAGCCTAAAAAGGCCTAAAATGGCATTTTTCTACGCCGTTCAAATGTAAACAAACCGCCGTTTTGATGACGTCACAGGCCGTGAAATACGGACATGGGTTATTTCACAGGGGGTGTGCAATACAGCGTTCTTTGGTTAAGTCAATAGGACTGCTGTATTCGATAAAAAATAAAAAGCGTAACTCTTAAGTACAAATATGTATGTTACAGGATATTGTAGCAAGAAGCTGAACACAAGTTATCCTGCAAGTGTAGAAATTTTAAATAAACTTTTTTTGACATTGTAATGAGGTAGACGAAGAAGATGTGGAACAAATAATTATTAAGGGGGTTCTGTAGCTTCTGTAACTAATCACAGAGGGTCGTCATCTGAGAGCAGAAACCAAAGCCTGACAAACCATGAAATATGGAGAAGTGATCATGGAAATCACATGCTTCTGGATCATTGACATGCTTCTTGTTGCAAGTATATTGTTACAAGTATGACGGGAGGGGTAGGACTTCTGAGTATACAATCTAGAGAGAAGGTGTGCATTGGAACTGGCACAACGCTTCTATCAATTTGCACATGCAATATCCCCAACAGAAAACACCACAATATTATTTATTGACTTTTCACTTGTCATTATCCTCCAGAATACCGCACTGACACCAGATTCAACCTGGGTATCCATTTAAGGACCTGCATTCTCCCCTGTCCTGTGCTTCTAGTTTCACACCCACTTGGCAGGTTCATAACTTGTTGCTCTAATTCAATTAAGTTCCTCGTCTGTGCTCCACCACCATCCTTTGTACCATTTCTTGTCGCTGTTACACCTTGCCCTTTGTGTCCCAATGCCAGGAGCTTTGGTGTCATGCAAGCATGAACGGCTTTTGTGTTGGTCTATTGTCTTTGGACAATACAAGTTGAACGTGTTCTTTGAGGAGACCTGTGAGATGTGAGGCATGTCATGCAATAATGGCTATAAGTGTGAAAGGTATGCATACTTCTAGAATATCAGCTGGCTCCCAAAATAGGGTCATTCAAGCCTCTGGAAACATCAACTTTTATTCAATTCAATTAAAAGCTACTGTCCTTAACAAACAGCTTTAAAAATGCTTCTTTTTGCTTTCATATCACTCTTGGCATGATGCTTGAATGTAGCACTGGCAAGTTACTCGCCAGGGCTGCATTCATGCATCAAGACAACCAAGGGCATGATGCATTAAGGTATCATGCCGTCGCTCAAGGGTTAAGGCTGCTTCTGGTAAGACCAATGTACTTTGGCCATTCACTGCTCAATCCCCAATCACAGCAAGCAGCAAGTTGAAGCTTAGTTAATTGGAGTCATGGCTAAAAACAGAGGTGTCAGGATATTGTCGTGGAAAGCATGACATGAATCATCCGGCAAAAGCGGAAATTTAAAACAAACTAATTCAAGACGTGTTTACATGGTTTTGAAGCGCAAGAAGAAGATAAGAGGCAAATAAGGGGCATCCTGTGCTTTTAACTAATCACAGAGGGATGTCACTAGTGATCAAGCAAGGATATCTGACAACTTTAAAACATGGAGAAGTCAGTATGGAAATTACCAGAAACACTAGCCGCGGGTAGTTGATACAACTGCTGTTATAACTTTAACTGTGTTATAACTATGGACAGTCTCAATTGTCTTCCCTCTTCAAGAAATTGTAGAAAATGTATGGATATCTGCATGGTTTAATTCGTGGATGGTATAATATTAGCATTCCCAACACATACAGTCACCCAGTTGGATTTTCTGAAATTGTGCCTTGTTAGTTAAAAGTTTATATTAGATAACAAACCTAAGCTGAAGCAATCAGAGGAAAAAAACAACAATAGAATCTTAGTGGTGACGAGAATAAGCTCGCAGCAACTTGACTCAGGAGAAAATTTAATGAAAGCATTCTGATGTGAAGGTTTAGCTGTTTCTGTCAGTTTTCCATCAGCCCTCCCAGATGGCTAACTGTCGGTCACGTGGTATCATTTAGTGGCCCAGTAATGACAGAATGAGTTCAATTCACTATGCCATTTTGTGTCAATGATGGAAACATTTATATTACTAGTCCTATTTAACAATTCATGAAGATGTAAATCATTCCTGTGCATGGTCATATCTTTTGGTTTAACTCTTGGTCCAAGCTTAGTGAAGTCAGCCAGCAATAGGCCTATGTAGATGAATCAAGAGACTCAGGATCAGACAACTACTTATCAAACTTATAATGCTCTATGTTTATATTGAATTATACACTGTGCCAGGAGGGTTTGAAGTAGTAACAAAAATAATAAAACGATTGGCCGAGCATTATAGCGCTATTTATCATAGAGTAACAGTGCATGCTGAGCTGCTGCAACCAGGTCAAGGGGCTTATATTGCCACAGGAAATGTACAACGTCATGGTATCTAGATTAATGTAATGTTTATAGAGTATATAACCAGTTTATAAAGACAATAGAAAATGCGTTCCTCACATCTCGACTGTCTGTTGTTTTCTAATCTCTAAATGACAAAACAGCTAGATGAATTTATCAGGTTTATTCAATATGTGTCATTAATGAAGCAATGAAGATATACACAGATGGATCACGACACAAAGTGTAGTAATACTGAGCATACAATTTTGTTCATTATCATCTCAACAATGTCTATGTGAGATGAAGTTTCTACATGTTGACATGAAGTAGAGTTTGGTTGATAGGAGTTTAGTGTCCCTCGTAGGTGCAGTTGCCGTGGGGCACCATGACAAACTCAGCGTTCTCAGGGTTCAGTTTAAGCTCAGCCACCTTAGCCTTCATCTTGTCAAGAACAGTAGTGTCCAGGGAAGGCTTACGCCCCAGCATCTGTTAGAAAAGATATACACATGTTTCAGAAAATATATATGTAGTAGTTATAGGACGAGTACCATGCTGTATGTGAAATACAGTGAAGGGAGCCTTACAGCTTGGTACAAGGCCTATAAATACTTTATACAACTAGCTGTATGCAGTATACAAGAGGTCTGAAATGCTTTGTTCTCTGTGCCCGCAGTGGTATAAACATGTTTCACTAGTTTACTACCACTCTGAATGGGTTTAACCCAGCAGATACTGGGATACCTCATACAGACTTATACCAATTATACAAGTTTATCATACAAATGATATATGATGACTATATAAAAAAACACTAATATCAGCTCCAATCTTTGCAACAAGGATTGACAAATTGACTATTGTTCATGGGCAGCATCACTTGTGCTAAAATTGGTAGATTCTTGTGAATAACAGTTCTCAGATCAAATCCATTAGTTTTATATGGAATGCCTGTGAATGAATAAATTCCCCCTTACCTGGGCAGTGTAGGAGATACCGGCCTCTCCGTAGTTACCACACCTGTATACGAGGGCGGAGTCAGCATCCATAGAGAGCACGGTGAAGTCATGGGGTCCAGAGATGATGGCAGGGATATGCTGCATCTCCCACTTACCAGCAGGGTTCATGTTAGACAGGACGGCTGAAATGGTATGATATACACTCGTTAGTCTGGCAATTGAAATAGGATGATCAACCTGACAGGTTGATCATCTCTTCTCTTAAATTCTATAAATCCCATCTATGCCTCTAATCTATAAACAGGAATAATAAGGCAAGAGGTATGTTTCTGGTACTAATGAATCCACTATCTACATTTAGAGGAATATATTATCTGTATATCATTATTGTATATATAACACCACATACTAACTGGATTTGGTTTAACTAGGTTACAACCTTAACAAACCTTCTTGGATAAATAAACTAATTTATAATACAATACCTAACAAGCTAGGCTTGCTTTGAAGGGTTGCAGGACCTCTTAAATAGGCACAGAATTGTTATCCAACTGCTATAGCATATCATTACCTTTGTGCATATTGGATGGATAAGGCATTATTTAAGATCACAGCTATAGGCATTCCACAATGTAGTGTAAACCTAATCATAGACATATTCTATTCTGACACTTACTGTCATACACCTGGAGATCTCCGTCAGCACTCTCCACATTACAGTCATAGGTGTAGATGGAGTCTGTCTCAGCTTCACCAAGGAAGTCCTTGGTTACGTTAGAAGTGCTGCAGAAACAGTCCTCAGACCAGATGGAGGGGCCAGCGTTACGGTAGTGTCCTACCTCGTACCTGGAAATGGGGGAGAATATGTCTTAATGTACATCTGACCTGTGCTTGTTTGAGAAGAGTGATGGCAGGTATAGAGGAATTATGAAATAGTGCTAGAATTGTGCCATTAGATGGGAATGCTTATGAATTGTTTATAGTAAAATACAGCAGACTGCTTAGTCAGAACATGTAGAATTCCCCCTAACACAAAAATGTTATGTAGGCTATATGTTTTATTCAAATATAACTTAAACTTACCAGCGTCCTGTGAATTCAGCATACTTGAAGCCAGGCATGGCTGTGGCCTTTGGGCACTCCTCCGCTTCTTGGGCAAGGGCCACGGTGGCCATAATCTACAGAGGAAAACTAATAATTGAACCAATAATATAAAAATGGAAGTAGTCCCACAGAAAACTGTATTGCAGACTGCAAAAAAACATAGCGTTCCTACTCGTTTCAATCTTTTTTGCGGCATATGTAGACAAATCTAGTAATATTGTATACTCATCCATCAATGTTGAATAGATGGCTATACTTACAGCGAGAACGAGTACTGCCTTCATGTTGATGTGTTGTGCTGTGACCTGTGAGGGTTAAAGTGTCCTCTGTCACTGTGCACTGTCCTTATATACACAGCTGGCTAATCAGTATCTAGGAGAGCAACATGTGTGGGCTGGATGCTATCAGATAGGTCAGCGATGGGAAAATAGCATGTGTATTTTATAGGGTAGATATTGTCATGTGCATAATGCAATCAGTGGATAAAGTATGGTCTGTCTGGTGACACGTTTTATACATTGACTGCTGTTGATAGTAGAATGATCATAATTACTCACAAAATGTTGCAATGTGTGATACTGAATGAATAGAGATAATTATATTTCAACATTAGTTTTCCCCAAAGTGGTTAATTCTTACTTCTAAGTTGTCAATTATCTGTGACTAGTAGTGTCAAGGTACAATGCTTATGTGTTAAGCTTGCCACCAAAAAAGGGGGCGGGAGAGCAGTCTGCCTTTATTGTGTGAAGCACGCTGAATTTGTCTTGACGTCATACCAACTATGAAAAATAAAGGCAAAAAGAAAGGCTTCCTTCAATGCCAAAATAAAGGCTATCATGAATGCCAAAGTAAAGGCTACCTTTTATCAACTCATAATGCATCATTGGTTGAATTTTATTCTATGCTTACAGAATCATGCAGAGAACTATAAGCGTTGTACAGCAGATGATAGACCATAATATCCTTAGCATGACTGAGAAAAGGCCATAATACTTTGATACTACCACATGTGAGGTATAATAGATGCTATAGCCACATTAACCCATTGAGGGCGGATGTAGACTATAGTCTACGTCCATCCCAGGCCGAATGTAGACTATTTAATACACCATGTGGGGCCGGATGTTGACTATAATTGACATAACCCCAGGGAAACATTTTGGAAAAATTCCCAGCCCCATGACTAAAAATAAAAATTTCTGCCCGGCCTAAAAATACTATCCCCTGGGTGTCTGCCACGTGTTTCAATATTTCAACACATTAAAAAAATGTATGTCAAATATTTCCCTGAATCTCAGGGGAAGAAGTAGTTAGGCTTCTTCATGTAATGATTATTTTAAATTATATGTATTTGACATATTTACTCAGAGATCATTTGATGATAGGGGGCGAATGCATTGGAATGGGCTACATTACAATGACCATAAAACAAATTCCTATGATGCCTTGGCATCAAGATAAACTCAATATCTAGGACATGAAACGTATTTAGTGGTTAGGGAGTTGTCATTATTTAACAACAAGGAGGATGGTGGCATTTTCGGTGAGACATTTTTCTGACGCCCCCTTCTCTTTGAACTATAGTAACTCACTATTTTCTTTGTAAAAAAGCGTGATATTTTTCTGGCTAGCCATATATGGGAGGTTCAACAATTCTGAGCACCGCCCCCACCACCAAAGTCCAGCAACCCCCCCCCCCCTGTTGTTAAATAATGACCTCTTCCTCATGCGTCCTTATCCTCACATACACGTAATATGATTACATCCTGTCTCCACTATTGAGATCTAACTTGCTATATAACTCCTGATGTATGATATCCAAATATGACAAAACCATACAGGATAATAAACAATTGTCGTATTATCTTATATCTATTCTATTGCTCTTCAGTTCAAGAAGCGTTGGCAGATTGGGTTATTGCCATTAACCTCCGCCATGCCCACCCACAGCATGCAGCATGTTGAAGCTTAAATAACAAGAGTCATCTCTTAAAAACTGACATGTCAGGATATTGTAGCAGGAAGTGTGACACAAATCATCTGGCAAAAGCCAGGATTTAAAAAAGACTAATTCACTAACTTGTTTTCACATTTTTCTGAGCCAGAAGAAGATGTGGTACAAAAAAGGGGCTTTCAGAGCTTTCAACTATTAAATCGCAGACGGCAGAAAAGGAAGCCTGACAAACCGTAAACCATGGGAAAGCGATCATGTAAATTAAGACCGCCCTCTTTATTTGAGGGTCCTTGATGTGCTTGCTGTTGTGAGTATAGTTCTTTGAGGTTTGAAAGTTTTTTTGAAGTGAGTGGGTAGGGGGCTGTGGGTTCAAAATAAAGAGGAGGTATTCATTGAAACTGACATTAGAAAACACCCCATAATTATTTGTTGACTTTTCATACATGTCTTTACTCCCCATGTAAAACTGGACTGACGCCAGTTTGTAATTTTGCTATTATGAAAATAACATCCATCTGGTTTAATTCATGTTTACATATCCCGAAGGTGAAGGATAGATGTATGATACTCCTGTGGGATGTTGGGCTATGACAAAGTCAAATTGTGAATAAAATGGCCACGCAAATGCAAAATTATATGCAGGAGATTCTAAGCACCAAAGTCCTATACAATACAACATAAAATTAATGTGGGCATAGCTGGGAAAACTACATTATGGCTTAAATTGAGGTGTGTATTTGGCTGAATACAATACTGTGTACAATCGAAGGAAAGGGCTCCTCCAAGGTAAAAGTCAATTATAAATTGAGGTAAAAGTCAATTATACATAAAGGTAAAAGTCAATTATGAATTGAGGTAAAAGTCAATTATAAAATTGATAGTGAAAAATAGGGGGTTTCTGGGCCACTTGGTTCAGTAGCTCATGACCTCAGTTACCTTCAGGTGGAATCATGTTTGAAGAAATGAACTGAATTTGTTGCCATGTGATTTTCTCACCAGATATGTCCACAGGCATAACAACTTTATATAATGGTGCCATGAACAAACTGGATGGTGCAGAGAAATAGAAAAGTAATAATTTATAATAAGTTTGAACTGTTTTATTTATCCAATAATTCATTTGCCATCAATGAAGCATCAAGCAGCCTCACAGACAGATGAGAATACTGTAGTAGCCAAGGTATATAAAGGGGACTTTGTTCTGTATCCTTACTCCTACATATTGATGTGTTATGCTGTGACCTGTCAAGGGTCCCTGTCTGAGTCAAATGTCTTTATATACTGAGAGGGCTAATCAGTATCTAGGTGGGTTGGAGGTGAGTGCAGGTGAGTGGGAGGATGATATCAGGGAGGGCTGTGGTGAGAAAATAGCAGCTGTCTTTCTTCTGTAGAAAAAGGCCAGGTATAATACATCAACTGAAGATGTGTGCTGGTAAAGGGCTGAAACCACTGACATGAATCCATCGGATCAGACGAGATTCATCCATAGGGCAGTATTCCACTGAGACAAATCGGCCGAGATTCCGTCATCGGAGGAGATTTGTCCATAAGTTTAACATTATAGACTTTTATCAGATTACGAAATTTTGGCCGACCGACCTTGGTGGAATACATGCTATAGATTTAACATGGTGATGTTCATCTGATTTGACAGATTTGTCTCAGTGGATTCACCCTTAAGAAAGGTCATACACCTTTAGAGCCTGTATGTGATTGGTTAGGTCAGGTAAGACATTCAGAAGCAGAGATGATAATGCTACCTCTAGTGAAGCTATCAATAATGTAGCAATCCAAATGAAATTTTCTTCATTCATATTTATACATACTTTCCCATTTGTCCATGTCATGAAAAGAGGTCTATCAGTTTATTGAACATAATCTCCCTTAGTTTTTTAGTCTCAGAGGCTCAGCACTCTCGCAATATAAAAGTCTGCAGGATCAGTTTCTTAACATAAATCCCAGTGTATCCATGTCTCACCCTAATCCCTATTGTGCTCATTAAATAGTTCTACACTGGTTCTGTTTGTCGGGAATCATGAGGGAAATCCCGTCACGTCCTGGAGAAAGTTAGCGGGCACCGTCCCCGTAATCCTACCCTGGCCTCATCTCATTAAGACCCATGTCTAAGTCTTCATCTTATCTATGTCTTTGACACCCAGCCGCGGGTGATATTAACATTTGCTGCTGGGACGTTACCCAGTGGGCACAGAACATTGAATCAACATTGATAAAGGGTTGTCAATGTTGATTCACTGTTGATGCAATGTTGATTCAACATTAAACTGAATTTTGTGCCCACTGGGTAAGGCTAAGGAGTACAGCTGCCACTTTAGATTCCATCAGAAGTTTCTGAATAACATGTTTGTAACTGGTTTAACCCTTTGGGAAGGGCAGAATGATCCTATCATGGTTCAACAACACTGCATGAATGGTTCCATTTAAATAACAATTAAATATGCTGAGAGGGACTATTAGTTTTGAGTAGTCCATTTGAAGCCACTTAAGGTTATTGGGTGTATCTCAAAATCGAATATTAACTTCTTAAGAGTTCTTACAGGTCATTATCAACATAATTATAATCAATTCCCAAACCAAATGGGGAAGTATATGGATAAAAACTACACCTTTTGACAAGATGAGAACCTTACATTGAAAATGAAAGTGTTCTGTCATTATGACATCTGTTAAAATGCTGTGTAGACTCCTCATCATACCTAGTCATAAGCTGGGGACATACTGAAATAATATCAAAATAACAGTTGTTTAGCCTTTAATTTTTATGATAACTAAGAAATTAATATCCAACATATCATCCAAATGGAACATTCTAGTCACGGATCATTGACTATCTCATCAACTAGGTCAGTCGATAGGGTGTCTGATTCTAAATCCCGGGTAAAGGGTCTGAGGCCCTTGGGGTAACTTACTAAAATGTTTTCAAAAATTAACCCTGAACCAACACACACCAGGGGGAGTATGTGAGTATCTAAAACTTCTTGAAATGTCCACTAGGTGGGGTTAGTGAGTTTCTTTATGGGCTCTCTCCACTGGATTCCACCACTAGTTTCCCAGAATGATCCTTATATGCCGTTTTGAACTTGGCATTAGGGAGTTGTCATTTTTTTAAAGAGGGTGGGGGGGGGGGGGTTGTTGACATCTTTATAGTCCCCCTATAAGAGAGGTCCAAACTCATTTGGTCCCCCCTCCTCACCTCAGATTGTCCAATTCTACTGCAGCCGACCTCATATAGCTGTTAAGCGTGTCACCAGTTTATAGATTGGGTACAGAATCCAAAATGGCCGACTATCCTCAGGACCATTCCTCTGTGTGCACAGCAGGTCTGTGGCAGGACTAGTTGCAGGACCGTCTCCCTGTGGTTACAGGCCCATGGTAGGACCACCCTTCTGTGAGTGGGCACGCCCGTGCTGATATGTAAGCCCTCCTCTGGTAGGCAGGTCAGGTCTGTAAGCTTGGCTGGGATTGGTTGGGAGAGCGGCGGCTGGTACGGGAACGCATGTTCGATTGGAGCCAAATTAAACGTTGTGTTAGCGGATTGGATGCCTTCTCACCCAATTACCCCCGGAAATAAGACACTCTGGGTAAATAGCTTCAGTCTCAGATGGGACTAGTCAAAGCATAGCATACCAGGCCCTTTGGAATACAAATACAAAGGTGGATGAGTTTTCTTAGGTATAGGCAGATCCGTATACCACAGCCTGTCACATCTAGTACTTTACTGCCTGTCCCACATGAGTTATATACAAAGTGGCACTAAAGCCTGACCATAAACAGCCATAAAGTCATAACTAGGAACCCAAGTCTACGGTCCCATCGGGACATAGCACATGGTGCTAGGTCTATAGCACCCCTCTCCTCATGGTTGTATGGACAGGGAAATCATCCTACTGAAATGGGCCTTTGATTATATATTTTTTACCTTCGGATTTACTTGCCTCGTAAGGACTAATATTTCTCCATTTTTAAAAACAGGAAATTCAGTGTGAGATACTGGTACTATACACCCTATTGTGCTTGGAGCTCAATTAAAAGTTTATTTCGATGTTTAACCCTCCATTCCCTTTCTTCTTTTTTTCTTCAGAAGGGGTGGGGGAGGGTTGTCCTTGTGTACACAAGAGCATTAGAGTATCAGAAAATAATACCAGACCTTAGCATCTAAGCTGTGGGTGGACACTATAGATAGACCCATGGGCCTGGGAAGAAGCTTAGCAGCCCTAAGCTACCTTTCCATCCCCCCTCCCCCTACTGCCCCTACCATAGGTGTGAGATGGGTAGCAGAGCGGGCACTGAGTCTACCCCTCCATCATTCTTCATCTATCTAGTGTCTAGGATTAGGGTTGCCTATATGACCGTGATGTCAATGCCAGTAGTGAGTAAGGCTGAGCAGTGTTACCAACTTTTGTTTCAAATCACATGTTTTCCGTTTGGTCTACTGTAGTTACTCTAAAATCAGATATACAGATTCATTGAGACAATGTTGGGAATTGGTCATTCTAGATAATATTTGAACAAAATGGACAGGCCAATATTGACCCATAGTACACATTATAATTTGCTCCCATGTTCCTCAGTGTTAACTGTCAATTTCTCTCAACTTTCAAAATCAACCAATCTTATAAACTTGGGGTAATATTGATGGTTTATCGGATTAACATTTCGCCAGTGTTGTCAGATGAAATACTCCTTTGTCCACTGAGTATTGCCCATATAATGTCTATAACTCCCCCTACAGACATGCCTATAGGCCTCATTATACAGTATGTTTATGTTCACTGGAAGCTCTTGGACAGGTCTGAGCACAGGCTTAAACTGAGCGACATACTTATGCTAGGAGTAGATGACTATATATATAGCACAAGGTATGACAGAGCTAGACCACCATCATATTTCAACCCTAGATGGCCCTACTGTACCATGTATTTGGACAAAGACAGTAGCACCATCTGGTTAGCAGTATACAAACTGCTTAGTCCACCATCGTCTTTATACTTCAGATGGAGCCACATGTCTATGGCCAAATACATGTTCAGCAGGGCCATCTAGGGTTGAAAGATGATGTATGTCTAGCTCTGTCATACCTTGTACTATGTATATAGTCATCTTATGATATATACAGACACCTACTACAAGTAGTTAAGCATGCTGCTCAGTTTAGGCCTGTGGGTCTAAGGCACTCAGGCAGAGAAGTGCCTGGGGATCAAGGGGCGGAATATTCCATGCTATAGACGGCGTCTTTAGCCTCCTGAGGCTGTCCATTCCGAGTGAGTGCAGCCTGGTAAAGCTGGAGCCTTCTGGGAAATAACAATGCTGTTTTGGTAGTCATATTGGGTATGCTGTGTTCGATTGTTGTCTCCAGGGGTGCCTGTATTACCCTATAACTGACCACTACCAGCCAGATGCTCAATATATTTGGCACCGGCTGATTTAGTTGTTTCATGTCCGCATGGTGGTTTAACGTGCCTTTCGCACCATGATGTGTGAATGCGGCTGAGCTGCACTTACTGACAATAAGTACAGACTACCATCTGTCATACAGACAGGACAGGACAGTTACTTGTGTAACCCCCTCCACCACTATAGCTTTCTACTGTGATACAGTGTGATAACAGATGACCTAGATCTAGTCCATTGTGGCTGAACATACACACCAATTGTGATGAGTATGTATTAAGAGTATGGCCATGCAGTCATGCAGGTAATACCAACGGTTCAACTCTACTGCTTATAACATGAAAACATAGACATGTGAAAATGTTCTGCGATATAGTCGTATATGTTATACCTGCTCAATAATTCCAGGTTGCCATATTCCCATACTTTCAGCTATATATCTTTGACATGAAATGATACGAAAGAAACTGATACTTGGATATAGTCTTTACCCACCAAGATGAAAATAAATGTAACAGGCAAAGATCAGAATAGAATGTGAAGGAGGTTGTTAACAGTTGTCGAGACGGGTTCCCAAAACTACCAAACCCCTGGGTGTTAGCTATAGATAACCCCCTTAAAGATAGCAACCATAACACCTGTTAACGGATGGATGTAATGAAAGGACTTCCTTATACCATCTAACGTGGTTGGTAAGATCTTATGTGAAAGCAAAAAGGTAAAAACGTACCACAGGGGGGTGTGGCACGTTGTCCCACATTATTTTGGGGCTCTAGACCAACCAGAGGGCCGCATTTCAGATCACGTGGCAGGGAAATGGTGGCGATGTAAATAACAGAAGTGACGATGTAGATAGCTGAACTAACACTGTAAGTAATAGAATTAAGACAACGCAAAACGTACAGGCAAATAAAGTGTTCTTGGTCATGCCCAGCTAAACAAAACGTTACATTACGTCAAAATAACTTTTTAAACGTTTTAATAACCTTTTGCCATGGTAAGGAGCCTTAGGGAAACGTTATATAACGTTATATAACGTTATATAACGTTATAAAATGCTGTATAACGTTTTTCTATTGTATGCTAAGTTATATCGCATGGCTGACGTCCCTCGGTTTGGTAAGGGGCGTACGGGAACCCACAATACAATACTGTCTATATTTAGTTCATGCTTCATGTTTTTAGACCTATATAATTATGTACATGAAGTACAATATGGATGTGCCTGAAGTACAATATCGACAGATGGAGTTGGTGGTGTGGTGTGTGTACAGATGGGGAGTTCTGTTTTTTGCCTGTGGATGGTACAGAGGGTCTGTTACACCCACAAACCATCACAATCACCCCCACCCCGCCATACAGGCCAACGCTTTAAGGACAGCATAATGCATTAATGCATCACGCCATTGGTCGTCATGATGCAATAATGATGCCCTGGCGAGTAACTCGCCAGTGCTGCATTCAAGCATCATGGCGACCCTTGGGGTTAAGACACTCCAGAAGCGTTGTCATGATGCATCAATGCAGCCCCGGCTAGTAACCCAATGGGGCCGCATGGGTGCACCATAATAACAAATGTCAATCTTTTAGCAACTTGCCATCCTTAAAGGGTTAATGCATACAGGCCTCTGTCTGCAGACTAAGGCCCCTGGGGAGCGGTCAGTGCACGGTCATACATCCAGGCCTGATTGGACCCATTCAGTGCGGACTGAGGCGGGTAATTGCCCCACTCAGGTGTCCCCTCGGTGTTCCTTGATCATCGGCAGTTTCCGACCGGGCTCCTCTCGGTGTACAAACAAGCCGCTGCTATTGTGCCATCAAGGACCATGTGTGGCCACACTTGGCTACATCCCATACCGTGTAGCCACACTCCAACCCATCACAGACCAGCTCAATGCCTTAACCCTTTAAAGATGGCGCAATGCCTAAAGGCAATATTGCCCTTAATATGCAGCCCCAGCAAGTAACTCCCTGGCACACAGCATTGGTCCACCTTACCGGGGCTCGACGAGTGTGTATGCCGCTTTGGGAGTGAACAAAGTCAGAATGATGGTGAGTTACTCGCCCGCACACATCCAGGGCGACACAGAGATAGGAGCTCAGGACAATTATGGGTAATCAATGGGTTTCTTCCACACAGATGCTGAGTTAAACAAGGTTCATACAGGCAGAGTGTGGTCGCCTGTGAGAGCTTGGAGAGAACCTCATGCACCAGGGGCATCTCAGAGCACCAGTGTAGTAAGGTAAGCCTACAGAGTGTGAGCATTGGATGGCTGTTCCCCCTGAGGGAGGCAATGGGAACCAGTGTCCATCAAAGGGAGCAGTAGGGAAATGGGAGACAGTCATCTGGTGTGGTGGTCTAAAGGCTGCAGGGTAGTGAGCCGTCAGAATGAGCTGCTACACACCCATACCCTAGAATAGAGTGTTGTATATAGGTGTCTGTCCCCAAGGGGTGGCATGGGCTCAATTACAGTTTAGGGCGCTGCTCAAATAGCAACAGGCTATTAATGAGTAATTCAGGGGTGTATAGCTCAGATAACAGATTTATGGGCCGTAGTACATTCCATCACACGGCCAGGGAGATGTATAGGATATGTTAGTAACATACGAGGACATTGATATCAGATTCTGTAATTATAAGTTATAGACATGTTACAAACATTGACGTGACTATAGTTTGTATCAATTGCATGCTGCTACAACGACTATCTCTCCCCTCCACCCCACCACCACTGGCAGGTACAAAATATCCCACTCAGTAGGTTGTGTAAAATCCTCTATTCTTTTATCCCTTTGTAAACTAAAATGAGTTTAGGAGTAGCATCTATAGATAGAAGGACTGGACGGTAAGACTGTTGAAATCAAGCTGAACTCTTTATTAGTCTCTATGCATTATTTCGAATCTTCTCATCAATATTCACGAGGCCCTTAACGGTTAGGCCACCGTAAAGCATATCTCCCCTAATCAGTAAGACACACATTATCAGTTATGTAAATCAGTACAGAGTCATCCCCAAGCTTATGATTATAAATGGATCCTATTTATAATTAGTCAATTAGTAAGCATGTAATTACAAGAACAACATTATGCTGCATTGCGTAATCATTATTACAACTACCACTGAATAATTGTAGATCGATCCTATCTATAATTTGCGAATTAATATCCGGGGAGGAGATTTACAAGGCCTAATTACAATAATAACATTGGGCTTTGCAATGTTACATTACCATTATTATAACCATCCCTCGGTATTGCAATATGATAGGACCTTACTTTACATCTTACCAGAAGATGCATTGATGGCGAACCCATTTGTGTGTGTCATTTATCACTCGGCCTGCAGCCTCGTGTGATACAGCTCAGTTGTAACTCATGAATAATGATCCTAATGTATCCCACCGTGGCTGTTTACTCCCTTATGAGGACTGATAGTCCACAGCTTATCTAGAAAAGTCCCCGACATTGACCAGCTCAGCATGCTCTACAGTTACGTATTGCATCTAGAGTTTCTCTTTACCGAGTCTCCTTACCCCTTTAAGGATGGCATCATGCCCTAATACCCTTGGTCGGCATGATGCATGAATACAGTCTTGGTGAGTAATGCGCCAGGGCTGTATTTAAGCATCATGCCGACCCTACAGGATTGAGACACCCCCGCAGGGTTGGCATGATGCAGCACCGGCGAGTAACTCGCCACTGCTGCATTAGGACGACAAATGTCATCTTTTAGTGACATCCATCCTTAAAGGGTTGAAGCCTCCTTAACTGCCTCCTCCGTCTTCTTTAGAGGCTGCAGGAGTGTTTGGGACAGCTGCCATCCCTTATAGCCTTACAGTCCACACCTCGTGCCCCTGTGTGTGCCTCCCTCCTCCCCCGGTGCCTCCTACAATAACGCTCGCTGATCGCTAACCACACTCCCAGCCCGAGACAAATGCATTTTCTGTGTCCAGCGGGCCGGGGGGTGGTGCAGCGTACAGTGCGCACGCCCCATGACGCTGCAGGCTCTGCCGCTAGCCAACCTTTTTAAAAGGAGATGTAGGTGGGTTGACCTTCACCTTACGTCCCCTTTCATCTGGGCGCTGGGACCCCGCCTGTGCACAGCTCTATCACCGGAAGTGACTCGTCCTGACAGCGTCCAATGACGTAAAGTGGTCATCACCGTGGTCCCCACCGCCCACTGCTAGCCGCCTCGACAGCCGCACCCGAAACAGACGCGGCTTCTGATTGGATGGGCTCTGCAGGGGCCGGTGTTCAATTCAATATGGCGGCCGCGCAGGGCCAGGCGAGAAGGGGAGGAATCAGAGGCCAAGGCCGAGACTGAATCATATGGACGTCGGGCAGGAAGCAGCGGGTAGAGAATGGTCTCCTGTCACACCCCACTACACCCCACCTAACAGTTTGCTATGTCTCCCCACATGTTGTGTAAAACACTGTGTGGAAGCATAACAGTGAAAACCCACCCTTTACGTCAATTTGATAAATGACCATCAATGAACATACTACGGTGAAATATGACCTAACAAATATCTCACATGTTACCATACTGAGAGTGAGAGTCAAGTAGCTACACAAATGATTTTTTGAAAACTGAGTGACCACACAAATATTGCACATATATACATATAAATGTATGTGTAACGTTTATACAGTGGCATGATGTATTAGTGAGAGGCCTATCGGGAATGGCACTGTTGCAGGTCTAGCACAGTGTACCGGGCCCTTTAGGCGTGGTGCTGTGGGAGCTTTAGCACAGTATACCGGGCCTTTTAGATGCTGTTGGAGGTTCAGCACAGTGTAACAGGCCCTTTAGGCATGGTGCTGTGGATGCTCAGCAGTGTACCGGGCCCTTTAGGCATGGTGCTGTGGGAGATTCAGAACATCCATCATAACCCGCGCAGACCAATGCTTCTAAAACCTTGCCTGTTGGTGCAGATCATAAACCAAGGCACATATTGCTTTTAGGGAGCAGTATTCAGGGTCTGGTGTGCGCTAAGTGCTCCTAGATCAACCCACACTCCGCCCAAGGCAGTGTTCTCGCACAAACAAGGCAATTGGTTATCGACTGTTTAAGAGACAGCAGAATGCTCCTCACGGAATTAAAATATAAATAATAGTCTCAGCTTTTTCTATTTCTTAGATAAGTTTGAAGGATAGGAATAGTGCATTGATCAGTATAAGTGCTTATACATTTACCCTGGTGCTTATAGTGCATTCATTCATGTTGGTACCTCTCAACCAACATCCCTTATGCTAGACCAGCACCTAATCGAATATCTGGAACTCATAGAAGCCAAACTTGTATACATCCAGATATGAGAACTTCGAAAGTTAGCATACTTGTGATTTTTTGAATTTCATGTGCTCCATTTCCGATCTTGGTTAATGCCTATGGTGTGGTAATGACTGAATTTATGTAATTTGTACATGGATATTGGTGTCTAGGACATTGTATTCCTGTCTGCTTGAGGTGTCCATTAACTAGCCTGTATCCCCACCTCTGCTCACAGAGTATGAGCCTGCTGCTGAGTTCAAGCCTCTCAATTACTATGTCCAACAGTGTACCACTGGCAGCAACTAACCATTATCCTGTCCTCTACTTGCAGTGTCCACCAGTTTACCCCAGTCACCAACTAACCCTTATCCTGTCCTCTACTTGCAGTGTCCACCCGTGTACCACTTCTACCAACTAACCCTTATCCTGTCCTCTACTTGCAGTCTCCATCAGTGTACCAGGCACCAACTTACTCTTATCCTGTCCTCTATTTGCAGTGTCCACCAGTGTACCACTTCTACTAACTAACCCTTATCCTGTTCCCTACTTGCAGTGTCCATCAGTACGAGTATCCCGGTGCAGGGCTTTGTGCTACAAGCACGACACGTGGGCACCCCGGAGGTGGTGGGGCGCTTTGTGAACGTGCCCAAGTGGGTGAGCCTGCACAGTTGTGACGGCACCAACAACACCATCTACGCCTGGTTTGACATCCCCACCCGCAGGAACATCACGCTGTCCTGGGTGTCGCACGAGGTCGACCAGGGCACTGTGCACTTTCTGTGAGTATACCAAACTGTTAATGTAAATGTAGCTGAGCAGTAGAATCTACTGCAGTTTCACAGTGTAAAAGTGTTGGGGTCATTGACACCTTTTCACTTGGCTCCACACTGATAATATAGATGTTTTGGGCCGTAGTCTATAGAAGCTATCCGAAAATGACATAGGGAAAACAAAATATGACTTAGAATGCGATTCTCAAAAAGACTTAGCTTAGTACTTATGAAAATGGAAGACTAAGATGAGTTAGTCAGTATTAACTAATCTAGCTTGGCTGTATAGGCAGCCAAAGAATGACCAGCTAGGTCAATCACTAGTGACTGAGTTGTGAGCGAGTACTGACTTAGGTCAGAATATCAGTGCTGTTCCGGGCCTGTGTTTCCTTGCTTGTATGGTCTAGAAGTGCCCTTTAATCAGCATGATTTATGAATACAGATACATTGACTCCCAGTGCAGCATTCATGCATCATTCCAACCTTATGGGGTTGCTAAAGTTGTGTTGATACATAGACAAAGGTCCATGGCCAAAGGATATTTTGGTATCGTTCCCACCTTGGTGGGGCTGGGGCTACATCCGACAAAGCTGCAGGCTGAATGGGATGTGGTCCCAGCCCCACCGAGGGGGGAACAATACTAAAATCCTCTGGCCATGGGCCTTTGCCTTTATTTCATGGTTTATATTCAAAACAATTATGTTTAATTGCATATTAATGGCCATAAGAATTTGAACAAAAGATGTCATCATAGGCCATGGGGGCATTGCATACAGGATTTCTAGAACTTAGGCATAGTGATAGTTGTATCCACCATCAAATAACCCCCTGAAGAGTCCTCCTGATACACCAATGCAGCTCCAGTGCAGTTTCTAGCTTGCCCTGCATTGGTGGATGACCATGACAACAAATGACTATGAAGTACAGTTCCTTCCATGTGCAGATCTTGCTGCCCCAACAGTAGAACCGGAGGTGGAGTGAGGGCTGTTACTCTGGGCCTTTTATAGGGGTGGTGGGGGCTTAACGAGCTGACTCAGCAGAAGTCCACTGGCAGCAGTTAGGGCAGTGTAAAGGTCAGCTAGGACGTTAGGTCTAGATGGCCTCTTACAGCATCTGCACATGGAGGGTGGGGTATGAAGCTGAAGGTCGGTACACTGATATTCTTTGGCTCCCTATAATTATGACCAATCATCTCTCAGTCACTCTAGTGCCTAACCGAGTTAGCTTTTTTTTTCGCTCCCTATACGACCAGCCCAGTTAGTTAATAGTGGGGGTGCCGAGGGGTCCCCCCTCCCCCTTGAGGTCGGAAAGTCGCCGAAATTAAGGCCCCAAGGTCGCAATGTCTTTTTTCAGACCCTGTATCTTACACTCAATTTTCTACAAAAGTCACCAGGTCATTTAAATTATTGCACCAGGTCGAAAAGTCGCCTGGAAAACAGCCCAGGTCGCCAGGTCGCTTTTGACCCCTCTGGAGCCACAATATTGTCAGGTTGGTCGGCACTGACAGACTCACCTTAGCCTTTCCATTTATTCTAGGTAAGGCATTAGTCATAATTATGTTGTTCTGCCCCAGTCATTCTCGAATAGCACTTGGTTATGCATGACCAATGTCCCTATAACCAACCTGGGATAGTCACCACAGACTAAGGGCCGGGGTTTGAGATTGTCTGTGGGCTTGGAGGTAGAGGTTGATGGCACACAGGAAAGATGTAGCACCCTGTTTATTTGCACAAACATGGAATGTCCGGCCACCTCTAACAAGGGATACAAAATGCTTCATTGAGTTTAAGTCCCTGCTTGGCGGACTCTATTCCAAAGATTTAATGATGATAATAGACTCAAATGCTCAAATTAGTATGTGAATGTATTTTTGCAGGTTCATATTTGAAATGCCTTTTGTTATACATTAAGCTTAGGCACTAGGGTCCAGCTATTTTCTTTTGGTGATAGCTCTAGGATGATAGTGAATATTAGTTTACTAATCTATCATCCTAATATTTATTGGCATAACTGAACACTGTTGTTGTATAACCAAGATAACTTATATATTAAGGATTGAAACTTGCAAATATAAATGTGCTTATTTGGCTTATCGACGAGGTTCATTAAACATGAAATTGTTTGTATCAAGAAAAAGAGTCAGCAAAGATTAAATTGTTCAAAATTTTGGGTCTGGGTAAAAGACAAAATATAATTTGAAAGAGAATTCGACTGAGGAAACAGGGACTTTGATGTGATGTAGCCCACAGATTTTGAATGATTCTCATGAACCCTAACAATTAATCTATCAATAGCAAGGGTTTCCTCATATGCAATCCAATGTAACGATCATAATCTACTTCTCTCATGAGTGTTACAAACATGAATGGCGTGTGGTTAGAAAATGCGTTAACATGATAGCTAATGTATTTGGTTACAATATTGATGTATTGACGCGCATTCGATATTACACTCCTACTAACTTAGAACAACTTCATCATGAAATAATTCACTATAATATATATATATATATATATATATATATATATATATATATATATATATATATATACATATACATATATATATATATATATACATATGGCACGTGTTCACATGCTGTTTGCACCAGCTTGCTGTGATTAATCTGTCCTTCTCTGTTCCAGGGGGACTGTATATAAAGACGATACAACATTCTGGACTAACCTTCAATCTAAACGATTCAGGAAAGGTATGACAATCTTTCCACATACCACGGCTACCCGAACTCCGGATTACCAACTGGGAAAAAAATATCTGGAATGTTTTTTCTAGATTAAATCTTAAAGGGTAGTATAGAGGAGCGACTTCTCATGTTTGGTATACAGCTGCACTTTAAGCTCAACCAAATTCATTTCATTCTGCTATTTCAGTGTTTTGAGTCATGCAAATTAAAATATCATTATCATCATTATATTTATCGACAAGGCTATACTTACAGTGGTGAGTATTGTAAACCTACAATGTGTCACATGTGCGGCTTTATCTGACTGCCAGACAATTTTAGTGACACAAATTCATAGTTTATTCTTTGTTTTCTGCTAATATAATGATTTGAATCATATTTTCAGGATTTGCCGCGATCGACTTAGACAAATGTGGTACACGGAAGAACTGTTTCCGGTAAGTCTCTATCATTGCATGAATGTTTGCATTTAAGTAAATTAGATATGCCAAATGGTCCACTTTAAGCTTATCCAATTCCAGTAAATATCCCTTAAAGTCATATAAATGCGGTTATGACATTTCCAGGAGGTTTACTAGGCATTACTGAACTTTAAACCACTTAAAGTGTTCCTTTTAAGCATCTTATATTTCCTTAATTCAAACATTCATGCATTGTATAATTTCATTTTTCTTCGCTGTACACAGTTAAAGTACTCCAGGAGGTATATTTGTCAATGTATCTTTTATTGAATATCACTTTTCTATTGATATTAATAGTTATTGAAAAAACGATTATCAATTATTACAGTCTCAGAGAAATAGGGGAAAAAATAAGGCCAAATAAAAAAAAAAGTTAGTTTCAGGTAACATGGGGAGAATCTCTAGGGTCGGTAGGTCGGATTTTTTTTTTTTTTTTTACTTTTTTTTTTTTTACATACCCTAAAATTGACCGAAAAACGTGTAGAAATGGGAAAAAAATTTCAGAATATTTGTAAACCAAAAATTAACCCCAAAAAAGTGTAAAAATATAAAAATTTCTTTTAAATTGCATTAAAAAACGTGGGGTCGGCCCTGTCTAGATAGGGTCGGTCGGGTGACCTGAAACAAACCTCTTTTTTTTTTGCCTAATGCTGAATGAAGAATTCCTGACAGGAACCATAATAGAGGCAGTTGGTGACTTCCCAAGAGGGAAGTCTGTTGAACCAACACGATCCTAAGAATGTGGTGTCTGCCAGATCGTACATAACATCTATGATCCAAATAAACGTTTATCTATATATTTATTCATTTATTTATTTTTAAAACTACTTTTGAAACAGGATGAACCTATATGAGAGAAAATGAGAATTCAAAGCGGTAAAATGTATTTGATTTCCTCTCTCGTGTCCCTATTAATAGTACTGTTTTCAAATTTGGAAAAAAAGACACTTTTATGCAAATTCAATTTACCAGGATAACCGTCCCAGGGGCTTATTATAACGTGTAAAGTGGCTGCCGGAAATTGATCGGCGGCTCAAGGTTTCTTTGTACCAGAGTGATTGTCTTTTGTCCTAAGCACGATTCACGCATTAGGCTGGAATGCAGTTTTGTGTATTTCATCAATTAACCTTTTGTGTGTTCAGAGTGTTTGTGTGTGCTGTGGAAGGAATGGAATCCGTACAGCTAAATAAATGACGAGTCATTTTTTCTAAGCTGGGGAGGGGAATTATGTCTGAAAAGCAACCCTGGATGAGGATGAGGTGAAAAGGGGAGGGGCTGTCAAAGCCCAAAATTGTTAGGGGCTCAAAATAGAACGTGGTCCAATAGTTAGGCTTTTCCCTTTATATGTTTACCTGAAAGTGTTGGTAATTTTTTACCAATAATATTATTAATCTAGGATTCCACATTATTTGGATTCTATTTTGATTATCATATACCTCAGGATCGGCCATCTTTCGTGAGACTAGGTTGCCACAGTATGAGGAATATGTTAGATTGAATTCGTCATGAGCCAGTGTCGAGAGGGCAGCAACATGGGAGGTCAATCCTACATCTGCTGCCTTTGAGAATCCAGTAACCCCCCCCCCCCTCAATCCCAGTCCACCCATGGAGTAATACATGTGCTGTCCCTAAGCTGGTGTAAGACCAGTGTCAGTTTGTGCCGAGTCAGCACATTCCGCTCACCCTGCCCCACCACACAGAACCTACACTGACATTTACTATGGCCAGCTAAGTTGTCAGATTCCGGCGTCTATTCTGGGTGCTATCGCTACTACTCAAACTTTTATTTCAGAGCGAAAACCCCTTTGATCGTTTATAGAATGACATTTTGAGCCAGCGACAAATCCCAGTGGTGCAGTTTCCTGTTCGCTTTTTTATGGGATATACATAAATGTAGAAATACACAGAGATATGTCCATGGCAACCATTGTGGCTCATTTGCCAGGAGTGTTTTTCATATTCTCCCACTGTAACCCTGATCCTTATTCAAAGTTGTTGCCTACTAGAAGAACAGCCACTTAAAAACAAACCAAAACGATACCCCTGAATTTACTCATTATAAGTTGCTGAACCAATATTGTCCTGATATCTAATCTCTCTCTCTCTCTCTCTCTCTCTCTCTCTCTCTCTCTCTCTCTCTCTCTCTCTCTCTCTCTCTCTCTCTCTCTCTCTCTCTCTCTCTCTCTCTCTCTCTCTCTATATATATATATATATATATATATATATATATATGTATATATATATAAATATATATTCTAGCCAAGGAAATACTGATAAACTATTATTTTCTGTGTTTTGCATTCAATACTATTCATATAACTTATCCAGTGTGAGTTACTTGGTGAACAATGAGTAATAAGAAACCAATTGAATCCTGTCTTTTAGATTTAATCTTCAGCATTATGGTACTTAATGCAGCCCTTACAAGTGCCGGCCCTTGGTGCATGCTCCTCAAATGCAATACGTGCAGCTGGTTACTCGACAATACAATGTTGTTTCACCATGTAGATACACGCAGACATGTTTCACCAAATCGATACAAGTTGATAGTCTATGACTGGGGGCAATCTATAACCGGGTGCATTCTATGATACAGATAGCTACCTCAATATATTACATGTGTCCAATTCCCTAATTGCCTTTTCTGCTATCTCACATTGTGTGTATATAGATTGGATATCCCCCCATACAGCAACAAATTGTTCTATATAAAGTCTTAAAACGTCCATTAATATTTTACCGGCATGATGCTTGAATCCAGTACTGCCGAGTTACTCATCAGCGCTGCATTTATGCATCATGCCGGCCCAAGACATGATGCATGCAGTATGCTGTTCCTAAAGTGACATGGTCCGATGATTAGGGCTCAAAAATTGATTTCGTTAAAAACTAACCAGAATGTTTCCTATGGCCATAATTCATGTGCTAGCTACTTTATTTCATCTCATTTCCTAGGATTCAGCTTAGAATTCAGCTCATTATTAGATTATGGCTCTATTTTCTAATTTTGGAGTGCATGCTATAATTCCCCCGTTGAAAATACACTGTAAAATTCTATACTTGGGTCACATCTGAACCACTAATCGGGCCTGGAGATGATATTTTATAGGGCCCTATCCTTCAAATATGTTATCATAATAACATATGAAACACATTTAAACAGGATTTAAAATATGAAAAAAAAATTTAAACGTTTAAGACGAAGCTGACCACATGTGCCTTTTGTCCTGCAGGTACACACAACAAGGAGACTCCACGTGTCACCAGGAGACCTGCGTCTACATGGTGACGTCACGCGTCGAGGGATCCACCGCCCACTTTGAGATCAGCGCCAAGGCTGACTGGGCCGCCATAGGCTTCTCATCGGACGACCGCATGGTAAGTTAACTTATGAAAACAGTTATAGGCTTCTCATCGGATGACCCCATGTTAAGTTAACCTATGAAAACAGTTATAGGCTTCTCATCAGACGACCATAGACGACCGCATGGTAAGTTAACTTGAAATAATAATACAGTAATAGGCTTTTCATTGGACGACCACATGGTAGGTTAACTTAAAATATTAGGTTATAAGCTTCTCATTGGACGACCGCATAGTAGGTTAATTTATGATATACAGTTAAAGGCATCTCATCAGATGACCCTATGTACATGTAGATATTACATATGCATGTGGAAGGTTCCTCAATAGACGATGACATTATTCATGTATGTAACAAGGTTTGCTTGGGTAAAGTATAAGTACATCATGTAGCTTTTGGTTTATCACAGAAATCAACATCATCTATCACAGCAAGAATTCATGCCCCATTTCCCTATATTTGTTTGGATTTCCTTTACCCTTTAGCCCTCTAAGGACGGCATAGTGCATTAATGCATCATGCCCTTGGTCAAGCATCATGCCCATCCTCTGAGGTTGAGACACTTCCGAAGATTTGGATGATGACTCAAGTTCACCTGCATTTGAACAACTCGCCAGCACTATATTAGTACTTCATTAATGCATTATGCTGTCCATAAAAGGTTGAGTTAAATGGCATCTAACTATCCACAGACACCATCGGCCATTATAACAACAGAGGGGCAATGTGTACTACAATTATCCGGGCCCTGTTCTGCTGCCTCAGAGGCTGCACAGAACCTGATGTTAACGAGATGAAACCTGATGACATTTCACAAATTAAATGTCCTATAAATAAGATTACACCAAGCTGATTGGTGATCTGACTGCCTCCAGATGGTATGAGCCAGGTGCAGAAGGCCGTGTGAAGGGGGAGAGTGTTCAGTCGTGAGAACAAAGATGGCGCCAACCAGCGAGGTTAATCACCTCTCTGTATCAACAAAGCCATATTATCAACTGGCATATTTTATCATTATTTATATATTGTGGTAATTTGTGCAGTTGGATTTGAGTCTTGAATAAGAATGGCTGCTCTGCTAGAGATTTGAACTGTGCACAGAGAGAGGATTTCTGATCACTCGCTCTGTTGCGGAATGCTGTTGGAATTGCACCCATTTTTTGGTGGCACCCAGTCACAGACTTTCAACTTGTATCGACTTGGTGAGACTTAGCCACATACATATGGAGTTGTCAGTTGTCCGGGTGGATGTGTGTGTCTCTGTGACACTGACAGTCTCATCATGGTCTCCTATTGGCGTGTACGGTTGCTGCTGCAGACCTTACATACACTGTAGAGGTAATCATATCCCGCTGTCTGACAGGCTGACAGACCCCTCACCCACCTCTGGGCACCCTCCACACACCAAACACACAACCAGCCACGACATGCCATACACAGAGAGAAGAAACAGAGTCAAAAGAGAGTCCAGGTTGCCTCCAGTATGACTCCCCTGTTTAGGGGAGTCCAGGCCACCTAAGGGAGGGTAGGTGAATCACCTTGGGGAGTCATATAGCTCTCTGGGTCATATGACTCCCACAGGTTACTCCCTTAGGTCGGCCAGAGAGTCACCTAGGCTCCCTAAGGTGACCTGGACTCCCCTATAAATGGGAGTCATTCTGGAGGCAGCCTGGACTCCCTTTTGACGCTGTTTCTTTTCTCTCTGTACACACTGAACTGGAACCTTGCCTGTGCTAATAATTCATGTGGATATGCTCAAGTAGCATTTTGTAGAATTTCCCCACAGAATTGCTCAGAGGTGGTCTACCGAGGCATTTTAAACCCCCATGTTGATTAGTTTACCAAAGCGAAATGTCCATAGTAATTGTAGCTTCTGCCTGGTAGTCAAGCATGCTGGCAGTATAACCATCAGACCCAAAATGTAGAGTTCAGGTGGGTAGTTCTGTGACGAGAGATGGTACCACTGATCTGCATATCTGCTCTCTGAATTGATACGGCCAAATTTGGTCTATCATGGGAGCTGTGATATCATAGAACCTTGAACCGATCAAAAATGGTAATTCGTCCATGCATGTGTCTTGTCAAGATGGTGACCTGAAATTCAACTTTTTACTTTCCCTCCCCTGTCTGCCAACACTGACATCAATGATGAAGCTGGTTGGGACAGTATTCTGTAATAACAGCTGGCGCCAGCGTTAACAATACTCTCTGTATGTTTTACGCCATATTTATCTGACAATGGCTATGGACGGCTAATGTATGTGTTTAAGTTAGCTCCCCTTTGGAGTCTGTCACCAAGACTGTGTTGTGAGAGTGATGCCTCTGCTTCAAGATTGAAATTCTCAGAGAGGGATATTGGTTAACTCAGTGTGTGTGTGTGTAGGGGGGGGGTGACAACCATCCTATGGGCCAACCCATAATGTAACAGAAGCCTGGGATTATTTTGAAAAATACATGACCTATTTTTAAGGCCTTCCTAATCTGGCAAAGGGGCAATTCGAAAACTAAATACTGGTCGAAAAACTGACAAACCGGCTCTTCAAAGATGGCAAACGGAAAGCCGGGCGCAGTTGGCGAAACTAAAGCAGATTAAAAGAGTGTAAGTTGAGATCGGTGTAGACTGATGAAACTGGGGTAGCCTGGGGGGTGCCAGGCAACAAGACATGCAGTCCTGAGGCAGCCAATTTAATTTGTACTTTTTGAAGGGGCAGGTGATTACACTGTGAGGGGGTACTGGAGAACAGGTGGCTGGGAGAAGGTGGTACTAGGTTTGTGAGAAAAGGACGGGTTTAACGTAGTGTTTACCCAGCTAACAAAAATACGTTATTTTACGTCAAAATAACGTTTATAGTGTTACACAAACTTAAGCCACGATATGGAGCCATAGAGAAACGTTACACAACGTTTTGTCAAACGTTTTAGGTCAGCTGGGCAGCATGTTGGAGGATTGTGCAGAGGTTTGGGGTTAGATGGACCTTTAGCTTCAGTATAAATTATGTCCATGAGAGCTGGTATTGTGACACTGATTCAAAACTGATATCACAGTACTTAATCACTTAACAAGGGGAATATCCGAGAGGGCTTTCCGTTGGCCGAGTTGCTACCCTCTTTTCATCACTGTTCGGTGTTATAGTTGAATATGGTGGCAAGGGATAGCTAGTGTTAGTAGTTATGACCTAACTTGTGTGACATGAATCAAGTTAACATTTGAATATGAAGAGTTTCGTTCCAAAACTCAACAAATCCTTTCCAGAAGTGAAGCATGCACTGATTTCTGTAAGGCTACCATAATTTATAAGAGCAATTATGGTACTACAGATGTATTGTCCATATATCACAGACACCTATGCTGTATACTTCTATCATAATTTGATGTCATTTTTCAAAATGGCGCTTTTTGAGTTTTGGAATCAAACTCTTCATATTCAGCTGTGTACCTAGCCACATGCCACTTTGAAGGTCTAAAACTTACCTTGCTTGTGCGCAATACAGAGCCAACCTTAGAGCACTTGAATATCCGAGAAATATATGATGAAATTGGCATTTTAACTTGTTTTATTGTCTGTAGAATTACACATATTCAGGTCGTATCTAAGGAGTAAGGTGTTTCTGAAAACTAACCAGGAAATGTCTACTATAAGGCTATGATGTATACTTTGTGCTTTCTCATGTTGATTATAAAGCATCCACTATTTTCTTTATCAGGGAGGCGATGACGTTTTCATGTGTATGAGGAACCGCTTTTCAGGCGTGGTTCGTCACTACTGGAATGACTATGCCTACCAGTCCCCCCATCTTCAGGACAACAACCCCCTCTTCAACCAACAGGTAGGGGTAGAGATTACATAATGAAAAAGTCGTATGTAAAGAAATAATCACACAAATATGAAGAAATAACCGTACATGTAGAACTAATGGTACATGAAGAAATAGCATACATAAAGAAATACCATATATGAAGAAATATGCTTATGTGAAGAATAAATACATAATATAATGAAATATACATGAAGAACGAAACAATGATATATAATGAAATACATAAGGAAATAATTATCATTTCTTAATGAAATAATATCTTAATCATAATAAGTAAACAGTAAACAAGTGAATTCGAATCGTTTTACAGAAAATAATAAATACATTTACGATTGGCATACTTTGCTAAAATGTGTTAGTGCAAAGAAAACATCATTTAAAAGATATGTATACACTTATACTAGCCAGTACCATGTGATAACCAGACAATTGTGTGTTTTACCTGGGGCCCATTTCTCAAGTTTGAGCAATTCATTTTGCTTAATATTGCTTAAGTAAAGCAGTGAACGATTCGTGCAGTCCCTTACATATAGCTGAATCCTCCAGGTATACATGGCTATCAAATAATCATCCCTCCCTGCCTCCCTGCCTCCCTGCCTCCCTGCCTCCTTGCCTCCATCGCTGAATCCCTGGCTCCCTCCCTCCCTGCCTCCCTCCCTGCCTCCCTCCCTGCCTCACTGCCTGCCTGCCTCCCTGCCTGCCTCCCTGCCTCTCCCTATCTCTGGACGAAAGCTCTGGACAAAAGCCATGCCTTGGACAATTTGCTCTGTACGATTTTACCAGATATCAATGTTTTGATTATGATGCGATCGTTTCCCATTGAGAAATGGGCTCCTGACCAGGCTCCGGTCTGGTCAGGTTAAATGATGTATGGGTGGTCAAGCTTTATATAGTCTAGGCTATAACTGGTCATTAGCTCGAAATATGTGTGAAATTTTCCTAAAACAGATTTTCCCTTTTTACAGGTGGAGGTGACTGAAGATGGACGAATCGCATGTCGTTTCTCAAGGCCACTCAAAGTGGCCAATGGCAATCAGTTTAACATAGACCTCAACAATGACTGGTATCAATTATATGCCTGGGGACCACTAACTCAAAGTAAGTAACTGCTAATGCTGGGTTAAGGACATACTCGGTCCTGTTTTTATTGCTGAACACATTATCTCTACAACTTGACTGTGATACCAGAAATAATAACAGTTAGACAAACATTTCTATGACATTTTTGAAATGTGTCATCTAAATTTCGTAAATAACATCAAATTTATAGGTCTAGTGTATCAATTAAAGATCATTAGATGAAAATTTTAATTATAATACAATACCACTCTTCAAAAGAACAATTGTTGGCACATATCTGAGACATGTCTGAATTTGATATTGTATTTCCCCACCAGGTGGCACATTGATGCGTCACACCCTGGACAACCCGCCAGTCTCGCCCTTCAAGATGACGCTACTGCGTAACCGTGACGTGATCAGCGCAGCGAGCACGTTGCGTGCGTGGTGCCGGAGCTGTGTGCTGCTGCCGGCAGCCTTGATGCTGCTGCTGCTGCCGCTGCTGCCCTGCACCTAATGCTGCCCTCTGCCCCTGCTGCACTTGTAGCTGCTGCAGGCCGGTTCTATTCTGTGACCCTCCCTCCGGCTGCCGGCTACCTCTCCATGACCACCGCACGTCATGGACACGTAAGCCGACACACCAGGACGCCGCTCAACTTCCTTTTGTTATCCACCATCTGATTGGCTATTTACCCCGGGAGGGACGCAGCCTGCGTTGGTAACAGTAGCACACCGTATTGTGCGCTGCAACTCGACGCATCATATCGAAGTGTCCTTCCCATCATCCCTTGTGACTACTAGAGGGACCACTGAGGGTGGTCACGGGACCCTAGGGGCCGTGCGCACGCGCACATCACCCTCGGACGTCATATCCTAGCATATCCACATCCTTCCCACCATGGCCGATGTACAGACATGCGGACACTTGTATACGGTGGCCAGTCTTTACCATGCTTGTTGACAGCATTTCATTTGGCATGTGTTTTTTTGTTGTTGATATTGATATTCATAAAATAGCACCTCCATGATGACGTGCTGACGTCATGTTTGATGATTTGCCAACGTCATGTTTGATGACGTGCTGACATCACATTGAGTTGAGCTTACGGTGACAGAATAAGGACCCCCACATGATTAGGCTCTGACGGTTATCAGCACGCGAGATGCATGGGTACCAAACCGTACCGAGAGTCTTAACAAGAGGTCTTTCTACTGGAAATGGACTTTTCTACAATTAGAAGACTTTGTATGACCCCAAAGTGATTGACCATGCAAATACAAAAGCTATATTTGTGGGCTGAAGTGCCATTTTAGGAGAAGACTGTCTCAGGGTTATAATCCGGCAGGTGTTTGAGACTTGAGGCGACACCTTGAGGTTAACTGGTGAACTAGACCCCAGATGTTACTCCAACCACTTGAAATGTGAAGGGGCAAGCAGAAAGAGAGAAACTCATAATGCCAAGGTCACTGAGGGTTGTCTACCACAATAATGGAGGTTCTAAAGACATATTACACTATTTGCTTTTACTTATTGACACTTTATGTACAGCTGTGTAACTCTTGTGGGTTCAGTTAAAGTTGAGGATGGTTATACAGTGACATTATTATGGATAATTACATAGTAATGGTCTTCTTGGCACTTTGAGGTCAAGGCACATTTAGAGGACATAGGACAGTTCAAAACAGAACTCATCTCGTGGACATCAGCTCGTGCGGGTGACGCGGGCTCTATGTTGATGACAGCAAGGTGTGTACATAGTACACGTACCACAGGAAGCCTGTATAAGTATATCAATGTACAGAAGAACATAAGTGTCAAACAAACTCCATGCATATCTCGATCCAAGGGCAAACATTGAGAAGGCGCCTATCTATAGTGGATGTATGGTATTCTCCAAAACAAAATATATGTTGTATTGATATATAATTGGTATTATCTCAACAAGGTATTATACAGGATATATTGCTATGGATACTCATGTATATTGTATTCGATGTTAAGCATGCCTCATGTGCAGCTTGATCCAACAGGAGGAACTGAATCCATTTATAAGTATCATAACAGGGGCAATTGACAATATTGGTGGTACCACATATGGAGGTTGTATTTGTGTAAGATAATGATAGAGAGTAAGAGTAGCCTTGAATATATCACAGACATTTTGAATGAGGCCTTTAGCATAATATTGTCAGCATAGACCAATAGACACTGAAAGTGTGCTAACAAATCCCCCGAGTAAGCAGACAGTCCCATCTGATCAGAGTGAGCGATGCGACTCCCTGTTTACAAAACATTGCTTGCGAATAGCTTTTCACTAGGTCGTAGAAATATGGCAAATTTGAGCATCCAAACACTGGAATATTTTTTCTGTTGAAATAACATATGAAAGTGGATTGGCAAACGACTTTAGGTCAGAGTAAGGACCTGTCCTCTATTTGTTTATACATCTTTGTCTATACTTAGCACATTACCATAGCCTTCCTCATGTTCACTGTCTGGTGTGGTATCACATGCTGGTCAGACTTTTTACACCCTTAACATGGTGTTTGTTGGTCATTGTACATAGCTACAGCAGGGACTCCAGTCTTTATCTCCTACCTTACCGATTTACCCCCCTTTGAGTCAGTATTTAACCCTTTAAGGATGGTATGATGCCTCAAGTTTTATGTTCATCAAATTTTGTTCATAGTTGCCGGTGCTGCATTTCGGCATCATGCTGACCTTTCGGGAGTGTCTCAACCCTGTAGGGTGGCATGACGCATGATGCAGCCCTGGTAAGTTACTCACCAGGGCTGCATTCTTGCATTATGAAAAAAGAGCATAGTGCATTAAAGGGTTAATCTTGTTTTCTTGGACAACCCATGACATGTTTCCATGTTTCTATATAAATACTCAGGTGAGCATATACTAGAAACATGCATCTATTTCTGTCACTTCCCCCAAGAATAGTGTCTCTGCTATAAGGTTATTGAGACATTTCTGATTAGATCTTTTTGCTGATATCAGCACATACTTAATTTTTTACAAATTCATTTGAAATTTGATTAGAAAAGCTGATAGATGCAGTCATGGGACTTTCCTACTGTCAGATTTGTCAGAGCTATCAAAAACAAAACCTATCAGCTGGTATCCAAGGCCAGCCCTTGTAATGAGTTGTTTCCACATTTTGTATATATGAATCAGGGGTGGAATCATATGCCTGTCACATGGTTGTCATAATATAGTTCTGTGAAAAAGACTTACTTATAATTCCATTGCTTTGGGTGGGTGTATTGCCATAGTACAGTTGTATATACATATATATATTATATTGTAGTGAGCCATGGTTGAAGACCGTTTCTCATCACTGCGCTGTGCCGTGGTCTTGGCGCCAGGTCGAAGGTCATGGCCCAACCTTGACCTTCAAGTCTGGTGTGTGAAGGTCAAATGTTCATTCACTAGGACGCCTGAGTAGCTTTCTCTAATGAAGGTTTAATAGCTTTATATTGTATTTGCTTCAGCGATGGACAGAACTAGGTGGTAGTAACTGTAGGTGTGTTTATATTGAAATGGATAAGAAGTTTACAAGTTGCCCGAAGACTTACGATGCAACACGGAGAAGGTTTAGGAGGGGGTGTATCTATATTACCCCCCCTAACCTCCTCCACTATGAAAACCTTGTATGCCTTTTACAAACCCCCTTGAAGCTTGTGTCAATGTCCTACTCAACCATGATGAAAGCCATTCTGCAGACATTTACCATTGTATCTGATAACGCAAGTTCTCAATACCTTAAACAGCAGTTCTTAAGGCGGCCATTTAATTGTGTGTTCATTACCCAGTCGTATTGAGTTGTCACTTTGTCGAGGTGTGTAAGACTTAATTATGAAACATTGAGTATTTTGTACGGGTAGTCTTGGGTGGCGCCCTATGCTCAACCACAGTAAGTTTATATTTAGACTGTGTATCTTTGTTCATTTCTCTATTTTCCTTCCTCTTGCTTATCGCCAGCTGCTGCGGGTAGGTGGCAACCTATGTCCATCATCTGAAAGTCATCTTAAGGTTATCTGAAGGTTATATTAAGGTCAGTGTCATTTTGCTCGGAGCGGAGCCATGTCCAATGCTGAAATCCTGTATTACTGTTTACTAACGATGTATCACTGTTTGTAATAAAGTATAACGTATTCCGTCAACCTTTGCCGTCCTCTCTTTTTATTGGGCGCAGTCACAAGAATGCCCTAGAGATATTTTTCTATGAACCAAAGGCTTGAAGGATGGGTCGAAATCTTTTTCTCCACATATCTCTGATATGGGGAGTTGGACTTTAGAATCTCAGATATGGAACCTATTTAGGCTAACCTAGATGTAGGTATTGCTAGTTAGAACCAGGTAAAAAATACGACAATAAATATTTGGGGCATTTTGCAGCCTTATCGCGAGACTAAGGTGCCTTATACCATTTTTTCTTTGAAAAGTAGCTCGTTCAGATGTTGTTGAATCAGTGTAACAACAGAGCTATCATGTTTAATTGTTAGCCCAATGTAAAGTGGGGAAATTTACATGCTCACATTAATGTGGGTATATCCGATTTTTCCTTCATATCCTAAAGCTTACTTGAATGTATTCCAAAGACTCTAAAAGTATAATATTTAGAGAATAGAGGTTAATTTAATGTCATCAATGGGTGTTGAGAAGTTCCAAAGGGATCCTATATGCCCCAACCGTGAGCTCTTCAACTGTATTTTCAATGGGGGGAATAAAAGCGTGCAAGCTTTTATTCCAAAATGTCCATATATTGGGAAATAAAATCGAATTAGGGCAAAATCAAAGGGAATTATGGGGAATAGAACAGATAGGAAGTCAAATATATTATTTGTGAACATTCTGACTTTTGGAAAATAAACTTTTTGGTCCCAAACATCGGATGTACTAACTTTAAACTAACTATAATGGCAACAGGTTGGTAGGCTGAATGCTGAAAAAAACACTGCATTGGACACCTGCAGCTGTAGATTTCACTTACCACGCATGAACAGCTATTTATACTTATAAAGGCTGGCATCCCCGGGGAATGGCAGGCCCTACTATGAGAACCTGGAGCTATTATATGGGGTTTACAACCCAGTCTCCAAATGCCTCAGGGCACAACTCCTCGCTTTTCCTACACTGATATTCCTAGGCTCCCTATACAAACAATCTCTCAGTCATAGTATCTAACCTAGTTAGTCATTTTTGTGGCTCCCCATACAACCAACCTAGGTAAATTATTATTGTCAGGTTGGTCGGTACTGACCAACCCACCTTAGTCTTTTAATTTTCTGAGGGAGTCACTGAGTGGTCACCACAGTATCTTACAGGTGGCACCAAGTAGTGGTACACAAATGCATCACACCAATGATGAACCTAGGTTAGCCACTACTGAATGACGCCCCAGTCATTTTATGAATATAACTTTGCCATTGTGACTAACACACATTTGATGAACCCAGGATAGTCTGTACTGACTAACCCTTTCAACTTATGGATTTTCAGTGTAGTTGTATGCTCTTCACGACTAGAGCAATCATTAGTAACTACACAAATGGGCTCAAAGGGACAAATAGGCATCAACATAGATACAGGGGAGGGTAAGGGGAGAAGGAGGGAGAGACTGACTGAAGATAGGAGGGAAGGCAGGGAGTGGAGGATGTAGGTGGGCCGGAGAGGAGGGATGCAGACACTGGTAGAGGGAGTGCTGCAGTATTACAGAAAGGAGGGATGGAAGAAAGGTGATATGATGGTGAAGAAATAGAGTCATATAGGAATTGAAAGGTGAGCAGACAGGGAGGAGGAGCAGAGAATATGAGTACAGCAGAAAGGAAGGTGGGTGTGTAAGCAGGGTTGTGGGGATTTGAAGGGGTTGAGGGTCAATGGTGGGCAGGAAATCAGGAAGAATAAGCAAGCAAGACAGATGGAAGGAAGCAAATCATGAAGAAAGAACATTTCAAAGCAAGGTAGCAACCAATTAAGAACATAGACAAACAGATGATTCAGATCCTGATAGAGACAAGCAAGCATGTAGAAATAATCTATGCGGCTAGAAAAGCATAGAGTTGGTGAAAAGCACGGATTTAAGTGCTGCCCACTTTACTAAAAGTGATGATGTGTCACTTAGTGTGCATGACGTCAGAGTTCTGCAGGACAGACCAGTATGCACACTCAGCAGTATTTGGCAGCTGGGGTGCGGTGGCTGGCAGAGTCTGGATCAGCTGGCACTGACTCCAGCTACCTCAGACGGGATGAGGCTGAGTCGCTGACAGTCACGTACCTGGGAGATGTGATGCTAATATGATAAATACCGTAAAACCCCACCGATAGGACGACCCCACCTATAAGCCGAACCCCCAACTTGAGAAAAATATTCGTCCTTTACAAAATGGGTCTAGAAATCATTTTCTCTTTATTCTAAAGTATTAAAACCCCACCTATAAGCCGAACCACCAACTACAGAAAAAAATCGGCTTATAGAAAATAAAAACGGCAATTAAAATTTGTCTTATAGGCAGGGTTTTACGGTACATCATATTAGGTATAGGGAAAATAAAGAGAAACCTCAGACACCATCTATAAGAGAAAATCTGTTTTACTTTTTATAGTATTTATCATATAATATTTTGCATTTAGCAGTACTAGGTGTTTTTGCTATTTCAGTAGTGTCAATCTGTATCAATATAGACATCATGAAACAAGTAATATAGTGAAGTTGTGATTATTTGAGTCGACTGGTCTCTCTTAACTTTCACAGAAAATTATTTTAACCACACTTAGCAACTTATTAGTGACCCAGGTGATTGAAATGACGATACAGTCAGACAGTTGCACTCCAAACACTCCATATCTACACCTCCAACAATGGCACATCTTCAATCACATCTTTAGATTGTTCACTATTTTAGAGGTTTCTGTGTTTGGAAAATGAGAGTACTAAGCAAGGTCTGGCTCTGAATCGAGCCCCCCAACTCACCACTTTGTGCCTTGTGGCACATTCAGAGCACAACATAGATCTAGCCAAGTATGCAAAAGACCCTAAGTGCTAATGGCATAGTGATGTTGTTGATCCGTTAATTATGTTTTGATTCATTGCACAATTGAAACTGGGTGACATCTAGACCACACTTCGCTCCTGCCTCCATGGTGATCATTGCCCCGCATGGCCGTTTACCACACATCCAATGGCATTGAAGCTTTCATCACTTAATGGCATAATCTTAGAAGATGAGATAGTGGGCATGCCTGACAAAGGAATGTTTAATTGTAAACTGACTAAAATTATATGGAGTGGTTTGAAATAGTTGAAAATGATGTATACATCTCTAGAGAACTAGACCATTCCCAAACTGATCTTCTCAACACCGCTGCATATCATATTATATCAAAGACGTATAAGTCATATAATACAAGAAGTGTGGCAGGTATTTATCAACTTTCTCTTTGGTTTGTCTGATATTTGACTGATCAACAAACCTGTTATCAGCTATAATCATCATGATTTCTACCTCGTGATAAGAGCAAATGAAGAGTTTGGATGCAAAACGACATGTCTCTATCTCAGAATTGAAGCATATAGTGCCTTTTGTAAAGACACCCTGGGATCGATTATTATACTTTGGAAACAGAGTGTATACATACTGAGTAGGTCCTAATGATATGAAAAGTAGTAAATCTTGGAAAAATTGGTTGAGGATTATATTTCACTATCCTTAATCTTCATTTTTGTCAGATTTATGTCCCTATTTTTAGAATGGCGCTTATGTCGTCTTGCATCCAAACTCTTCAAATGAAAACATGCTTGTGGTTTTATAATCTTAGTGATCTTGATTAAAGCTGTAGGTACAGTATTAATTGTCAAACTATCCACCAGGGGGCTTCACTGTCCCTGACATGTTGCACCTTTAATCGGTTTCATGTAAAAGGATTGTTCTGCAGACTTGGGTTCTCTCATTAGTGAACATTAAACATGACAGGTAGAACAAGAACATGGAATCCAGTGAAACTTAAACCCGACACAAATATTAATCTCTGAGGTTATCACAGCAACAAATCAGTCTATGTGTGTTCAGGGGGATTGACTGTCATTACAGAATGATATAATGAATTCAGTACCCCGGAGTTGGCATGCAATATTTACATATTGAAATCAGATTTAAAAACTAAATTCCACCCCAAGAAGTGGTTGATGTAAGGGCTTTCCTGCATGCAATCTCTCCATAATGGGACCACTCCACCGTAAGTGGCATGCAGAGGACTGTCTCTTGTTATTTCACTGTTAGCAACATTTCCCCCCTACCGCCACCCAAGTCCACCACTTTAATGCTGCAGTTTAACAACAATATTTATTCACCAGGCATCTTTGTTACCTTAAGGCTTTAAAGAAATCTGTCTGATTCAAGGTCTACATCTTTCTTAGAATATTTTATGACAAGTTTGCATTTATGAAGACATCTATCTGATTTGAACATGTGATCTACGTAACCACATGTTCAAATCAGATAGATCATGTTTTGACATATCATGTGTCTTCTGTGCATATATACTAAGGAATGTGCATGGTTCTCTGAGCGATGTTGCGAGAACTTAGGGAGAGTTGGCATATTGATGCTTATAGATTGGATGAGTCTGTGTTTCACTCCTTCTAACTTCATTGGGAGGGGTTTCCTATTTCACCTGACAGACTTTATTAGGTTTTGTCCCCCCACTCCATAAAGGGATGTAGGAAAGAGGGACATCCCTGCCACAGTTATGCCAAAATTTGCATCTAGCATCTAGAGGAAGGATCACGCTTGTTATGGAAAGTGTAGCATAATCTTGAGAAACCCTATCAGACTGGCCCCCTATCAGACTGGAACATTTACCCTTTGATCGATATAGCAACAGTATGATATGGATAGTACGTATACAAAACGAATAGCTTTTCTTCAAGGCCCTTTTGGTCCCCTTGAACTGCTGATGGTCCAAGCCCTGTTCAGAACCATAGTCCCAGGAGGAGTAATACTGCAATTTGGAAGTGTTATAGACGGTGATGGGCTTACAAATCCATTCTCTGTTTCTTTGGGGCACTGCTTCCCTTCTTCCTGGTATAACATTACCTGTGAAGCCAAACATCCATTTATTTAGTTATGTACAACTTTTAGTGACATAGGGTAATTCAAGGATGGAGAAGCCAACAAATTAATGGAGGTAGGGATGGAAGGAAGGAAGGTTATGATGCAGAATTTCTAAGGAGGTGGGATGCAGGAAAGATGGATGGAGAGTATGGATCTAGAAGGCTAAGCAGAGAAATAAGAACAGGTAGATAAGCAAGCATGGAGGTACACTGACATTCCTATGCTGCCTATACGATCAATCCCTCAGTCACTAGTACCTAACCTAATAAGTCATTTTTTGGGCCCCTATATGACCAACCTAGGTAAGTTATTATTGTCAGGTTGGTCAGTACTAACCAACCCACCTGAGTCTTTTAAATTCCTGGGGAAGCCACTGAGTGGCCATCACAGTATCTTACAGGTGGCTCCAACTAGTGGTACACAAATACACCAATGATGAACCTGGGTTAGCCACTACTGACTAACCCCTCAGTAATTTTTGAATATAACTTTGTCATTGTGAATAACACACATATGACAAACCTAGGATAGTCTGTACTGACTAACCCTTTCAACCTATGGATTTTCAGTGTCAGGCAGAGAAAGGAAAGAGAGAAAAGTAGAGATAAGACAAAGGTATTAATGAAAGGAGGATGACTAGGATATTGAAGTCGTAGAGTCAAGTTGGTGGGGAAAGTGTCAAGAAATACAGAAAAAGGAAATACTAGAGCAAGGAAGCAGGGTAGGGGAAAAGGGAGATAAGCAAAGGAAAATGTTCCAGGAATGGAGGGAGAGGGAGGTAGACAGTGGTGACAGGGGACTAAATAAATTGAGACAGTTAGTGAAAAATCGTGGTGAAAAGCACCAGTTAAGTGGTGCCCACTTACTAAAAGTGATGACATGTCACTTAGCGTGCATGACATCTGCAGAACAGGCCAGCATGCACACTCAGCAGTACCTATCAGGTCACAGGCTGTAACTGAGTCCTGCTGCCATTGTATTGTGTGTGTATAGTCTATGTAAAGGTCCGACTCTGGTCATCTATCCACTTAAGGTGGCACCACAGTACATGGGATTGTAGGTAGACAGTGGCACCATCTGAAGTACAGAGATTTGTAGTTCCTGCCTTCCTACTAGATGGTGCTACTGTCTACCTACAATCCCATGTACAGTGGTGACACCTCAAATGGATAGATTACCAGAGACTAGGAGTGTCAGACCTTCACATACACTATACATACACAATACAATGGCAGCAGGACTCAGTTACAGCCTGTGTATCAGGTGGTGGTCTGGTGGTTGGCAGGGCCTGAACCAGCTGGCACTGATTGGGAACTCAGAACGGGGCTGAGGCTGAGCTGCTGCCACTCACGTACCTTGGCGATGCAAGAGGTATGTGATGAATACAACCGTGTTAGGGTAACCCCACACACCGTCTATGGGAGAAGCAAAATCATGTTTCACAAATTACCGTAAAACCTTGCGTATAAGCCTAACTCGCGCATAAGCCGCACCCCTAACTTTGACGGATTGTATAAGCCGCAGAGGGGGTATTAAGATTGTTAATTTGGTACTGTAGTATATTTATAAAAACTCTCATATAAGCCGCACCCTATATAGGCATGTTTGGTATTAAAAAAAAGTTGAGTCTGACTCATGTATTAGCCGCGGCGTATACATGAGGTTTTACGGTATGGCATATATTCAGTCCTGCAATTTGAACATAGAAAATGAGTATGTATAACTGAGAAAAGATTGGCTTCCACTTACTATAAACTTTTATCTGAGTTATTTGTAATTTGCATTTTCAAACTGTGCTGTGTGCCAGCTCTTACCATTCCAGATAGCTAAGATCAGTCAGCCTGACAGACATTGTCTGCAGGGGGAGGCTGCATACTTACGTAGCAGGCAATATCTGCACCTGCCAATATCAGCAACCCTGTTACAACTAAGGCCAAATAAAAAAAAGGTTTGTTTCAGGTAACATGAGATGAAAATGTAGGGTCGGTAGATCATATTCTTCTTTTTTTAAACTTTCTTTTGTGTTTTTAACAGCCCCATCACGATACCAAAAACGTGTAAAAATGGGGAAACAATTTCAAATTTTGTAAACCTAAAAATTGACCCAAAAAAGTGTAAAAATGAAAAAATTTACTTCAAAATTGGATAAAGAAAAGTAGGGTCGGGCCTGTTTTGATAGGGTCGGTCGGGTAACCTGAAACAAACCTTTTATTTGGCCTTAGTGCAAAATTACATCAACAAAACTGATAAAACCTGCTCCCCATGGGGCAGGTTGCAGTCAGGATGTAAGCGAGACACCACATAGTTATGGTAATGTATGACTAACAGCAGTCCTATTCCCTTATCGCTCATCTCAGTGAATGTCAACAATCAGAAAAAAAAGTTAGTGGCAGGCTGGAGCAATAATCATTTGTCAGTATTAAGCCTACTTTCTATAGAATCTATAAAAAATACTATGACATTCAGAAAGCGATTCTTGTTTACCTCCGTAGCATTGTATATACATCCTATATCAGAAAAAGATGATACTTGAATTTGTATAATCTGATCGCAACTGATTTGGCATATTTTACCATTGCAGAGTCCCCACCCGCTCTGTAAACTGTATGAATGCAGATGTCCTGATTTTAGCTGGGGCCTGGGCTGTTGACAGGGGCATGCTGGGTAAAAAGTGGCCTACGTCAACACCAGCCAATATCAGCAATGCTGACAGGGATCAGACAGCCAGCGGGACCGGGTGTAAAATATGATCACACCACTATAAACCTGCTGTGAGGGGTGACCGTAAATGTCTGCCAGGGTGGACACATATTCCTTTGGATGTGAAAGAATGTACTTTTATAAAATCACCATGATTATGTAATAAAAAAAAACTCATGAATTTGAAAACTAATTAGCACAGACCAGCTCAATTTTACTTTGTTTTTATCATCATTTTAGATATTGGTTACACATGCTCATCTTGGTGCTTTGTGGCACATTTTGGGTTCAGCACAGGTCAGAGCTATAACAAAACTGCATCTGCATTGATTACAAATAAAAAGACCCTTAATGCTGTTTGTTCTCTCACGGTTCATTGTCCTTAAGTTCATTTAACCTCACTTGATAATAAAAAGCCCAGCCTGTAGGCTAGTACCGATCATCTTTCTATTTTTAAAATCCATAAATACATGAACTCATCATCAAGTCAGACATGTCATCATCCAATCCAGCTATGGTGTACAATGGCTCTTGTTTGCACAATATCTTACTAGAGATGTGACCCTGGACCAATTATAGTGATAAACCCAAACAATTGGAAAATCTCACAGGAACTGTCATCGCTGAGATGAGAGTTATGAATCAGATCCAGATTGCAGTAAATGTTTTTTTTGTTTTTTCCCGTTTCAATGAGCACTAAACAAACTCGTTTATTGACAGAACAACACTTTCGTGACACGGTATACATTTTATCAACTTGAATGCATAAAAAGTGTATCAATAATGTTTGTAGTATCAGCATGTACTCAGTAAGCATAAATACATTTTACGATTTCAATACTATACCATTATCGGGCACAAGGTACATGATGAATAAACAGTAGATGGCTTGTGGCTTCACAGAGGAATGAATAAATGTTTTTGTGCTTTAATATTGCGGGAATTAGAACTGATTCGAAGTAGGTCAATATGATAATACATCTCTTTGGATTTGATAAACTGAATAAAAAAAGATTCACAAAGTTGGTGCTAATGCTTTTGATATAATCATAATCAAACAACAACAACAACAATTGACGACTCTCACACCAATATCCTCAAAATCATCTTGGATTAGGTTAATTAAATGATATGCAAAGGGTTTAAATTATGAAGAATGGCAGATACTTTGTAGGTCAATATAACAGCAATATAAGAAGATAGGGGTAAATTGTTGCTCCCAAAAGTGTATAATATAGCCCTATTGGTAGAGTGAATTCAGATTTGAAAGATCAACAACTCTGCTAGTTCGCACGTATTGAAATCAGATCTAAAAATCAAATTCCACCCCCAAGAAGTGGTTGACGCAGGGACCGTCTGACATGCAATCCCACAGTAAGAGGACCACTCCACAGTAAGTGACATGCAGAGGACTGCCTCTTATCATTTGTGATGGGTTTTCACAAAACCAGTCTGAAGTCGCAAAAATGGATTTCAGGAGTATGTATACTGCTCTCATAGAGAGCGCATCTCTTCTAATTTCCTAACATCAATCATTCAACTTTAGTTGAGAAAATATAAAGAAACGATCCAAATCCTAATATATAAATTCATAGAAACCAATATTTCTGACCTATTATTCATTATCTCTGGTTTATGATGTGCGTCTTCCGGATGGTTTTGTGAAAACACATCACATTTTAGTCCTGGCAGCACTCAACCCCACCCCATAAACACTGCCTTAATGCTGAAGCTGAACTTAAACATCAATATTTATACACAAGGATTCTTTATTGCCTTAGGGCTTTTAGGAAGTCACTTCAAGGTCTGCATTTTTCTTAGAATATTTAATGACAAATATAAATTTGCAAAGACATATATCTTATGGGTCGATCCATACAGCCAATCCCTCCCTGGTGGTTGTCAGAGAAGGGCGTGATGTGTGAAGGTACTTAGGTTGGGATATCTCAGTATAGGCCACTTTCATCTCTTATAACACGGAATGTATGGTTGGGCATGTCATACCAGAGTCTGACGATATAACTACCGTTAACTGTGCCTATAAGTCTAACTCGCGTAAAAGGCACCAACTTTGAAGAATTATATAGGCCTCACAGGGCATCTGTTTTATGGCCAGCTTAGTACTGTAATATACCTCTAATAAATTGTGTATTATAAGCAGCACCATGACTTTGTCCCGATAGTCACACTGGTGATCTGACTTGGGTACTAGCCATGGCCTATATGCAAGGTTTTACGTCTGTCTGTTCATACAGCAGATGAACAGGAGACTAACTAGTAATACTCAGATTACACTTCAAACAGGGTGTGTCATTCTCCAATACGTCCACTGCAGTTGATGCAATAAGCCACCTAACTGCTGTGGTAGTATGAGCTCCTATGGTCAAGAGATAGGAACACCATATGCTAAGTATTTGGAGAAACCGCAGACATTATTCACACTCAGTGATATTCAAAGTGAAATCATGTTTACTTCAAGAGCTTATTATCTAATACCAGTATTAAGCTATGAGATTCAAAATGCGGACAAGCATTGCTTTGGGTGAAAGGTGATTGCATTCCACTGAGTGTCATGTTTTTGTTGGTTATTGGTAACTTGTTGTTATTCTAATTCAAATCTGCCAGTCTGCTCTTTACACAGATGTTTGAGACGCTGCAGCTGTTGCAAAAGAAATATAGGTGTCCTGGCAGGAATAAGAGCTAGGCAAAAAGAGGCCAGCATCGATACAAGCCAATATCAGCAACACTGGAAGGGATCATACAGCGAACACGACCTAGTGCAAAAAGACATCAGACACAAAGATGGCTGCACCATATGGGCAGACTGCAGTGTGTGGGGACACCACTAGTTAGTTACTAGGATTATAAATTCCGAGTAAAAATGAGTACAACAGCGGCACAGACTACCTGATTCAAATCTAGTTGGCTAAGATTTGGTAAGAAAGCCATCTACCCTAAAACCTTGGATATAAGCTGACCTTGGTTATAAGCCGAATGTGAGTTTGAGAGAAAAAATTCGGCTTATAATAAAAGTGTTTGAAATAAGTTTTCACTATATTCCTATATATTAAAAACATTGCCTATAAGTCGAATGGGAGTTTGGGGCTTAACATTCGGCTTATAGCAAATAAAACCACCAAATAAAATTCGGCTTATAAGCGAGGTTTTACTGTATATCATATTCACGGCGAGTTTGCCTTTCCCCCAGAAAATCTAGTTTTCCAACATTAACATTAACATTAACAAGAATCAATATATTGCAATGTCTATCGTAGAGAAAATCATTTGAATGATGATAAAAGCACTGGCACTGTATTGATTCACCGACAAACCAAGTACAACCCATTCCCTACTTAGCCTGAGACTCTGTAAGAGTGCACTTTATACAAATAGCAGCAGAACACGTAGCTTGTGAAGTCTGAGATCCTACACGAGCATTAATCTCTAGGGGTCATGGTATTGAGTAATTATTCCAGAGCCCTTCAGCCAGATTGACTCTCATGGGGTGGTATGGTTGTGCTGGCGATTAAAAGGAAGAATGGCGTATATGGATATAAGACATTGTATTCTATATTCCTACAGTTGTTCATCTACATAATTATTATGAGTGCAAAAAGACAGAACTGCAAGGTTCAATGTCCTTTGCATGATGATTAATTTGATGTATACATGTCACAGGATACCCCTTCCCCCTCACCTATCCTCTTTTTCCTACAATGAGGCAGCAGAAGTTAGTAATAGGAAACTGTAGACAGATAAATATGACATTGTGGCACATATATGCGATGGAGCTGATTGTCCATTAAATTGAACATGTCCATAATATTGGATTGGACTAGATATTTTGTAATCAGTAGAAGGATATTGTGTTGGGGATATAAATAAGACCTTGGTAGCCATCAGTTGGGCCCCCTGAGTGCTAGCCAAACACTGGATTAGACACCTGCAGCTATAGCTTCCACTCCCCGTGCATGAGCAGCTCGCCTCTTATATTTATAGATCCTCAGGACCTGTCAACTGCAGCCTGTGTTATAAATAGCTACAGCTCCCACACAGAGAGGGTAAAATGTTACACTTAAAAGGGTACATTTAAAAAGGGTACAGTGCCTCTGGTATTACATGAACGGACTGTCCCATTTCCTGGTGTGGAATCTGCATGGTTTAAGGCCTGATGTAGGGCTGTGCATGAGTTGTTCCTGTCATACCATCAGAAGGGGGCCACTTAATGCACTGCATATGACATGCAGATGGGCTCTTTTGTAATGTATTACACACAGTATTCAGTCCTGTCCTGCCAAACCTAAGTCTCCATTCCCTGCATGGCTTCTATGAGGATTAGAGAATATTCTCAATTTGATAACTAAGTTGTGTGTACAAAAGCATCTTCTACTTGACATGTACTTTATTGTATCCGCATTTGCCAGTCCCTTTAAAAAAAATCTCAAGCATGAAAGTTGAGAATGATTGATGGCATTTCTCTTTAACTTTGAAACTATATAATGTTTGTAGAGATATATGTGCAGGAAAAACCTATCGAGACTTCAGTGGATATGATTTAGAGAGGGAGAGAGAGGGAGTACCCTGTTCTTTGGACAATAGGTTCTATAGGTAGCAAAGGTACCTAGTACTTGTCTACACGTCCTTGTCTTTGCATGGTACCTGTTCCAATATGTGATCGGTATCATTGTAATTCACTCATTGTAATACCACAATTCTGCAGGTTATACACAGTGGTTGTGGAACATGCAAAAACATAATGGTATTCAGGGAAGATGTTGTAAAATGTCAAATTATCCATCTATATTTAAGTAGTGAAGGCATATCTATACATGAAAGCCTCAGGTGAAGATGTGGATGAATAACCCAAGCTATCTTTATAAATACATTGATTATGATTAGAAGAAGAAATGAAGTACATAGATATGATACTTGTAATTCATACTCTCACGACTCTCCATATTCCTGTTATGAGTGCAGAAAGACTACGCAGTTCAATGTCCTTTGTATGAACCATCATTATTGTCATCAAGATAATTGATTTTTACCTGACATTCTCGTCACAGGATAATCCGCCTTCCCTTTCACCCATACTCCTTTATCCATAACAAGGTGTCAACAGTTGATATTAGGAAAGTGTAAAAAAATGAACACTACTGTGGCATGTGCGCACACGATGGTTCTAATTGCACATTGCATATGATGTTAATTTTTGTGAAAGATTATAGATATCTACAGTAATAAGAATGACAGTCTCTGCACCATCCTGCCTGTTTGCTTCATATCATTTGTTATTGTCATCAGATGAGCACTGGTATAAATTAGTGAAGAATGTGTGCAGTTTTTATCTCATATAAAAAATACACTGAGAATTATTCATGTATGATTGGATTTGGCAACTGAGAAGAGTATTATGTTGCTTTCCAATGCTCCTCACAGTTTAAGCAAGAGAAGGGCATGAAGCAGAGGACTTAGGGGAGCTGAGCAATATGTGTAGATTGCATCAGTCTGACGTTAGCTCCTGCTGATTTTAAAGGGATGCTTCCTGGTCTTATCTGACAGATTATATAACCCTCTCCCCTGCCTATATATATAACTATTAATGCAATGATTTCTTTACCATAACACAACTGAAGGTCACAGTCTCTAATATTCACCATGACACTCCAATATAGAAGGGAAATGGACTCCCATGCCAAGTACATGATATATCCTCTGACATACAGTAGGAGGAGCCACCGGGACTCATTCTGAGTCGCACTGCAATGGTAGACTGGCACAGATATAGTTTCTATAGATTATTTGGTGTCAGATGTGGATAGATTATAATAAGAATGTAGTTTTTCATCAAGGTATTCACCCATTATGCTCACATCAATTGATATGAGAACAGGGAGGTATGCACAACTTTAACACATTGTCATAGGGTTGGGGGCAAAAGGAGTGAGAGATGGATGGAGGAATGAAGTGAATGCAGGAATCCAGAGAACTCAGTTTACCTTTAATGCATTGCATCCTGCATCAGTAAATGTATGAAATGAACCCTGACATGGGTCTGTGATGGGTTTAATGTAAATTGAGTGTTCTGCAGCTACATGGTTGATACTCATGTTATACATTAAACATGACAGGTGGAACAAGAGCATGGAAACCATCGAAACTTGAACATAATACAATTATTTCTGAGGTTATCACTACAACCAATCAGTCTTCACCCGTTCAGCTAAATTTACTCTTGTTTACGGTGGCCGACAAGGCTCACTCCAAAAAAAAAGTACTTTGAAATAAAAAATAAAAAAATCACTATGAACATGGGAATTTTTTTTTTTTTTTTTCAGAAGTGAAATCTTTTTGGAATATTTTAAACATAGAAAATACTTGCTGTCAACTGTCAACTGCGGAAATCGTTGCTGTCAACTGTCAACTTTTTCAACATTCTGCTCTCCAAGCACATTCTGCCATCAGCAAATGAGATGAGCCTTGTGATTGGTCCTTGGTGGTGGGTACTTGAAATACTTGCAGTAGGGATTTCTATGCTGGCTCAACTTGCTCCATAGGCCTATATGGGAATGAAGATTGCTGTACTACTGTAACAAATTGGCCAAGAATTTAACACAGTAACCCTGCTAGGCCATGGAAAAGTCGTAGTGCATTAGGAAAGTTCCTGTTTATGACCGGTCATAAACAGGAAAGTTCCTGTTTATGACCGGTCATAAACAGGACAAGTGAAGTGGTAAAAATAGTCCGCCCGAAAATCCCTACTTCAAGTATTTACTTTGCCCTACTTCAAGTACCCACCACATAGGACCAATCACAAGGCTCATCTTATTTGCTGATGGCAGAATGTGCTTGGAGAGCAGAATGCTGAAAAAATTGACAGTTGACAGCAACGATTTTCGCTGTTGACAGTTGACAGCAACTATTTCAATGTTAAAAAAAAAAAAAAAAAATTCACTTCTGAAAAAAATGATAAAACTGAAAAAGTTGACAGTTGACAGCAACAATTTTCGCTGTTGACAGTTGACAGCAACTATTTTCAATGTTAAGAAATAAAAATATTTTTTTCACTTCTGAAAAAAATGATAAAATTGAAAAAGTTGACAGTTGACAGCAACATTTTTCGCTGTTGACAGTTGACAGCAACTATTTTCAATGTTTAAAAATATTTTTTTTAATTTCACTTCTGAAAAAAATTATAAAATTTTTTTCTCCCCATTTTTTATAGTGAAATAAAAAAAAAAAATTCATATTACTTTTTTTTTGAGTGAGCCTTGTCGGCCACCGTACTTGTTACAGAATGCTTAAAATGATGCAGAACCTCTAGGTTGGCATGCAAGTCTTAGATATTGAAGTCAGATTTTAAAATCAGATTTCCCCAAGAAGTGTTTGATGTAAGGGCCGTTCTGCATGCGATCTCTCCATAAGGGGACCACTCCACAGTAAGTGACATGCAGAGGACTTCTTTTGTTATTTTTACTACTGGCAACATTTACCGCCAAACCCATACTGCAGCTTACTCAAACATCAATATTTATTCGTAGTCGTTCTTTATTGCCTCGAGACTTTGAGGAAGTCTGATTCAATGCAAGGGATACACTTTTCCTAAAATATTCAGGGAGAAGTTTGCATTCATTTAGGCATATACCCTATTGGTAAAATGTGGTTTATTAATGCTGTGTTTATCTCTTGTAGCTACTTTCCTGTGTATGACTTCCCACAGGTGTGCATGGCTCTCAGAGAATAATCGCGAGCAGGACTGCTGATGTTTGTAGATTGAAATAGTCTGAGTAACGCTCTCTTAGACTACATGGGAGTAATTTCCCATCTCATCCGACATATTTCATTACTGACCCTCCCCCATATTAGTACATGTTGCATATGCCATAAATATATCCCCGCAGTAAATCATGCATATAGTTTAACACTACAGCCAAGCATAGGCAGCTGAAATACATGAAAGGCAGTACTTCTGTGCATTCATTACAGTTTTCCCACACAAGGCCTGTTATGTTATGCTCTGCACCATGTACACACAGAAAAGAAGTAGAATCACTGTAACTCCCGACGTGATCACTGAGGTAACTCTCCCCAGGACTCTCACGTGACTCCTAAACATTAGCAGGACTCTAAAATAACTCTACACTGACTCTATAATGACTCTGTTCTAAGACTCCCTAATGATTTGGAGTCACTCTAGAGTTGTGGGGAGAGTTACCTCAGTGATCGGGGCTGGACTCCCATTTGAGAGTTACAGTGATCCTACTTCTTCTCTCTGTGTAAGGAAACGGGAAACTACAGGAAAATCTGTCCACCTTAGATATCACCAAAATGGTGATTGTGTCCCCTGGTCCATGCCCCTCCCTCCATCCTCCTCCTGTCAGATTGGCATATAATACTGATCCATACAGCCCAGCCCTTCCTGGTGGCTGGCAGAGAAGGGCGTGATATGTGGAGTCACTTAGGTTCGGATATCTCAGTATGGTCCCATTACCCAGTTCTGTACCACCACTTCCATCTCCTATAACACGGAATGCATGATTGGGCATGCCCTACCACAATTCAACATTACCAGGCTGGTCATATAGCAGGGTAACAGCTAACAAGGACTACCTTAATTTCTTACAACAAGGCGCGGCGTCTACAGGAGTCCTGTTGGATTAGATACAGCGATTTCCCCAAACATCACACATGATGGTCCTCTATGACCCACATAAATGATAGGTGCCTGCAAAACCAAACTCTTCATTGTCACATATAATATATATATATATATATATATATATATATATATATATATATATTGTCTATATAACTCACAGCTGTAGAAGGGAATTTCCGTTGAGAATCTGCATAAGCTTCACATGAATCAGACCTTGGCAGCCATCAGCTGGGCCCCATAAGTGTTGGCCAAACATTGGATTGGACACATGCAGCGATAGATGCCACTCCCCATGCATGAGCGGCTCGCCTCTTCTATTTATAGATCCTCAGGACCTGTCAACTGCAGCCTGTGTTATAAATAGCTACAGCTCACAGAGAGGGTAAAATGTTACTCTTAAAAGGGTACATTTAAAAAGGGTACAGTGCCTCTGGTATTAGACTGGTACTCAAATACAGTCCACTGTTACCTCCAGCTCCCATCAAGGATCAACTGTTACTCTGTTACAAATGGTAGTTATGACTTGTATGTCCACCCCCTCCAAACTGTATATATCAGAAATTATTAAAACTTGCAATATTCTGTTCATTCATATTCATTCATATTTTGATTTAGGGCAGCTTAGATGGGAAACAGTAAGCAATGAAATATAAGACCAATGGTGCGAGAAAGCAGGGTTGTAGAAAAGGGAGACAATGCTCCAGGGATGGAAGGAGAAGGATAGAGTGGGGATGGGCAGGCCTAGATGAATTGGGTCTGAAGATGAGAATGTTCACAGAATTGGTGAAAAGCACTGGTTTAAGTGCTGCCCACTTTACTAAAAGTGATGATGTGTCACTTAGTGTGCATGACGTCAGAGTTCTGCAGGACAGACCAGTATGCACACTCAGCAGTATTTGGCAGCTGGGGGTGTGGTGGTTGGCAGGGCCTGGATCAGCTGGCACTGACTAGGTACTAGACCTACCTCAGAGAAGGGGGCTGAGATGAGTTTGTACCATGTAGGCTAGGTATTCAATACAGACACATTTTACAAGCACATTTTATAAGCACAAATACCAGACATCATTGGCTCATAGAGATATTTAGAGTAGAATAATGCTTACCTTCATGGTGTATTATTTAGCATCAATATTATGCAAACTTGGATATCTGCAAGGTAGGTAAATGTGGCTTTGTAATGAGAGAAAGAAGTGATTGCGCTACACTTAGTGGCAAGCTTTTTCTGTTATTGGTAATTTGCTGTTTTTCTATTCCTAATCCACCAGTCTGCTCTATACATAGACACTCTGTAGGCTTGTGTGAGAGGGATGTGGGTGTCCTGATGGGAACTGCCTGCAAACAGGGCATGCTGGGTAAAAAGCAGTCAGCGTCAACACCAGCCGATATCAGCAACACTGACAGGGATCAGACAGCCAACGGGACCTGATGTAAAAAGACATCAGACTCACACACAAAAAGGCTGCACCATATGGGGCAGACTGCAGTGTGTGGGGAGGCAGGAGACACCATCACTTTGCCACCAGAGTGATTAATCACAAACAAATATAAGGACAGCAGGGACATTGACTTTCAGAGTCAAGATACCATTGACTGAATCTTGGTAAAAGAGCATTTATTTATCCCATGCAAAAAACAAGTTCTGACACTAATTACTTTCCCACATCAAATCAAAGTATTGAGATGGCTACTTTAAATCATTGATGACATTTTGACAATGTCTTTATTTGCAGACAAAATTGATGCAAAACATTTATTTGCATTTACACATGAGAGTCTCTGTATCAGAGAATATTCAACAAATATGACCCGAGCATGACACTTTTGGAATCTGAAACCCTATGCAAACATTGGTCGCTGGGGTTCTGGCAGCAACTAATCAGTCTTGGGCCATTCAGCCAGATTGACTTTCATTAACGAACACTTTAAAACATGTAGTGCCTATGATGTGATATGCACTGTTCTGGTATCAAAATCATATTTAAAAAATCTGATTCAGCAGTAAGAAGTGCCTTTTGTATGGTTGTGCTGAAGCACTACTCATAAGTGGAACACTCAACTCTAAGTGACATGCAGATAAAGGTGTTTTTTAATGTAATGCTGGCAGTGATTGCCCCCCTCCCCCCCCCCCCCCACTGTAAAGTCTGCATCTTTACTCAACATCAATATAAATTTAGGGAGTGTTCATTTATTAATTACAGGGTGGGGGGGGGTAAGATTTAGCGCGGAGGCCCACCCCCCTTTGATCTTTAGTAACGCGCAGGCTTTTTTGCTAAAAATGGGCTAACTTTTTTACACCCCCTCTCAAGAGGGTTCAGAATATTTTACATCCACGCCACCATCAGGAGGGGTTGGAAATTTTTGCACCCCCCTGTAACTAATAAATGAACACTCCCTTTTTCAAAGGTTTCTCTGTCCATGTAGGAATTCTAAACTGACGACCAATTTGTGTATATAGGACAGATCAACTGGTTGAATCTTAGTATAAATAAGCGAGTGGGCGTGGTCGTGGTTCCTGAGCTGCTCACTGGGGGCGCGGCGGTTGACCTAATTTCTGAGCTGCTCGCTGATTGGCTGTGAGTGGTTTGTCAACAAAGCGACTGATTGGCTGCCGCTCAGTGACCATGACTACTTCTTTGTGTTGTACTGCTACTATTAAAGGGCAGTTTGTTTGGATTATGATCAGTGGCTCTCCAGATCTCAGACTACACACTCACTGTCAACTAATTTTAAATTTTGACAGTTGAATTTTTGAATTTTCAAATTTGTCTCGAGATGGTGCGAGGAAGGAGAGGCAGAAGGAGTCTGACTCCAGATGTCTCGGCCGCTACATCGGAAGCTAACAATACTGAGGGAGCTGTTGGTGGGCAGCAGCCTACCATGCCACCTGCTGTGGTGATCTCTCCTGAGGTTGTTGAGAAGACCGTGGAGGAACGTTTGGCGACCCAGGACAAACTCCTAGCGACCCAGGACGAGCGGCTCGTCAGGATGGAGGCGATCCTGGTGAAGTTGAGTGAAACCAAAAGCAGTAGTTCCAGGAAGAGGCACCAGTCGTCGCCCCGGCGCCATGCAAGAAGTGGGTCACGACGACCCAGATCTACTCGTCGTTCTAGGTCACACCGACGGTCACCTTCGAGAGAGTCAGTTTCCTCGCTGTCAGATGCATCAAGATCACCCTCACCTAAACGCAGTAAGCCTTATTCTCAAGAGAACTTTATAGCTAGGCATGAGAAAGTTAACACCTTTGACAAACTAATGTTGGTCAACATTAGAACGGTCAACATTTGTATAGAGCAAGGTACCGACGCACAGGCAGTGCTGGATCATATGGAACGTCTTTGTGTGAAAGCAGCGAATAAGGTGTATCAAGTTGAAGCCCTTATCTCATATGATAAGGCTGTAAGAGCTAGAGCAAATTTAAAGGGTTTGTCAGCTTTCAAGAATGTAGAAACCGCTGACATTTTGACTTATTTCTGTTATGACAACACTGAGGTAGCTAAACAGGCGACCAAGGTCAAAAAATCGGTATCTAAATCAGAGGGACCTAGGTCATGTTTTGCTTTCAACAAGGTATCAGGTTGCAGCTCGCAGGGGTGTAGATATAAGCACCAATGCATGTTCTGCAAATCCTCCTCACATGGGGCCTTTGATTGTAAGAATGAGTCTAAGTCGGTCTCTAAGTAGGATGTTGAGGATGTGCTACTTAAGGAGTCTATAATTCAGATTGCCCTAGACCCTGAAGTAGTTGCCTCCAAAGCCCAAACTCAGGCTATCAAAAATGAGTCAGGTATTTTTGGGAGTCCTAAAACTTTTTTGGGCGACCCAGAATGTTCAAAAAACCTCGAGAACTTTGAAAATAATTTTTCTTCTCGAGATAGTTCAAAAAAATTTGAAAAATTTGAGGATGTTTCTAATTGTTCAAAAAATGTAAACTTCTCACCAGGCAGTAATTTACCTGGAAAATTAGGCAATCTTCTTGGTAAACCTAATAATTTGTTGTTTCAAATTGAAGGTGATAGTGATACACCTGTGATTAAGGTGTATGAAAATTGTTTGGCTGGTACATGTAAATGCATGCATTTGATTGGGGGCAGAAGTACAAACCTTATGCCCTGCAGATTTGCCCATTTCTTGTTTGGCCAGGGCAATGTTCTGCCCCATGACCCCGAGATGGCCAATTTTATTTGGCAGGGGGTTGTGAACGGTTTCAAAATTGTTGACAATAATTGTGAAACCGAGTATTTTTGTAAAAATTATAACTCTATTCTCGAGGATAATTTTTACTCAGAAATGTGTGACCTAGTTCAGCAAGAGACTCAGGCAGGGTTAGTGACTCAGACAAAAATGAGACCTAGATGTGTCCATGCTCTAGGTGGGATTTCTAAATCGAATGGTAAACTTAGGCCTATTACAGATTGTAGCATGCCGGAAAAGAAGGCTATAAATAATTTTATGCAGCAAACTTATAAGCCATTTACTTATAATTCGGTTAGCACTGCTGTAACACTTTTGGATCAAGGTGATCACATGGCTGTTATCGATTTGAAGTCAGCCTATAGAACAGTGAATGTGTATGCCCCTCACTGTACCTTTCAGGGTTTCAGGTGGAATTTTGGTTCGGGTTATGAAAATTATGAAAAACAACAGACTGTCATTCGGTCTGAGGTGTGCGCCTTATATTTTCAACCAGATATCTGAATTTATAGTATTGGTGGGTAGAGCATATGGAGTTGGTAAGGTGGTGAATTACCTTGACGATTTCCTAATAATTTGTGACTCTGAGCTGGAGTGTCTTCGCCAGCGAGACCTTTTGATAGAGGTAATGGAATTTTTGGGGTTTAATGTTGCTTTTAATAAAGTCACTTCTCCATGTACTACTACCACCTTTTTAGGGATTACAATAGATTCTGTTAATATGGAACTAACCCTGCCGGAGGAAAAGCTGTTTAAGCTTAATAGAGCCTTAGAAGAGTGTATTGGTCGGTCTCATGCTACCAAGAAACAATTACAAAGCATTGGTGGACTAATGAGTTTCTGCTCATCGGTTGTGAGGGGTGGAAGAACTTTTAGTAGGCGCCTTTTTGACTTATGTGCTAGGGCTAAAGATAGAGGTTCAATTTATTTATGTGAAGAGACCAGGAAAGACTTGCTGTGGTGGAAGCAGTTCTGTCGACATTTTAATTGTAAATCGTTAATTCCTAAAGATCTTACATACGATCCTATAGTGTCTGACGCCTCTACTAAGGGTTTTGGCGCCTGGTCGGGTACAGACTTCTTATATGGTATTTGGGACAAAGAATTTTTCCCAGCGTCTAAGTGTAATCATAGAGTTCTTCCTCCTCTCCTGGATCGGTTGGATGTCCATAAGGATAACATTAATGTATATGAACTTTGGCCGGTTCTAGTTGGCTTGAAAAGGTGGGGGAAAAAATACAGAGACTCTCGTATCCATATTATAACTGATAATATGCAAGTCTTAGCCAATATAAATACCGGTAGGAGCAAGAATCACCTCAATATGGAATGGCTCAGAGAGCTATTTTGGTTATGTTTCATATATAATATTGATTTATTTGCTACTTATATTAAATCTGAAGATAATATATTAGCTGATCAATTATCTAGGCTACCGTATAAGGGTTATATTAATTTGTGTAATAAATCCTTAGCCTTGAATAACATGTGCTGTGTGTCTTTACAGGAAACCTTTTGTCCCAGCTGATGAGTGAACAGCAGAAACTTTTGGATGCTAGTCTGGCAGATACAACCAAACTGACACGAGCAGCTCAATTAAGGAGGTATAATAATTTTTGTAAATTATTTCATTTAAAGGAGTTTCCTTGCTCTTCAATTCAGGCTCGGATGTATGCTACTTATTTATCCTCCAGAGTAAAACCCGTGTCAGTACGTAATTATCTCTCTGCTGTTTGGTATCAGTGTAAAATATTAGGTTTCTCAGATTTTTCTATGTGTTTTTTGCTGAAACAACTTTTGAATGGGATTGATAGGACTTATGCTTGCTTTAATAGTCCTTCAAGGTATCCTTTATCAGTCATTGAGTTATTGGCTATGTTTAAATTTCTAAACATGCAAAATTCTGAACACAAGTCATTTTGGCTTGCAGTGTTGCTGTGCTTCAGGGGCCTTCTGCGGAAATGTCACGTGACCAATACCAGACATTCCTTGACATGTGGGGACATAGATGTATCTTCGTCCCATGTCACCCTAAAAATTAGGTCTTCTAAAACAGACCAATTAGGTAAATCTCCTTTTAAAATTTTTCTCCACAACATCCCGGGTTCTCCCCTTTGTGTGAGAAAATTGCTAATTGATTCTATTCGAAATTCTCATAGAAGCTCAGACTTAGTGCATTTGCACTACAATGCCTTTAACTCAAGACTGAAAGATTTGTCTAAAAGATTGGGCTTGCCTGTCGACAGGATAAGTACCCATTCTTTGAGACATGGGGGGGCTTCTCTTTTGAGGTCCTTGAATGTACCACTGGATTCTATCAGGGTACTTGGCAACTGGAAATCCAGTGCTATTTACCGGTACTTGCATGATTCTGATTCAGAATTGTTGTTGATTGACTATGTACCTGTGAAGTATTTTTCTTCTTTAATGTAATTATTGCATTATTACATTGTGGTTGGTGTGTTGTTGGCCATGTAATATCTGATGCTTGACACCAAACCACTGACTTCCTCTTTGTTCTCTTATATAGAGTATGCTTGTTGATATAGGAAATAATATCATAATTATTTATTAATATATAATAGTAATCAGCATAATTAATATATTAAATTATTAGCAATTGTCATGATTATAGTAGTAATATATTGTAATTTACTAGTAGTCAATGTTGCGCTCATAATATATTGTAACAATCTCATATACCTCCGCTTGGGTTAAAACAAGATTTTTATACCGGTAGATTATAGCCTACTACCGTTCGCATCAGATAATTCATATTATATTAGTTACCGGTAGTTACTATGGTAACTGTTTCTGTAATAATATTAATATTGCCCACAGCAACTATTTATAGGACAGATCAACTGGTTGAATCTTAGTATAAATAAGCGAGTGGGCGTGGTCGTGGTTCCTGAGCTGCTCACTGGGGGCGTGGCGGTTGACCTAATTTCTGAGCTGCTCGCTGATTGGCTGTGAGTGGTTTGTCAACAAAGCGACTGATTGGCTGCCGCTCAGTGACCATGACTACTTCTTTGTGTTGTACTGCTACTATTAAAGGGCAGTTTGTTTGGATTATGATCAGTGGCTCTCCAGATCTCAGACTACACACTCACTGTCAACTAATTTTAAATTTTATTTTAGATTTAATCTTAGAATACAGGTGCTGTATGTGAACGCTATCATTGTATAAAGATAGGTTTTTGTGGGAATTTTTCACCCAATGGTATCGTTATTATGTAATAAACAGGCTATGTGGCCATGTAATATCTGATGCTTGACACCAAACCACTGACTTCCTCTTTGTTCTCTTATATAGAGTATGCTTGTTGATATAGGAAATAATATCATAATTATATATTGATATATAATAGTAATCAGCATAATTAATATATTAAATTATTAGCAATTGTCATGATTATAGTAGTAATATATTGTAATTTACTAGTAGTCAATGTTGCGCTCATAATATATTGTAACAATCTCATATACCTCCGCTTGGGTTAAAACAAGATTTTTATACCGGTAGATTATAGCCTACTACCGTTCGCATCAGATAATTCATATTATATTAGTTACCGGTAGTTACTATGGTAACTGTTTCTGTAATAATATTAATATTGCCCACAGCAACTATTTATATAAAGGCACTTATCCACTACATTAAAATCAACATGTGGTTTACAGTCTCCTGGTTCGCCAGCGTTTTGCCTTGAACATGCCAGCCAAGAATTGAGAAAAAAACCAGGTGCATATGTAGGATAAAAGTTAAACTGTAGAATTCGCACATTAGAGAACAAGAGAAACTATACTGCTTTTTTATCTGTGTTATGTGATTAACACTAAATGTAGAGGAAGCAGGTTAACAAAAGGGTTGGCATTATGCATGAATGCATCAGCAGTGTTCCATTCGTGCATCATGATGAAAAAGAACATGAGACATTAAAGCACTGTGCAACCCTCAGAGGGTTAACAATTTACATTTCATAGTTTTATATGTCCTTAGAATTACTGGTAGAGTTCTGTGGAGAGACTTTGGGATGTGTGATTGGCTTTGCTCAGGCTCTTCACACCTCTACTCACAGATGAGCATAGAAAAGAGGACTGCAGGGAGCTGGCTTGTAGATTGAATTACTCTGAGTTTCGCTCCTTCTGCCTATACAGGAGTGCTTCCTGGCCTCATCTGACAGATTTCATTACCTTCTCCCCCATATATTTTACTGCAATGGTGCCTATACCATAACACAACTAAAAGTTCCTGCAGTGCCTCATGCATTCTCCATGGTACTAGGGCCCTGCATAATGAAAGGCAGTACTTCCATGCCAAGCACATATATATTACATTCTCTTACATCCAACAGAGGGAGCCACTGGGACTCACCATCAGTCTATTATAGTATACCTGCAACCATCCTGAAGAACAAGCTGGCTCAGACTTAAGCACATTAGGTACTAACATAAATGGAGATTGTCATAATAATGTCACAGTATCAGAACTCATAGTCCTTGGTATACTCATTTCCATGGAGGTCTTTATCTCTATGGCATCAAGTACATTAAGTATGGAGTGGGAGAGTCTAAGTAGATATTCCCTCTGGTTCCTCACCCACCCACCTGTTTTCAGAGAGGGGCGTGATGTGTGGAGGTAGTTAGGGTGCGATATCTCAGTATGGTCCCATTACCCAGTGCAGCACCACCACTTTCATCTACTATAATACAGAATGTATGATTGGGCATGTCCTACCAGACTCTGACAGCCCCAACATTAACAGCCTGCCCATACATCAGGGGCACATCAGGCTAGTGGTACTTATTTAAACAGTTGGTGGCTCTTAGTCTGCTCATGGGTAGTGCATAGATAGTAAGGCTGCCATTTTGTATTGCTCTAATTATGATATACCATTAAGCCTCTCAAATGTCATCCTTTTGGGGGGATTTTAGACCGGATTCAACCTTAAAGTTATCTTGAAGTGTAGAGTATATGATTATAAGGGATCTTTTCATCCAGTAATAACAGTTTAAAGGGAGGTCAGCTTACATGGGAGGCCAGCCTCTCAGAAAGGTATATCAATTAATGTTGGAATTTTGATAAGAGAGTTGCTTCGATCCTTATCATGTCCCTCTTTTACTGGCTGCTCAGTCAACTAACTTTTATTTCACACTTTATGGTACTCTGTATTGAAACGTGGGGAATCCCGGTCTTTCTGACAGTGTTCTTAGACTAATAGTGTTTGTCAGAATCCTGTGTATTTTCTTCATTTCTTTAAACTTTGGATGGACCAAGTCATTCCTAAGATTAATCTGACCATCCAAACCTACACTGTAGATATGATCACCTTCAGGGCCCTTACTTGTTTGTGTTAGTGAGACTGGTGAGGAACTGTGAGCACTCACTGACATTACCATATAATGACACATCTCCTACACCTAGCTCCACATCCCTTTATGCCGCTTGATGTGAAACGTGGAGATGCTCAACAGTGAATGCACCCATCCACCTGAAACCATAGCCAATATAGATAAATGGAGGCGGGCAGTGTTGTGTTGTCGTATAGGGGATATGAGGAGGAGTTCTGAACATGCAATACGCTATTTGGACCTGGGAAGAATAGAATACTCAGCATGTTTCCTCTTATCAGAAACACAAAACCTGATAGAAGTAGATCGATTGAAACTTTGAAACATTTGGAGAACACATCACTAAATTTCCAATGGACAGTTTTGTTATTGACCAACCCAAGTGTACCCTGGCTATTTAAGTACACTGTACCTTACTAGACAAATTGCAAATTATTCGATGCTATTTCAACCCATGGAAAGAACAAATAATCAGAAAGTAAAAATAAAAGTTTAAGAATATTTATAGAGTCATCTGTCTTTAAATTACCTCACATGTATCCTCAGACAATCAGAATGAAGTTGATAAACTAGAACTGATATGACATACTTGCAGGAGTTGCTAACAGACTTTTAGAACATAATCGTTTCATGCTAAGCTTTGTGTTTTGGTCACTAGCTTGACCACTAATACCAGTATTTCTTCTATGTTTGTTTAACATCTGGGAGCCCTTTCCAGGCAGACCAAACTTTCAGACAGGCTTAGTGTTTTGCTTGTATGGTCAGATAATTAGAATACTGCTTGTCCAATACAGCAGTGATCTAATATATGGATGATTGCCTCTATGTGATGAATGACCTGCTGTGACGAGCAGAAGACAGGACCATGTCAGTTAAAAACACAATGACATGAGTTAGCCTAGGGTGAAGTTGACAAGAAGCGGGTCTGAGACAGTCACCAGATGACACCTCATCTCCCACTAGGCAGCTCACTTTTCCCAGCAAAAACCCAAGCAGTAAATGAAGACAATGAAAACACAAAAACAATGCATTTTGCAATTTGATGATATCAAACCCCATGAGAAGGCTCCTCGGAGGCATGTGAGTGTGTGAAAGGTGGGGTGTGGGTTCTACTCCTGGGGATCTGCGTCTTTCCCAACTGAAGGTTCATAATTCTCCACTGGCGGATTCCTTTACATAATTAAACATGGTTCAAGGTAAGGGGATCCTGAGGAGGATGTGATATCAGCCTGGCCCTGGTTGGTTGTGGAGGGGGTGTTGGGGAGCCTGTAGCAAACTAAGCTGACTTTGTACTGGAGAAGAAGAAGAAACTGTGCGCAATGTTATTACAGGCCATGTGCCGTAGAGGCTTGAAAAAGCATCAAGTTTTCAAATAATAAATAGGTCCAAAATGAGTAAAGGAGGAATACGAGTGAAAAAATAAGAAAATTTAGGAAGATTTTCCATCTCAAATAAGCACTGGGTATATGGGATTATTAGAATGTATAACAACAAGTGCACTTATTCGATAGAAGACAGTAGAATTAATCCAAGGACAGGGTTAGAGAGACCAGCTTTATGACTGTCGTGTGGCCAGTTTGTGAAGTAATGGGAATTTTCTGACAGCTTCACAAGAACAAGCTTTGTTCACTACTCATTCACTATAATATGACTACTCAGAAAATTTCCTTGATTTCCCCTATTTTGAATTTCAAATTGCTTTTAGAAAGGGCTGTAAACACACATTCACCTCTGTGTATTGGGTGCAAAGGTGCCCAAGAATACACCATTTGGAGTGTAGATCTTCCAAATGTCACTTGTGGTGCTGCAACGCTTCGTATGTGGTCATGCACAGCTGCACTTAGGTTCCAATACCTTAATATTTTCAGATGTTGAGCCACTACCCAACTGACATCTGTTTATTAGGGGAACTGCTTACTATAGAAATGTATAGGGCAGAGTGGTAATTGAAATATCCTATTCAACTATTTCACTAATGCTCCATAGAGAATTAGTTAGCACCAGACACCATTCTATTTATTACCTATGACAGTTTCAATAGGCCTTCCCTTGATAAGTTTTAGTAGCAGTTCAAAGTTTGTCTAATCTTAGGTCACATGTACAACAACTATTTGGTCCACTAGGATAGATTTTTCCACTCCCGTATATTGACATCCCTCTAACATAGCTCGGACACAAAGAAGGGGAGGGTTTCTTTAGTGTGTGTAGCATTGAGTACTTCACATGTGGTGCTATGAGAGTAATTTGGAATTTCTTCAGGCATACTGAGTTGAAACGTAAAATACTAGTAATGTAGTTCCCTAGTTTTCCACTACCTGTAGCCTCTGTAATTTACACAGCTGCTAAGTGTATCAATCCTGCTAAATGTAGTAAGCACACTTAGCAGTCATAGATCCAACTGTTAGCTGTATCAAAGTTCTGCTGTGTCCAGCATCCAACTGCTATGTGTAGTACCTCATGATCACGCTATCTGTAGCAAAGCTAGGGACATGCAACTGCTATAGGTATCAATACACGCTGTATCATAATAGGAATTGAGTACGATATTCAGAAATAGGCCATGGAATTAATTTATCGGGTTAAAATTGCAATTTAGCTGGTTACAGTATCCATTTTCAGTCTTAAGTTGCATCTTCTCCTAAATCCAGAGACAGAGTCACAAACTTGATATATAAAATATACACATGGTTGATTTCTATCTTTTGTAATCATGAATTATAAAATCTATGGTTTCTTTGATCCAATATTGCACTTTTTCTAAAATCCAAGATGGCTACCATGAATACTAGATAGTGTTCATTGTTACACTTAGCAGTTGTTTTGCCAACTGCTAATACCAATGTTCTTTATTATATCAATAAGTTTTTTCTATTAAACGTGTGATACTTTTTGGATGACTGAAAGCCTGAGCTGTGCTTAAATACACAGAGCATTAATATAGACGAAGAAAAGCAAAGTTTAATGTTATATGTAAATCTAACTAAATCTATTTAAACTCTGTCTTCCACTGTGGCACATGGTTGTTGCCTTGTTGCTTCCACTGTGGCACACTGTTGTTGCATTGTTGCTCCCACTGTGACACATTGTTGTTGCATTGTTGCTTCCACTGTGGCACATGGTTGTTGCCTTGTTGCTTCCACTGTGGCACACTGTTGTTGCATTGTTGCTCCCACTGTGACACATTGTTGTTGCATTGTTGCTTCCACTGTGGCACGTTGTTGTTGCATTGTTCCTCCCACTGTGGCACATTGTTGTTGCATTGTTGCTTCCACTGTGGCACATTGTTGTTGCATTGTTGCTCCCACTGTGAAACATTGTTGTTGCATTGTTGCTTCCACTGTGACACATTGTTGTTGTGTTGTTGCTTCCACTGTGGCATATTGTGGTTGTGTTGTTGCTTCCACTGTGCCACATTGTTGTTGTGCTGTTGCTTCCCTCATCCTGTGACATGTAAATACTTGAACCAAAGCCTGTCTGAAGACCGACCCGGTTACACAGTACAGTATGAAGTTTATGCCATGATTTACGTTATCCAGTTTGTAAGCTAAGATTATGAATGGAGAGATCTTTGTACCAAAAACATTTGTCACTGCACGCACAAAGATGATGATTCCGGAAGGTAAAGTGGTCAGTATAAAGACAATGCACACAGCAAACATGGTGACCGTCAGGTGAGTGGTGGCTGCCGGCTTCCTATGACGTGATGAGCTCTGATGTTCAAGTCGGAACTTGCGCTGAGAATAGATCTTCCTCATCATGAGACTGTTGAGGATGAGGATGGTACAGAAGGGGACGATGGAGTAGAGGAGTGCGTACAGCAGAGTGAACACGTCAGACAGCGAGCCGGGCTCCTGGATGGAGCATACCATCCTACCGTCCTCCTGCCTCACATTGCTGGTCACTAACACAGGTGTGCTGGTAAGTGACATCAGCATGACCAGAGTTACAACCACAGCAAACAGTCGTCTCCGTGTGCAGTAAATGTGCACCTTCATCGGAGACAATACCGCAACGCTACGTTCTACAGATATCAACACAATTAACCAGGATGAAATACTCGACATAGTGTAGTACGTAAAGGTTATTGTCTTACAGAGCCACAGTGATGATGAGAAGGGGAGTGCGTCATAAACACTATGTTGGTATAATGAGTTAAACCACAGAGTGATATTATCAACTACAGCCAAGAGCAGCAGCAGCAGCATGAAGACGGAGGTCTTCAGCAGGGAGCCGCACACAATAACAACGACAATGAGACTGTTCAGGACGGTCCCTACCCCAGCTATAGCTAGAGTAGCGACCAGGTAAGGTGATGAGAATACAGTGTCGGACCACTCAGCAGCAGCAGAATGGCTGCCATTGTTAACTACAACCTTCACAGAGACTGTAGTGTTGTCCATGTTAGCGCCCATATGCTGGTCACCTCCTTGTCGTTACACATTGAGATGGCACAGGAGAGTCAGTAGAACTGTGTCTGTGGTGCACTGAAAATCCATAGGTTGAAAGGGTAAGTCAGGACTGACTATCCTAGGTTCGTTATAGGTGTGTTAGTTACAATGAAACCGTTATATTCAAAAATGACTTAGGGGTCAGTCAGTAGTGGCTTACCTAGGTTCATCATTGGTGTGCTGTATTTGTATACCACTAGTTGGTGCCACCTGTGATGACCACTCAGTGGCTCCCCCTGGAAATTAAAAGACTAAGGTGGGTTGGTCAGTACTGACCAACCTGACGATAATAACTGACCTAGGTTGGTGGTATAGGGAGCAAAAAAATGACTAACTAAGTTAAGTACTAGTGACTGAGAGATTGGTCTTATAGGGAGCCTAGGAATATCAGTGTGGCTAACCCTTATTCTACCCTCTACCTCTCCACCCTACCACCTTGGGTACACTCCCCCTCCAAACACAAGAAGTCTGAATGCCCCAGCCCTTAGTCTGAAGTGACACTCCCAGGTTAGCCATAGGGACATTGGTCAAGCATGACAAATAGTGACTGAGGCAAAACAACATATGACAATGCCTTACTCAAAACAAACTAAGCCAGTGAAACGGAGAAATTACCCAGTGAAATGGAGAAGACTAAGGTGAGTTGGTCAGTTCTGACCAACACACAAGATGAAGAGGTATCTCCCAGTCCTGTCCTTACTGGTGTCTTATTGATGCCGATCAATCGCACAGATCATGTTCTCTTTACTGTAGTGCTTCTACTTTACATTGCAAACACCGCCTCACCCTGTCAAATACATTTAGTCTCAAAATGACCGCCTTGAATCGAATTTGTTCACCATTACTACATAAATCAATCAAGTAAATGGATGGAATGTAAATTAATATTGATCAGTTTCCTCAAAGATAAGCATCAACATGTCCAACTTTCTGCATAACGTAATGCATACTTATTATGGGATATATAACTACAAATACAGCAGCCAATATGCAAGATCTTTTTAGTGAAGCTCATTATTAATTTCCAAGTATTTTCTATAGCTTTTCTTTTTTCTTAGTAACAATGTAGAATGTACGAACTTTATTTCCAGACTCAATTAGCCAACGCTTTAAGGCAGTATTCCACTGACGGAATCGGCCGTCATTCTGTCCGTCGGACAAAATTCTCCCATAAGTTTAACATTATAGAGTTTTATCGGATGACAAAATTTTTGTCGAATGATGTTGGTGGAATACATGCTTTACTCTGATTTCATCACTAAAAATCTTTCATCTGGAGATCATATTATAATACTGTCAGTATTTGCCAAATGCATTCGCCAAATGCCTTATGCGGGCATCCATTGCTTGATCTGGTACTGGCGAGATAAGCACTGATACACCTATCAGAATGGGTACAAGCTATTACATAATACCCCCTAAGAATTCTGCAGTGAATGCACGGGGTTATCCCATATAGATGGTAAATATGAGCTCCAGTCTTAGAACCCTTAGAAATGTCCACATTTTGCCCAGTATTGCCCCCTCCTCTGTCTATACACATATTGATTGGCATAGTAATGGGCACATGACCACACTTGGAGCTGCATATGACCTTGTATACTTAATGACTATCAATATAAATCATAATTATGCTGGAGGGAATAAGGATATAGTGATAGTAGAAGATCATACAAAATGATTCTAGACTATACAAAATTAAAGGCAAATGCATAGAATACATATTTGATTATTTTGGATATTGAACAGTGAGTGTACAGTGAAGGTGAGGAGACAGCCCAGGAATCCCTGCAAGTAATTATTGTAGACAAGGTGTTTTGTAATTAAAGCACTATGTCTTCAAAGCCAACTTAGCCTTAATGGATGGCAGACTGGCTTGACCCTAGGTTTTTGATAGATTTCTGAAAGGTCGGCATGATATACCTCTCAAGCATAGAGCGTTACTTGCAGGAATAGATACATCATTTAATTGACAATTAACATGAAATCTTAATGCATGAAATGGCAAACGTCAATTAAAGACTCAAGGGTATTTAACTCCAAAGTTTCAATTGTAGATTTATTCTCATTCTAAACTTGATTTTATTTTATACTTAGAGTAAATCATTGAGGTAGGTGGTAGCTGACGCTGAGTGTAGTTGTAATCCCATCTCCAAAGCAGGGTGCGGAAGGTGTAGGTTGATACTCGCCACATGCAATGACACTGAAATAAAGAGGAGAAGGTCTAGTATGTTGTAGATCCTTTTAGAAAAAAACTTATTTGCAGTATGAACCTGCACTGTAAAGAGTGAGAGCCATGATATGTCCTTTAATACTGTAAAGCAATAGTAGATTGTACTGCCCATGTACACCTAAACTGTAGTTAAATTATAATGTAAAACTACAATAGATTCTACTGGCCAGCTACATTTACTTCTAACAGTGTGGTCCCCTATGAAAGTACCCATTCTTAACATTTAAGGGACACATATATCATAGTGCTTTGATGTGTTATGTCCGTAGTCTGTATGATGTATAAGCATATATATCTAATGATGCATACCTTTCGATTATATCAACCCAGAGGTTTGGCATGATGCATGAATGCAGCCCTGGTCAGTTGTCACCAAAGCTGCATTCATGCATCATGATGACCATAGCATAATGCATCAATGCATTATGCCATGGTTAATGCACCATGACACAGTGTTGGAACACCTATTTTACCCAAGGTGCGTCTAGCAATTCATCTTGCGGTAATGGGTGCAGGCTGGTTTGGGGTTGGGCAGGACACACTCATCATCCACTGTATGCTTCCAACATGTCTCATCCTCACGGTTGTAGTCCACTCCTGGCAACAAAATAGTAATCATTCATTATCATGGTAACTTTTACTGGACTATCTGGCTTATTCCAGTCAGTCTGATTGAAAAGGTCTAAGTTTAAAAAATTGGAAAGTCTAGACACTACCTCAGTGTCCTGCCTTGCATGCCCCCATTTTGAAAGAGAATCAGGAAAGGCTAGAAAAAATTACCTTCTCACCTCCTGAGACACTTAGAGAGTACATCAAAATGACTGCCAGAATCACTCTCACAGACAAAAAGGCTTCCCCAGCATTGAATGCCTCCCTTGAAGGTGGGTCGGTATAGGCTGGACCCTTGCTCCAGCTGATTCTTGAGGGGGCACTAACTTCAAGCAGCCTCTAAGAAAGGACTTCCCAGAGATTTCATTGTGTACATAAGATAGATATGTTCTTCTATACGGAACAATACTGAATTGAGAATTGAGTATTGTCACTGTCATGATATGCCTGAAATAGTGAAGAATTAGCTTTCACATTTCTTTACTGTAATTAACTTTACCTTGACACTCCTCGTCAGCCAGACATGTCATCTGACAGCCCTCCTTGGTGAAGGTTGCATTAAGTTGACTCCCACGTATAACATGAGCTCCTTCAAAGATTACTCTAATTGCGGAAATCTCATCTGTATGGAAGGAAAAAAATGTGATTTGTAGAAGTTATATTGATTATTACATGATAGAAGGGCCACAAAATAACTTTGATCAATGTGACCTGTTGGAAAAATAGGAATTAGAGATGACAGTTACATGAAGTTGTGACAGAAGCCCAGCAAATATAATATTAACGTTATTTATAATTTGGTAATAGTCTATGATAATAACAGTGAATTTCATTGTCCCAAGTTGCTGATCCTAAGTGATTGATACACTCCTGAACCATGATATATGAGTGCAAATTTGGCAAACTGACTCATCAGCACTGCATTTATGATCCTTGATATATTGCCACAAAATGCATGACTTTCCTATCAATATGTCTTACAGTACACCTCTCATTGTATTTTGCCTTTCATGTTCATCTACCATTGCTCTAACATGGGGGAAGGTGACACAAGGGAAAATAGCCCTAGCTATCTCATGCTCTAGACATAATTATTTCAGGAAATTTTATAAGAAAAGTAAATAGCTATGAAAAATTGCTCTCAGCGAACTTTTTCAACATTCATTCTAATTTTAACCAAAGCTTACCAATTTAATTATCCATGTACTATACAAAATCATGTTGATATCCGAAGGAGGTACAATCTATTTTGAATTTCTATATGTTCCTACCATCCCATGTTTGGTAGGTCAGTTCTCTGCAACAAGCTGGACTATCTTTACAGTCAAAACCAAACTGGCGCTGAAGACCTGAACTAGAATAGAGGGGTTTCCCCCTAATGTCACTTTATGCCATGTTTTGTCACCCATAATGTTATGTTATATTCTCTGTAAAGTGACAGTACCTGGTCTGCGGCGTTCACACACAACCCGTGCGTAGTGGGTGCAGCCTGGATCCTGTATCAGGTCCTTACACAGTGTGAACCGAGTATGAATGTAACACGTCTGAGTTCTCATGTCATAGTCAATGCCGTAACACCCATTCTCCCCGAGACAAGCCTTCAGGCAGCCATCCTCTCCTGCTGGTGTGAAGGGGTTACCGTCGCTGTCCCTGAAGTTGGGAATAAGGCGCTCACCAAGGCACTGACCCGGGTACATTCGGACATAACCTGGAGAGGAATAACGCAAAGGTGGAATATACACTAACACTGCATAAACACTGGCATTTAAGCAAACTTGTTGTTACTTAAAGTACTGTTAACACAATTTAAGTGTCACAGAGAGGTCAAGTGACATTTTAGGGGGATATAGAGGCATTCACTGGCATTAAATATGCTCTGTGTGACTTTAACTTCTCCAATATTTCTTAAACCCCAACATTTATGTAAAGTAAAGTAAATTTATTGGGTAGAAATATATTGAAGAAACAAATACAGATCTACTTTAGCCTCTGTAAACATCAGATGAAATTAATTCTCAATGGTGTTTGAAATATAGGCCTAGTAAAACAGATACCAAAAAAGTGAGTAGTTTTATAAATTGATATTATTTATTTGTATTTTGTTAGATTTATATTCTTGTTAGTTTTCTTGAATCCATTTCTTGTTAGTTTTCTGAGTCATCCTTACCCATATTTAGTAGAATTAGGATGTCTTAACAATTAGTCTTGTCATCCTTTAGTTTGTTTGTAAGCCTGTATATCATGGTTTCTCTTCTTTTATGCCCTCATTAGTTTGATACCACTTTGCTACTATGTGGGATCAAGAATTGGTTTAACCATTTAACAGTGGAATCTTAGTTGATTTATTGTTTATTTAATAGGGTCGTTTTTTTTGGCTAACGCTAATCTATTGTGCATTGTTAGGAGCAGCCAAAGTGTTAAGATGTTATAGATTATGTCAGTTAGATAAGTATTAACTTGGTTAGTTCAGACAAGATTTCAAGATGTTGGTTGTCTGCAGTATCATGATTATTATCAATATGGTTCACTCTATTTTCCATTGAACATCTACAAGCAGCAAGCCAAAGATATTCTCCATATTAACAAATTTGAGTTCAGTTTTTGCTCTGTTTACTTCTTTTCTTCTTTTTTAAATGTAAACAGTAGTTACTTTTCAGAATGAGCTGCTTGCATTTGATTTATCTATATATTGTCTTTCTGATCATGCTACTCTCATATGTCTGCAATGCCATTAAGTTAGCAGACACAAGGGGTTTAAATAATAAGAATATTTCATAAATATTACCTTCGGGCAAAGGTGTGGGTGATGTTCTAGGCTGAGGTTTAGGAGTGGTTGGGGGGTTTCTAATGGTAGGGGTAGGAAAGGGGTCGACTGCTAGAATGCCAGTGGGACCCAAAGTGGTGCCATCTAGTGGTGGCACTCTAGTGGTTTGTTGTGCGCCTGGAACTAACAAGGAAATAATGGTTGTTATAAATCATATATATAAATATTTATTGTATTGACTAAAGTCTAGGTCTATATGATATATGTGAGTGTGTAGTGGTGTCTACTGTTTTTTAAACCACAGTTGGGCGGAAAGACAAGGAAATTGGGACAGATGCTTAAATTCAACACAGCTATATTGCCATTTCCTTAAATTAACTTGTGAAATGAGGGGTGCGACAGAAGGTTCAATCAAGAAGAGCGACACAGGACAGGACCTCATTTTAAAATCTATATTGGACATAAGCATCATTAAGTAACATAAACATCTGACGATTTTTTACTTTGGCAAAGGACATAAGGACGTTACCACATTCATACACCCATGAGAGCAAACATAGATCTGTGAATGAAAGCATCATATGCCTCTTACATGGATGATTTCCTTCACATTTGCCTCAGCCCTTGGCTTATAAAACACATAATTACAGTGACCTATTAGATATAACATCATAATTATTAGATACAAGTGTGACTCTCTCAGTACCCCTCTCGAATACCTAGGGGCATGCACACTCTTGCATCAGGTCTAAGGAGTCATGATCACCAAAAAATAAGTTTATAGTGGCAATTAGGGCCAAGTTCTTTATTTAATTGATTAAGTATATAGTATATTTGATTTGTACAAGGCTGGCTGCCATCTCTATCAAAATATATTTACATCAGATCTGGTATAATTGGGGATACTGTATATTTAGGAAGTATACAAGTAGAAGTCTGAACATAAACAGTAAAATCCAAGAGATCCGGACACATGGCAATGGTGCCATCATGGGATCATAGTGCCTGTGCCAGATGTAAGAGCATATGACCTGCTCTAGCAGTGGTTGTAACAATGACACAAAGAAATAGTGGGTGCAAGCACCATAGACTTGTGAGAATGGGAACCTCCCCAGTGCAGCTACTTACTCAGGTCAGACATTTTCACGTATAGAACACCAGATTGGGCATGTCTAAGCCTAACACAAATGGTGTTGTGTAGCTTTTGGTAGAACTAGTTGTAGAGAGAATGATGATATTATTTTAATCCCTTTGTTTTAGTTTGAGCCTATGATTCAAAGTGGTGTAAATAAGTCAGAAATGGTGGGCTCAAAACTGAAAAATATTGGGTTATTTTTTCAGGGTTAGGTTCAAGAGATCACCCAGTTATAGAGCTGAAGACAAACTCAAAATCTGAAGGTCTGTCGAGATTGCTCTTAAATTTCATTATGCAATACAATCTATTATGCTTATTCCAGCTCATGTATTAAGGATCCATTCAAGATCTCGTTATACCAAGTTACTAGAGGTCTCCATCTGCTCCCTAGCCAAAATGAGAGGCCATCATAAAAGCGTCACTTAACATAGGATCAGATATAGATTGAGTGACCAGCTAGAGCCTCTGGCCACCCTAATTTTACTCACCTAGCCTAGCCTCACAGTCCACCGCCCTTAGATTTATATGAGTGCAGTCCTCCTTAGGTATCTGGTCGTTACATTCAGTCTCTGCTTCATGATGCCAACAGGTCCCAGCACTAAAGTCAAAGTCCAGTCCTTTACACGGTTCACTGCAGGTGGTGATACAGGCATCCATGGTAGATACATCTGGCCGGTAGGTGCCGCCAGAGATGTGCACACCCGGGGTGACACCTAGTGGAAAGATGTAAAACTAATTATCTATTTAACATAAAAATTCACTGAAGTCAGACGTAAATTAAGCCCAAAATCCACGGCGACAGGATCCTGTGTTAAAACAGTATCGCGCCCCATTTCGCATCTGTTTTACTGTGGACACGGGTAAAAAAGCAGCGAAATAGTGGCGGCAGGTGCGCAGTACTGTTTTAACGCAGGATCCTGTCGCCTTGGATCTCGGGCTTTATGCAGGGCAAAAACACATAATTTGCATTTGAACTTCTGTCTTTCATTATTTGCAGATGTCTCACTGTTTTCATGCAATTGTCTTACTAGGTTATATTTTACATGCAAAGATTGCCTAAAGCCCAGTCAGACCAGTCATAGAAATTGGGAGCTACGATGAACTCTTCTCTATGACTCCAAAAATCAGTGCTTTGCCATAGTCTGACTGGGCCTTTACTATGGACAGATGAGATATGATAGATCCTCATTTTGACGCATTACAATACCTGAAATTGTTAAATGAATTATAATTCTTCATAGAATGCCTCGGCCGGGATACAAGCTGTTATAAATTACCGTAAAACCCCAGCTTTAAGACAAATTTTATTTTTTTTTTTTTTTATCTCTACAAGACAGATTTTTTCCTAGAATTAGGGGCTCGTCTTAAAGGTGGGGATTTTATATAATAGATAACAGTAAAATCGGTTTTCAAATGTTTTTTGTACAAGACAGCTTTTTTTCTAAAGTTGGGGGTCGTCTTAAAGCTGGGGTCCTCTTAAAGCTGAGGTTTTACGGTACCGATATTTAGACATGTTATTTATCTTAAGGTTTGGTGTGACTTACTTGCTCCTGGAATGGGACAGATGATAGTGACATCGAGTATGAAAGAAAGACAAAAAGATTGTAGTATGATTATGATAACTACCATGGCGAAATTGTGGTCTTCACAATATATATTATATCAAGATTCAGCTACAACTCGTGGTTGCAGACCAAAATCAACTTGGCAACCTGAGCTTTTTACGAGATGACCTGGTACAACAATTTAAGTGACCAGGCAACCTTTGAGCAAACTTGGCTATATAGCATAAGTGGTTTAAAAAGTTTCAATAAATGATAGTTACTTATCTTATGTACCAGAGAGCCTGTTAGAAAGAGTCTGCTCAGAAGGGATTTTGACAGTGCAAAATAGGAAACAGAACTGGAACCCAAAAGTAGGATGATAGAACTTGCATCATACATTCTGCTTCCTGTTTGCTGGTTTTGTGTAAAACATGACATGGTTTTATTGAAGCAGAAAAGTGGCTACATACCGCAGGGTGTGAGTCGGTAGTGGAAGACGCCTTCAGCAGGGAGGAGCGGGGTACACTCTGTGGCCCGGTCATGGATCCAGCAGGCACGGGCTGTCACGTTCCAGTCAAAACCTGCATATATAGAAGGTAGGTCAATATATCACACCATATATAGCACTAAAACCATGGATATGATCATTACCAGAGTCTTCTGATGAGACCTGTAGGCATGCCATCCCAGCTAAAAATACACTCGTTATGTCACGTAAAAGTAATACTTTAAAACTTTGTATAACATTATGCCATAGTAAGGAGCATTAGAGAAACGTTATAATGTTATACAACGTTATAAAATGTTGTGTATTTTTTTTGTTTACTGGGATTCTCGCTGTTAAAGTGAATTGAAGTTTCATTGTACGTTTCAGACGGTCATTCAACTCTTTTTTATATTGTTTATCTATCCTGATATCAATAGGCTATGCACTAAGGCGTGCCCGCTTGATGATCATCACAGTCTCTGTCTACTGATGTTACCCTCTTTCAAATAATAAACCTGCTCCTTTCTGGACAGGCGGTGTGGATATAATCTAACCAGCTTTCAAAATAACCCATCCTAATATAACCTCCTGCCTGTGGTGGCAAAGTTCCTCATCACTCCTTCTCATCAACCCCCTCTCTACTCACTGGTTCGCCCCAGCTCCATTACCCACTCCGACATCACCAGTATCGGTCGACTCTTCAAATTTTCCCACCCATCCACACCTAATATTTCTTAATTTCACTCTTATTCATTGCTCTCATGAAAATAAATCGTAGGGTCGAGAGGGCTAAATTCCAATATGGCAGATATCGCTTAGCTTTTTTGACAGCGTATACATACCACCCAAGGGACTACACTCATAAAATTGGGAACATTAATTCTAATGATAACATATTTAGGTCCATTCAAAGTAGGACCTATGCATGGAAATGCATGGTAAATGGAGCATTGCTAATTCCATCAGTCATATATCATCTCATTCACTTGTACAGTGTTTAGAATGTTTTCTTATGAAATAGTCAACTGATTCACAGTCAACTGAAAATGTCGGGATTATCGCTTGACTTTCCCTGTACTTACCGAAACAAGTTTGTGTTCGAGTTGCACATGCGCCGTAGCAGTCACTAATAGAAGTGATGTCTGGGTCGACACGTGCTCCCCGTATGTGCATCCCAGCAAAGGTTGTCAATATGGCTACGGGTGAAATACCAGAGAGCTTAAAAAAGAACTCAATGTATACACAGAGTTATATAAACATATTTGTACATAAAGATTTAGGTAGTGTCACAGATATTGTTATACATAATGTTGTACACATTACTGTACACAGATTTGTCATGCACATTGTAATACAATCATCTAAGTCTCATATAATAGTCCTGTTAGCAAAAGTGATGTCACACAGGCCAGTGCGGCCCTCATCACTGAAATTGGGGATAGCTATATTGTCAAATCAGATTCATGATTTATGCCTGGACCATCCTAAGACATGGTTGATAGTGGCCCTGTCTTATTTTTCAGCAACTTTGAAATTGGTCGGTTTAGTGCTCCAAATTGTTATTGCGTTTCCCGAATGGTTACAAGCATGTTACATGTAAGCAAAAGTCTCTGGGGATAAAAAGAAGGAAATTAATCACCCTTCGAGGGTTCATTACTTACGTCTGATTGGTTCGCAGCTGCTTGTTGGATTAATCGGTTTATCAGTTGGTTGAAATGCACTAGGGCAACAGTCGGGACCATTCGGACACCCGGGTGTCTGTATTGGCAAACAGTTGTTGGGACAACACTCGGGACGATTTTGACACCTGGGTGTCCCGATTGGCTGACAGCTGTTGGGACAACACCCGGGACGATTTGGACACCCCGGTGTTCCGATTGGCAGACAGTTGTCGGGACAACACCCGGGACGATTTGGACACCCCTGTGTTCCGATTGGCAGACAGTTGACAGCTGTGGTGAGGGGTCCCTCCGTAGTAGTCGTGTCAATAGAAGTAGTGTAAATAGTAGCAGTAGTTGGGTCTGTGGCTGCTGTTGTGATGGCTGTTGTGGTAGGGTCGGTAACGGTAGGGTAGGTGTGAGCGGGGTAGGTGGCAGCGTGGTGTGGGTGTTTTGGACGGTGGGGGTGTTTTGGATGGTGTGGGTACACTGGTGGGTGATGATGATACACCGGTTCATGTCCATGTGGTTGCTCTGAAAGTAAATAAAGATAATGTATAGAATTACTAGTAAGGACTGTTCCAATGCATTCCCAAGGTGGTTGATGCCAAGAGTGCTGTCAGCAACGAACCTATCGCCTACCTATCTGAACTTCTTGCTGTTGGGCTACACATGCAGTAAAAATACTGAAGGTTGACTACAGACTTTTTAACCAGGGAAAATGGTATAGCTTTATTGTAGCTATGTATGGAGAGGGTTGACCTTTTCCTGTATAGTGGTGAATTATCCACTAATAGTGTCACTAAACTCTGTATATAATGAGAAGTGATCAATTAGAAAAACAACAGAGGAGAAAAAAGGGCAGTGACCAGTGAAAATAAATATATATTAATGGTATATTGGAAGATAAATGTTCTTGATACTTGGCAGAGCTCTGCATTTCAAATCTGAGCTCAGAGTTCTCGGTTGATTTACAATAGGGCACTGCTGTGCATTGTTGAGTCACAAAAGGACACTCCCAATGGGCACAGAACAATGAATCAACATTGATAAATGGTTATCAATGTTGCTTCAATGTTGATTAAATGTTGATTCAACATTGAACTGATTGTTGTGCCCACTGGGCTGCACTGATATTCCTAGGCTCCCTGTACGACCAATCTCTCAGTCATTTTTTGGCTCCCTATACGACCAAACTAGGTAAGTTATTATTGTCAGGTTGGTCAGTATCTTAGTCTTTTAATTTCCTCGGGGAGCCACTGAGTTGTCTTCATAGTATCTTACAGGTGGCACCAACTAGTGGTACACAAATACAACACACCAATGATGAACCTAGGTTAGCCACTACTGACTGACCCCTCAGTCATTTTTGAATATAACTTACCTATGATAGTCGGTACTGACTACCCCTTTCAACATATGGATTTTCAGTGTGCTGTGCATGCTGCATGAGAGAAGTTCAGGAATTTCCAGAAGGCTTCACATAGAAGGTGAGGAGCATTATCTTTAAACTGTGAAGCTGAGGTCCAAACAGGAAATTTAGTGTTTATATAAAAGTTATCGTGATTACTCAAGTTTGCATCTTTTTACTGCACTAATAATGGATATAATTTAACCAATACACTGAATACATAAACTTACTATAGCAGCTGGTGACCTGTTCAGTGCAGGGATTGTCTGTCCCTATGATGTAGTCGTGTGGCACCCCGGTGCCTGGAGCACAGTTCATGCGGACCCCCCCGGCCGCACACTGGTAGAACACACACCGGTTCCAGTCATCTGCCACGTAGTACTGAGGCCACCCGGGGTAGCTCCTGCAACCTGAAATTATCAAATTAATTTTCAATTGTTATATTTCCCATCACGCCATGTAGCCAAGCGACACACTTTGTCTTCGTGATGTTTTCGTTTGCTCCATAACATGGGGAAGTCATAGGAGTTTGACGGACGTCACAGGTCTTTCACTCTCCCAGCAGAATATGTAATTATGATTAGGGAATGTGAAAATGACTACTGGGTGTGCGGCTGGCCTTTCAACAACCCTTACCCATGGTGAGGGGATTTTCATCCGAAGTAAAAAGTGGCTAGGATTTAGCAATTGTTGCAGAGGAGGCGCCCTTGGCACTTTGGTGAGAAGGATTTTGGTCAATAGTGACCCGTTTTGTCAGGTATTTTCCTGAAAACCCTAGGATGTGACCCTTTTTGGGTTGGATTTTGTTGAAATTTCCAAAATGTGACCCTTTGTGAGGAGGATTTCAGTGAAAGTTGACCCAAGGTGAAGGGGATTTTGGTGAAAAGCAGACCCTTGGTGAGGGTGATTTTTCCTTAAAAGTACCGCACACTTGTGTATTTAAAATTTAGCGTAAAACCTCGCATATAAGCTGCAGCTAGTATGCGAGTCAGATCGGCGGTACGGCTTATAGCATTGGCCTTGGGTCAATACGGCGGCTTATACACAAGTTTTTGCTACTATGGCACAGTACTACAAGTCACCATAATCAGATCCCTGGTGCGGCCTATAGGATCAGCCCATAGGCAGGATGCGGCTTATACACATATATATACGCGAAGTTTTACCGTACAAAATTCCCCTCTGTTCCCTGAAATTTCTAAAGAAGTTTGTTCGTATGTGTTGGCATTTGCCATAAGTATGTGAAGGCTGAGTTGGGAGGCTGGATAAAGAAATACATCCCTCCATGGAATAGGCAAAATTAGGGGTGATCTAGTTGCTGCAAATTTGACTACAAAATCTGATCCCTGTATATGAATGATAAGTGAAACTGGGCCCATGCCCGCACCAGATTCACTAGATAGGCCATTTCTAAAAGAAAGGAGCCCATGTTATAAAGTCCCACCAGGTCCCAATCAGGTGGCCCTGACAAAGCAAACCGACTTGAAACTGTCCATAGGAATTGCCATAGGAACGGAATTGAAGCTGCATCCATTCTCAAAGTATAGCCAATCTAGTGCAAAGTTTGATAAATTTAATAAATGGAACATTTCTGGTTGCTATTAGCATTTTCTTCATGCAAGGTGCCTAGCATGAGAATTGCAGATTTCAGGATATGTAACATTAACCCTATGTCAAAACAAAATTAACTGTTGTAAATTCACTTATGGTACACTAATCATGTTACAGATATCTTACTTTTTGGTTGAATAGTTCTAGGTCTTAAAGGGGCATTCTCACCACTCGCACTTACCACATAGCAGACTACAACAGTACTAGAATTGTGAGTGGGAAACGCTTGGTGAGAATGCCACTTTAAGGAATAAGTAACCAGGAACTCACAGATTGGAAATGTAATATAGATATGATTTCAAGGTCCCATTTAAATATGAGAAATGAGGCCTTCCACGTAGCATTAAAGCTTAGACACCATTCCAGTTGCTTGAAATTGACTTTATCAAAAGACACATGTTTCATGGTAGAAACAAAAGAACATACATTGATGATATGTCATTTCAACACAACCCTGGTAGAAGTATAAAGGTGTAAAGCATTTGATAGAAGTGCATCTGTCACAGGTGCATAATATTACACACTATATATGCATGGTTATATGGCTTCCATGTGGCAGAGATATCAGGTATACCCAGACTGCACACTAAGACATGGGTCTCTGGCCGCCTCCCAGGTCACCTCTGTGAAGGTCATAAGGCACCCAGAGGTTAACCCTTTAATGCCTCAAGAGTCATATTCAGCCATCACCATGATGCACTAACATAATATTATGACTAATGCCTTAGTCAAAAAGACTCTGATACTGCTAAAATTAAAGTTTAATTTGGGTTAGTCAGTACTGACTTGCCTGACAGCATTGACTGACATGGTTTGGGAATATTTTAATTTGGAAAATGCAAGGGAAAATGTCTGAGGAAGCAAATTATCCAACACAGAGAGAAGAAGTAGAATCACTGTAACTCTCAAATAGGAGGCAACTCTCCCCAGGACTCTAAAGTGACTCCCAATCATTAGGGAGTCTTAGAATACGAGTCATTATAGAGTTATTAAAGAGTCCTGCTAATGTTAGGGAGTCACTTCAGAGTCGTAGGGAGAGTTACCTCAGTGATTGAGTCGAGAGTCACAGGGATTCTATTTCTTTTCTCTGTAAAGGAATTAAGTCCAAATGTAATAGAGAATGTAAGAGCAGTTGCCAGGCAGCTGTCTGAGGAAGTAAGGGATCCAAGGTAGTAAATGTTAAACATAAAAGGTAGTGAGGGTCGACTGTATAAACAAGTTAAGAAAAAGGGATATAAATAAGTGTGCACTTACTTGTTACCATAGCCGCATCACTCTCCTTCACAACTCCCGTTATCAGGAAAACCTTAATCAGAGCCATCAATAAGCACACTCCTGCCATCTTGACTACCCTAACCCTATATGAGCTCCTTAACCCTAAGTTCCTTACACACCTCCTCCAGCACCTTACTACCCTGAGTGTCTGTAGGATCCCACACCTGATTTAGATCCAGGTGAGGGTATGCAACCCAAGAATGGTCGCTCCCGCATGTCATTATTGTAGACAAGATGTTATGGAAATAAGTGCCATGTCTGCCTCCTTCTGTATTTCCTGCATGGTGGCCCCATCAGGGGAATACCACAGACAAAGACGCATACTTGTGTATGCCTCACATCTACAGCGTTACACACATAAAGTAAGGGCCACCCCAAGGGCACTCGTAACCATGGTTATTCAGAGGTAAGCCTATATATATATAGTATTCATGGGAATATAATTAAATCAACCATCACGCCCACCCATTGGCATGCTAATGTTTAACACATATTATAAGGTAGGTTGCGACCATTGAAAAACAGACCACTGCGCATGCTTCTGCACATCAAGCTTAAAGTGACATGGTCCGATGATATGGGCACAAAAATCAATTTTGTTAAAAATGAACAAAAAGATTTAATAAAGTTATACTACATGTCCTACCTATTTTTATTAACATTATTCCCCATTAATTCCGCTTAGAATTTAGTCAATTGTCAGTTTTATGCTCAATTTAAGACTTTTGGAGTGCACGCTATAATTCCCCCATTGACAATACACTATAAAATACTGTACCTCGGCCATGTTGGACCCTCTAAATGGGCTCCTATTGGCCATAGATGACATTGTATTGTTCCCTAAGCTCCAAATATGATATTGTACTAACCTTTGGAACATTTTTTGGTAGGATTTAAAGTATTGAAAAAATCGGACCATGTCACTTTATATATGATGTGTGTATGCTCATATGCATTCCCAATACACATGTAAATCCTTGGACGATATTGCCCAAGATTGAGCCTTTTAAAGCAAATTATAATTTTGTATAATAAATGTAGGTATCTTTTACCTTTCTTGGGCCTTTCTGACATTTTGTTTTCAACTTTATTCATGAAGCAACTAATTGACCTAGTTTTGAGTATGAAAGGGAATAGAGTGCTTAAATATATCCAGGCCTACATTATGAAATTATTTCATGTCATGATAATCAGCATTTTACCCATAATTCAATACTCCAAATCACGTTTTTCATTACTTCAAAGGCCCCAAACACCAAAATTATGCGCGGGAAACCATGTTAAAATTACTCTTGTGAGTTGGAAAATGATTCAAGGAATTTAGTGGGGAAGTTTCAGAAAAACCTAATAGTCCCCTTTATCAGTGTTTGTTATATATCAAGTTTGGCATGTCTGCCACCCTGTAACATCCAATACCTCATATGGTAAAATTTCGGAATTCTGCCTCCAGTATGCTAGTTAAAATCGTCCAAAAGCCATTTTTAAATTCATGAAAGTATTGGTTTGATGAGTGTAAAGATAATAGAATTAGCTTACTGGCTAGTAAGAACATAGGTATAGATAACTTCAGTACGCATACTTTTGGAGTCCAAATGGGGAGGAAAGATATTTCTGAAAAAAAATTGATGGGCTATCACTTTCTGCGGCCATATAGGAAAAATGCACCATCACATCTTAGTAAGAATTGGAATTTTTTAAATCAGCAGTAAATTCTACACAGGACTGCATCTTCAAACTTTTTGGTCACAAAAACAAAAATAAAAGTGCCTGTTGTCTGGGACTATCTTTTTTTTTTTTAACTTTTAATCGAATTTAATCAGTTTTCTGGTTTATTTAATGACAATTTAATCCAGATTTTCAAACAAACTTCTTTTTGTACACATAATACCATGCCACAGAGCCGTAAAAATATTTTCTAAATAAAGGAAAATATCTGAGCTTTCATTGTATAATTTTTCATTTGTTTTAATACACTTCTGAAAATGTTGGCATGATGCATCTATGCAGCACCATTAGCAGGAACACTATTTCATTAACAATTGACAAAATCTAAATGTATGAGATGGCAATCTTCAATAAAAGGCTTGAGCGTATAGAAGTCCAAAGTTCCAATTGTAGATTTATTCTCATTCTAAACTTTAATTCATTTCAGACTAAGAGTAGATTATTAAGGTGGTAGCTGGCACTGAGTGATATGTTCTGTTGTATTAATCCCATCTCCAAAGCAGGGTGCGAAAGGTGTAGGTTGATACTGGCCACTGTCCATGATTACTAAAACAAAGAAGACAAACTGCAGTATGTTATAGATGCTTTTAGAAAAAACCTTAGTAGCAGTATGAACCTGCACTGAAAATATTGGAACCCAAGATATGTCCTTTTATGCTGTAAATTAGGAGTAGATTTTACTGCTCATGAACAATTTAATCGTAGTTTAATTATGATGTAAAGCTACAGTATATTCTACTGGTTAGCTACATTTACTTCTAACGGTGTGATACGTTTAAGTTTCACTTTCATATTAGTTAGAAATTTACTTTTACATGCCTTCAAGCCCACACCCTCCCTATACAAATGCTGAATATCCATTTTTAACATTTAGGGGACAACATAACAATGGTTTGATGTAAATCTAGTAATGGTGACCCTTTGGATTGTATTAACCCACAGGGTCGGCATGAATGCAGCCCTGAAAAGTAGACTCGCAAGGGCTCCATTTGTAAAATAAGACGACAAATGGCATTAATCCCATAGGTTTGGCATGATGCTTGAATGTAGCACCAGGGCTGCAATCATGCATCATGACAATTATGGCATGATGCATCAAGGCATTATACCACCCTTAAATGACTAAGTGCGGTACACCTACTTTACCCACACTGTATCTAGCAGCTCATCTTGCGGTAATGGGTGCACGCTGGTTTGGGGCTGGCCAGGCCACACTCGTCATCCACTGTGTGCTTCCAACATGTCTCATCCTCACGGTTGTAGTCCACTCCTGGCAAAACAATAGTGAGTATCCAGTATCATGGTAACTTTTACTGGACTATCTGGCTCAGTCCAGTCAGTCTGATTTAAAAAGTCTCATTAATGAAATGGAAAATTGGAAAATCTAGACTCTACCTCAGGGTCTCGCCTTGCATGCCTCCCAATTTGAAAGAGAATCAGGAAAGACTAAATAAGTACTTTTCCTTCTCACATCTTGAGACAATTATAGAGTATATCAAAATAACTGGCAGAATCACTCTTATACTTATAGACAAAAAGGCTTCTCCAGCCTTGAGTGTCTTCCTTGAAGGTGGGTCAGTAAAGGCTGGACCCTGGCTCAAAGTTCAGCTGATTCTTTGAGGGGTACAGCTGACTGTTCTTGAAAGAATCCAGTGGCCTCTAAGAGAGGAGCCACCTGAAACTTCAATATGATTGAGTTCTGACAGTCTTTTTACTGTGATTAACTTTACCTTGACAATCATTGTCAGCCAAACATCTCAACTGACAGCCCTCCTTGGTGAAGGTTGCATTAAGTTGACTCCCGCGTAAGACATGAGCTCCTTCAAAGATCACTATTACTGGAGAAATCTCATCTGTATGGGAGAAGAAATGTGATTTGTAGAAATCATATTGATTACTGTATGATTGAAGGGTTATAAAATAATAATGATCAATGTGACCTGTTGGAAACATGAGAATTTGAGATGCCAGTTACATGAAGTTGTGACATAAGCACAGCACCTAGATTATGATTATGAGTGCAAACTTGGCAAGTAGACTCACCAGGGCTGCATTCATTATCATTGACATATGGCAACGAAATGCATGGCTTCCTACCAACATATCTTGCAGCACACCTCTTATAGTATTTTGCCTCAGATGCATATCAACCATTGCTCTAACATGGGAGACGGTGACGTTAAGGAAAATAGCCAATTGCTATTGGCTAATTCTGATTATGAATGATTATGATTATGCTATCATAAAGATTGCATTTTGATTCTAATTGGGTCTTATTCTGAGTAGAAAAGACATTCTTTACCAAAATATAGCATATTTGTTGAGGTTTGGTTGCCATGGAAACCAATTGTTCACTATTTTAGAATAAAGAACTTTCTTATCCAATGTTTCACTGCATATGGATCCTACAGCTGAAAACAGAGTAGCTTTATTCCTTCTAGATCCAAATATGGAATCCATATCAACATTCCTCAATTTGTTTTCTAATTGTGAGTATTTCCATACATTTTACATAATCATGTTGATATCTAAAGGAGCTGCAATCTATTCAGAATTTCTACATGTTCCTTGCATGCCATGTTTGGCAGGTCTGTTCTATGCAACCCGTTGGACTATCTTAAAAGTCAAAGTACCAAACTGTCACTGAATACATGAACTTGAATAGAGGGGTTTCCCCATTTGTCACCTTATGCCATGTTTTGTCACTTATGTGTTATATTTCTTCTCTGTAAAAGTGATGGTACCTGGTCCACGGCGTTCACAGACAACCCGTGAGTAGTGGGTGCAGCCTGGATCCTGTATCAGGTTCTTACACAGCGTAGACCGGGAGTGGATGTAACACGTCTGAGTTCTCGTGTCATAATCAATGCCGTGACACCCATTTTCCCCAAGACAAGCCTTCAGGCAGCCATCTTCTCCTGCTGGTGTGAAGCGATTTCCGTCGCTGTCCCTGAAGTTGGGAAGAAGGCGCTCACCTAGGCACTGATCCGGGTACATCCGGACATAACCTGTAGAGAAAAACAGCTGAATGTACACTCACACTGCACAAACACTGGCATTTAAGCAAAGCTTTTGTTACTTAAAGTTCTGTAAATGTGATTTAAATGTCACAGAGATGTCAAGTGACAATTTTAAGGGGCTAAAGAGGCTTTCACTTGAATTAAATATACTCAGAGTGTGACTTAAATTGTCCAATATTTGCTTAAATGCCAACATTCATGCTTAGTTATTATATTTTTTGCAGTGGGCTTGACATAAGTCTATGAACAGTAGTCATGGAGCAAAGTGAAATTATAGGGTAGAAAATATATTGAAGAAATGAATTTAGATCTAGTTTAGTTTCTGTAAACATCAGACAGATAGATGAAAATGATGATGGAAATAAAATGAATTCTAAATGGTGTTTAAAAAAAGATCTAGTAAAACATATACCACTAAAGTGAGTAGTTTTGTAAGTAGATATTATTTGTTTGTATTTTGTTAGCTTTATATTCTTGTTAGTTTTCTTGAGTCCATTTCTTGTTAGTTTTCTGAGTCATCCTTACCCATATTTATTAGAATTAGGATGCCTTAACAATTAGTATTATTTTTTGTTTGTAAGCCTGTGTGGTATCTCTTCTTTTATGCCCCCATTAGTTTGATAGCACTTTGCTCCTATATGGGATCAAGAATTAGTTAAGCTATTTAACAGTAGGTATATCTAATCTTAGAATGTTAGTTAGTTAAAATAAATTAATTAATCTATTGTGCATCGTTATGAGCAGCCAGTGTCTTAATGTAGATGAAAATGTTATAAATTATGTCAGTTAGTTCAGTATTAACTTGGTTAGTTCAGACAAGATTTCAAGATGTTGGTTCTTTATTGTATTATGATTACTATCAACATGGTTGACTCTATTTTCCTTTCAACATCTACGAGCAGCAAAGCTGAAGACATTCTCCATATTCACAAATTTGATTTAAATATGTTCTGTTTTTATCTTTTCTTATATAAAAAAAAACTATTATAACGGTAGCTACTTTTCAGAATAAGCTACTCTCATTTGATTCATCTTCATTATTGTCTTTCTGATCGTGCTACTCTCATATGACTGCCATGCCATTGGATTAGTAGAACAGGGGTTTTAATAAATAATATTTCATGAATATTACCTTCAGGCAGAGGTGTGGGTGATGTTCTAGGCTGAGGTTTAGGAGTGGTTGGGGGGGTTTTAATGGTAGGGGTAGAAAAAGAGTCTACTGCTGATACTCCAGTGGGACCCAAAGTGGTGCGATCTAGTGGTGGCACTCTAGTGGTTTGCTGTGCGCCTGGAACTAACAAGGAAATAATGGTTGTTATAAATCATATATATTTATTATATTGACTTTATTCAAGTCCAGGCCTATGTTGTGTGTGTGTAACGGTGTCTACCGTTTTTTGAACCATAGTGAGGCGGAAAGACAAGAAAATTGGGATGGATGCCTAAATTCAACAGAGGTATAGTTCTCTTAGGTGGATGATTTCTTTATTTGCCTCAGTCCTTGGCTCATTAAACACATAATTACAGTGACCTATTAGATATAGCATCATATTAGATACAAGTGCGACTCTTGAGTACCCCTCTTGAATACCTAGGGGAACGCATATAATATTATACCCTTGCATCAGGCCTATGGAGTCAGCACAAAACATACATATATATATTATCTATCATAAGAGGTTTTATAGTGGCAGTTGTAGCCAAGTTGTCCATGATGAAGTTATTTATTTATTTGATATAAGTATATATAGTATATTTGATTTGTACAAGGCTGGCTGTCATCTCTATCAAAAGATATTTACATCTGGTATAATTGGGGATACTGTATATCTATGAAGTATACAAGTAGATATTACAATATCATTGTGTCTGAACATAAACAGTAAAATCCAAGATATCCGAACACATGGCAATGGTGCCATCATGGGATCATACTGCCTGTGACAGATGTAAGAGCGTATGACTTGCTCTAGCAGTGGTTGCAATGACGACGCAAGAAAATAGTGAGTGCAGGGGCCATGGACTTGTGAAAACGGGAACCTCCCCAGTGCAGCTAGCTACTCAGGGCAGACATTTTTACGTAGAGAACAGCAGGTTGGGAATGTCTTAGCCTATCGCAAATAGTGTTGTGTAGCTTTTGGTAGGCCTAGTTGTAAGATAGAATGATGATATCGATATCATTCTAAACCCTTAGAGTTTCCAAAGCACAGGTCAATTTAAGTGTTAATGGATTGATAAACAGTATTTTAGAATCATAATATGATCCTAAAAGGATAATCATAAAATAATAAAATTTCGTATACAAAACTACAGACAGAATTAACAATTGCTGTCACCATTTGGTTGGGTGACACAAAAACGTGTTTGGTACAAGGTCGAAATGGCAGATTTTACCAAAGTATGTTGTCAGCTTCATAATTAAGAAATAAATCAAGATGAACATATATTTCTCAATTCATTCGAGAGTATTTGCCTATCTAGACACCTATTTCATCGTAATCAACATTTTCTTGCACTACCTCCAGTACGGTTATACATCCCCAACTATATGGCAAAGATCTAACATAAACATGACCAAAAGGCTTTGCCAGACAAAGGGGGAGGAATGTAATGTGGAGGAAGGCAACAGGGAAGATTGTTAGATTGTATTAAGGGGCCTTCCATAAAGTAACTTTATGGGGGGTGGGGGGAGTGAATTTCTGGAGAATAATTACTTTATGGAAGACCCCTTAAGGAGAGGAAGGCAATGATGAGGCTGACAATGGTAGAGGGATGCAATTGGGGGAGGCGATGTGGAAGGAAGGCAATGAAGGAGGGAGGCAATGGGAAAGGAGACAATGGAGGAGGGAGGCAATGGCAGGGGGAGGCAATGGTAGAAGGAGGCAATGGAGGAGGGAGGCAATGGGGGAGGGAGGCAATGGGGGAGCGAGGCAATGGGGGAGGGAGGCAATGGAGAAGGGAGGCAATGGGGGAGGGAGGCAATGGGGGGCGAGGCAATGTGGGAGGGAGGCAATGGAGGAGAGAGGCAATGGAGAAGGGGGTGGGGGAAGGTGATGGTAGAGTAATTGGAGGGGAGATAATGAACACTGAAGATATTGTGTAAAGGCTGACAAAACTATGTCATGGCTTAATCTACATATTCACAGTAACATTGATTTATTCAAACAGCTCACTAAAACTGGTGCATCATACCAACCCTTGGGGATTGGATCGACCTTTTAAGGTCATCATGATGCCTGATTGTAGCACTGGCAAGTTGCTCGTCAGGGTTTGGATTCATGCATCATGACACCATACACTTTACTCACCTAGCCTAGCCTCACAGTCCACCGCCCTTAGATTTATATGAGTGCAGTCCTCCTTAGGTATCTGGTCGTTACATTCAGTCTCTGCTTCATGGTGCCAACAGGTCCCAGCGCTAAAGTCAAAGTCCAGTCCTTTACACGGTTCACTGCAGGTGGCGACACAGGCATCCATGGACGACACATCCGGCCGGTAGGTGCCTCCCGAGACGTGCACACCTGGGGTGACAACTGGTGGGAAGATGTAGAACTAATTATCTATTTTACATATAAATGTAAATTATCCAGCAAGGGGATAGAAGGGATTTGCCATGCACAGCCTTAAAGTGACATTCTCACCAAGCGAATCCCACTTACAATTCTAGTACTGTTCTAGTCTACTATGTGGTTAAGTGCAAGTGGTGAGAATGCCCCTTTAAGTTACTGGCCATTGCTGTATTGATAAATAGAGAAATACTTTGCTAATTGTGTCTATTTCAGGCCACAAAACCTTGCAGATTAGGAGCTTAAAAGAAACTCACATAGTTATCATAATGTCGTTTCTGTCTACTATAACATGGTACATCAAATGAAACAATAACAATGTGTGTTTAAGGCCCCAAGTACCACGTTTAGCTTTCTTCTGCCCCTAATATCATTTATAGAGTTAAAAGGAGTGTATAAATAAAACATACTTGACTTAACGATGATCAGATATTTTCTGTATTTTGGGTTATAGGTTACATTAAAGGGGCCGATCTCTGAGAATGGAGGAGAGTGGATCATGCCCGGGGGATCATGTAGTTCATGTAGTAGTAGTGGTCTGCACGGATCGCTAGCCACCCCTGTTGTTATAATTACCTTGAACCAATTGACCCAGCCTAGTCAGGTGAAATTGGTAGGGGGACCATGAATCAGGCTTGGCTTGGTATGAAACATTCTATAAAACCAGGATAGATATATCATAACCTCCTTAAATTAATCATTGAACTAGGCTTCTAGGGATACACAATGCAGAAAGGAATCCTTGTGTATTTAAGTGTTTATTTCTAACCGAATCCATGGGATGTGGTCTATTCAAGGGGTAGTATACCGTTTTCTGTGGACACACAACTGGTAGTCTAGACAGTCAGTACACTGGTGGGTATGAATAGTTTTGCATACTACCACTGGCACAGTCTAACTGCTGGTCACACCAGTGCAACTTATGTAGAGCAGTGAATTGCTGAAAGGAAACAACCAGCATCCTATTTCTTGGTTGCCTGAGCCATTATTTTAGGGGTAGTTTGCTAGGGAATACGATCCTACAGGGCTAGGGCATGCCTGGATCTCAGGGATTGTGCTTGGGTGATTCTAAATTTAACTGAGGTGTTATATAAACTCAACAAGCCTGCCAGAGGATATTACGATTTGGTTTGAGATGACTTAGCCTTTAAGCCCCCTCCCTGGGGAAAAGTTGGTGTGAGCCCATCTAGTAAGACTTGACCATACTTTTGTATTTATAAGGTTCAGTGTGACTTACTTGCTCCTGGAATGGGCCCGGCAATAGTGACATCAAGTATGAAATAAAAACAAAGAGAATGTGGTAATATTAAACAACTCATCATCGTCTAATGTGTCTAAGCTATGGTTTTTATAACATGTACAAAAAGCAAGATACTTCCGTTCTAGTCGGAAATATTTGAAAAAAAAGATCTGAAAGCCCGACAATGAACAGTAAACACTGCAGTCATTTGACCAAGATCCATTTTAGGTGCAGATTGCCACTGTCCGCCATGTTTTGGCAAATAATGGCATTGGTGCAGCGTTACATATTAGAAGGGTGGTCAGAGGCGAGAACTGATTTGAACCAAACAGAGAGGCATTCTGATATCTTCATCTGTTGCAGAATGGAGAGTTCAGTGCAAGGGTACCAGCATAGTCTGGGTTCTGAGGTGCCCTCTACATGTGGTGGAAGGAACTGCAATGATACAGTTTCGTCCCCCTATCGAGGGACCTGTGAACTAGCGTTATATATTTACAAAACAGGCTGGCACTGAAGGCAAGGTGACTTTGTGCTGGTCAATATTCAGGTTTTGAGAATTCGGTAAAATTGTTTTGAAAAATAAGGATGCTCGCCAAACCTTACAAAATTGAATGATGATACTTAAATTGATTGTAATGAATATTTCTGCACCAGAGAGATGATTAAGAAAAGGTGCAGGGACAGATAGTTGGTTTTTATAATCTGATATATGTATCTTAAAAGTTGTATCCTTTCTTTAAAAACTCTGGAACTTGGACTAATTTTGCAATATTGCATAAATAGCATACCGCAGGGTGTGAGTCGGTAGTGGAAGACGCCTTCAGCAGGGAGGAGCGGGGTACACTCTGTGTCCCGGTCATGGATCCAGCAGGCACGGGCGGTCACGTTCCAGTCAAAACCTGAGAGAGAAAGAATTATTTTTACACATCAAACACCTAATGATCTAACTTATCTTAATCTGCTTCTCAAGTTGTAATGATAAATTTGCAAATCTTTGGTAGATATTTGAAAAAACTTATTGATTCACTTAACATTGATGGAGAGTTTTTCAATGATAGTGAGTAATTTACCACGCTGTATGCATGTCTGCATTTAAGTAAATTAAAAATGCTTAAGGCTTTCATGTTCAGCATTATGATTCGAGTGAATGCCACCTAGGTAAAGCCATTTAGATGCCGTTTAGATGACCTCTCTGTGACATTTACATGGCATTACCAAACTTAAAGTCATTTAAAATGTTCTTTTGCTAATGCTGCATTTCTGCATTATGCCAAACCTTTGGAAATGTATCAATCCCATGTAATTGCCCTAATGCATGAATGCATCACTGCTGAATTACATGACAACAACAAATGCTGCCTCTAAAACATTCAGTAAGATGTTGATGATGGGAACTGACCGTAACAAGTGTCTCGTTGAGTTGAGCATGCGCCGTAGCAGTCCGCTATAGACGTGATGGCTGGGTCCACACGTGCACCACGTCCATGCATCCCTGCGAAGGTGGTCAATATGGCTGCAAGTGGAATAGCAGACTCTTTCGTAAAACTGGAAATTCTTCTCACCAAATTGGATATTTCTGACCCTTTTGTGCAATTTGAACTCTCTTTTTTTGGAAATCGGACCCTCTTGTGAAATTAGAAATGTTTTCCTCGTCACTTGCTTTATCTGGCTTATGAACCATAAGCAGTGCTAAAAGATGCCGTACTTGCTGTTTTGGTTTTTCATGTTTGATTTCCACTTTTTCCCGACAGGCTTTTCACATTTTGACTTCCCCGATATTATGAGTTTTCACGTTTTGATTTTCACTTTTCATGTTTTGATTTCTACTTTTCACGTTTTGAGCATGACTTTTCACATTTTGAATTGCTTTCCATTTGGCTCCTCTGGGTCACTTTAGCAGAGAGTGTATTGTTATATATATAGACCAATGGTAATGTTGTATCAACATTGGACATACTCCCAGGAATCTCCCAACGTTGATACAACGTCAGTCACCATGTGATACCAATGTTGGCGAATCAATGTTGGACCAACTTTGACAATACTCCTGGGAACGAGAAGAAAAAATGCTTTGGTCTGATTATTATTTTTCACAATAATGATGCACTTATAGGAGCTCCCTGTTTTGTAGAATATGCTTACGTAAGAGGTATTCCATTCATTAACTATAGAATACCTAAGTACCAAATTTCTTCCTGAAATAATAGACTCTTGGCAATAATTATTTCAATCAGGACACCTTTTCATAGGTAATGACAACAAGATAAAGTTTAAAGGATAAGATACATTTCCATATTACTGCTCGGCCCTTAAAACTTATGTTAAGGTGTAATACAAAATTAAGAGAAAAATATACGTGTTTCTTAAATCATGATTCTTGACAGCCAATTTAAAAAGGAAGACAAGTCTACTTTCCCCCAATTTTTCCAACTAACACATTGATTGGATAATTGGAATAGAATCACAAAAAGGTGTCAGATTTTGACCATAAACTTGCTGGATAGACGTTGGCCCAATGTCAACATCTGAAGTTAGGCCATCGTTGAGCCAATGGCGATGTTGGGGAAACATATGAATGAACAGCCAAAAATCTTTTTTGCCAAGTGCCAACGTTGGCACAGCTTGGCACAATGTATCCTTGCTATCTGGCAAAAGTTAAAGAGGAAATGAGCAACTGTTAACATAACTTACGTATAACTGGTTTGCAGCTCGTTGGATCTAATGCTGGTGTTGTCCTCGGGCCCAGTGTCGTAAGTATCACACGACGGCTATCACCTGAACCAAAGTTAGTGTTACCGTTTGGCTGGAAGGGTCCAGGCTGCGCGGGATCCACTGAGGTCATAGGCCCCTCTGTAGTAGGTTCATCGGCAGTAGTGGTTATTTCCTCAGTGGTGGTTGGGGTGGGAGGGTAGGTGTGAGGGTGGGTTACAGGATAGTGTGGGTGGTGTGGGTGGTGCGGGTACTTCTTATGCTTTGGGTGGTATGTCTGCTTTGGGCGGTGCTTTGGGTCGACCGGTGAATACACCGGGTGGTGATGTGGATACACCGGTGTATGCTTTGGATACACTGCCGCATTTCCATTTTGTTTCTCTGTAAATAAACGAATATTTGTAAGGAATTGTGTTTAAACCCCCAGCTCTCATATAAATAGCATTCACATTGGGTATATGCAAATGACCTGTCAGACCATGGTTTGTCAGAAAGAGATGACATATCTGTATATTGACTAGAATATAGCTACTTATCACCTCTATATTTTGTCATGGTAGCTTACACTGTACAACAAATTTTCAAAAATAGAAAAAAAAACGGAACAAGACTCAATTATTCTTATGTATTTTGACCAGGGGAATTCAAAAATAGCACTGAAAATTGTGTGGTAAGTCTCAGTTTTCAGATTTTCACATGGTCTTATTTGTATACCCAGTTAGAGCTTATATAAATACACTATTTCTTCTTTTCATGTAAAACTCATTTTTAACTAGTTACATTATCACAATATTACTGATCTGTTATAGATATAAATATTCTTTGTGAATAAATGGGTCCAAAATAACACTTTGAAACATATAACTAGTGCTTAAAAAGGTCGCTTTGTCTTCTTTTTGTATTCCCCATAAGGACCACCTCTGACCATATTCCGGCAATGTACCTGGCTAATGTGTCATGTAAAATTAGGTTTTATGGTAAAATATCCTCATACAAGGATACCCTTTAGTAGAAAATTCTGAAAGGAATTTGCAAAGCCTGTTTTGAGGTTTGCGATATTGATGACATTTCCAATATTCTAGAGCCAATTTCCAATATTTTGACAGTAAACAAAAACTGGCCTTTGTACCATTTTTGTCTAAAAAAACATTATAGATATAGAATTTTAATCCTAAAGATGTAACACCAATGATCTATCATTGTATTCTGCATAAAGGGTTATCCGAGCAATTTTCTGTCTATTTATTACTCTTCTTGGGATTCTGGCACTGGTGGGGGCTAAAAACAGTAATAATAGATTCCCTGAAGGTACCCCTTGTCAGAACAGGTCACAACCCTGATCTTAGTAGCTTAAAAAAAATGTATATTGCTTTAAGATGTATCTATATTATATAGTATTTTTTCAATTAATATCGGTAAAATATCACTAATTTAGCTTCATATCAGTGTAGAATCCAGTTTTTTATGGTATGTTACCACTAAATGTGCTTCAGAGTCATGTTATCTCTGCCAGGCAATGAAAATTGACATTTTTTTATGAATGCTGTCCCTGCTGTATATTGGTCGGACCATATATTCAGTAGTAGACCGACAAATAATCATGGTTGGAATATCTTGAAACTGAGACTTATGAGGCTTTTTTTACCATCATTTTAGGATTCAGTTACCTCAAATTCGTCTAGTCGGGTATGTCTGCCCCTGTTTTTTTTTCATCGTTGCACAGTGTTATGAATGTTTGCCAGACCAAGCTATACCAAAATAATTGTACATATGACACTTGAATCAGTAGAATAATGGGATACAATTCCAAGTGTAGGTGCTGAGTGGGTGGTTGGGCCTGTGTGATAGACAGGTGCCCTGTGTTGTTTGTGTATGCCTGGGGCACAGAGACCATGGGACTGAGGTCTAAGTACACCTCACAGGCAAGGACCCACACCAGGACAGGTCTTATGGCCTGTAGGCTACTGATATGGTCACTGTACAGGTCTGCCCTCTGTGGAGAAAATTATGGCACTAAAGACCTGTAGGCCTGACCTCCCCTCCTACTGCCCCACTGTGGCTAGTTACACACAGTACCTGTCCGTCATGTAACTAGCCACTCCCCCAGACCTCGGTCTAGGGGTACCGAGACCTTCGGGTTTAAGATGAATCATTCTTTGTGTGTTCTTTACACTTTATGGTGAAAACAGAAGCCCCATTGATTTGACCTAGGAAAGCTGTCCTACAAAGCCCCCCTACAAAGCCGATAACTTGCCATAGTTACCAACAATCAAAAATGTCTGCTATTTCCCTTTCTATCTTTATTTTCTCATAATGCTGTTCAAGGGACAAGGAAGCTAAAAGAAATAGGAATATCATATCATTCCATTCACATTCAACAGCTACTAGTATCAAAATCTCATAAATATATTTAATTTGAAAGAGGCTTTATAATTATGTGGTCCAGTTATAATGTATAATAAAGTGAACATGTTTTATTTTGCGCTGTACGTAATTTCGCGGATTTCGCAGATTTCACAGATTTAAAAAACAGCAAAAATATTTCTTCATTAATTTACACCAGCGAAAATATCTTTAACGTGTGTTCATCTGAACTTCCCTGGGCCTTTTAAAAGCAATAATATTTTCTCACATTGAAAAAAACAGTCTATGCTTTCAAATCGATGTAAGCTCTTGCATGTTTAATGATATTGATTTGATTCATTGACCTCAAAAATAGTCCACAAATGTCACCTTTAACCAAAAAAGAAAAAGGTCGTTCTGACCAAAACCATATACATGAACCTTCTGTCATATTTACTTTTTGTTGACCAAAAGCTTATACATTCAGTGAATATGTGCTCTCAGAAACCATTATGGGAAACTCTCATTTCCAACATGGAATAGCAATATACACAAAACAAAACTGTATATTAATGTACTTACTATAGCAGCTGGTGACCCGTTCAGTGCAGGGATTGTCGGTCCCTATGATGTAGTCGTGTGGCACCCCGGTGCCCGGAGCACAGTTCATGCGGACCCCCCCGGCCGCACACTGGTAGAACACACACCGGTTCCAGTCATCTGCCACGTAGTACTGCGGCCACCCCGGGTAGTTCCTGCAACCTGAAATGGGGAAGGCCAAGATATCGCAAGATGAAATAAGTTATACATAATGATTTTACTTTATACCTTTCCACATTGAGGAATGAAGAGTAAAATTAAACTTTGGGTTAATAAGAAGCACCTTGGATTTTTTCTAAACAATAATTATCATCAAAAAAATCTAGAAGAATAACTGAATCCATTCTAAAACCCATAATTATCATATATGTGCCATGTGAGAATAGTTGGCAACCAAATCCAAACCCACATCATGTAGTCCTTTTTGAAACCAATATTTGCCTACTGGGCAGTCCGCATTGGAACTACATGATCAAACTAGTTAGCCACATTGGTCACATTGGTAAACAGGGAGCGCGACTATAGATGAACCAGGGGGCAGTCTACAGAGGGTATATTTTGTGTGTGGCTGTTCACAGTTTTTTGAAACTCAAAACAAATACATTAACAAACGATACATCGATTTCATACTTTGCTGATACGACCCTTGTGTATGGATGTTCACCTGACACCTATGTATAACACCAACACTATATCTATCTATCTATCTATCTATCTATCTATCTATCTATCTATTGTATATCTATATTTATTCATCTATATCTATATATCTATATCTATATATCTATATATCTATGTCTATATATCTATAGCTATATCTCTATCTCTATATCTATCTCTATCTCTATCTCTATATCTATAGATATAGATATATTTATTATACATAGCTATATAAGGCCTCCATGTAGGACTTATATCAGGTATACAGACTGCACACTGAGACATGGGTCCCTGGCCGCCTCCCAGGTCACCTCTGTTCTTGTAATACATTCTAACCCTTTAATGCCCTAAGGGTCACGTCCAGATGTCATCATGATTGTACACCGATGCAGTTCCAGTGAGTACCTCGCTGCTAGCACTGCATTGGTGTGTACCGATAGCTAGGAAGTGTTTGAATTAATCCCATATATGCACACAGAATAGTAAAGGAGTCAATTGTGTCTCCCACGTGACTCTGGTGAAATGGTATTGACTCTGCTTATATGAAGGGTCAACTTCGGTTGACACTGATAGTAGAGAGTCAGCTCTAGTTGACACTGATAGCAGAGAGTCAGCTCTAGTTGACACTGATAGCAGAGAGTCAGCTCTAGTTGACCCTTGATATAAGCAGAGTCATTTTACCAGAGCCATGTAGGAGACACAGTTGAATCCTTTACTTCTCTCTGTGTGTTCGTGATACATGAAGCAGCGGTTTCGATCCACACGCCAGGTATGCTTTCATGTATAGTGCCAAAGAAGGAGCTTAGTGCACTAAAGTCGTAGGCTGCCCTTAAATGGTTAGTACTGCACTGGGAATCTTCAATAAATGGTTCTGGTAAGCATTAGTCCACTGACTATTAGTTTGGTAATGAGGTTTATCCAATTTCCGAAATTTCACTCTCCTATCTCTTTCAGATCTAACAATCGTTATTTTATTTTATATTTGCCAGCCTTTCTCAAACTTGCCCTTCCTGTGCTTCACTAGTTACCCCCCCCCCCCCCGACCCGCTGCATCCCCCCCCCCCTCACCCTCCTTTCCCACGCTCTACCCTCCCACCTGCATGCCTGCCATTCTGAATGACTGCCTATACCTGCGCCCTCCCCCTTCCCTTCCACTCCCCTCCAACCCTCCCTCCTTCCCTCCCTCCCGCCCCTCACTTTCTCCCTGTCTCTACCCTGCATTATTTCATCGATCTCTCCCCTCCCCCATTCCCTGGTTTCCCATGCTATACTCCCTGTCTTGTGGTTGGTTCCACTTAGCATGCTAACTTAACGACTTCCTGTACCTCACACATACATGGTGTACCTCAGCACCAGTAAGCTGCCCTGGGGGATACCTCCTCTCACAGGGCAGGTTGGGAGTCACAATTATCAAGGCATTGCTCCACAAACTGGTGAGGCTGGGATACGTTTACAAAGTGACTGCCCTGGGCTTAGTTCATTTGGAATCGACTTAACTTGGAGAATCCTAGATTTTCCCTCTTTCTAGTCTGAAAGTTATTATAGAATTTCATACTATCCATGCAGGGACACATCGGTTACCAGAAATGGCGTCCACGTAATCCCTTTTTCCTTTAGCCCAGATTGTGACCTAAACGCACATTTTCTATTTTTAGTCAATCCACATAAAATCTACAATTCACCACCCCCATGTACCTATGTAAAGGTAGCTCAAAGAGAAAAAACGTGTTTTGGGGTGTTAGGATTTCTTTAGATGTTGCTAATATTTTAAAAAGCAATATGGACATGGCTGGACCAATATCTATCTAAATCATACAATCTCAGTATTGACGTTAACTATAAATATTAAAGCGATGATTATTGTCACAATTTTTACTTGTGATTAAAATTTTGGTATTATTTTACACACTATTAGTCTAGTTCCAGCCTACCCAGATCTCTCGAACCTTAGTAATAGCTTACGTTTTTATTACAGCACCTCATCACATTTGTGACCCGTTTTAACAATAATGGGAGGTAAAATCTGGTATGTAGCTTAATATTTCAGAAGATGACTATTCATATTTTAGAAAAATGTCAAAAACTCATCTTTTAAAACTACTTAAAGAGCCCATACCTAGACTCTTTAAAGTGCATTTCGTTAAAACGGGTCACATTTCTCTTTTAGGAAAAAATTGAGGGAATGTAGAGCCTTCTTAATTAAAGGGAAATAATGCGCCTATTAAAGGTCTCTTTTGTATTCCACTTCGACACTGCCAAAATGAAAGTATTAAAAAGGGCTTAAACGGTTTTAAAGGTTTGTCTTGTTTAGTGTTAAGTAAACTGACAATAGTTTTAGATCTAAGTGATGCAGTCTTTAGGATGTGTGTAACATATTGTTGAGATGCCCTGTCTCCTATTGTTCCATATTGTAGCACGGTGGATATCCAGACCACGTGGCAATAAGGGTCACATGTTACCAAAATCACACCTTTTCTAAACATGTTTTACTTGCAATTTATAAGTATGGAAAGGAACATAAAATGTGATATACTAAGCCTTTGTTAATCCACGATGACATATTGTATCTGCAATATGGTGATAAGGGACTCAGACATAACTTATAGCCAGAGGCATCCTACGCACATTGGTTTATACCTTATTTGGGGAAAAAGCATATAAATAAAAGTGCACTTACTTGTTACCTTGGCTGCATCACTCTCCTTCACCACTCCAGTTATCAGGAAAACTCCAAGCAGAGCCGTCAATAAGCACACTCCTGCCATCTTGGCTACCCGGAGGAACCCTAACCCTATATGAGGTCCTTAACCCTAAGTTCCTTACACGCTTCCTCCAGCACCTTACTGGCCTGACTGTCTGGAGGATCCCACACCTGGGGATCTCCAGGTGAGGTAAGGTGGCCGAGGAATGGCCGCTCCCGCATGTCATTATTGTAGACAAGATGTTATGGAAATAGGTGCCATGTCTGCCTCCTTTTGTGTTTCCTGCATGACAGCCACATGAGGGGAATACCACAGACAAAGACGCTTACTTGTGTAGGCTTCACATCTACAAGATTACACACATAAAGTAAGGGCCAGCCCAAGGGCACTCGTAACTGTGGTTACTATGAATATCCAGACATGTAATCCTAACGCTTTAATCATATCTAGAGATGCCCATGGTAACTACATCGAAAGGTGTCCAGGATAACTACATCCCAGACAGCATTGGTCCCTGGGGCCCACATGTGTTTGAGCTAGGGGGGCTGGTCTTTCCCATATCTGGGATATGGTCCTTTTCCGGGGGGGGGGCACTTAGTAATTTGTATACACAGGTGTGCGGCTGGCAAGGGTAGTTTTTCGACAAAATCTCCCTAGCAAGGGTCCTGTTTCAGAGAGAAATGTCCCTAGCAAGGGTCTACTTTTGACAAAATCGCCCTAGCAAGGGTCACCTTTTCACCGAAATGACCCGTTTTTCACCAAAATGACCCATTTTGCGCTAAAATTCTGCGGACACAGGTATAATTTTTCGGTGAAATTACTCATTTTGCGTTTTTCCTCTTCAAATCTAGGACTTTTCAGCCCAAAGTGCCCTAGCAAGGGTAGGTTTTGAAAGCAAAACCTCCCTAGCAAGGGTAAAGGTAGTTATTGGTCCAGCCGCACACCCATATCAGAAGAAATTCAAGTAACCCCCTGGGGGGTCCTTTTTGTGTGTGGCTATAAGTGGGAGCCCAGCTTGGCCAGCCCAGGAAAACCTTTTTTGATAAAATCATTGTAAATAAAATGTAACCATTAATTATTGTATATTTTCATACTTTGTGGTAATGTGAAATAAATCTGGGCTCGAGCTGGGCACTTTGAGTTTGAATCTGGGCTGACCAACCTGGGCTCCCACTTATAGCCCTGGACAAAAGGGAACATAACCCAGATATGGGCTAATCAGCTTGTCCAAGTAAAAACGCTTATGGGAGGAACTAAGCAATTTTGGCTTGGATGTGTAACTCCAGTTATCTATGGTAACTGTATGTATCCATGGTAAATCCAAGACTGTCGTCTATGGTAACTAAGGGTGTCTATGGTAACCCCAAAACTGTTTTTCATGGCAACTAATGGTGTCCATGGTAACTACAGGTGCCAATCATGGTAACTAAAGGTATCCATGGTAACTGAAGGTATTCATGTTATTTTTAGGTGTCTATGATGGCCACAGGAGTCTATGGTAACTATGATAGCTTAAATAGCCTATGATTACTTCAGCAGGTGTCCTTGGTAACTACAAGTGGCCATGGTAACTAGAGGTGTTCACGGTAACTATGGTAACTTGAGTAGCCCATGGCAACTAAAGGTGTCCGTGCTAACGAAAGGTGTCCATGGTAACTAGAGGTGGCCGTGGTAACAATGGTAACTTGATTGGCCCTTGGTAATTAAAGGTGTCCTTTGTAGCTTGAGTAATCCACGGTAACTATATGATTCCATGGTAACCTGAGTTGTCAATGGTAACTTCAGGTGTCCTTGGTTACTTCAGGTGTCCATGGTAATTAAAGGTCCCCATGGAAATATTAAGTCCATGGTAGCTAGTTACGATAGCTAACGGTAACTTCTATAACTAGATGTAGCCAAACAATTCTCATGCATTGCCATTCCTAATGAGAGATCATCTGGGTAAGGTCATAAAAGGTATTGTGAATGTGAGAATCTCTGCAGTAAGAAAGCCTATGGATATAGCAGACACATGAGGTGGTGGAGCACTGAGCATGTCTGTAGAGTTCTAGTGTGGGGACATACCACTAGGTGGCACACAGGGGCATCCAGTGGCATGACATGATACAGGACTGAGTATACAATTCAGGTACAACTAGCTTCAGCCGCCAGGAGATACATAGACAAATGCCAATGCTACTGCAGCTGAGTGGGATATGCCCACACCCCACGAGTGAAATATGTCAGAAACGCTGTCAATGTAGTTGGCATTTGTGGTTTTATTTTTCATTTAACGCCATTCAATGAAGGAAAGACAACTTTTTCTTAGCCCATTCAATATGGCCACATTGTATTAAATGGATGGGGCAGAGAGTGAGAGAGAACAAGAGAGGACATTTGGACGAGAGTCTATAGATTTGCATATAGAACCTCGGTGTAACAATTGACGATAAGTTTACATTTAAAAAACATATGAGTGGATTACATAAAACCACAAGCCATAAAGTCAATACTTTGGGGCATATCAAGAAATATCTGTCTGAAGACCAATCTATCTTGTTGTATAAACAAATGATATTCCCATATAATGACTATGCCAGTTTTGTGTTGGATAGTACAACACAGGACCTTGTATTAAAGTTACAGCGCATCCAGAATAGAGCACTCAGGGTATGCCATTATAGTTACATGTATGAACGATCATCCGCCACAGACTTACATGACCACTTCAATGTTAAATTTCTAGACCAGAGCCGGTATACACAATTACTAATGGTTATGTATAAGCAATCAAATCTAATTGGCACTTCTATACCGGTAGAGGCTAGAAGAACGAGAGCAGACCACAAAATTAAGTTTGAATGTCCCAGAACAACCTACACCAGTACCGATAAGGGTGCATGGTGGAGGGGAGTTAGTGCTTGGAATGCCTTGGGTGTGGAAACACGGAGAGTTGATCAAATTAGTGCTTTTAAAAGATTGGTTACCAACATCAAACCACCTAAAACCTAATTAGAATACAACCCATCATCAATTTGACTGCATGTGCACTGGACAGGTTGGATTCTCCGACTGTTTGATGCACTAAATGTAGCCCTTCCCTGCTGAGTCAAGAGTGCTTTGATTTCAGACGCTCCTGATAATGCATGTAGACTGAAGATCTCAATGTTTTAACAAATGCTGGAATGAGGTTTGATACCAGACTCGTCCAACTAGTCTATGTACATCAGACCATTGACATCGGGGAAGTGGGACTAGTAGAGGTTTGATTTCAGACTCTCACTGGCCCATAAACTCCCTCGGAGTTAATGATATGGTAGATAATATTGGTATAACCATTTGCATAAGCATGTGGGGAGGTCTGATTGCAGACTCTTTCAATATTCAGCTCAGTGCATTTATTTTATGAGCTTTTCCGCTGCTACATGGATGTATTAATAGCAGTAACAACAATCTATCTACACTACAGTATTTTGTCTTATTTGGGTTGTACGCTATCATCGCTGCTGTCTAGGTCATTGACAATGATGTCTGTATGAACTATAGGGGTAGTGGGCTATGTCATGTGCCGACTATAGAATGAGAAATCCACCAAAATGAATCATCATTTCCACTTTGTGTAAAGGTAACCTCGAGCAACGCGAAGCCAAGCATCATTTAGACAGATACGAAGTCATAGAAAAAAAAAATCACTTATGCACTGTACGTACATTTATAGTCATATAGGCTTAGGAGGATTGTAAGGGAATCATTGATTATGTTGTATTGTTTAAATACCATGTTCATGTTAAAGGGCTAAAGGTTGTCCTCATACAGTAAAATTGATACTCGATATGCGTTTTGAAGCATGCAATTGCTACCTTTCTGAAAAGCAATTTCTTTTCTTTTGAATATATAAACTCAACAATGTGTTCATAGAAGTAGTAGTTTATTGGAGTATAAACTCAGTAAACACTATAGGTAAAGCATACCGCTCTGGTATACAGTAAAATATTGTATTGACTTTAGAACCGCCTCTTGTAAAACATACTGAACTGTACTGAAACGAATGAGTATCCATTATTGTCATTTAGTATATTGATTATTAAATCGTTGAATGTTATTAGCGGATCATGTTATAACGCTGATGATTGATAAAAATTACTCCTACAGTTCCAACATGATATATCATTTCACATACTATTTTTGTACGGGTTGGTCAGCCCAAATTTGCGAGTAGGTAGACCGTGAAAATGAAAAAGCAAATAAAAACTTCAAAACTCAAAACTCACCCTGGCATTCTTTTCATATTAAACATCGATGCAAGTGACGGCAAGTTACCTTCCGGCGCTACATTGATACATACAGAGGCCACACATGCAGAATTAAGGGAGCATGCATGCAGGCTTGGACGTGTATTGCAATAATCATCTTGTCTGTAAGAAAACAAACCTAGAAAACAAATGCATACAGGCATCACTTACGTCCATAATTGCTGGCATATATAGAAAGCTCTATTTCATATAATAATCATATCATACAGTCTACATCTAGCCTGTATTGGTAGATTGAATAAGTTTGTAGGTTGCACAACACTACATGACACTATTGGTCCATACAAATTACCCACCTTAGTGAAACACTTAGCCAGCGTGACTGCTGGTGCATTCATTAGGTGCTAAATTACCCAAGTTAGTAAGCTACTGTAACAGGCAGCGGAAAACGTGACAGCCCCACGGGGAATCAAACCCCGGCCCCTCCGCTCCAGACTTGAAAATGCTACCGCTACACCACAGGGCTAGCTTCTTCTCCACCGCTCTGCTACAGTACTTGAGCTACCACAGGCGGGCAATGCGCTCTCCACGCATGCTCGGCCTGCCCCGAGCGATACCTGCCCGCTACACTACTAATCTTGCGTGACTGTAGCTGCCAGTAGGTCCTGCAAGCAACCAGCTCCAGTTTGCTGAAGCTGGTTACTTGCAAGGCTTTACTGCAAGCTACAGTAACGCTGGATTAATAACTTATTAACTTGGGTAATTTAACGCCTAACGAACTCACCATCTAGCTTCCAGTAAAGTCTTGCAAGTCACCAGATTTAGTTTGTTGAAGCATGTTACTTGCAGGACCCTACCGGAAGCTACAGTCATGCTGGCTCAGTGTCTCACTAAGGTCCGTAATTTATTGTCTAATGAACACACCGACCACGTGTCTGCATGGCGGCCTTTGTAATTCTGACGTGGTGAGTTAGTTAGGCGAAAAATCGGCCCATTTAGTTAGAGCGAGCTGAAGCTGGTTCTTTGCAAGGCTCTTCCGGAAACCGTCACACTGGTTTAGTTAGTTACTAAATAGGCGGATTTTCCCCCTAACGAACTCACCACCAGGCCTGCCTAATAGTGTCGTATTATATACAATGGGCAGCACTGAACGTTTTGGCGAAGTTGCTACAGAGCAACATATCAGCCCAAAATAGACTATTGAACGCGCCTCTGCTAAAAGAGGGGGGGTAGATGGGGGGGTCCCCATGTCGCATGTCGATTTTAAGAAATGGCCATGTCACATGTCACTAAGGAAAAGGCTAGTGTCACTAAAGGGAAGATGTAGGGGCACCGTAATTTATATAATTGGGCTCTTGGGGCCGTAGGCCCCAGGAAATTTTCAAAATTTGACAACCCACAAGGACGGAATTTGAAGAAAGAGTTGGGTAGCATACTTTACACTAAATGAGAATTCTTTTATTCATGTCACTAAGCCTCATGTCACATGTCGATTTTAAGAAATGGCCATGTCACATGTCACTTAAATGGCCATGTCCCATGTCGATTTTACGAAATTGACATGTCGCCATGTCGATTTTAAGAAATAGCCATGTCGCCATGTCGATTTTAGGGGTCGATACCCATAAAAGAGGTCCTGCACCTCGGATGCTGCACCCCCATTTAGAATTGGTATGAATTTGACAGCTAGTGCGCATGTACAAAAGGCATTAAATTGATCATTATTAGAGTGAAAAGTAATTGCTCGGATGATATATCATCCTTCTGAGGCGAAATTAAATTATGGCATTCATGCAAATCATTCACTGCAGAACTCAGGCATGGCCATACAAAAATACTATCTAGGAGTAATACAAGCTGGCCCTGACTCGTCCACTGACGTGTCCGAGCAACATCACTTGTATCTGAGGGACCATAACGGCATCATTTCCCCGTATATTGGGTGGGGTGGGGGGGGGGGGGCGTCCTTCTGCAGTACCCATCCTCATTTTTTATATTACAGCACCAAGTGTACCGGGACTGCTTCCACCAGCAAGCTTTGGAGCCAGCGATGGTGCTCGGGAACAGAGGTCGAGTTGGTGCCAGCTTGGGCATAATATACAAGGGAACACTTGGTGAGTTCGATATGCGCCAAATACCTCAGTTTAGTCTAACACTGAGCCAGCATTCCTGTAGCTTCTGGTAGATTATTTCTAGGAACCAGCTCCAGTAAACCGAGACTTATGCAGCTGGGTACTTGCAAGCCGCTACCAGACGCTACAGTCACGCTGGTTTCATTGTTGGCATTTGACACATACTGAACTCACCAATTTAGTCTAGTGCAGCCTCCCTCATCCAACCGTGTTGATTCTGAACTGGATGTGGGGATGGGTACTACACATATACAGGCAGTACACAGGTGCCACCTGCCGTTAATACCTGACATTCTACACAAGCATCCGTGATCAGAAGGCGTCTCTGCACGGTTCAAATCCTTAGAAGTGGCGTCACCCTCTGAGTAGAATACCAGAATACTGTAGATGCTTGATCCGGACTCAGCCCCAGCATAGAAGACGTTGTAAAGAGAGAAAACTGACCTCCGATTTTAAATGCAAGAAAATAATATGACTTAAGTTGTGAAAGGTCATGGGTTCACCCATACATTCTGGATGTAATGTTGGGGACCTTAATGGGTATGCACAAATTGATCTGGCCGCAGTACTATTCCTGTGTAGGCTATGGCTAGAAGACAATCCTTCAGTTTGCGTGTCCTGTCCACCAGATGGTAGCACCTCTCAAGGGCGGCATAGGTCCAGCTTATTTGAGAACTGAAGGCATACTTGCTCAAGAAATAGGTTTAAATACATCAGACATGTTTTCAATAATGACTGTTTGATTTCTAGTTACATACCTTAGAAAATACTTTTCTCAGATTATGATACATAACTATAGTACATGCACACTGATACAATGAAGCATGATTTATATTATTACGCACAAGTAAAATACCAAAAAATGTTTAAAGAGTGTTTAAATCTTTATTTTTAGATTATAAGTCTATACATTAGAAATCAATGAAAATTGACACAGATAATAACTTCCACCATACATCTTGGTCAATGTTTTCTAAGAGGTACAAAAATATCAAAACAAGATATAGCAAAAATATATCACACCAATCAGTCAGGGTTGGTACAATCACTGTACCAGACTCACTGGGCTCCCACTACCCGTAACAAGACCAACTCCAACCTCCACCCTGCTGGCACAACATTCTACTACGACTGACATCATTAGATTGATAGGAGAAGGCACATTAAACTACAATATCAAACGTATATCTATATCAAAAATCAAAATAAACTCAAAAAGTTTTCTGACATACTGAATTGAAATTAATTGAGTTTAAAAAAAGATATACTGTATAAAGTAGGCCCAGGGCAATACTGATTGCTCGGATTTCCCCTCAACCCCCCCCCCCCAGGACATCTATCTGGCCATCTTTATATTCTGTCAGTTTATTTACTACAACCTTTTACCAATAATCCCAGCTCTGACAACACGAGGTGCAAGAGTTGGCTTTGTTCTTCTCCTAAACCTCTCCAAATTCCCTGGTGTCACCTTGAACACTCGCTGGTCCCTCCCCCTCAAAAAGGGATTTTTTGTGCTCCGGCGCTCCCTAGTCAAATTTTGACCCTGGTTCTGGTTTCTCCCACTACGTGGTGCCCTAGAGGTGGTCGCATGACTATTGGAGATGCTGGGTATGTTAAGGACAGTTTTTGGTGTGCTGGGGGCTATGTTAAAGTCAGACAGAGACTCAAACAGCTGAGCGGCCAGTAGTGGGACAGCAAACTGATGGTTCTGCAGCTGAAAGGGTTCCTCTGGTATCATGGTTGTTGTAGTGGATGTTGTGGTGGTGTTGGCTGCTGCATCCCTCAGTGCCTGGGCCGCGGCTTCAGCCTCGGCTTTCAGCTTAGCTGCATGCAGTGCCCTCGCTCTCGCAATCCCTGATGAATTAAAAAAATTAAAAAACAAAAATAGTGATAGGCTACCACCCAAAAATCATCCACCCCACCCATGTTGTTGAATAATAGCTGCACCCTTATCAGTTGTAGAATTTGACCATGCAAGTTTAAAATTGGTATCCCAATTGGTAAGCCGAGAAATTTCTGTTTTAGCCACTGAGTTAGTCCATCCATATTCGACCAAAAATGGGAAATCCTCCCGGGTGACCATCTCAGATTTCATCCAGAGTCAGTAGTGCAATAGACCAATGTATCTTAAATCAGTGATGCCACCTGGTGGTTGTGGTAGGAACTAGCTCTCACTAATACTGCTGCAAATCTGCCTATTGTCTTTCTTTTGAAGAATGTATAGAAGTGAATGATGGAAACTATATACCCAGGGTCCTAGACAATCATATGCAGAGTCAGTTTAGCTGTATTTTGGTAAGTGTACAGATTAGCCCGATTAGTTGGGATATCAATGTGAATGAAATACAAGGAGAGTAATTCAGCAGCACAAGTTATATATTGTGATTATACTGATGATACATTCAGAAAACATACAAGAAGCCATTGCAAAAGTAAAATGTGACATACTTCTCCGTTGTGCTAACAGTGCTTCAGTGTCACACAAGTAGGTGAGGCAGACCATGGCCAGTAATATATGTGTGGCACTAAACATTGTCCTTAGATGAATCCTCCAGTAGGTGCTCCTTATATAGTTCAGTATTATAAACACATACCACATATGTATCTAATAGGGAGCTTTCCTCCAGTAAATTGTCCTTTTATAACCTAGGATATAAACACCACACACAGATTTCTCCTCCAGTAGGATGTCCTTGTGTTACATTCAGTGTATACATATATATATATATATATGTGCACCATGGAGAGATTATTTCTCCAGTAGGTGCATACACCATGGATGTCACACACCTGCTGAGGTACAACTGGGAGTGGTGTGTGTGCGTGGTGTACTGAATACTTAATCTTCATAAAAGCAACATGAGTAGGATACTTAATTAAGTCTCTGACCTGTAAAGTGCTTGAATGCTAAATAAACATATTGCCGTCATCGTGCATGGAAGTAACTAGGAAGGTACTCAGCATGGCTGCCTACCCCACAGGGTGTGGTAAACTCCGATATGATCAGTGTGATGCACTAATGGATTGCTGATTAGTTACACTGTAAAAAAAATTCCGTTAAAATAACGGAGATTCACTGGCACCACTGGGTGCCGGACTTTCACCGTTATTTTTACGGTCACTGTTTTTTCCTAAGTCACCGTTGTTTTTACGGAACTGTCACCGCTATTTTTAAACCAGAAATCTCCGTTATAGATTTTTTAAACAGTGATACTCAGTACCGTTAAAAAAACGGTGATTCACTGGCACCACTGGGTGCCGGATTTTCACCGTTATTTTCACGGTCACCGTTTTTCCCAAAGTCACCGTCATTTCTACGGAACTGTGCATCACCGTTATTTTAACAGAATACAAAACATCACTGTATTCTGATTCAGTGCCTAAGAAATAATTGTAATGGTATTTTGTGTAATTTAACTGATATGTCCCAGTGTTATTCAGTTCATTTATCCCCCTTTACCTAACTCCATGCTCAATATGGTTCCGAACCCAATTTGGTACCAATCAGCAATATCATCTTAGTGTCAAGACTTCAGACCTAATCATTAGGAATTAGTTTATGAAAGCCTTATAGAATGCTTCATGACACTTCGTAATACCAGTCCATGAGCAGAAGTCACTCTAGGATGGCTACAGAGCAAACCTTACAGCTGTATCTGTATATATTTTTCTTATCACCACAAAAATGGTGTTCCTAGCATCTAGGAAAATCTCTTCATGAACCAAACTGCCACCTGGTGTGATAAAACTGAAATCAATTAAACGTAGCTTCACCGTAAAATAAACTGTGTTTCACTGTAAAAATAAACGGTATTTCACTGTACTGGATTACGGATATTCCAAGTAAAATTGATTGATTTTACATTGCCTCACCGTAATCATATGTTATGATGAATCACCGTAAAATTTTACACTGATTCTCCGTATATTCAACGGAATATTTTTACAGTGTACTCATCGGCAGTGAGTTAATACTCTGGCAAAATAAGAACACAATGCCTTCAAGCATATTGCAATCCTTAAAGCGTCTAAAACGTGAGATGAGATTTCAAATGAGGGCGTGACTACGTGTTAAGAACATGTGCAGGCCTGGGATGGTGTAAACCCCTACACTATGTAGAGAAAAGTAAAGGTGTCACCATGACTCGGCTACTAGATTCAACCTGGCTGTTTGACCCTTTACTACACACCATACCATTTTGCTTCATAATCATATTGTTCCTCTTTGTCCTTTACAAATGCTATGCAGACTTAACCTATGTAGACGGATAACCCTTTAGAGGCTTCATTTATATTTTCTTGTCACGAGATGACTGCAAGAACTCTTTGTTGATGCATCATGCCGACCCCTAGGAAGTAATCCCATAAAAACACCACTATGGGATGAGCTGAAGACCAGTGCTGCAACCATGCATTATAATACTGCCCAGGTGTGCCCTGAGGTCTGTGTAACTGTGACTGGGCCCCAAGGCTACATTGCTACACACGTCTTGAGGCTGCACGTTCCTACAGCTTGACCTCATATCGACTAGTTAAGTATAGCAGTAAATCATTAACCCTTAGCATACAACACAGTTCTGTGATGTGCTTTAGCCTTTGTGTCTGCCGTCATGATGCATGGGTCTCGTAGATTTAACAGAGCGTCCTGCATCATGCATAACCTTTGAAAGTGTACCAATCACAGAGGCTCGTAATGACGATTAAACACAGTTTTTAGGAGGCATGCTACTATCTTTATCAAATTAGCTATTGTTAAATGGCAATTTTGCTAGAAATTAAACATAAGGTTTAACACATCAAAGAACTACTGGCTATGTCACACTTTACCACCGGGATACCAATTCTTACAACCTCTTTTACTCTTTTACTGTAAAAGTAGAATGTTTACCTTATAAATGGAAGGCCTTATTTCGTTCCATTCCACATTTATTGGATTTATTTTCCACTGAATAAGGGGCATATTCTACTGTTAATAAGTTTATTATGACCCTTATTCAGTGAGAAAAGCCCTGTGGGACTAGATTCTTTTTTCGGCCATTTAAAAGGGCCTCAAGATGACTATTTTATTATGTCAGCCAGGGTCAAAGTACGATGAGATATAAGGGAATGAATGGACATTTATTCAGGAAAAATTAGGATGATTAACCCTTGCGGGGCTAGCTTCTTTCTATAGGAAAAATAGGGCCTCAAAAATGACTATTTTATTTAGTCAGCCGGGGCTAAAGTGCGATGAGATATGAGGGAATGAATGGATATTTCTTCAGGAAAATTTGGATGATTAACCCCTGTGGGGCTAGCTTCTTTCTATAGGAGAAATAGGGCCTCAAAAATGACTATTTTATTTAGTCAGCCGGGGCTCAAGTGCGATGAGATATGAGGGAATGAATGGATATTTCTTCAGGAAAATTTGGATGATTAACCCCTGTGGGGCTAGCTTCTTTCTATAGGAAAAATAGGGCCTCAAAAATGACTATTTTATTTAGTCAGCCGGGGCTCAAGTGCGATGAGATATAAAGGAGGTTTTGGAAAAATTAAGATGATTAACCCCTGCGGGGCTAGCTTCTTTCTATAGGAAAAAAGGGCCTCAACACCGTTCCATTCCTTTGGTTCCGGATCGGTGTTTTTAAGGGGACACAAAAGGGTAGAGAGGTTTAACAGTTGATCATGCATATTTCACTAGAATTCTATCAAAACTAGACATATTATATATAGTTATGACCGTGGAAGATATCTACATAAGATTTCTTCCATTATTTTGCGTTGCTATGGCTGTGGAATAAATTTAGAACAAAAACGTTCTTTTTAGCTTCTTTTCATTAGAATGGCATTATCCGAATGAAAAAGAGTATAATTCTCAGATCTGATAATTTAAATTGATATTTGGTGTCATAATGGAGGGCCGTTTTTCTTCTTTTGAGAATATTTCAACTATTAAGCTCTACTGAGCCTTTCAAAGTGGTATGGCTACCAAAAAAGTGTGATTTTTAAGAGAAAATTGAGAAAATCACCATTTTTTGGTAACCATACAACTTTGAATAGCCCTGTATACCTTAACAATTGAGATATCAACAAAAAAAAAGAAAAACCGCCCTCTGTAACCACAACAAAAACCCATTAGTTTTAAAATTCACAAATTACACCATATTTTTATACAATTATGCATTTCTTATGAAAAGAAGCTAAAAAAGAACATTTTTGTTCCATTTACATTCCACTGCCATAGCAAGCCATATCAGGGAAGAAATTTGGTTTACATATTTTCTATGATCATAACCATATACAACATCCCTATTTTTAAAACATTTCTGCCGAAATATACATGATCAACTGTTCTACAGGATTTACCCTATTATGCCCCCTTAATCCAGGGCTAAAGTGCGATATGGCCGAACTTCTGCGGTCAAAGGCACTACACCTCTCCCTGTTTCTACACAAATATGGATGGGTCTAGGCAAATATCACGCCTCATTATGACTACTGTAGCTTTTTAGTGGATGCCTGCATCGAGGAATATACAAGAAAGTTACAGGTATCACAAAACAGAATGCTTAGGTGTATAAGACGTGTCAGGGTTTGGGAAGAATCGGTAGCAGACCTACACGACTTATGTGAAATCCCACTTTTGGCACAGCGCAGGAAAGAGCTCCTCATGTCTCTGTTCTATACTAGATCTAAGAAATCGCCCCCCCCCAGCCTCACGTAACAGGACTAGAGGTGACAACAAGCTAAACTACCCTGTTCCCTTTCCCCACACGTCAAGGTTTAAAAGATGCCCTCACTACAGAGGAATCAAACTTTGGAATGCACTCCCACATCATATTCAGAATGCAACAACAAAGGCAGCATTCAAAGTCAAAACCAAAAACTGGTATGGTACTAATATGGCAGGCAAAAGGAATACCTTACTAGAACTTAGAAATAGAAGGTGAAGGTAAAGACAACGTTACTCGATTCATGATACTACGGATCCATGTTACTACTCATTCCAGTTACTACTCATTCATGTTACTACTCACCACTCATTCATGTTACTAGGGTTTAAAGACTAAACTGCTTATTGTACAACTCCAATGTTCAAAGAGTGCCAACTGAAAACCACTAATCCTATCTACTCTACTCATCATGTATAAGGGAGGGTATATATTTTGAAATTTCCTCATTTCATCTGTAAAAACCCATTCTGTAGAAAGTATACAAGTTAGCTAACCTTAACAGTCTGTGACAACTCTCACAGCTAAAAGTCGGACTCTATGCATGAACACAACACACTGTACTACACTCAAGTTATATTATGTAAGATTGGTGCAGAACATGGATTGGACACATGTATGGACAAGACAAGAATTTTATTTAAAGAAAAACATCCCCCTAGAAAGGTATGAATTTTAAATAAAAAAAAATAAAAAAAAAATATGTGGGTGTGGTGGTGGTGGGTTGGGAGTGGGGGCTTTGACTCCTTTAGTAACAAAACAGTAAATAGCTGTGTCGTCATGAGCCCTATTTAACATGACAGTCAAGGTGTATGTTACTTGTATAAAGGACAAGCAAAGTCTCACACACCCAGAAACCTACAGAATTCACCATTTAAAGGTAGAAATTTTGAAGTTTTAGAGCAAATTATTGATATTTTCAGAAAGCCATTCCATGCAGAAGTTGGTGCATATACATGGTGCTAGAAAGTTACCACATTGCCCCCAAAAAAGAGACTCGTTTTACCCCTGGCCCATTCCCTAATGGTAGGTCATGATGAAGCAAGTGCTGCCACCTGGCAAGTAGCATGGCATTTATGTCTGTACTAACTGCCTCGTATTTTAAATGCAACAAAAATGGCTCAAAGGGGTAATATCGCCACCCACATTCAACGACATAGTAAACTAAAATAGTACTAGACATGTGAATGGGATGTGCTTGGTGTTTATGCCGCTTTCAGTTGTGAAAGGCCATGTGTTCACTAATACCTTCTGGATGTGATGTTGTCGTGTTTGCAATGGGTTGCATATGGGCATACACACAATATTGATCTGGCAGTCCTCCATCGCTATGCCTGTGTAGGCTATGACTAGAAGAGATCCTGCTATCAGTTTGCATGTCCTGTCCACCAGATAGAATGAAGTATGATTTACATTATTATTCACAAGTAAAATGCTAATAAGATACAGTGTATAAATCTTTATTTTAGATAACTATGCACATTGGAAAATGATGAAAATTCACACAGAAGATGATTTCCACCATATATCATGGTCAATGTTTTCTTGGAGCTACAGAAATATCTAAATAAAATACAGCAAGGATATTGTGACCAGGCTAGTGAAAAGGGGTATCTAGGGAAATTTATAACTTAAGTTCATATCAAGATCTTACAAATAAGATATCATATGCTAGGATATCACTTTTTTTTTGCGGGGATCTCAAACATCTCAAAAATTGGGGAACACATCTGTTTTTAGTGTTGAGTAACTGATGTAATTCCAACTCTTTTGTCATTATGATGCCACCTGGTGGCCAAACTCAGAACTAAAAATCCCCCCTGAAGGCTGGTTTTCTGCCGACGGGTCACATATATCCAACTGGCACAATGATACAATGCCCCAATGACACTCATGCACTCATGCTTGGGTGTGCAAAATACCCTAGGTAGCCTGTTCAAGGCCAGATGTGCCATTTCAGCCATGGACTAATCCAGACTGGGTATATGGGTACCCTAAAACCTCACGTATAAGCCACGGACAGTACGCAAGTCAGATCAGGGGTATCTTCTTATCCAACTACAATATATTATAATGGTAGGATTCTGGATACTGCAATAAGGTGTGTCAAAAAATGTCATGAAAGCATATGTGAAAACAATATAGAAGTGTTGTCTTGACTGTGTGACGCAAAATACCATATCTAAATGACTTGAGAGGACACATGTTTACCACTGGTATGATAGCTGTCCTTTTCTCGTCCCAACCAACCCCAGATTTACAACATTTTTAGCTCCTGCATTTAGTTAAAACTCCTATTGACATCTATCCAAATCAGTTCATTTACTTTAACCTTCAACTAATGATCCCATTTCTGACAACATGAGGCGCAGTAGTTGCCTTGCTCTTCTTCGAAACCTCTCCAGACTTCCCAGTTTCAGTCGCTGTTGCTCCTTAGCCACATTTTGATTCCGGTTCTGGTTCTGGTTTCTGCCACCACGTGGTGCCTTGGTGGTGGTTCCATGACTATTGAAGATGCTGGGTATGTTGAGGACAGATCTTGGTGTGTTAGGGGCAGTATTAAGATTAGACAGAGACTCAAACAGAAGGGCAGTCAGGAGTGGGACAGCATACTGGTGGTTCTGCAGCTGGAAGGGTTCCTCTGGTGTGACTGTCGTTGTGGTTGATGTTGTGGTGGTTGCTGCTGCGTCCTTCAGTGCCTGGGCTGCGGCTTCAGCCTCTGCCTTCAGCCGAGCTGCCCGCTGTGCCCTCAGTAACGCAAGCCCTGATGAATCAGAAAATACACAAATAATGATTGGTTGCCAAGTAAAAATCTTCCACCTGAGCACCCCTGTTGTTAAATAATGACCACTTCCTTATCAACAGTAGAAGTTAATACTGCAAGTTTAAAATTAGTATCCCAACAGCTGTTGAATTTGTTTCTACTGTCCATCACATTGTTGTATTATTGTATAGAACAGTTTTTTATGCTGAAGTGGTGGCGTAGCCATCTGGTGGTGCCATCCAGGCACCACCAGGACCAGCTATATGATGTTTACACTTTATCAGAAGTCAGAACGGGCACCGCCATCTTGGATTTACCCTTTAAGGCCGAACATCGACTATAGTCGATGCCATGGGGGGCCGAGCATCGACTATAGTTGATGCCATGGGGGGCTAAGCATCGACTATAGTCATCTTAACTCCATGGGATTCAGCAAAGGCTCGGCCCTTGGAGAGTTACTGTATAAATGCCCCGCTCCCCACAGCTGGCCTTTAAGATTTTGGCCGGCCTTAAAGGGTTAAGGAGTCACATCACAAATTTATGCTAGGTGATAACAACCATATTAATAAACCTTTGATAGCACTAAAAATCATTCCTATCCCCCCTAAAATGGACCCCAGGAATTCAATGGTGCTATTGCTTTGTTGTTTATACACCTGCTTGCCTAGCAACAGCTATTCTAATTGTTTATCTGCCTAGCAACACACAATTCCAAGGTCCTGAGATTGTCTATGATCATACCCAACCCCCCCTAAAATGGACCAAAGGAATTCAATGATTCTATCGGTGTGTTGCTAATACAGCTGGTTGCCTAGCAACGGCTATTCTAATTGTTTATCTGCCTAGCAACACACATTTCCAAGGTCCTAAGGTTGATTATAATCATACCTACCCCCCCTAATATGGACCCAAGGAATTCAATGGTTTTATCGGTTTGTTGCTAATACAGCTGGTTGCCTAGCAATGGCTCTTCTAATTGTTTATCTGCCTAGCAACGCACATTTCCATGGTCCTAAGGTTGATTATAATTAAACCTACCCCCCTAATATGGACCCAAGGAATTCAATGGTTCTATAAGTTTGTTGCTAATCCAGCTGGTTGCCTAGCAACATCTATTGTAATTGTTTATCTGCCTAGCAACACACATTTCCTTACCCCCTAACATGGATCCAAGGAATTCATAGGAAATGCCATATTCGAAGCAATATCATCCTTCCCCCTGATAACCCCTTCCCGGCCCTGCTTTTTTGGTGTCTTGAATGGGTTCCCTTCAAAAATACCAACCCTGTTGAATGCAAGAATTGCGGTTGTTGCCGCGTATAAAAATGCCTGAGGCATTTTTTTACGCGGCAACAACCGCAATTCTTGTTACGCGGGTTTTCACAGGGTACCTTTTTACCAGATGGAATTGGTATATAAATATATGCTAGTGGTGTTGATAAGCATATGGGTCAGTTTTTATATTATTTTGTTGATGCAAGGGCCTTTTCCTTGACTACTTTAGAAGTTAGAAGGCTTATATAATCTAATAAACGGTTTCATGGAAACTGTATACCCCGGGTCCAAGAGAATCATGGAGTCAGTTTAGCTATATATTGGTGAGTATAAATACTACCCTAATTAGTTGGCACACCAATGTGAATAAAATACAAGAGACCAATTGAGCAGCACAAGCTAAACATTGTAAATTATACTGATGATACCCTTGGGCCTATACCAAAACGTACAAGAAGCTATTGGAGTGTAAATAAAGTGTAACATACTTTTCCGTTGTGATGACGGTGCTTCAATCTGACACAGGTAGGTGAGGCAGACCACAGCCAGTAACATATGTGTGACACTAGGACACAACATTGTCCTGATAGAGATGAATCCTCAGATATCTCCTTAGATATTTCAGTATTATATATATATACTGAAGATGTATCTAGAGAGATTTCCTCCAGTAAATTGTCTTTATATAACTTAGGGTATATACACCATAAATGAGTTTTTGTCCCGTAATATGTCCTTACGTTATATCCAGTGTATACAGATACACCAAATGGATGGAGACTATTTCTCCTGTAGGTGCATACACCATGGATGTCACACACCAGAATTCCACTGAATACTTCATCTTACAAAAAGGAACATGAGTAAGATACTTAATTAACCCTTTAAGACCTGTATAGTGCTTGAATGCAAAATGGACATTTTGCCCTCGCGATGCATAAAAGTGGCCCTGGTAAGTTACTCATCATGCCTGCCAACCTTAGAGGATGTGCCATACTTGGAAATAGTTGGTGTGATCCACTAATGCATCATTGACTAGTTACTAATCAACAGTAAGTTTGTGAACTCTGGCAAAACATGAACATGATGCCTCTGAGCATATTGCAATCCTTAAAGGGTCTTACATGTGATGAGATTTCAAAGAAGGGAGTGACTTTTTTTAACAACATGCGCAGGACTGGAGTGGTGTTAAGTAGCAGTAAATCATTAACCCTTCACAAACAGCATAGTGCTGTAATTTGCTGTACAGCCTTTGTGTTTGCCATCATGATGCAAGGGTCTCTTAGATTTAGTGTCCTGCATCATGCATCACCTTTGAGAGTACACCAATCACAGATGCTAGTAATGACGATTAAACGCAGCACTCACTCTTCAGGTCTGCATTCACTCATCATAGCAGTGCACATTATAACAGCATGCTGTACTTACAGGGTTAAACACTAGGCCTTACCATAATGGACCATCATGCATTATGATTACTAGCCTGTGGGCCTAACACCTGAAGCGTTTCTTGAATACTCTCTCTTGTGAACAGTTCATCACCTGAATTGTAGATATTGGCAGTGTTCTTTTTGTTCTTGAAAATTGATTATCTAATTGATAGGCTTTCTTAGGACCCCCCCCCCCCCATTAAATGTCAAGATGGCTGCCATCCATCACCTCGAAAGTAACATCATTGGATTCCTTGCACCCAGAAATATATATTCAGCATTTGGAATTATGATTCTAAGTTGATTAGAACAGTGAAGAGAACAGATGGAGTCAAAAGCAACCTAGCACTCCGGGTCAAAAGTAACTTATCCCTTTTTTTTTTGTATAGCGTCACATCAAGTCGCAATACAGTCAACGAAAGTATCTTGTATAATGATTCAAGGGATCGAAACCAACCTGTTTCTGTGTAGTAATAGATATGTATTTGATAAGCTATGATTTAGCATTTATCTGCATGACATACATTATTAGTATTATTATTATTATTATTATTATTATTATTATTATTATTATTATTATTATTGTTACTATCATTACTAATATCATCATCATTATATTGTTATAAATATCTAAAGAACAACAATGAGAGTGTTTTGATTTTGAGGCATGCAAGCGTGTATGTATACATTACCTCATTAAATCAATGGGCTATTTGACTGTACATCTTTGATTGTTGTTGTATTTAGAAAATCATCTTATGACAATAAATACACATTGCAAAATCAAAAAGATCTGGGGAAAGAGAGTCACAACGGGAGTCACACAAGCTGGACTCTAACATGACTCCTGCACTCTGAGAGTCATAGCTCTATGACTACATAGTCATAAATGCTATGGAGTCATCTCCATTTGACTCCTGTGGGACAGGAGTCACAGGCTTATCGACTCCAATGGGCGGAACCACAGGTCATTCGGTCACAGCCAGTTGACTCCCATACATGCATAGTGTGCATCACCTATGCAACTAGGTGCACAGAGAAAAGAAATGGAATCAAACCAATGGAAATAGAGTCAAGACAAGAGTCAGTGGAGGTGGAATCTATAGTGGTTTTCATTGTATTGGAGCCTAGGCTTTCTCTTTTCTGAACATGTTAGAGTCACAGAGTCAGTGCCAATTGACTCCCATAAGAGAAGAGTCAACTCTTGACCCTCAAAATTGTATCTTCCATGTAACGCTAGTTCCGAGTTATTACACTAGAGGCCCTCATGATATAATTTTTTCCTCAGTACGGCACCTGTCATAATGCTTTTTAGATCAATCAACCCTATTTGTCTTATTAGGTCAGAACTGCATAATACTAATATTAATAGTGGGAATGTTTGATGGACTAAAGAAATTTGTTTTATTATGTGAAATATACCAAAAGAAGATACTGTAGAATCACATACACCATTTCTGTGGGTAAATGTTTAGGCTAAAGCATTGCCACTGTTTCCTCTATGTATGGATTATAACCTAGATGACTGAGATCAAATAAATGATGCTGGGAAGACTCAGCATCTGATGATGAAGGCAAAAGTTCAATCAATTTGACTATAATAAGAGGCAACTCTAGACTGACATGATGTGCTGGCTACTCTCCTTGATGTGGAGTCAAATCATCTTGACTCTCTTACAATATATGGAGTCAAATCTGTTTGAAGCTTTTTCATAGGGAGTCACATGTGTTTGACTCTGGTCAGAAGAGAGTCAGACCTGCCCGACTGTTATTCTGAATGGAGTCCTCTTTGTTAAGAGAGTCAAATCCATTTGACTCCATAATCTTAGAGAGTCATTTAGAGAGTCATTATAGAGTCATCTTAGTGATAGCCCAGTGACTCACACTTCTCTCTGTGTGACGTAGACTTATTCAGAGTCTACCAGCTTGAAATTTGGCTCCACAATGGCTACAGTCTATATCTGCTATGACCCTGTATTTGATATTAAGTGTTATGGCCTGGTGGATGTGTGTGTGAAATGTCCAATCTTCTTCGGGGAAACATGTGTTTTATCATCTGGTAATATCTCAGAATTTGCATAAGTTATGCTAATTAGGCCTCAATCAAAAATTATGAGACAATGCATTTTTGATCATCCTTCATATCTTAGGGCAACATATCATTTCTAAAAGGTCTCGACTGATTTTATATGCCTATCCAAGCGGATAATTTGCCTACCTAATTATGATATGTTAATAAGGGGCCTTGATAATTAAAAGCCATTATGGTCCCTGGTAGATTGTCCCTGTCTAATTTCATTTCCTACACAACTGCTTGAAATAAATACTCACCATGGGAAGGTCCCAATATTATATAATATCAGTCACCTCATAAAGGCCCTTAGTGCTGGGTGCACCAAGGTCCCGTTTCCTAGTACATGCTACATATGATAAAGATTTCTCAGATTATAATTCATAACTAGTACATGCACTCTGATACAATGAAGTATGATTTACATTATTATTCACAAATGAAACGCCAATAAGACTAGAGAGTTTAAATCTTTATTTTAGATAACTATACACATTGGAAAACAATGAAAATTGATACAGATGACAATTTCCACCGTATATCTTGGTCAGTATTTTCTAATAGCTACAAAAATATCAAAATAAGATACAGCAATAATAGATCCAACTCACCAGTCTGGGTTGGTTCAAAATGGCACAATGATACAATGCCCCAAAGGCACCCATGTACCCATGATTAGGTGTGCCAACTACCCTAGATAGCCTGTCCAAGACCAGATGGGTGTACATTTCAGCCATGAACTAATCCAGACTGGGTATCTGGATAATTATGTATTTTATGTACAACTGGCAGCTTTGCTCCCCCACCACAGGTATCTTCTTATCCAACTACACTATGCTATAAAGGTAGGATTCTGGATACTGCAATAAGGTATGTCAAAAAATGTCATGGAAGAATATGTGGAAACAAGATAGAAGTGTTGTCTTGACTGTGTGAGGCGAAATACCATCTTTAAAATGACTTGACAGGACAACATTTTCCCACTCATGCGATAGCTCATTGTTTTTGTTTTTTTCTAATCCCAACCACCACGAGATTTACAACATTTTCAGCTCCTGCATTTAGCTAAAACTCCTATTGACATCTTTCCCCATCAATTCATTTTATTTTAAACTTCAACTAATGATGATCCCATTTCTGACAACATGAGGCGCATCAGTTGCTTTGCTCTTTTCCGAAACCTCTCCAAACCTCCCAGTTTCACCTTGAACACTCGCTCCTGCTCCCTAACCACATTTTGACTCTGGTTCTGGTTTATCCCACCACGTGTTGCCCTGGAGGTAGTCGTATGACTACCGGAGATGCTGGGTATGTTAAGGACAGATCTTGGTGTGTTAGGGTCGTTGTTAGCATCAGACAGAGACTGGAACAGCAGGGCGGCCAGGAGTGGAACAGCGTACTGGTGGTTCTGCAGCTGGAAGGGCTCCTCTGGTGGGATAACAGTAGTTGTCGTTGTGGTGGATGTTGTGGTGGGGTTAGCTGCATCCTTCAGTGCCTGGGCCGCGGCTTCCGCCTCTGCTTTCAGCCTCTGCTTTCAGCTTAGCTGCATGCAGTGCCTTCAGTCTTGCATACCCTGATAAATAAGTAAAGATGAAATGCACAAATAATGATAGGTTACCATGCAAAATACTGCATCCCATCCTTGTTGTTGAATAATGAACACCCCCTTATCAGCAGTAGCAAATGTTAACACTGCAAGTTTGAAATTAGCATTAGTACAGGTGAGCTGACACATTTCTGTTTTGATCGTGTCAATGTCAATAGTAATGCTATCGATGCCCATGTAGGTATATTGTAGGTGGTGTAGTTCTATGCGAGATTTCTATGAGAAAGTAAACATATAGTGTGCCACTAATGGGTTAGTCCATTCATAATCAACCAAAACTGGGAAATCTTCCTGGTTGACCATTTCAGATTTCCTCCAAAGTCAGTAGGGCAATACAATAATGTATCTGAAATCAATGATGCCACCTGGTGGTGGAGGGAGGAACTAGCCCTCACTTATACTGCTGCCAACTTGTCTATTGTTTGTCTTTGAAAGTACTTAGTGAGGTGATTGATGGAAACTATATACCCAAGGTCATAGAGAATCATCTGCAGAGTCAATTTGGCTACATTTTGCTTTGAAGATTTGAACTGTGAATAAAATACAAGGAGACTAATTCAGCAGCACAAGCTTAATATTGTAAATTATACTAATGATACATTCAAGCCTATACCAAAATATACAAAGTCATTGGATTGTAAAAGAAAGTGTAACATACTTCTCCGTTGTGCTAACAGTGCTTCAGTGGGACACAGGTAGGTGAGGCAGACAACAGCCAGTAATATATGTGTGACACTAAACAGCATGGTCCTGATATCCAGTATATACTACACAGATAGAGATGAATACTCCAGGGAGTTCTCCTTATATATTTCAGTGCTACATACACATACCACACTGTATCTAGAGAGTTTTCCTTATGTAGATTTATGCTTTAGTAGAATGTCATCCTGTTTATATACAGTGTATACTACGGAAGCCGACAAGGGTCAACACCAAAAAAAACTTTAAAAAAAAAAGAAATCAAATTTCTCTAAATGAAAAAAAATTGCTGTAGACATCGATAAGTTGTACTGTCAGTGTCAATTCAATAACAAATAGCTGTCAACATCGAAAATCGGTGCTGTCGGTGTCAACTTCAATAAAAACATATCTTACACTGCCAGAACTACCTACTCACCAAGCACATTCTGCCATCAGAACATGAGACGAACCTTCTGATTGGTCCTTGGCCTTGAAGTAGGGCAAAGAATAGTCCTATGATCACTGTCCTGTTTCTATGCAGACCATGTTTTCCAGCTGCATTGGCTAAGAATGAGGGGGGGCACTCTCCATTTTTGTTGTTGGGATAGAAACAGCAGTAAGGCTAAATTATAACGAGTAAGGATATGTGACGCATGGGGACGGATGGACTATTTCTTTGCCTTACTTCAAATAATTCTTTGCCCTACTTCAAGGACCAATCGGAAGACTTGTCTCTGATGTTTTTGATGAAGTTGACACCGATGGCAGTGACTTTCAATGAAGTTGACACCAATGACAGTGAATTTCTATGTTGACAGGAAAATAAATCATTTAGAGAAATTTGATTTAAAATTTTTTTTCTTGAAGCGTGACCCTTGTCGGCTTCAGTAGTATACAAATATACATCACTTATTCCATTATTATTCGTACAGCAGGTGCATACACATGGATGTCACGGACCTGCTGAGGTCCAACTTGGAGTTGTGTGTGTGTGTGGTGTACTGAGTACGTCATCTTAATATCAGCAACATCAGTAGGTTACTTAATTAGGTCTCTTAGACCCGTATAGTGCTTGAATGCACAATATGTATATTGCCCTCATGATACTTAAATATGGCCCTGGTATTTAAATCAGCAGGGCTGCCGACCCTACAGGGTGTGATACACTCCCCAATGGTCAGTATGATGCACCTATGCATCGCTCACTAGTTACTTATCAGCAGTAAGTTGGTGTGATTTTGCAAAAGATGAATACAAGGATTTAAGGCACATTGCATTCCTTTAAAGGGTCTAAGTGTGAAATGAGACTTCAATTCAGGGAGTCATCAAGTAAAGGTGTCAGCTCCTGAGGCTGCACATTCCACCGACGCCAACTCTATAAAGCAGTAAATCATTAACCCTTAACAGACCGCATAGTGCTTAATGTGCTATGGTCATGATGCATTGAACTTGTAAATTTATACAGACCTTTTGAAGGTATTTAAATCACATATGGTCGGAATGAGTATTTTATAGAGCAGGTCCTCTTACAATAACGGACCATAATGTATTACGATTACCATTTGATAGAAATCACACTAAATAGTTTAACACATCAGATAATTCCATACAGATGATTCGTGAGGAAAATGTTAGACAGGATCCACAACTTGACGTGTGGCCATGCCCTATAGGAGGTTGTCAGCTATATACACACAGGGACTAGCATGTCATGATTTATTCATCTCCAACTTTACGAGGTGCCTAGGGCTGGATCAAGAGTCACACCTGTCGTTCCCATATGTGACCCGTTTTAACGAAATGGGTCGGAAGTCACACTTTAAGGAGCCTAGATATAGGCTGTTGAAGTAGTATAGGGTGGAAAAAAATATTTTTGAAAAATTATTTTTTGATATTTTAACATAGGAATAATTATCTTCTGGAATACTAAGTTACAAACCAAATTTTAACTCCCATTGTTCCAAAAAGGATGGCCATAGGATTATAATTGTATTGTATAATATAGATAATATCTAATTAAAATGTAAATTATCTCCTTTTAATTAATTTTCATCTAATTCAACAAAAAAGTATCAAAAATATCGTCAAAGTGTCAGAACTGACAAATATACTACATGTCACATACCAAATGAAAGCTCTTGATGAATATGGCAATATCATAACATTTTTAATATGCAACTTTCGACCCATTTCATTAAAACGGGTCACAAATAGTGTCCTAACACTGGGTGTGTCCCATAATCTTAAAAACACATGTGAGCCCTATAATCTTGGGGGGAGAGTAATGATGAGTTAATATGATCTGGTAAAAGATGAGTTACATGGTAAATCTTTTTCTCGGTGTGAATAACTTAACAGATTTTAAGTTAGCAACTTACTATCTAAGCCAAACTGCATTTACAATAGCAAGTCATGCCTGTAATTTGCTAGGGATGCATGTATGCATCATGTCAAATCGACGGGTTGTTATGATGTACAGCACCTTCGGTCATTTTCCCAGATTTGCAGATGCTGTGATGCATTACAACGACCAATATGGGCACAAAATTTAGTTCAACATTGCACTATTTGTCAATGTTGATTCAATGCTGTGTGTCCGATGGGATATGAAGCCTTTAGCCCATTAATAACAAGTATATCCTTCACAGGAGACAGGATCGTCATAAATCACGTCTATTTCCGACTGCCATCATATTTAACACTTTGGGGACAGCATGCTGCCACAGCAAGTCATATTCATGTCATCATGATGCACCTATATAGCATTGGCAGGTAAATCATGCCGATTGTTAATAAGTGCATGCATGCTATAGGGTCAGCATGATGCATGAATGCAGCACTGGTTAGTTACTCATCAGGCCTGAATTTGCATGTCGATGACGCAACACAGTTCATTAAAGTACTATGCTGGACTTGGAGGGTTAAACAGTAGTATGCTGCAGCACCTAATTATTGCTCAGATATTCTAGTATAGTGATGCCAGGAGTACCTGGTACTCATTGTGCCACACTTCACTTGTCTAGTCTAACGCACATGCATCAGTTGGAGCATCATCTCAATCCCAGGGATTTCTGTACTTCATCTAAGGACAATGCTGCTTCTAAACAGCACGTTACTCATCTTAATTTGTCTCATCTGGTTGTGTCAAATTGAAGCATGGAGACCTGGGCATTGTGAGTATATGTTTTACTTTTAAATATACTGTAAAACCTGGCATAGAAGCTGCGGCGAGTACAAGAATCAGATCGCTGGTGCGGCTTATAGGATCGGCCCCTAGTATGGGGTCTGATTTATAGAAGAGTTTTTAGATGTATACTACAGTACTAAACTCTTATTTATCAGACCCCTGTGTGGCTTATATGATTCTCCTAAGTAAGGGGGCAGCTTATATGTGAGTAAGGCTAATACATGAGTTCTTTTATGGTGATTACTCTATTGTGGCTTGGGAGTCTTTGACATGTCTGACCCAGGTAAGATTAGTTTTGGAGAAATTGCGAGGGACAGGCTTCCCTTCACATTTTCTCGGTGATTTATTTAGAACCAGTCAGAGTTTCAAATTATGTCAACAAAGACTAGGATGGCAGATTAGTGAACTAATGATAGGGATGTTTGGTGGTTTTTGTTTTACATAAATACATAATATAATCTAGGAATGTGGTGAAGGAGACTCTGAGAAGTCCATTGCCGCAACTCAGAAGAAATTATGATCTCTGTATAGAGCAACAGCAGTTTGAAGGTGCAATTACAGGCCCTAATCTGCCTAGTACATTCTAGTATAATAGGTAGCACCACTCAGGTAGACTGTGAGTAGGCCACTCAGGTGGGGCAGTCAACAGTGAGTTGCATAGTGTTTCATGACAACTGCTTATGCATTTGATTTCACATAGTGGGGTTTCCTAACTGCAAGCCTTTCATTACATATTCTAGAGAATTAAGAGTCATAATGAAAGGCTTGTACTTATAAGTCTATAAGAGATCACATTAATTAATAATTGTTATGAAACACTATGCACCCCACTGTTGAAAAAGTAGCTATTTTGATTTCCAAAGAAAGCTTATGTGTGTATGTCTAATATTACGAATCTATATTGTACCTTGCACATCGCAATTTGTAAAAATCAAAGGCTCCTATGCAATACTTACTTCTTCTCTGTAGAATTCGAGGACATAAATCTATTTCTTTTTCTTTTTTTTAAAAATGTGATTATTGGGTAAATAATTAGACATAATTACATTGATTTGGCGCATTGCCGTTCTTCCATCAATAGCCCAATCTTGCATAGAATCTCTCCTGTTTGTCGAATTCTCAGGAGCCAAGGGGCAAAATGACTGCACATCAATTTTACTTGTTCCTATGGTATAAATATTGATGGGCAGACCCATCCTTTTTTTAATGACTTCATAGACAGAGCCCTCAGAACACATATACCACCAGTGTTGGGGCCAGTGAGTGCCCCAATCAGGTGTGTGAGTAGTGGGGCTATTACTAATACTCACTACCACAGGCTTAAACTAGGTAGCATCCTTATTCTTGGAGTAGATGACTGTATTATAGCACAAGGTACGACAGAGCTAGACGCCTATCATCTGTCAACCCTAGATGGCCCTACTGTACCATGTCCTTGGTCATAGACAGGTGGCACCATCTGAGGTGAAAAGATGGTGGTGGCAGTTTGTACAGTGCAACCTAGATGGCGTTGCTCCAAGAATAATCATGCTACTTAGTTTAAGCATGATTGCAGGTAGACCCGCTATGGCTGCATTGATACATCATGATGACAAAGCACATTATATCACTGAAATGGTTACCCCCTTGATATGACAGTATATTTTGAATAATCGTCTATTACAGTTTATAACTTAAGGCGGGCAGCTCGGTTGAAGGCAGAAGCAGAAGCTGAAGCCGCAGCACAAGCACTGAGGGATGCAGCAGCCAACACCACCACAACATCCACCACAACCACCATGACACCAGAGGAACCCTTCCAGCTGCAGAACCATCAGTATGCTGTCCCACTACTGGCTGCCCAGCTGTTTGAGTCTCTGCCTGACACTAACACAGCCTCCAGCACACCAAGAACAGTCCTTAACATACCTAGCAACTTCAATAGTCATGTATCCACCACTGTGGTGCCACATGCTGGAATAAACCAGAACCAGGTTCAGAGTGTGGCAGATAAGCGCCACAGCACGCAACATCCCTTTTTGAAGGTGAGGGACCAACAAACACAGGGGTCATTGGCAAAATTTGAGAGGTTTGAGAGAAAACAGCCAACTTCAGCACCTCGTGTAACTAGAACTCAACCTGGGGTTACTGGTGTTACTACAAGAGGGCAAGATAATGAACTGACAGGGATGGACTTCATCAGGGGTTTTGGTTAAATTAGGGACCAAACAGAGCAAACGACTGCTTAGGTCAGAAATGTACATGATTGGCAAATATTTATCATTATGTATTTTAATCTGATTCTCACAAGCTTACTTGTTTGCATTCCCCCTGAATGAAACAAATTGGACTGACTTATACACCTTAGGCTATTTTACGTGAGACACAACCATGTGTTTATTGTTGGCCTGATAAGCTGGAGCTCCACTACCTGATTTTCTGGGTAATTCTCACGAGCTTATTATACCCTGCTACCCCTATTTATTCCATCAATAAGCCATTAACTAGTAGGGAGGCGATCCGATTGGATATAGCCTTGGCAAGCATGGAGTTTTTATTAACATAAACATGTTTACAAACACAAAACTATGGCAGGGTCTAGAGTACCTCTCTACCTATGGTATTCAGATATACAATTCTTTAGTTTGATCCCAATTTGTAAGAATAGCACTGATTTGAGGACAAAATCGGCTTGTGGAGACTCAGCTAAAATCTGATGGGAGCTGTGACCTCTGACTTATCGACCTCTTGATGCTGAATGTCATTAACCCCTTGAGATGGTGTGTTAAAGTTTAAGTGCTCTTCCCTATGTCAGAAAATGCTTGAATGCAACACAAGCAGAATGATTAATTGACCAGTGCTGCATTCATGTGCCAGTCTGTTTGTAGAGGCCTGATACAATTGCAAAGCATTGCCATGATGCAACAATGACAATGTATTGATAGTAGCCTGATGCTAACATTCTGTCTGTAAGGAGTTAAGTGGTCAATGTGTAGGTGTGTGTGGTGAGGCAGGAAGTGACAATCATCTGTCCTAATATCATTCCACCTGTCATCATCACGAGATATACAGCTGACCAATACCCTGCGACTATGCTCATTATTCTCTCTTCTGCTGCAGCAATACATCTGAGAATTTTCCACATCAACAGTTGGAATATCACTATATATATAAATGTATAATATATGGTGAATAAATAAAGTTCAAATATAAAATTAGTAATATAAAGTTTTGAAACTTTTTTAATCCATTTATATCTTCATCTGCCTTAAATAAAGCATTATCTTTCAAGCCAGTCATAGACTGCACCCAGTCATAGTTTGCACCCAGTTATAGATTGCACCTGGTATTTCACTTTCAACCTGGCCTGATTTCATGAGACACAGCCACATTACTTGTGTTACATGAGAGGTGGTATGTATACTTGCCCACAGGCTACCATTTTTATGCATATTCATTGTCATTTGATAATGTGTCGAGGACTGCCCCAGGGCAAGAACTTCAGTTTGCAGGACAGGCACAAAATGTTATTCTTATGTCTACTTATCAAATGCTCCAATGTTGTAACAGTAGCAATGTGTGTCCAACTTAATTATTCCTCACATGTTCTTTTTATCATAATCTGAATAGACTAAGTATTTTACACACACCTTACTCAACTAGAACTCACTTGGTGTATGGCATACAGTACATGTCTGTCTGTTGGAGCATCATCTCAATTCCAGTGGTTTATATACTTCATATCAGGACAATGTTGCTTCAAAAAGGGACTGTATTTGTGATCTGCCTGACCTGGCTATGTCAAACTGAAGACGTGAGTTTTTCCAAACTTGAATGTTATATTGTCTGGTTTTGATGGAGATATAATCATGGACATAGGTGCATGGCATTGACAGTGTATCACACCATTCTGCATGACCTGGGGCCCTGGCTTATAACAAGGGCAAAGCTGAGAGTGTCATAAACCGTAGTCCCAAAAGAGTCAATTAATACTGTTTAAAAAAAAGATAATTTCACACTTAACATTATTAGAGAAGGCCAATTGATTACTTACCAATTCTTCCTCTGCAGAAATAATTTGACCCAAATGAAGATTCTGCCATGTTTACGTATTTCAAAGACCCTCAAGACATGGAAATATTAAGTTGAACATAAATGTTCATCCAACTGCTGTTACCTATGCTATTAAGTAACGGAATCCATCTGATAAATCTTCAAAATTTATCAATGCTTGTTCCTGAGGTTAAGCTTAGTCATGGGCACATTTACACTAATAATTCCTTAAAGAACAGACATCTGTGCTGTATACCCTGAAAAACACCGACTCATATAATATGTCAGTTGAATTATTACCTGAAAAAGGAAAGTAATCATATTGCCTATATCTAATTAGGGTTGAGGTCCCTCCTTGTGCCCCCTGTCTACAAGACTATTTACAGGTTAAAAACATGCTTTATATTTTTTTATAATTTTTTTTTTACTATAAAGGTTGTAGTTGGACTTTATTCACCTAGTCGTTAAAATAATTCTAGGTTTTTTTTTCACATACATATAGGCCCTTTAAAATTGCTACGTTTCCACTCATCCACCCTCAGGTTCAAACCGGGGATCCCTTGTGTGTGAGCCATACGCGCTAATCGCTTGGCCACAGTAGATATGGTACAATGCTGGGGAAACGCTGCCTATATTGAAGTATAGAGGGGAGTGGTTAGTAACCAAAACGGCAGGTGGCGACGCCGGAGTACAGTCGTATAAGTTAACACTGAGGGTATGTTGGATTTGAAATAATGACCGCTCCCTGCGCCTATTTCCTTCTTCCTCACCTCCCCTACTGAAGAGTTCCACAGCATGGCAACTGCACCCTCTGTACAAGAAGACTTAGATATCATTCAAAATGGCGAAATTAGGACATTTTAAAGGTAAATAAGGACATATGAATCGAAAAATCGTATAATAAACCTAATATTGTATGGCTAACGGGCTCACTCGGGGTTGTATGGCTCAATATTGTCACTCATGCTACGCACTCGTGCCGATATTGAGCCATACAACCCCGAGTGAGCCCGTTAGCCATACAATTGTGAGGGACACGGTTTCTCCGGAAATGACGTATTCGGAGACACCGGGAGTCGAACCCGGGGCCTTCCGCTTGCCAAGCGATTGCTCTACCACTGAGCTACATCCCCTTGTCCTATCAGATAGACCGTGTCTCACGTTACTGGATCGGTATGGCACAGAGGGGAGCGGATTACCCGAGTGATACCCCCTTGCGGGTTTACCACCAGGGTACGGGGAATCCGTGCCCCTACACTGCCCCCACCAGCTTCCATCACGTCCTCTAGATTCAGATTTTCCGGGGGTTACCAACCCTGGGCTTTCTCTCCCTCCGAGAAGGGGCTTTATTAAGCAGTTACAGAGAGTCCCAGCCCCCAGAGTATAGAGGCACCTAGCACCAGGCATTCTCACCCACTGGAGACCGAAGGTCCCAATGGGGCTTTATCAAGCAGTTGTTGAGATACCCTGACTTCCCAGCGATGGAAGTTTTCCATACCATACCGATTCAGCCAATCATTGTTGTAACCAAGTCTCTAACTGCGTATCCAACTACCCGTACTGGAGACCGAATCTTCACTACCTGCTCCTCCAACTTCCCAACCGCCAGCAGGTGGCCAATCCCCAGCAAGTTAGAACGCTACCTGCCAACTTCTCAACATTTTTTCACCAAGCATGCTCGGTGTCTCCGCCAGTGTGAGGGACACGGTTTCTCCGAAAATGACGTATTCGGAGACACCGGGAGTCGAACCCGGGGCCTTCCGCTTGCCAAGCGATTGCTCTACCACTGAGCTACATCCCCTTGTCCTATCAGATAGACCGTGTCTCACGTTACTGGATCGGTATGGCACAGAGGGGAGCGGCTTACCGAGTGATACCCCCTTGCGGGTTTACCACCAGGGTACGGGGAATCCGTGCCCCTACACAATATTGGTTAAATATAGAAGGCATAACATGCCCTGCGTCAGGGACTCTATCCCAGTGGGCACAGAACTTTGAATCAACATTGATAAATGGTTGTGAATGTTGATTCAATGTTGATGTAATGTTGATTCAACGTTGAACAGAATTTTGTGCCCACTGGGATTGACCATATTATACAAATGTATACAACGTTGTTGAGTCTGGTCTCATTGAATTTCATATTTCTGACCACATTCCCACGTATAAAATTTGAAAACAAAAGTTAAACAGAAGACTGTTAAAGCCAGATCTTGTAAGAATTATGATTTGCAGACATACAAAAATAATTGAAATAGTAAGGATTGGGACCCCATTGTCTCTATGAATGACCCAGACCAAATGTGGTTAGCAATTATTGAAGTTATGAAATTATGTCTGGATGTTAACTGTCCTGTAATATGTATGCGTGTGATACCAGAATACACCCAAGAGTGGTTGACTCCAGAGATCTTACGTCAGATGAATGAGAGGGACTACTTGTATAGGGTCGCCAGGTGGACTGGCTCTGAGGATGACAGGCGCATCTATAGCTGATTTTTATAGAAATAAAGTAGAAGCCATGATATTCAAAAGTAGGAGAACAAAAAGTAATGAATTATTAATTATGAAAAAAAGATTATCCTAAAAAGTTTTGGCTAGCCATCAGAAGATTATTACCTACCGGTAAAGACTAATGCAACATATATTAAGCTAAGAAATAATATGATGCGTGAGCCTGTCCCTCGAGCTGAGTGTGCCGACTACATTAACAAATTATTTTCCTCTGGGTGAGAGAGAGCTGGAATTCTACCGCCCATCCCTGCTGATACAGTGTTTGATCCACTGCGCAATGTACGTATTTATGTAACGGACCTGCTGCATCCTATGTCGTATGTTGAAGTTATTCAGATGATAAATACAATTAAGATCAACAGGCCATCCTCTATAAAACAAGGTGCGAGATAATGTTGAAACTGCAGACACCCTTATTATGTATAAGACGATGGTCCTGCCAAGCTGTGATTATGTTGATTCCATACGGGATAGAGACCTGAGAGGAGAGATGTTGGAATTACAACATTTGCAGAATAAGGACAGTTTATAAGGTTAAACTAGAGAGAAGTCCTCTTTTTAATACAGTACAACTACATAATAAGTCAAAATGTAGGATGCTTAACATTGGAAGAGATATTTACATATTGTTCTATGCCCATACTTTAACCGACTTGAAGAGATAAATCGACAACAGAAACCTTCCTACAAGAAGGGGTCAAGGAAATCGTCTTCTCCAACCCAGGTCTCTAAAACAGATAGTCATAAGAGGTGCTCTGTATAGGGGGATACAAATGTGGAATCAACTCAAACCCGAATATACAGAGATTGAAGACCTTAATTCCTTCAAGATCTCTACTAAGAAAATCTACCCAAATTTCAACATGCTCATTTCATCTCATCTCATGTGACTGATAATTAAGCAAATTGCAATTGTATAATTGTATGTGAAATGTACAATTGAACGGTTTACTCGTAGCATAAAACATTGTGTATAAGCCGTGGCTAGTACGCGAATTAGATCATCGGTGTGGCTTATAGGATCGGCCTAAAGTCAAGGTGTGGCTTATACGCAAGTTAGGCTAATATACACGAGGTTTTAAGGTGATAGCTTTGTCATACCTAGACAATATTTTTCATAATATGAATATAATGAAATGACAGAGGTCCTAGCGGGAGTAGGGCAATGTGCCTGTGCTAGGTTTAGGTGCATTTACATTTATTTTGATGTAACTGTATTTATTAAGCCTAATAAACTTTTTTTTAAAGACTACTAACACTAGTACTGTACAAAGGAATATCACAACGAGACGTAACATCTAGGGATCCCATTCAGGCCACTTCACTACAATATAGATACATAAAAAGTAGTCTCTCAAATTAGAAGATTCCAATATATTTAGTTGGAAAGTTTAAAAGTTTGAAACACATACATTTCCTATACTTTTGTCTGTATAAGGTCCAGTTGATGTTGGAAACCATGCAGCCCCACTGTTTTACTGCAAACTTAATGAGTTGACCTCCCATGAACACGTGCAAGCAGAATGACCGTACAGACAAATAAACATCCTTAAAAATGAATATATTAAAATAGTTTAACCTTTGAGGGCAGTGTTGTGCTTTGTAGCAGGATGTCCCTTTGTTGGCATGGTACATATTAGGCCATGGGCTGATGGAGCCACGCGCACCCCCCACCACCATCCCTATAGAATCTATCTTCTTTTCTATGTGTTTTTCTCAATGTGGCCTGCTGGCAGTGCGAGGGTTTACAGGTTATTATTCAACTTCATGCTAAATACACACCCACCACCAGCCCTGATGACATGTTAACCATTCAAGGACATTCATGCCTTTGGTCGTCATGATGCATGAATGCAGCCATGGCAACTAACTTGCCAATATTGTGTCAGTGATGTATTCAAGTATCAGGCCGACCCTACAAGGTTGAGACACTCCTGGAGAGTTGGCATGATGCACAAAAACAGCCCTGAGGAGTTACTCGCCAGGGCCCCAATGGTGCATCATGACGCCAAACATCATATTTTAGGGACAAGCTGTCCTTAAAGGATTAACCGGAATTAGTGTCCGATGCTGCATTAATGCTGCAGGTGTGGCTGTGGGGCAGGTGTGGGGTGTGGACTGTTGTGTGGGTGGGACAGGGGTATAAAGGTGGCAGGTCCAGGGTAGAGCAGTCACCGAGCAACTCACAGTCACTCACCGAGCAACTCACAGTCACTCACCGAGCAACTCACAGTCACTCACCGAGCAACTCATAGCAACTCACCAGTTACTGACAACCCAACCCAGCCGCCACCATGAAGACCGCTGTCATCATCTGTATGGGACTCATCCTCCTCACCGCCACGTAAGTTACCAGTCATCACACTGCATAATTTTAATAACTTCCACAGCTTTATGCATTGCGTGAAGTCGCTTAATTTCTGAAATTTAGCAGCTATTAGTGACTCAAAGTAGGTTTTAGCAAACTTTGCAACAAAGATTAATGTAGGAAAACCCCAGAGTTTACTGCAACTTTCAACAGCTGACGATACACTGAATGGCTATAAGACCAAAAAAATAATAGTTCTGTTATATATATGGCCCCCAAAAATGTGGGTATTTTTTTGTAAAATCTTTTTTAGTAAGGCTTAGGAGAGAAAATTTCTTTCATATCTCAACTTTTCAGTCACAGGGGTCGTAAAATCACAAAAATATCTCAAAAAATTTAAGTATGGCCAAAAAATAGGGTCGGTCTGGACACCTGGACACAACTCTTTTTTTATGGCGACCAAAGTAGCTGAAAGTCGATCATTTGCGCTTGTAGCTTGCTTTAAGTTGCAGAAATGTGTTTAATCCCTGACTTGGAGGTTTTCTTAACAAGTTTATATCAATCTTTTGTGTACTCTGAAAGTTTTGGCATGAGCAACGTTAACAAGTCACTCATCAGGGCTGCACTCACGCATAATAAAATTCCATAACACATAAAACAACACTATCCTGTATGTATTTCCATGTTTCAGCATGTGTACAGCGGGAGGTAAGCCTATTTATTGAATCTTAACTTTCTACTTTCCATTCTGACATTGCAAGTTGATCGATGCTTGTTGATGCTAAGAAACACCTGGCCCAGTATATTATCCTATAAGTCGTTCATAATATTGTGATTGCCTTTTAACCTAATGGGGCATATTTCGCAATGTATTGGAAACGGATCTTGTAATCCATCTAGAGCTATTTATGTCAGTAAGCTAACAAAGACTATTCTCACAAATGAAAATGTTCAAAACTAAGCTTAACGCATCTTTACACATTTAACATACTCTGTATTTCTTCCGAAGACACCTATGATGCCTGTGTTGGGCGCTGGAATGAGTACTGTGAGGGTGAGTATGCCTCTTAATCACATATATATATGTATTATGTTTATATATATATATATATATATATATATATATATATATATATATATATATATATATATATATATATATATATATATATATATATATAATATAGAGAGAGAGATGAATAGAGAGATAGACAGATGGATAGATGGACTGAAAAGAATCACACACACAGGTACGGTCCTACCAGTTCACTGACACCGGGCCTTGTGCCCTACTATTTGTATCCCTGCAAGCTGGCCCTACCTCGATCTCTGTTCCCAAGCATCATCGCTGGCACCAAAGGTTGCTAGTTAAAATAGTTCCTGTATGCTTGGTGCTGTAGTATTAAAAGTGCAGATGGGTACCGCGTAGGAATCCCCCCCCCCCAATATACAGGGGAAGTGATGGCCCCTCAGATGTACTCAGATACCAGCGATGTTGCTCGGACACGTCCGAGGACGAGTTGGGGCCAGCTCGGTATCCCTGTTGCCAGGGTGAATTCACCAGCAGAGGGCAGTACCTGACTGGTGGTGCCACTAGTGAACCCAACACCCACCAGATGTCCTTACAGTGTCAGTTGGTTTTATAGCAGCATTAGCGAGACTTGTGCCCACGATAAATAGAGAGAGAGAGAGATGAATACATGGATAGACAGGTGCTAGTGGTATCTTTATACTGTAAATGACCCTTTGTAAAAGAATCGTAGAAATTCCCATATCTCCATCCTCCTAATTAAATTTAAAATTATCCTGTGGCTCAAAGAAATTTAACCATTTATGGGTACCATAATGCGTTAATGTACGCTACAGGATTGAAACATTCCTGATGGGACCAATACAGGGGTGCAACCATATCAACCTTGAGGATTATAGCATAATGTTTGATACAGGTTAATGTTAGGCAGTCATTCTGAATGAGCCCCCCTGAGCGTACTACCAATGGTTTGACCGAGAGCATGTCCAAATCGGATAATGGAAAATCCCAGGTGGAAAATGTAGGATTAATTGTTTGCCACCAACATTACAGTTATACCCCTTTGTTGCACTGTCTACACACCCAGGTAACGGGAAGAGCAGCGAGTATTGTCAACAAGGTGCCGTCAGGACCTACTACGCCTGCACCGAGTGCTTTGGGAAGGAAGGTTCTAAGGATGATTGTGGCGCAAGACCTAAAACTAAAAACTAGTCACAGAAACAACTGGTGAGTGGATATGATGATTCAGCATATATGCTTATATATATGGGACTAGCATATCTGGATACTTCAGGTAGTAAGGGGCTACACCCCCATCTCCTTATTGGGTAATCCCGTCCTTTAACACCTTTAATAAAGGGACTGATAAGAAATCCACCCATAATGCATTGCTCTGGAGTTGGGGGCCTAACCAGAATGCATTGCTCTGAGTCAAGATGGCGCTGCCGCCTGTAGCCTAATGCACTAGTGCCGTATAGAACCCCCACTATATGGGTATTACCACTCACAATCTGGCATCACCATCCTTCATGCGCATCTTCAAGATGTTGCAAAATGGATACCTTCATTGCAGCTTTTGCTTATGTATATACATTGTTTCGTTAAATTGTTCTTTTTAAACAGGCAGAGCCTCATGTCAAGTTGTGTTTGGTAAACTTCATACCATTCGTCACTAATGACTTGACTCTTACTACATATCAGAGAGCATGTATGAATTAATGAATATCAAGCAAAAATATTCCCGAGGTTAATCTATTACAGTTTTTATGAGCAAAACTGTCGTCCAATTTTCCTTAATTATCTCAAATTAAACTATGGTATAAAGTAGAGGACTCAAACTACAACCCCCGAAATATCACTAAAACAAAGGTGCCTTTTGCAGATCTATAGTTAAGCAACGTTAACAATCATCGTCCGGTATAGCTTCAGACATTGATATTGAATAATGACCAAATTAGGAACTTTTCTTCAACTGTGAGGGCAGCTAAGGGAGGGTTGGATAGTGTGTACAAAATGCTTGCGCAAACTGATCCGACTTTATTGTGCCCCCACCCTTGTGACTCAACCCCAGCCCACAGAAATAACTTTTGTCTAATTCTACCCTCTGTACATTTCAGTTCAGGATATGAAGAGCTGCTAGCAGCATGGAGAGACTGACCTGCTAAGACTACAGCGACCGTCATACATAGATGCAATAAAGCACTGGTATATCCACAATCCTGTCTCTGTCATTTACTTTCTATACCATAACATGAGTGGACGTTATTAGTGTTGATAAAGGCCAATAGTATCACTATCATTTTGAAGGCGCGAACTACCAAAATTAATCATCTAGAAATTTGGTTAACTGTGTTTAGCGACCAAAAAGTGGGAGTGCTTCAACCCCACAGTGGAGGTAAAAAAAAAGAGAAAGTACATCTGCACAGGAAATAGAAACAGCGTCTAGCTGACTCTGTGGCTGACCTAAGGGAGTCACCTGGGGGAGTCATATAGCTCTCCGGGTCACATGACTACCACTCCCTAAGGCCAGCCAGAGAGTCACCTAGGCTCCATTAGTCGACCTGGGCTTCCCTAAAGAGGGGAGTCATTCTGGAGGCAACCTGGACTCCCTTTTGACGCTGTTTCTTTTCTCTGTGTGGCTGTGGTTGTGAGGCAATGACAAACTCGAGCTACTTCCTCTACTTTCCCTAATAACACTTTTATGTACACTTCTTTATTCTGGTCTACTTATCCATCATGTATCATACTTGTATATAATAGAGATTGATGAATTATGGAACATGTATAGATACGGACTGGGTTCTTTTTGTTAGACGAGCATATGTAAATAGACATAGCTTAGGCCACCCTTCCAGACCTTCCAGCTACGGCTATTCAAATGCTTAATGCGTAATGCTTGAATAAGAGTTATGCAGATCTTCACTTAACAAGATGTATAAGAGATCAATGATAACCTCAAAAACGCATACCATAAATTCTAGGAAATAAGCCAAACTCTCGGATAAGCCGAACCCCTAAATTGGGAAAATCAAGTTACACAGAAGGTCTGAAAAATACAGATTTAGTACTTTACTATACTACGAAGACCTCGTACAAGCCTCACACCAACCTTAAAGGATCCTACAGGCTGCACTTGGATTTTGACAAGCCGCGGCTTCTACATGGGGATAGATCCACACGGTAATAGATCAATACAAACATTATCGGCAGTCACATAAATCATGAAAATGATGTGAACAAGCTGAAAACAAAATAAATAATTATAAGTAAATATAGCCCAAAGGTTAGTCTGTTTACTAACCATCTCCTTGTCACTTCCAAAAGGCACTATCAGTTTCATATCTTTATTTACTCAATATGGTCAACAGTCATCTCCAGGGACTCGGCAGCCACTGTATACATACATGTAAAAAGAATGATATCTCATGCAGGGACCACATCAACATACACCCCCTCTCCCTTAAGCCACTCAAAAGAAAAAGTTGTTTCTCATCACCAGCATGCATCATGAAAATCATGATTTGGGGATTTTATCTATTTTTTTAAAAGAATTTTGATGAAAAATCTGTCAAACATTGCCAAATATTGGCATATTTGGTATCAAAGTAGATCTTAGACTGTCAGTAACGCAGTTAACTAGGAATGACTTGCACTATAACAACTTTTGTGGATCAATAGAATAACTAAAATATGAAAAACGTGCGTGAAGAATCTCAATTTTCCTATTTATTTTAGGTCTAGTAAAAAATGAAATAAAAAACACCCTCGTCATATTTCTCACTGCTAGGTGATAATAAACAACTTTTTTGAGTGGCCTTACAGAGTCTCAGTGTGTTGATGTACCAAACTGCACAATCACAAAGTGAATGGTTGGTCGGTGCACAGAGAAAAGTAAAGTAGTCAACTGTGTCTCCAACGTGGCTCTGGTAAAATAGAGAGACAAATAGCCAATGACTCTGCTTATATGAATGGCCAACTTGAGGTGACTCTGTACTATCAGTGTCAGCTCAAGTTGGCCCTTCTTATTAGCAAAGTCATTAGCTGTTTGATACTCCATTTTTCCCAGAGCCATGTGCGAGACACAGTTGACTCCTCCTTGACTTTACTGTGTGTGGTTATTTTGTTTGGTGCTTGTTGTGGTTGCTGCTCTGGTCGTTGGGGCTGGGTGCCTGGTTTTCTCCTGAGCCATTAGAACCATATAAATGTGTCAGTAATCATGCCTTCACATTGGGACTTCAGAGGCATAGGAAGCAAATCTTCATAGCGGGGCACATATAGACATTTGATTGGAATTGCATTAACTGCAGTAGTTTTGAGCCCCCTTTAGTTCTGATTAAAGCCCTAGCCCCCTCAACACCCATGTTTCCCGATGTTGGAGAGGCAAGATTTGGGGATTGTGTGTATTATTAGTCCGGCAAATTTTCTTGGTTTTTCTTTGCGGGGAGGGGGCATATGTAGCCCCCCCCCCCCTTCTCTGCGATTGAGGGGGGGGGGGGCAGGCCCCCTGTTCTATGCCATTGTGGTAGATTCCCTGATGTTTGCCACACACCCAAAGTCGGCCATATTTAACCTGTACGTCACACGTCTAGATACTCACCAGATGTTGGCTATGAGTACATACATGCGAATAATGTATTATCTGACATCAGTGATGATCAAGATATATGACCGTAACATTTGTTGTAGATTTAGAGCAAACATAGTCATAAATGATATCTTTACAGGAAGAAGTATTGTAGTGTGCAGCGTTCATTGTGCAGGTTGGGGGAGGGGGTGGAGGGTATAAAAGTAGCAGTAGCAGCGTCAGAGTAAGGCAGTCCTGATAGATACCTACCAGGCACCATGAAGACCGCAGTCATCATCTGTATGGGCCTCATCCTCCTCACCGCCATGTAAGTAACTGACCATCTTTGAGCTAACAACTTAATATCAGCATACTGCATTAATGTTGTTTTAGGCTTTTTATACAGATTCATAACTCTGTCATTCAAACTGCATTTTTTCATTGTGAAAGAAAATTAGTTTCCCTTCATTGTTTAAGACAAGTTTTCTTGAAATAGCAACACCATAAGTTTTCGCCATGATATCAAGTCTTGCAATGCCTCTCGTCAATATATCAAACACATGTGTCATCGTGTCAAATTTCTGTATCTATTCATTTATCCATTTCAGCATTTGTGCAGCTGATGGTGAGTTCTACCTCACTTCCTATATGCCATAAACAAAATAAGTTGTATCAACCAGTGTTTTGTCCTTCGCTCAAGGGTGGTATAGAATGACCACCGTCCACAGAGCATAAAGTAGGGAATATCCCCGGGGAATATCGTCAGAATAAAGCCTTTATTACTTCGGCGACTATATTTTGTCCGTCGGTGTGTCCACTGTATGGACGTTGCAATGATATTTTAGTTAGATAACTTATGCTTTATTTACACTAATTGGGTGCAAGAGGTAGTTGGACGATAAAATCAAGCAGGTTGATTTTATCGGCCGTTTCCTGGCCGTATAAGACTTACATGGAGGTGAGAGGGGGGAGGGTAGTAGTTGTGCCCCATAACATAGTATATTTATACATAGTTTGAATGTAAATAGGAGCATATATCTCTGTTGGCCGAATAAAGACTCACAGACGGCAGTATGAATAGTTCTGACGGTCGTATAAAGGCCATATATAAAGCATGGCGAAGTCCCGACAAAGCAGGGTGGGGGGAGGGAACTTCGGTGCATGCTTAGTCGGTGACTTTATACAGACGAACCTTGCTTATGCTCTGTGGGCGGTGGCCAGAAGCAGCCCTGGATATCCAATAATTCTCATTCCCTGCTGATTTCGGGTCAGCTTTCTTTTTTGTAATATTCCGGTAACATCGGGCTTTATAAAACGATGCTCTAGCTATATATGTTTAAAATGACCTTTTGTATATTCAGATGCCTCTGGGGATTATCCAGACACCTTTGGGGACTATGACTATGATGATTCAGAAACGTTTGGGAAATGTGCAGCTCATATCCTGAAGTATTGGCAAGGTAGGAAGACTTTTTTAATACACTTGAACATCTTTTGAAACTGTGATTGCATCTAGTCTTACTGTAGAAGCCAATTTAAACGCCCCTGGGGTTACGGCTTTCAAGTCCCTGTTACTCCCTGCACTCATACAGGGACCTGCGCTTATAATATGGGTACCTTGAAAGGGATATTTTGGATTTCATATGGGTCCTAGACCTATGCTTAAACGAGACCTTGGATTATGTAACAGCCGTGCTCTCAAATGGGCCATTGCGGTACTACTAAATAGCTAGAACTGACTAACTAGTAGGTGAGCCTATACTCTCTTCTATGATATGAGACATAATTCCCTTAAGGTATAATTGTTTAACGGATATTTTACGTATCTATTATATTAGCCCCTTCCCGCCTTTGTGATGGTCCCGAAGTCGCAGCATACCTCGCTTGGCATGAGTGCCAGGGTTATCCAGGAGCACCTTCAAAGGGGCCACCCCGACCGGCATGCATGCACCAACCAATGGGTAAGCTACTGCTGTATATTTTTATCAACATCTGAATATAAAATCAAGCTCAATACGAATTGTGTATGTTGGTTATATACACCATATACCTTATATACCATTGAGTAGGACAAGCTTGTAAGGCGGATCTCATCAATAACAGCCTTTCAATACTTATTGTCTTGTGTGATCAGCCATTTATTTACCATTTGACGGATAAAGATACAGGGTAACTGTATTACCGGTCGATTTTGATGGGAATGTGTTTTTATGGTGGAGTTTTGTCGTACCAATCATCATGGATCCTGGAGATTGTCAAGTGGTGCCATGTCCCAACTCTGCAGTGCATTAGTTGACAGCAATGATGGTGCAGCAGGCAAAGAAACCATTTTCTTCAAATGAATGCATTCACACAGTAGTTTGCTAATCGTATTAATAAGGTTGATATACGACTACAGGAACAGGAGGCATTATTGGTATGCGCGATTGGTGTGTAGGGGCCTATATGCTATTACATGTTTAGCCAGGTTCTGCTGGGCGTTGGTTCCGAACCCTGGTTCAAACTCTTGGGAGTCGACGACAGGTGGCAACACTATGGTGTTCTATCAGCACTCACCTTCCGCTCGTGCTGATAGCTCACCATATCCCGAACGTGTGCCTAATAACAACCCATTAGTGCATACTAAAGACTCCACACATACATAATCTAACATGTCCACACGGCACTTCACGGGATTTTGTGGCACCGGCGAGTGAGGACTACCAGAGATAGCTTACAATTCACCAACCATACTGAATGGAAGTACATATAGGAGCAATTATAAGCACAACATTCCCCAACAATATAAACCACACCTGCAATTAATGGGACGAACCATAAACACATTGGCTTTGTATCCAATCTTTCGGAGAGTCGTCTCTGCACACCTCAAATCTCCAACGTAGCCTTCACTCTCCAGCAGAAGTTTGGTACTGACTATATAGCAGTGGTGGCCATTATCCACTGGCGGATATTGGAGAGTGAGGGAGTTAGAGCCTACAGGGAGAGAACTCAGTACAACGATTGCAGATATCTAGCATCAATATCTCGCTATAGATTTCCAAGTATTGATATCCTACCACATTGACACTCAGGGCATGTGCACTGAGTACTTGCTTGATAGCAGCTTTCTGAACTAAGGTTTACACGCTACTTACTTAGACATTAAGGACATGTGTAAGCATGCCTGAAAAAAGACACAACTAGGTCTTATTACATGAAACCTGCATCGACCCGAATGGCTGAATTATATAAAGAATGCAGGAGATAAGAATAGTTAATCTCTACTTTGTGTTTTCTAAATCATTTTGAGAACTTTGTAGGGTATACCGCCCATGAGACGACTAGCTGGCCTGTTGGTACCATGAGTAGACAGACTGGTATGTCTCAATCAGGGTGTCATTAATCATGGGGCCAATCTTCCACAGGGCTATTATAGACATGTTGCTGATCATCCTCAGGGCCAATCGTCATAGGACCTATTGTTCACAGGGCTCCTGATATGTGTACCGGTCTACTCAAGGTACCAACAGATCAGGTAGTCATCTCATGGGCAGTCTACCCTACATATCATACCTGTCATAAATAATGTTTCATTTATCTGGAATTTACTTCACTGGCTGATAACAGAATTTCTACTGTGTCTATGTATATTGTTGTCTGAACATGACCCATTTGATACAATGTATATCACACAATGTTCTAACCACATTATAGGAGTCTCATTACAGAATCCATGGGGCGACTCAATCAAACGCTGATGTGGAACTCATGCGACAAAGGCGGACGGTTACAATCTGGTCATACACTGAGCAGAGCATCCCTCTCCATCCATGGCTACTGTGACCTATACCAACCTAGCACTGGGAGTCTGAGTGTAATGGACATTTATGGCAGAGTGTATAGGAATGGCCCAGCATGCTAACAGATGCCATGTCAATATTAGACTACATGTCCATATTTGTTATGCTACATTATCAAGGATTATATACGCTTCTTGACATTATCTCAAACCGTATGTTATGTTAATCATTATGATCATTTTTTGTAACAATAATTTAGCAGTAGGCTTGTGCAATGGACAATATAGACCAGCTACTCCCAAAAGCTCATTTACACCCTCAGAAAAGTGGGAGTCACTGTCGCCGAAAGCACTCTCACTTGAAAGCAAGTCAGTGCCTGACTTTCAGGTGAGAGAGCTTTTCGCGACAGTGACGCTCACTTTTCTGAGGGTGTAGGGATGATTCATATCAGTTAACTTAGGTCTGCTGTAACGCGAGAACTAAAGTAACTAGCCGTAGCTATTGGTTTTCCCAGTGTATCATTGTCATTGTTAATGACATACATGAAGTGATGATACTGATTGTTTGATACGCTCTTGATGCTCTGACTGATGATTATTTTGGATTACAAACATAATGTATCTGAAGTATCTTTTCCTGATATAAACTGTATTTTTCAACTGTAAATTGAGTTGTACTCGTTCTAACTTGCATGAATAACAATGTTTTGATAAATTGTAAATCCTGCCACACAAAGCTCATTTGAGAGGACCGAGCCATGAAGGGGACTATGCCAAACAGCTTGCTCTTGGGAAGGAGGAGGGTGAGGAAGGGGGGGTAGTGAGAACTTTTATTGTCTTGACTGTTGATGACAAAAGAACTTAAGATAGAAGGAAGGGACGTACACCTTGTGCACCGTAATCTAATGAGTGTCAAATCTAAGTTGGTATGGTCATTAGGGAGACATACACAAGTTGACCTTAGTATTTATGATAAATATATGAAATCAATATGGGATAAGATGGTATGTAAAAGTCAAAAGACTTCATTGGAGTTATTATATATAGTCCGCCTGACGGCCTCGATTCTTTTCTTGCCACCATCAGAGAAGTTCACCTTAAACACAATGTAGATAAACCAACCGGGAAAGACGCTTTCCTGAACTGGGTTTCACAAATTGTGTAGACATTATTACGGCCCACTAAGGACTACTAGGCCATAAGATTATTCACCTATCCTACTGACAAGGTAGAAATACACAGAAAAATACATGCAGAGGAATTCACTGGGAGGTCTTTAAAAAACTACAATGAGGCTTAAAGGAAACATTTAAGGATAGGGATTGGGCACTATTCAGTTTCGCGAGGGATGTAGACGTCCCTTGGGATATTATACTGCCCACCATTTTAAGCCATTGATATGATGATATGTACGTGCCTCATTAAGAAACATCAAATAAGGTCAAGAATCTCAGGATGAATCCTGCAGACGCTGAGCAATGTCTGATTTTGTAGATAAAAATTTCCCAAAATTGAATATTTTAATGAGGATATATATATGGGTAGTAGAATCTATTGTTGGTTGACAGTAAAAAGAGACATTGTTTTGAGTTACTATTTATAGTATAATTATTCAAGTCGTTTTCAGATCGACATATATTTGTAGCGTGCACGTTATGGGGTTGATACATGCTCAACAGCCGGCATGCGTAGACCCAGGACAGACCACCCAGCTAACAGAAATTATTTTACATCAAAATAACATTTCTAACGTTATATACAGTAAGGAGCCATAGATAAACGTTGTAACGTTGTATAATGTTTTTTGTTTACTGGGTAGTGCATAGCACACTAAAGCACTGTGTGGCCCAGAAAAGGTCAGTATTTGTCATCAATTAATGGCCTTATACTGACGTCCTCGGTGATGTAGGTAACCCTCAGATCAGGTTCCCTTGCACTATATGGATTAACCCTTTGGGGACACATGTTGTTAAAAGTCGAGATTTGCCATCATGATCACCAATGCAGCCCCGGCAGCTTATTTACCAGAGCTGCATTCAAAAACCTTGCGTATAAACTTAACTTGCATATAAGCCGCACCGAGACTTTGGGCCGATCCTATAAGCCGCACCAGGGATCTGATTATGGTGAATTGAGTACTGTGCCATAGTAGCAAAAACTCATGTATAAGCTGCATCCTGACCCTGGACCGATGCTATAAGCCGCACCACCAATCTGACTAGCCATGGCTTATTAGCGAGGTTCTATGACAGCGCTTTACTGCATTACCTCATAATGATGCATGAATTTATGCAGCCCTGCGAGCAACTCACCAGGGCTGCATTCAAGCCTCATGTTTACCATAATGGGTTGATTCAGTCCTGAGTAGTACTAGAATACTTGCGGTATAGGCCAGCATGTAATACATCAAAGCGTTATGTGGCCAATGCATTATATCCTGTCAATCATGATTACATCATAATTGCAGCACTATAGCGAGGGTTGGCGGGATGCACCGGTGCAGCACAGGTGAGTTACTCACCAGGGCTACTTTGGTGCACCATGAAGGCCAATGTTGACTTTTAGCGACATGCTGTCCTTAAAGGGTTAGAGGGCTAAGGGAGAACTTGATCGATATTGACTTCCCGGCATCATAAGCTGTGATGTTTGGGTAGGGAGGGTGACATTTGTAACATGCCTATGGGGTAATAGGGGAGGTATGAGGCCAGAGAAAAGGAAGAAAAAAGGTGTGTTTCAGACAACATGGTCCTGGAATTAGGGTAAGTAGGTAGGAATTCTTTTTACTGTTAAAGGTACTAGCGCTTCATCTACTCACAGGTCATCCGGTAAGTAGGAATATCACAACATTTCTGAAATACTTTTTTAAAGCTGAACTTGCTAATATAGGTTACTGAAATAGATAGGAGCATTCTCTTTCTCGCCAAAAAGTCGTTGAAATCTAGAAAAATATTGATATTAAGAGAGAAAAAAAAGAAATGCTAGTGTGGGCCCACTTTGGTATCTCGGGTCGGGTTCTCGAAGCACCTCTTTCTTTTTGACACATAGGCCTATATATATATATATATATATATATATATATATATATATATATATATATATATAAACACACGCATATATATATATATATATATATATATATATATATATATATATATATATATATATATACATGCAAGAGGACAACCTCTCCCCCTCCCCAGAACTTGATGAATAACTTATTATTAATAAGAGTGGGTCTGGCTTCTGGGTAAAGGTATATATAGGCTATGTAATGCTCCTAACGATAGATGAATAGTGTGTTGGGGCAGTAGTGACAGAGGGACCGTTGTCGCAGGAGCAAGATCATACATGTATATAGTGAGTCAAACCCAATGCTTCCTACTCTTATAGCAGAACACAACGCTTTTACCTTTGACCAAGGCACCTATATCTAAGTGAGCACAGTTGTGACACCTCCTACTGCTATGGGGGTGTACACTGCAGAAGGCTTTGGCAATGGCAGAAGGAAGAGCTCCGTACAGCTAGAAGACATGGCTGCTTTCAGGAGGAAGAGCTCATGCGTCAAGGTTGAGAACCTGCCTGACGTCAAGGTTGAGAAGCCGACTGCTACAGGTGGACTTGGGGCCCTCACTACAGGGTTTCTCTCTGGTACCACCGCCCACGGCCTGCCCAAGTTGATCACAGAGTCGAGCTGGATCAGGAAGTTTGCCTGGCTGGTGATCTTTGTGGTCTTCACTTCCTGTTTTTGTGTCTTGATGTACCACGCTGTCCTCACCTACCTTAACTGCCCAGTCGAGATCAACATCAAATACAAGGTCCGGTAAGTATGCCTTTTTGTATTTGGAGAATGACACAGCAAAAAAGAAGTATGCACTCCAAAATTAGTATAATATTATTGACCCATAACCTGATAATTAGTCGTATTCTAAGCCCAATTCTAGGGAATGAGATGAAACGAAGTAGCTGGCACATGAAGTATGGCCATAGGGAACATTCTGTTCATTTTAACAACATTTATTTTTGAGCCCTTATCATCAGACTATGTCACTTTGACATAAATATCTTTAATTGTGTCAGGAAACCTCGCAAATAGGTTATATGACATCACAACTTGATTACAAGTAACACTGCATGAATGCTTGTATTATTATTTAAGCATATTAAATGTGCTTAAAGCTTCACACTTTAAACATTTTCAATGACGGGCACACACCTTAATTCGGACACATTTGAGCACATAAAGAGAAGCGTGAGATTAGCAAAACCTCATATTTATAACCATGAAATTTCACTATGAGTCGGACACCAATTTCACCATGAGTTGGACACTAATTCCCAGGTATTTTCCTGTATTCTGATTAATTATAAGGTACAAAATGTTATGAAATATAAGGAAATATGATACAGGACATGGATGGTCATTCTATGGTGCAGGAAAATGCGAGGAAGTCGCATTTACTTTATATGATAAGAGCAGCATAGGCATCCATAGAGAATCAACCTGGTAAAGATGAGATTACTCTGTTTTAAATGTGTTATTATAAAAGCAATAGTGATCTTTCTGAAGGATTGGAGACTTTATAACGTTTGTGTTATCACTGTTAGTGTTTTATGCACCTTTACGGACATAACTATCATGAAGTTTTGTAATCTGATCCAGTATAGCTATAGGCCCATAACTAGACCTCCGAGCGGGGTGGTTCGTTTTTCGATAAGGCGGAACTAATTTTTCGTGGAAACTCTTTTATACTTCATAAATGTATATTGTTATAGCCATAACTTTATCTTATGAATGGAATATTGCCATCACCGTGCGTAGGTCCCGTCACTGTGCGTAGGTCCAAATTAAAATGATTATACACATGCCATTTATTAGAGTTAATGTTCCCAATTTGATTAATATACTCCCTCATATGTTATATATGGTCTGTCAGAAAACTTGAGCGACATCTCCCATTTTAGATTTCATCCCTCTCTGAGCCCTGTGATCCATATTCGTGGGAATCGACCATATATAAACTGGAAATCCAAAAGATAATTGATGGAGTATAAAAGTAAATGGTGACAAACCAAAACAGCAAAAGTACCTTTCGGCTTTGAGTTTCCACTTTCAATGTCACACTATCAATGTGTTAACAACTTGTGATAGGTATGGGAACGTTCACAAATGATGTCACCTACGAGGGGGTGGGTGGGTCTTTGAGATTAGTGCCTAAAAGTGACATGGGGGTGGGTAGGTGTCAAGGTCTGTGTGACATCACATTTTCAAGTCCAGACTGTTTATGTATAAAAACACAGTATATCTACTGAAAATGAAAAGAAAATGACTAACTAAGATAATAAAACAATATCCCCTGATAATGAACTGGGATTGATGTAACAGTATCTCTGTTATCTAGCTGGAATGGAAACTAATTGGCCATTGTCACACAGGGCAAAACGTGACTTAGAGTAGTACAGTCTACATATATGTCTATGCTACAATAGGACATTTATGAACCCTTATGCACTTATATATATATATATATATATATATATATATATATATATATATATATATATATATATATATATATATATATATATATATATATATAAATATATGACAGTACAGTATGAATTAAATGATTTATAATTGTGCATACTAAAACCTGAATAGTCTCTAAACTCACTGATATCTGGCTTTCTCACCAAATGATGATGTATTTGACGAGGTGACACATTTGATTGGTGTGTTAATTCAAATGTGATTTACCTCATATACTGTGATGGTAATCTTATGTAACACTATAGAAGAATGTAACAAGGATTGCTTCAAGGACATGTAAAACTGATTTGGAGCTGTTCAGCGGTACCACCATCTATGAATGGTTAAGTTCATACTGTAGCATCATATATAAGCGCCTCGCTGTTTTTAAATTTGGAGCCATGATTACTCCCTGCAACTAGAGTTGACATGGTATCAACTAGCATTGATACTTGCCCACAAAGGGAAGATTATTTTTGAAGATTCCTAAGATAGCCGAAGTGTTTCAGTGGCAGTAGTCTATAATAGGCTCTAATAAATCCAATTGGTGTGTGAGATTTTACATTTGTACTAATTTGCTGGTAGGTGACAAAAGTTGACAAGGGGGTGGGGGGGGGGTCCTGAAAATTTAAAAAGGTGATGTTATTCGTAAATGCTCCCTATCTTTTTAGCATTGGGTATAGTGAGAACGTTTACATGTGATTGGCCTGAGCTGGCAACCATCAACCTTCTGATATGGAGTCAGCATGCTACCAATGTGCCATGCATGCTGTGCTGGTAGTTGTCGTTTGAATGCCTTATATAAGGTACCCAAAGGCAATTTCTGTTGCATTTCAACCTTTTTTTTTATTTCAATTAAAATATGCACAGGGAACAATAGTTCAAAATACATTTTCTGGGTGGAGAATATTAAGGACAATGTTCTTAGAAGGCTACACAGAAATCTAGCTACTTTGCAAGGTCATTCTATTCATATGTGTGGTGAAACATCGGTTAAGTCTATTGCCGACTTCTCAAACCTCAACATTGATTACCCCAGAAACAAGCCTGGGGTCCCCCAAACTATCTCAGCATTTTGGCGAAAAAACATATTATTTTGAGCAAATGCAGTGAATCTAGGAAAATCTCGCTACTTGCAGTCCATCCCAACAACCCCTCTTAACTATGTAAAGGCAATATAGCACTTAAGGTGCTCATCCTATGTGACAAAACATTTCATCAAAATATATCATGAATGGTGAAAACAGGAGTATAGTTTGTATTAGTGTGGGGTATAAAGAAATAGTGAGGGGGTCAGTTATTACTCCAAGGGGGGGGGGGAGAATTCTGGTGAGAATTCAATGTGCCTAGAACATTGTTACCAAAGTCACTGCAAAGGGAGCCGTGACTTGCAGTTATGCGTATTACGCAACCCACATGCACTCTGCCCTGCCCCTACTTAACCAAATACGGGACCAAACATCCATTTATAATGTGCTTTTATGGCCTATACATGGAAGGTCCCAATGTGAACACCAGATATATTTAACCTGGCACACGGACGTATGTATACATTGACTGTTCCCAATCAATAAGACTCCCTAAGTGCGGTATATATGCTAAATAACCAGCAATCAATGATTTTATGTAATTCAACAAATTACCAGGGGCGAATCTAGAAGGCGGTGTCCAGTGGGTCAGTAAGCCAATCAGGATTGGGGGAGCACCCCTTCCATGCAGCAGATCACGGGGCGCGTGCATGCCAGTCATTACGTAGTAGTTAAGCCACCCCTAGACCTCTGTACTGAGGATAATGGCGACAGTTTATAGGCTGATCACGAGTCGCAGACGAGTGTGCTCAGCTGTGACTAAGCCATTATCCTCAATACAGGAGTCTAGGGATGGTTTAACTGACTTATGCCACACTAGTGATGAGTGTTTTCTCACCCTTTGTAGGTCACACACAGTCAGACAGTTTATTTTGTTCTACCGGCAAAGTGTGGTATAAACATATATGTATTTATTGGTAACCATATATCACAGATAGGCAATGCCATGGTTCCCCTTGAAGCCCTAACTGACCCCAAACAGAGCACATAGAAATGACACATACATCCCTTATATTGAATGATTTGTAAAGTGGAGAAGAAATAATATCTACTTAGAAACGATCCGTGAGAATCAGCCATATATGTAATTCATTGTGCAGGGATGTAATTCCGACTTTTGACGAAAATATCTTTCAGGCTTGGCAGTCCGTAGCACGCCCAGTGTGGGAGGGGGGATGCCGTGAGCCCCCTTTCTTACAAACAGCCCCTATCCTACAACATCTTGTAATATAGAGACCGTTTGTGAGATACGCTGTGTCTAGTTAGTTAAGTTAATTTAGTTAGTTAATTCTGTTAAGTTAGTGGAGCTGCACAGTATGATATATACTGTAGAGTTACAGTATATACTATGGTAATTGTAGTCATGGGCATTAGAATGTACTGTTAGTTTACAGTATAAAAAGACCTGTTTTGGTTTCAGTATTTACAGCATAGGAACCACATGCAGCCCCTATCTTACGAAGGGCCCCTATCTTACAAATATTTGACATCTCAGAGATTTATGTGGGATAGGGACCCTATGTAAGATAGGACCAGGTCAGGCCCTATTTCACAAAATCTCTATCCCACAAAAAGATAGCCTAGCACTTTATCGTCATGAAAATAACATCAAATATGTGAACTAGAATACAGCAAGCCATGAGTAAAATGACATAAAACTTGAAGTATTCAATCTAGAAACATGATTAAGTCAGTTTACGACCTTGCTAAGAATAATTTATTCTATTTCTTTTTGTTTGTTTAAAGCAAACTTTATTCATTTTCATGATGTTCGATAAATTTGCATCTCGTCGTAGTACAGGTTTTCTCTTAGGCATCTCTATAATTATAACATGATATGATATTTTGTATAAGTATGCTCTCCCTCTCATAGTTTCTCCTCATATTCTCCCCCCTACATCCTCTCCTGTCGTAGTCAGTTCATCTCACATGCATTCCCCCTCACAATTTCTGCCCTCGATTCCGCAGCATTCGCGGGTGGGGGTGGAGTGGCGTTCGAGTAGGAGAATTCCAGGGGGAGAGGGCCTAGAACACTTTCTCCTATGTCACTATGACGGCGGTCATGACTTGCAGTTTTGCTTATTACAGAACCTACATGCACTCTACTCAGCCACTACTTAACCAAATACGGACCCAAACAACCCATTAGTATCCTGTGTATATAGCCTTTGCTAAGAAGGTCCGGAAAATGAGCACACCATATAGATTGACCCGGTCACTCAGACATATTATTGATTGTTCCTAATGAATATGGCTCGCAAAGTACAACACAGTGCATTTAATGACTTGCAAGTAATGGTATTTTGTACATCTACAATTTTAAGTAACATGTGAAACTAAATGTTTTCAGATTACAGATAATTGCTTATAAAATTGGTTTTGGCATATAATTACTAACTTACCCTAGGTTTTATCACCAACAAGGATTATATTTTTCTATGCAGTACCAGCAAGGGAACTAGCTGTGAAGGTATTCCGACACTAGGGTGTAGTATTGTGGCTTATGTAATGAAAAAAGGGGCATGCTTTAGGGGGGGGGGGATAGTTTCTCGGCAATATGATTAAATCGTCAACTGAAAAAAGGTGAGGATTAAGAATTTGAGTCGCCATTTTTTCAATCTAAAGTATAAAGTATAAACACTTGCTTTATACTTAACTTAAAAAACAAACTAGATCACATGCTAGTTGACATGGACCTGTAGAAATGAAACTGGGCCTGCAAAAAGAGATTTCAGCAGGACCGAATGTCCTGCATGGTGAAAAAGTTTTCATATATTACATTGTGCATTATGGGCTTTGCACTGGAATGTTAGGCCACCTTTTTTTGATAACTTGGATTACGGGCTTTCGGCTCCAAATTTTTGGAAGGGCAGAGGAAAATAAAAAAAGACTGCCCTACGGGAGGGGCCGGATCAAAAAATTTCCTGAAGGGCAGAGGAATAAAAGAAGAAAAAGGCATGGAAAACCTGATTTTTGGGTAATCTAAGGAAGATATGTTAAGTAATATCCCCAATCTGAAAGGCCTCATTCTACCTTTTGCTGGTCAACATGTACTTTTTTTTTTTCTCCAAAAAAACTTTTTTTTTTGCAAAATGCCAAAAATCTCGGCGACGGATCCGTCATCCAAGTTATCAAATAAAATGGCTTTAAAATATGGTGAGCTTGGTAGCATCTCATTTTAGCGATATGTCAGATGCCCCCTTGGCTCTCTGGGAATAGTTTGTATATGACAAAAAGACTGAACTGCATGTGCATGATGTTCAAAGGTTAGGGCAACTCAAAAAAGAAGTTTCTTATCACCAAGCAGTGAAGAATATGATGGTTGTGTTTCTTTTATTTCATTTTTCTTTTTTTACTTGGGATTAAATTTGGACTTTTCGTGAACAATTTTCACATTTTAGTAATTCAGACTTTACTAATGAGCAAGAAAAAATGCAAGATGGCCGTCGTAGAGTAAACACCCACTGGGGATAGTGCTCCGACATTACGTATAATACGACGGGAGATTTTACATTTAGGATTATAAATTTTGGACAGTATATTTGTAAAGGTGTGTGGAAACAGAGGAGGGTATCAGGAGGATTGTACCATGCCGGAAATCGAGGAAATCGAGGAAATAAGCGAGGTAGACTCCGCCGGCACTCCGGGGGAGGTGGACAATGAACCCCCACCATTGGAGGGTGACCAGGAGCCTGCGAATACGTCGCTATTTGGTAAAATAACTGCGCTGGGACAAAGCATATTGTCTCCCATCAAGGATGTTTCCGCAATGGAACTGGAGGATGAAAACAGGCCTAAACCTAAAAGGTTAGCAGTGTCAGACCTACAGGAGGAATTTCTTGTCAAAATGAACGCAGTTACGGGTAAGCTCAATGTGTTAATTGGTACTACCAATAAAATTGCGGGTGTTACCAATACAAATCAGCAACAATTGGCACATCTCCTGACATTGGTTGAAAATCAAGGGAAAAAAATTGATGCTAACTCCCAAAAAATTAGGGTCCAACTGAAAAAAATTGTCAAATTGGCTGACGAACTGGATACACTCAAGCTGAAAAGCAAACGACAAGGGCTGGTCATTAAAAAGCTCCAATCTGAAAGGGAAAAGGACTTAATTGAGAAAAAAAGGCCTAACCTGATCATAAGAGGAGTAGATGAAACCAAATACCCAGACCCTAAAAGGGCAATAGCTACCCTGTTCACTGATTTAGGCATAGATATGGTAGTGGAAGAATGTGTTGCAATCTACAGGCTAGGGCGGAAAATTCATGCGTGGCCTCGACCCATTATTGTAGTGCTCAAACACCCGGCCAGTAAAGGGGCAATATACAGTAAGGTTAAAGCTCTGAAAGACTTGGATCAATGGGAAGACGTGTCAATAGGAGACGATCTAACCCCTACAGAAGCAAACAAACAGCGTGACCTTAGGGTTATAGCCTCCTTCGCCAAGGCAAAAAAACACAAAGTAGCCCTAAAAGGTAGGGGGGTGGTCATTAATGGTCAGGCCATTGACCGTGACAATCTAGATGCTGCCCCACAAGGACTCAAGTTAGCTGACGCAAAGACCCTCAAACTGGAAGGAGGTGAGATTGCTTTCCAATCAAAATACGCTATGCTGTCTAACATGCATAAGGCAGAGTTCAAATACATGGGGGAGTATTACGTAAGCGTTGAACAGGCGTTCCAGCATAGGTGTGCTCTATACAGTGGGAACAATGAGTTGGCGAACGACATCCTAGCCACAGACTGTCCTTACGAGGCGAAAAAGCTATCTAAGCAAGCAAAAGGGAGTATCACGTGGGAGACAGACAAGGTCACTATACTGGAAGAGCTGCAGCTAGCCCGATTTGAACAAAACCCAACACATGCCAGATACCTGATTGGTACAGGAGATGCTGAGCTGTTAGAGGCGGTTAAAGATAATGAATTTGGTACAGGTTATAATCTGTCTGATGGGGAAAAAAACGCAGATGAAAACAGGCCTGGGCAAAATCTGTGCGGAAAGTCACTCATGAAAGTCAGGACTTTCCTCCAAGAGCAAGAAGCCAGCTAACCCTGAACAGACTATAGCCACATAGCGCCACGTACTAGGTCAAGCGCGCCCACCCCCCCCCCAGTCACTGCTGGTGCACTAGTGCTATTACTACTTGGGATTAACACGTCAGCAAGCATAGGACGCATATATATATTATACATATATTGCCCTTTAGTACTCTACAGCACCCCAACCATTGACACTATGTTTGAAGTACTCATACTGGCGGACAGCAGAGGATTTAACATGAAAGGAAGAATATTAGCTGCCCTATCGGATGTGAAGGTCAGAGATGTCTCTATCAAAATAGAGCCTAGATCAGGAGCCACCCTGCTAGACCTACACCGAGAAGCAAGAACCCTCCTGTCTGATAGGCGTTATGATCTAATGATCGTATTTGGAGGTGTAAATGACCTATCAATCAAGGGTGATGATGGCAAGCTTACCCCTGTGTTCTATGATGTTGAATCCTTAGTAAATACCTTAGTGGACAGACTGGAGTCTATGAAAAAAACCATTAATGTTGAAAAGGGTCAACGTCTTGTGTATAGTCAAATGATTGGATTAGATTATAACAAGCACAATGAGACACAAGGCGCATACCAGGACCATCAAACTGCTGTGAATGAAGGCATGGTAACGGTCAACCAAGCCATTGTATCCATGAACTCGGACCATTGCCTCGTTGGGCCATGGCTTGGAAATACAGTCCATCATCAACAACATAAGGGGTACCAACATAAGTATGGCAAGTTGTACGACGGTCTCCATGGTTACCCTACTACGAAGACAGCTTGGGCTCGTCTATTTGCCTATGCCATCAAGAAGAACAAAGTAGCCCTGGAGGAAAGTGGAGCACAGCTGGGTGAGATCGCACCATATTAATATACCCCAAAAAAAAATTCCAAATTATTTCCTTAAATTATCAAAATAAATTGCGGCTATACTAACATAATAGAGCTGGCTTAACAGGAAATCCCCCTGAAAATGATATATGTTACGTCTTGTTTCATCTGATTATAATATTAAAAACATACCCCATATTAAACGCATATGTTATGCCTAGCAGTGCAGGCCACCAAGGTTATTTCATATGACGTTATATGCAGATAAACAATATATTAACTAGTAGTGCATGCCACCGAGCCAAAGTATTGTTTTCTGCGGTAATTTAATATATATAAATGCCCCCCTCATATATATATATAGGATATAGCACATAACCAACATGTTTCCTAGGTGTTGAAAGATTATAACCTCTTGCAATACATAGGAAGCAATATTTTCCTGTTAATAACCTACTCTACCCCAAGGATTATATACTATAAATGTCAAAGTTTACTAAAAGTATAGCAATATATACTATAACCCTCCCTACATATCGATAACTACCTTAAAGTAACATTGCACTTAGATGCCATAAGCATATATGTAGCAGAAATAGACTCATGAATGATGGCCGGCCAGGTCGGTAAAAAAACTACGATGGGTGGCTGGGTTACGCCCTTCTGCCAGAACTGTCGGTAGCGCCCCTGTGCGTCGCCTTTGGACACTGCTCGGTGTGGTAAATACGTACACATATAGAGGAACTTTTACAGACCGGAGTTGCATTGGTTGTAGTCCCTATGTATAGTATGTGGTTTTACCTGCCAGGATATCGGACTTTGAACATTTGAAATTGATATAGGGATGTATATTGATATATATATATGATATAAGCAATGTATAGTGATATAAGAGCCATGTGCTCAATATTTCTTATATTGATCTATGTACTGTTTTTCATACTCTCTTCTCCGCTCTGTCTACATCGCACCCTCATATAATAATACAGTGGTCACTAACCATGAACTTGTATTTAAACCTGCAGTGCTTGCCACCGGGTGGACATACAAGTGACCCCCCCCCAAAACTAAAATTCATATACCTTCTCTATCCTCTGAACCTCTACACTCCTTACTTTCATACTATGAGACTATACATTAAAATATATATTACCCTTAAAAAAGAGAAAAGTGGAATCTCCCACCCACATACTTGATTAAAAATACTAACACAACATAATGTTAAGATGTCTAATGGGAAATAGGGTATAAAACACCAACTAAACAGGTTGGTGCATAAACCCCCCCAGCATCCTCTATGCACAATAAGAACGTGCTTCCGAGAGATGCCCAGGTAGCCGTATGGCACATACCTGAGCCAACTATGTATAAATATCTATATATAGTTGATGGCTTTTTGACTCATAAATGTTTGAAAAAAATATCACCCCCCCCTGGGTCCCCCCCCATCGTCATAGGACACATAAACCACCACTTGGATGGCTATAGTTGATTTTAAAGGGAAAAAGGGTATGCACTTTTGTCATATGAATGCTCGTAGCCTTGTATCTAATAAGATTGCCGTGAGATTAATGTTGGAAAATTCTAATATTGATATATTGGGAGTCTCCGAGAGCTGGCTAAATGAAAAAATGCCGGACAGTCAAGTGGCAGCGAGGGGGTATAATATTGTGAGGTTGGATAGGCAGGACTTAACTGAGAAGGAATGGGGTGGGGGAGTTCTCTTGTACATAGCCAATGATATTACATACACTACCAAGGCTTTTGCAGCATATGATAGTAGTACAAAAGATCTTGAAATACACTGTGTGGCAGTTAGTAGGGGTAAGCAAAAGCCAATATTACTCATTAATGTATATAGGCCAGATAAAAATATGAAAAATGCCTTGGACAAAATTTCAGATATATTCACAAATTTGGACAAAAATAAATATAGTGAAATTATAATGTTTGGTGATTTTAATGTGAATTATAAGCCAGGGGTAAATAAAGCAAATGGGCTTAGAAGTTTATGTCAAACACTAGGGTTGACCCAGCTAATAATGGAGGATACTCATGTGAATCCTGACACTGATAATACTATGATTGATCTTATTTTTACAAATAGTAGACACATAGTATCATCGGGTGTACTTGCCCCAGCTATCACTGACCATCACCTCATATATGCCACTAGATCCTATGTCCAACGTCCTATTAAAAAGGCAGAATTTACAGGGAGAAGTTATAAGAATTATATTGTGGAAAATTTTAAAATGGGTTTGAAAAATACAAATTGGAATACATTTTGGCAAGCTAATACCCCTGATAGAGCATGGGACATATTTGTGACTCAGATTACATTCCTTATAAACCTCACCAGGAGGGTGTTTTTCCCCATTGGTCCAATACGGGACCAATATGGACACAAAATACGGACCGTATACGGGACCCGTATTGGAGGGCTCAAAAAGAGTGTTTTTCCCCCCTCCGTATCACGACCGTATGTGCATACGGAATTGGCATAAATTCTGCTGCATATGGGTTACCAATGCGGGAACCACCTGTCCTAATTGTAAAAATGTACAAAAACCAGTCTACATTCCAGGAAACCCCTAGGGAATTCCCTCTGTGACGTCATAATATAGAGACACATACGGGGGTAGGCTGGAAAGGGTCCGCATTCTGTTTTGGATGCAAGGGAATGGAGAGGGGAGGTCGGGGAATGGAGAAGGGAGGTCGGGGAATGGAGAAGGGAGGTCGGGAAATGGAGAAGGGAGGTCGGGGAATGGAGAAGGGAGGTCGGGGAATGGAGAAGGGAGGTCGGGAAATGGAGAAGGGAGGTCGGGAAAGACACTGGATTTGGAGTGTTTTCTTCATCTCTGGCCCCAGCCAGCTCTGAACTCTGATAGGTATTGTCTACCACTGTTTATACATGAGGAGTCTATAGGCAACACACGAGAGGTTTCTCCCCTGTGTGGATCCATGTTTTACTGACCAAACAGGCCATCCTACACCGGTGTGTGCAGCATTAGTATCGCCACTGACTGCAAATTCAGGGCTGTGTTGGTGCTGCCACCTAGAGGCTAAGTCATGCTGGCCTCAACTCCTCTCATATATATATAAGGTAATGGAGATCGCAAGCCATGTGTTGGAGGTCGTGTGGACCTAAACCATTATTCTGTAAGCTAGTACAGTCACCCACCTCCCTTCTCCCTTTTTAAAGTGCACATATATATGTAAAATAATGGCTCTAGCATTGTTTTAATGAATAGATAAGTAAAGTCCAACTTCTACCTTTATAATAAAAGAAATTAAAAAAATTAAAATTGAGTTTAAAAGAAGTTATACAAAAAAATCTCTTTTCTTCTGTAACTCGGTAAATAATGGCCCTATGGAGCTGAAACTCTGCGTATAGACTCCTTGTGTATAAACGCTGGTAGACAATAGCCATCACAGTACAGAGCTGGCTGGGCGCCAGTGCTGCTACAGGCTAAGTCATGCCAAGGTCAAGGTCGCTACATTCAATGTGGATCTGGGGTACTTTGTTACCTATGCGGGAGTTAAAATGTCTGTATGCGGGTGTTAAAATGTCCGTATGCTGCATATGGGGCACTTTTTTTGAATTTATGCTGCTCCAATAGCTCAGGAATTGAGGAGACTTATATGGACAGGATGCGGAAAATAATTCCCGCATCCGATGAGGAAAAACACCTTTTTCCCATATGCGCATACGGGATCCCGTATAGGATACGGGATTCTGCTTTTTGGAAAAAAATGTCCGCATCCGATGAGGAAAAACACTTTTTGCCCGTATGGGTTGCCGGGACCCCCGTATGACACATACGGACACAAAAACCAATGGGGAAAAACACCCTCCTGTCCTATAAAGACATTTAGCTTTAAGCAAGAAAAGCAGCCTTGGATTGATGCACAGCTCATGAGGCAAATACATGAAAAAAATGCTGCCATGGCTAAGTATAGGAGGACTAAAAATGAAGATGATAAAAACATATCAGACTTCCTCAGGAACAGGTCCAAAGCTGCTTGCAGAATGGCTGAGAGAGAGTACCACATGGATAAGTTAAATACAAATGTGGAAAACCCCAAAGAGTATTGGGCCCGAATGACATTTTGAACCCTAGGGTAAATGATCCACATTTTAATTTGGTCCATAATGATACCCCTATCCCGGATGCTGACACAGCAAATTTCATTAATGAATTTTTTGCTACTATTGGTGACAAATTAGCTCAGAATATGAATGCACCATGGAACCCCCCACACCCAAGGGTTAATAAGAATTTCACAGTTAGAGATTGCTCTGAAGAGGAGATGGTTAAGCTTATAGGAAATATTAATACAGGCAAAGCCTCAGGGGTTAAAGATATATCGTCTAAAATTCTTAAGGATGCCATGATGTGTCTCCCAGAGCATGTGAGGTATATTATAAATTTAGCAATGAGAACTTTCTCTTTTCCTGATGACTGGAAAATTGCACAAGTAAGTCCCCTCCCTAAAGGGGGTGATGCATCCGAGGTATCCAACCTTAGACCCATCAGCATCCTGCCCATTCCTGCCAAGCTGGCTGAGAAGGTTATTCATAGACAAATGCTTGAACATGTGACAGAAAATAATATATTGACTGATAAACAGGACGGATTTAGGCCAAAGAGATCTACTATTGACAGCCTGACAAGACTGACTGAAGACATTTTTGACTCCTTTAACAAAGATAAGGTTACCACTGCAATATTTATAGATTTCAAAAAAGCATTTGACACTTTAGACCACAAAATTCTACTAAAAAAGCTGGATATGCAAGGTTTTGGAATAAACACTATAAAATTGATAAAAAGTTATTTAAGCAATAGAAAACAATGTACAAAGGCAAATAAAATAATTTCAGACCTACATCCCATTACCTGTGGAGTCCCACAAGGATCCGTGCTAGGGCCCTTATTATTTTCACTATATATTAATGACCTAAGTTTATGTCTCACTGCCTTAAAATGTCAGCACTATGCTGATGATACTGTTATTTATATAGAACATAAGCCAAATTGCCAGCAGGTGGAAGCCACCCTTAATAATGACTTAAGAAATGTTTCCCAGTGGTGCTTAAGTAACAAATTATCCTTAAATACTAAAAAGACAAAAGCTATGACATTTTACACACAGGCACTTCTCAACAGGTTGGTCAGGCCAAGGTTGGCTCTGGGGCAAGATCCTATCCTCTACACCCCAACATACTGTTACTTAGGCATGACCTTGGATTCACAATTAGCTTTTAAGAAGCATGTGGATGTGGTTGGTAGGAATTTGGACTTCAGATTGTATTTATTTAGAAGAATAAGGCTCAAAATGCCCAGCCATGCTGCTATAAGTGTGTTGAAACGGATGATTATGCCTGCTCTGGACTATGGAGACATACTTTATATGATATGTACAGATACTCATTTGTGTAAGCTACAAACCCAAATTAATGGTGGAGTGAAGACAGCCCTTAGAAATAAGGAAACTGTAAACACAGACAAGCTAAGAAAACTTATTAGGGTTAACACACTCAAGGAGAGAAGAAATAAGCATCTTGAAATGGCTAGTTTCAAAGCTGCTCAGAAAGAGGCAAATATAGATACAAGGGATATTAGAACAAGAATGCATGATGGTACCCTAATGACTGTAGTCATACCCAAAAATCCCATTAGTAGAAAGAAATTAAGCTATAGATTATCCATAGAGTGGAATAAACAGTTAGTAGAAACCAGGGAGATTGACAATGAAGTCAAATTCATCTCATGGTTAAATGGGAAATATGAAGATCTTATTGATCTACTCCCAGATATTTAGATGGGGGAGGGGGGATAGGGGGTCTCGACCCAACCTACCTGTGAGGTTATGTATAAACACATGATCTCGTGTGGTAGTGATAATAGTATAATATATACTAAGAGTCATGCCAATTATCATTTATTTGCCTTCGATTTATATGAAGAAAAGGCCCTTGCACATATATCATCTTATCATCATCTTTACCATCTCATTAACCTAACATATCACACATATAAAACTTGATTTAATATACCAACATAGTCACTATCTCATCCATATGCTGATTAACATCATGGCATATTATATATACCAATCCCATCATGGTATAAATGGAGCCACTGAGCACACTCATCCATAAGAGATGAGTTTGATCAGTGGTAGCCATTATTATACACTGTTCTTTGCAATAATACAGGCTATAAGCCTATGTATCGGACAGTATAAATAAACAATTACAAACAAACAAACAAGTTATGATGCAAGTTATTCCTAGCTGACCGCCTTACTGACAACATAAGCTTTAATTTGATATCAAATTTGCCAATATTTTTCAAAATTTTAACATATTTTTCAAAACTGTTAAAAAAAGGAGGAATTCCCCCAAATCATGATTTTCATGATGCGCACTATGAGAAACAGATTCTTTTTTTTGAGTGGCCTAACTTCACAATTTAAAATGAGGAAATGGCTGATTTTCCCAACGTCCTGAAACATTGGAGATGATGAAACTTCACATCAACAGCACACAGCGGTAAACTCATGGCAAACTGCGCTCAATGGCAACGTGTACTTCTTGAGTTTGCCTCATACATATATTGAGAAATTCACAAAAAAATATGACATTCTCCTAGCTAAGCGTACATTTCAGATGATAAGTCATAGCACGAGAATATTTCAAATTGCTTTTGAGATCTTGTTTGCAAGCGACATCACCACATCACTTATGTTTAAAACGTGTATTTATTAGCATCAGACGATTTCCTCAATTCAACAATAATCAAGTACATTATGTGTACATACAATGTTATGCAATATATGTGTAGGGGTATTATATTATAACACTGGTTCTAAAGGTGCGGAGTTTCCGGGTACAACACATATTTCCTGTTATTCGGCTTTCTCCGCCTGGAGTTAGCGTGCCCGGTATCCGGGAGAGAACTTGTGTCTTCTCTAGTTACCGGGTGCCACTCTTAGGCGAGAAAGCTGATCACTACCTGTCCCGAGTGACCTTTTGGCGCATGCCAGGTGAGGGTATATAAACCCCCGTGTTACCTGGGCTCCGCAGTCAGTGCAGGCCCGGCTGACTCTACTTCACACGTCAAGTTGTGCGGACTAACCATTGCATATCATATATGTGGAAGCACTTTGGTGCAGATGATTCCTAATTCAGGAAGAGATACCGGTTTATCCTTTGAATAAAAAGATCAGTTACTCTCGCACGTGGAAAATGCAGTTTGTCTTATTCTTTAATCTAGAAACCTCTACATATGCAGGGATCAGAACAATTGTAGCGATCATTGGAGACAGAAGTCATTTTCTGTTGACAGGATTATTTCACTTGTTGAAGGTGGTCCGTATTTCACGAGGTCATGATAGGCTGACTATGCAAATCTTAACTACTGTACATATGTCAAATGTGCAACTTCCTACCCTTTTAGTAAAACGGGTCACATATATATAGACAAATACCAAATGCAATTGATACCGTCTCTGTTGTATATCACGAGTCGGGGCTGGGGCAGCATCACACGAAGCCACAGGCTGAGTGGAATGTGCTCCAGCCCCCACAAATGAAATACGTCAGGGAGGTATCAATGTAATTGGCATTTGCATTTAATTTTTTTTCATTTGGAGCCATTTAATCAAGGAAAGACAAATTTCCGTAGCCCATTGAATACGGCCACATTGTATTCAATACGGCCTTCCAGTGCTTAAGCCTAGGAGATCTTGTATTTCTACAAATATAAATAAATATCCTGCATCTTTTTCAGCACAGCGGCAGAGTTCCCAGCGGTGACTGTGTGTAACCTGAACCCGGTCAGGAAGAGTACTTTGATGGGCACCCCATACCAGTCACTCAAGGACATCGACGAGAAGTACCGCGCTGCATTAAAGAGAAACAGTAAAGACAGAAGAGGTGATTTTATATTGAATGAGTATCTATTCATAATTGATCTTCACATACAACAGAACTTCAAACAAGGTAGAGCCTGGTATAGTGTGTATTGTATGACATTGTAGTAGTGAAACCACGGCTGTTGTACTGAGAATAATGGCAAAAGTCAAGGCTGATCACGAGTCACTGAAGAGTGTGCTCAGCTGTGACTAAGCCATTATTCTCAATACAGTGGTCTGACAGTTGTTTAAATAACTTATGTCATACACTAGAGCTGATGAAGGCCAATAGGGTACTTGGGGTCTATCCAGTGTTTTAGAGACGATAAACACGGGAATATTCAAAAGCACTTCTAAACATCTCAAGCAAACTAACAAAATATTATCTAATGTATATAGAACTATAGAAATAAATGAATTTTCACATATTGATGCCAAAATAAGGCATTCATCAACGTTTTATCCAAAATTGTGCTAGATTTAGTGTATTGTAATGGGGAAATAGAAGCTAGGAAGAGAAGACAGAACGCAGTACTGTTGTAAACAAAGGTAGTTCTCTATTGACAGAATCAGGTTTGTACATTCATCATCAATCATCAATCATCTATCATCTATCATCAATGTCCATCAATCCATCATCATGGTGAGTCCAAGACTGGCGGATCTTGCTCCTGCAGGCCCTTTTATAGACAGGCCTCTGGTGGTGCCACCTAGTGGGCAGATCAGCACCAGAATCCGCACCAGATCCGCACCAGAATCCGCCACCACTACACTCTCCCCTGCTCAAACCAAACTCAGGGGTCTTCTTTTGATGTCGCTCCAGGGGATCCTGGTCCCTTCTTCTTTGCTCTAGTGAATCAGCTGCCCCGGCCCACCGGATCTTTCCCCAAGGGGTACTGGATCTTCGATCTTTCTCCCGAAGGGTACTGGATCTCGGTGTCAGTTTCCGGCTCCTCATTCGATGTTGTTGCCCCAGATCTTCTCCACTATGCTTTGCACCAGTGACTTTTCTGTACCTCCCCACTGGATCTTTCCCCAATGGGTACTGGATCTCGGTGAGAGTTTCTGGTTCCTCATCTGATGTTGCCCTGGATCTTCTCCACTTGGCCTTGCCCCAGTGAATCTTCTTTCCCTTGGTTACCCTTCTTCTCATGGGCTCTGATGGTTTGTCATTTAAGCACATCCTGACCCAGCGAGCTGGTTCACTGACTAAAGGTCCTGATGGAGCAGCCCGGATTCTACCATTACTGGTCCAGAGGGGGCAATCCTTCTTCAAGTGATCATCTTTTGCACAATGGAAACACCGCTTCTGTTTCCTTCTTGAGCATGACTTCCCTGGCTGTGTCTGAACCCTCTTGGAGATATCCACCACTTCCTTTGGGTATGTCTCTACTTCCAATTCCACGTTGGTCAGCTCCTCTGCCTTGGTCTGGTCAGCTACCCTTGTCGCCTTGTCACTTGCATATATGCAGGCCTCTGCATGCAGTTCAACTCTTACAGCTTCTGCCAGTGTTCTGGGGCCGCTCTGCTGGATCCATAACTGCAACTGGATGTTCGATAAGCTGTCAATGAACCAGTCCATGGCCATTACATCTATGGTAGAGAGGTCAGCCCCAGGATAGGCTAACCTAGTCAGCCTCTCCACTTCCTCTGAGTGGCTTTGGAGACATTCACCCACCTCTCTCTTCTTCTCACGAAGCAGTGCCTTAAACATGGCTGACTGATTCGGAGGTTGAAACCTCTGAATTAAGGCCTCCCTAAGCTGGAGATAACCTCTGGGGTTTTTGTAGTCAAAACCCACCAGTAGACGCCTAGCTTTACCAGTGAGACTCAGCCCTAGGAACACACCTGCTACTTCATGGTTCCACCCATTAGCTCGGCAACAAAGGTCGAAGTATGTGAGGTACACATTTAGATGCTCACTTCCATCAAACTTGTCTGGCATGACTATGGGCTTAGGTAATTTGTCGACAGATTGCCACTCCCACAAATTACTTGGGAATGCCCCGGTACCACATCTCCCCGCATCTGGGAATGCCTCTGGGAACGCCTCATTAGCATGTCTCCCCTCCTCTGGGAATGCCTTGGTAGGACGTCTCCTGATGTCTGGGAATGTCTCAGTACCACGTTTCCCCGCCTCTCGGAAAGTCTCACTACCACGTCTCCTAGCCTCTGGGAATGCCTCGGTACCACGTCTCCCAGCCTCTGGGAACGCCTCTGGAATACATCTCATAACCTCTGGAAAAATCTCGGTACCATGTCTCGCCGCCTCTGGGAACGTGTCAGTACCACGACTTGCTGCCTCTGGGAACGTCTCGGTACCACGTTTCCCAGCCTCTGGGAACGCCTCTGGAAAACCTTTCACCGCCTCTGGGAACGCCTCTGGAACACGTCTCACCGCTTTTGGGAATGTCTCAGTACCACGTCTCCCCGCCCCTGGGAACGTCTCGCTACCACGTCTCCCAGCCTCTGGGAATGCCTCGGTACCACGTCTCCCAGCCTCTGGGAACGCCTCTGGAATACGTCTCACCACCTCTGGAAACATCTCTGTACCACGTCTCGCCGCCTCTGGGAACGTGTCAGTACCACGACTTGCTGCCTCTGGGAACGTCTCAGTACCACGTCTCCCAGCCTCTGGGAACGCCTCTGGAAAACGTTTCACCGCCTCTGGGAACGCCTCTGGAACATGTCTCACCGCCTCTGGGAACGGGTCAGTACCACATCTCCCTGCCTCTGGGAACTCCTCAGCACCACGACTCACCGCTTTTGGGAATATCTCAGAACCACGTCTCCCCGCCTCTGGAAACGCCTCAGTACCACGACTCAACGCCTCTGGGAACGTCTCGCTACCACGTCTCCCTGCCTCTGGGAACGTCTCGATACCACGTCTTGCTTCCTCTGAGAACGTCTCAGTACCAGGTCTCCCCTTCTCTGGAAACATCTCAGGAGCTTGTCTCCCAGCCTCTGGGAACACCTCGGTACCACGTCTCCTCGCCTCTGGGAATGTCTCAGTACCACGTCTCCCCGCCTCTGTGAACGCCTCAGTACTACGACTTACTGCTTCTGGAAACATCTCAGGAGCTTGTCTCCCAGCCTCTGGGAACACCTCGGTACCACGTCTCCTCGCCTCTGGGAGTGTCTCAGTACCACGTCTCCCCGCCTCTGTGAACGCCTCGGTACTACGACTTACTGCTTCTGGGAACATCTCGTTACCACATGCAGCACCCCCGTCCCGGTCAGCGTGCAGCAACCCCGTCTCGGTCAGCATGCAGCACCCCCGTCTCAGTCAGCGTGCCCTTTCGGTCCGCGTGCGGCACCCCCTTCTCGGTCCGCGTGCGGCACCCCCTTCTCGGTCAGCGTGGGGCACCCCCGTCTCGTGCAGCGTGCGGCACCCCCGTCTCGGTCACCGTGCGGCACCCCCGTCTAGGTCACCGTGCGGCACCCCCGTCTCGGTCAGCGTGCGGCACCCCCGTCTAGGTCAGCGTGCGGCAGCCCCGTCTCGGTCACCGTGCGGCACCCCCGTCTCGGTCAGCGTGCGGCACCCCCGTCTAGGTCAGCGTGCGGCACCCCCGTCTCGGTCAGCGTGCGGCACCCCCGTCTCGGTCACCGTGCGGCACCCCCGTCTCGGTCAGCGTGCGGCACCCCCGTCTCGGTCAGCGTGAGGCACCCCCGTCTCGGTCAGCGTGCGGCACCCTCGTCTCGGTCACCTTGCGGCACCCCCGTCTAGGTCAGCGTGCGGCACCCCCGTCTCGGTCTGCGTGCGGCACCCCCGTCTCGGTCAGCGTGCGGCACCCCCGTCTCGGTCACCGTGCGGCACCCCCGTCTCGGTCACCGTGCGGCAGCCCCGTCTCGGTCAGCGTGCGGCACCCCCGTCTCGGTCAGCGTGCGGCACCCCCGTCTCGGTCACCGTGCGGCACCCCAGTCTAGGTCAGCGTGCGGCACCCCCGTCTCGGTCAGCGTGCAGCACCCCCGTCTCGGTCACCGTGCGGCACCCCCGTCTCGGTCACCGTGCGGCACCCCCGTCTCGGTCACCGTGCGGCACCCCCGTCTCGGTCAGCGTGCGGCACCCCCCTCTCGGTCAGCGTGCGGCACCCCCGTCTAGGTCAGCGTGCCGCACCCCCGTCTCGGTCACCGTGCGGCACCCCCGTCTCGGTCACCGTGCGGCACCCCCGTCTCGGTCAGCGTGCGGCACCCCCGTCTCGGTCACCGTGCGGCACCCCCGTCTAGGTCACCGTGCGGCACCCCCGTCTAGGTCACCGTGCGGCACCCCCGTCTAGGTCAGCGTGCGGCACCCCCGTCTCGGTCAGTGTGCGGCACCCCCGTCTCGGTCACCGTGCGGCACCCCCGTGTCGGTCACAGTGCGGCAACCCCGTCTCGGTCACCGTGCGGCACCCCCGTCTGGGTCAGCGTGCGGCACCCCCGTCTCGGTCACCGTGCGGCACCCCCGTCTCGGTCAGCGTGCGGCACCCCCGTCTCGGTCAGCGTGCGGCACCCCCGTCTAGGTCAGCGTGCGGCACCCCCGTCTCGGTCACCGTGCGGCACCCCCTTCTAGGTCAGCGTGCGGCACCCCCGTCTCGGTCACCGTGCGGCACCCCCGTCTCGGTCAGCGTGCGGCACCCCCGTCTCGGTCAGCGTGCGGCACCCCCGTCTCGGTCACCGTGCGGCACCCCCGTCTCGGTCACCGTGCGGCTCTCCAGTCTCGGTCAGCATGTGGCACCCCCATCTTGGTCAGCGTGCATCACCCCCTTCTCGGTCAGGGAAACGTCTTCACATCGACCAGGGAAACATTATAACATAGATCAGGGAAACATCTTCACATCGACCAGGGAAACGTCTTCACATCGACCAGGGAAACATCTTCACAACGCCAACAGAGATGTCTTCACAACGACCATAGGAACATCTTCACAACAGCAACAGAATCGTCTTCTCATCTGCCACAGAAACGTCTTCACAACATCCACAGAAACGTCTTCATAACGACCATAGAAACGTTTTCACAACAGCAACAGAATCGTCTTCTTTAGGGCCACAGAATTGTCCTCTTTAGGGTCACAGAATCGTCGTCATGACGGCCACAGAAACGTCTTCACAACAGCAACAAAATCATCTTCACCACAACGGATTCAACTTCCTGTTGGCGGATCGGTGGATCGGCGGATCGGCGGATCGGAGGATCGGCGGATCGGCGGATCGGCGGATCGGCGGATCGGCGGATCGGCGGATCTAAGTTGCTAAGCAACCAGCTTCCACTTGTTTACTCTTCCTTCTAGCAGAGTCACGATTTCGACCATGATTTCCTCCAACAGAATCGTCCTTCCAACGGTCACAGAATCATCCTTCCAACGGCCACAGAATCGTCCTTCCAACAGTCACAGAATCGTCCTTCCAATGGCCACACAATCGTCCTTCCAACAGCCACACAATCGTCCTTCCACCTGCCACACAACACTACTGCAACCTCTCCTCACAGAAACGTCTTCTCAACACAACAGCCACAAAAATGTCTTCTCAACAGCCACGGAAACGTCTTCTCAACAGCCACAGAAACCTCTTCACAACACCCACAGAATCGTCTTCACATCTGCCACAGGAACGTCTTCACAACAGCCATAGAGTCATCTTCACAACCCATTGGGATTCAGCTTCCTGCTGGCGGATCAGGCTTCCTTCTGGCGGATCAGGCTTCTTTCTGGCGGATCGGCGGATCGGCGGATCCAAGTTGCTAAGCAACCATCATCATAACAAGCCACAGAATCATCTCTAATGCCCACAGAATCGTCTTTCCAACAGCTACAGAACGGTCGTCATCTTTGCCACAGGATCGTCTTCACAACACCCACAGGATAATCGTCACAACACCAAAAGAATCGTCGTCACAACACCAACAGAATCGTCATCACAACACCAACAGAATCGTCGTCACAACACCAACAGAATCGTCGTCACAACACCAACAGAATTGTCTTCACAGAATCGTCTTCACATCTGCCACAGGATCGTCTTCACAACAGCCATAGAGTCATCTTCACAACCCATTGGGATTCAACTTCCTGCTGGCGGATCAGGCTTCCTGCTGGCGGATCAGGCTTCCTTCTGGCGGATCAGGCTTCCTTCTGGCGGATCCAGCTTCTCTTCCTTCCTCCCCCATCGGCGTGAATTCGTCTGTTGGAACCACCGCTGTCACCACTGTAATGGGGAAATCGATACTAGGAAGAGAAGACAGAACGCAGTACTGTTGTAAACAAAGGTAGTTCTCTATTGACAGAATCAGGTTTGTACATTCATCATCAATCATCAATCATCTATCATCTATCATCAATGTCCATCAATCCATCATCATGGTGAGTCCAAGACTGGCGGATCTTGCTCCTGCAGGCCCTTTTATAGACAGGCCTCTGGTGGTGCCACCTAGTGGGCAGATCAGCACCAGAATCCGCACCAGATCCGCACCAGAATCCGCCACCACTACAGTATTCTGTAATTTCACTCAATTTTCCATTAATACATATATATACATGTATATATATTGGAACACATTTTGAATTCCATAGGCATAAATAGCCATATTACAGTCATACTACTTAGACCCTCATGTGTAATCATTTGAATCACATGCAATTTGCATAACATAAATCGAATTGTAAAACTTGTCAGACCAGAGGGGAATTTTCTAATATGGACCCTTTACATTGTAATATGATAATGCAGAAGTTCCATAGTTTTGATTTATGAAAAAAATGCATTTATCTAGTTCCAAATTCTGACTTCAAAAAGTCGTAAAAGATTTTCTTTTCATTGAAATTTAACATATTTAACAGCTTATAATCGAGCCCCGGCTTATATTGAACCTAGTGCCCTTTTTGACCTGGCTTATAAATGGGGCAGGCTTATATTCGGGGCCCGGCTTATAAACGGGGAAATACGGTACTAGTTCTAGTTTGACCATAGACCACCATGGGACCTTTGTGTCATTATTGGAACAAGTTTTAACTAATTGCCCTAAAATGGACAAAGGTGGTGCCTGAACCATCAACCTTTGGATATGAAGGAATGCATTCTGCCACTGTGCTATGTGTTATCATACTCCTATTATATGAAACATTGACCTAAGGGCTGAATATCTCAGAAAACAGCTTGGGACCCTCCTATTATCTCAGTTTTGTTGGAAAGTGTATGCTATTATGGTCTGATGGCAAAAACCTTATGAAAATCTAGCTACTTTTACACCAAATGATGCACCAAATGATGCAAAGTTTTACACACCACCCCATTTTCATGGTGGCTTATTCTTCTAGTCCTTTTATGAATTAATAAGATTGAGACAATGTTAGTTAATCAAACTTATCTGATACAGTGCGATATATTTTTCCTACCTGTCGGATAAAAATGAACATATTTTTTTATACTTCGAAAATTGCATTTCAAAAAAAGAAGCCTCAGACCCCAACTTTGCTCACTAGCACTGTCCAGTTAACAAATCTTTTTGTTATATTACGTCAAAATAACGTTTTTTACATTGAATAACCTTTTGCCGTGATAAGGAGCCATAGACAAAACTCGACAAGATTATGTTGCTGTCAAGTCTTCTTACACTCTCTTTAATTCCGCTTCAGGTTATATTGATCAGACCAATTCAACTCACCGCGACCTTGACCTTCAGGCTGAACTATCTGCACAAGGTGTCAGTGAGGACTTCAAGCTGCAGAACAGTGACTTCATGCTGAACGCTGCCAACGACTATGACTTTGAGTCCTTCATGAGATACTCCAAGACAGATGACTATAGTGATGTCTCAGACCTGTTCATACCCACTAAGGAGTGTTTTGACAACTTTGGCCACCAGGCACAGGACTTCATCTTACAGTGTAGCTTTGATAAGGCCAACTGTTCCCATCTGTGAGTTTCCTTTGTGTATTTTCAGAGTCTAGCAACAGCTTCTGGTCACTTTTACGTCAGATGTCCGCCATTTTATTGGGGAACAAAAAACATTGTCCTTTCAGGAGGTAACACTTAAATATGTTGATTACAGTGGCCCAGAAGGGCCAAATGGAATCAATTCAAAACGTGAAAGTTGAAACTCAAAACGTGAAAGTTGAAACTTTAAATGCAAAGTTGAAACTCAAAACATGAAAAGTGAAACTCAAAACATGAAAAGCGAAAACCAAAACAGCAAAAGTACTTTCAAATTTCAGGTTTGACGTTTCAACTTTCAAAGTCAATCTGTCAATCTGTCAACAGCTTGTGACAGGTATCTTTTAGCATCGAGTATGCTTCACAAGCCAGAGAAAGCCAGTATCACCTTTTTACGTTTTCAGTTTCAACTTTCACGTTTTCAGTTTCAACTTTTGAGTTTTGAATTGATTCCATTTGGCCTTTCTGGGCCATTGTAGTTGATTATGATGAAATGACTGCCTAAATTAGCAAATCCTCATAGATGGATCAAGAAATACGTTTAAAAGAATGGCGACCGATTCTGCATATAGCAGCCCTACAGCTTTAATTCACTCAGAGAATCTTGAGGATAATCTTGTTATTGAATCACATGTGACGGCTTGAAGATCACCTACAGCTTTTCATACAATATGATTCTTTGCATTGAAAAAAAAAATTGTCCTGTCTTATGTCATTTACAAGAATGCTACCTCAACCTTTCACCAAACCCTCGTGAATCTTGTAAGGATATATATTTTCTGTACTCAGAACCATTTATGACAGCAGTCTGTTCTTTATTAACTCCCCTATCAAATATTACATGAAATTTCTTGTTTCCTTTCCAGGAATTTCACAAGGGTCTACAACAGACAGTATGGAAATTGCTTTGTCTTCAATCTCAACGCCACCACAACGACGCTCTATGGCTCCAAATATGGTAAGCAGTCATTATGTTATATTGGCTAAGGCCTATAAATACCACTTAGATAAAGATACATAGTCCCAACCCCAATATATGAATTGGCAAACCTGAGAAATGATATTGTTGTTATCTAATACAGAGACAGAGGTCTACGATCGTTTCTCTCGAGGTTTCTGCATGAGTGGTGCCATGGATCATATCACATGAGAATTGCAACAAGTAACTTTCCTGATATACCTTGATATCGTTTAGAACTGATATTTATAACAAAAAAGAAGTGCTTGGAAGCCTCTTTTTTAGTACAAAATGTTGTAATATTTTTTCTAACAATTAGGAAATAGGGTAGGTTCACCACTTTCAACCGGTCTGATGCATGTTTTTTCATGAGCTACCTTTCAGGTCTGATTGCTCCTAGAGTTTTTTGTGCATATCCTTCAGAATTGAACCAAACTGTAGCTATTGCTCTGGAGAATAACATTCATGATCTATTACAATGACATATATCAGTTTGCAGTGTTTAATTCCATGATTTATCAGAGTATTCAGAATTGCCCCTTTTCACCCTAAGTCAGCCAAAATGCACCTTGAGTCAGCCATATTAGAACCACCAAAAATATGCGGAAAATACCAGTAATTTCCTGATTTTCATCAATGGATTGGCTGACATGAATGCATGCATCATATATCAATATGCTACAACTAACAATGGAGAAGAAAACAATTTTATTGAACATGTAATAATCCAGACAAAGCAGTACTGTACCTCAGGTGAATACAACTGCATTATGAGCTATCAATACAAATAAATATTACTTGTATGAGCAATGAGGACTAAATATAACATTATAGACATGCAGCATGGAGTTCTATTGAATGTATCGGGGGCTCTGCCCCCTCACCCCCTTTCCCACCCTCTTTTTGCGTTTCACCCTTGCCCTCTATACACTACACAAGTAGTCCTGATATCCTCAACCCTCTAGTAGAAGAGGATATTCTGGAAGGAGGAGGTATTCACAAGGGTAGGGGGAGAGTCAGGGTGTGAGAATTTCAGGAGGGACTCCAGAGAAGAAAATCCTATGGTTGACTTAGGGTATGAGGTGGGTGAATTCGTGGCTGACTCAAGGTGAAATGGGTATACCTTACGAAATCAGTCCTAAATATAACTTAGGAAATTAATTTTGTTCAATAAAATCATGATTTGTGTAATTTAGATACATATCCAACTCACAAAACCAATCGACACTGTGTATGAAAGGGACAAATGCTTCAAATCAACTACCAAAGAGTATGAACAGTAGGGAGATTTTCATTCTCTGTTTGTCAAATCAGGTCAGACAGGGGTACTTCTGACTGATTCTACTGTATGAAAAAGAGTGATTATGCAGATGCAATGTGCAATATATATTTGTAAAACACTTCAATTCTTAAATTGGTGGGAGTTTATTGTTACCAGATGAATACTGAACTTGTAATTTCATGTCAAAAGTGGTTGACTCAAGGTATGAGTTTGACTTAGGGTGAACCTACCCTAATAACATTAGATTAAATGTCCTTATTAGCTTTCTTTCCACAGGCTGAAGCAACTTTGAGCCAAATTAATCTTTAGTGGCTTAAATCTTATTTTTGCTTAAAGTTGCTTAAAACTGATGCTTGATGCAGTGTATTGTTTAATTATTGCCAGGATTGAGGCTGACATTGAACGTTGAGCCTGAGGAGTATGTGGGCCTCCTGTCCCACGAGGTCGGAGCACGGATTGCTGTACATGCAGCCAACGTCACTGCCTTCCCAGAAGATAAGGGCATCAACGTTCCCACAATGTCGGCCACCTCTATAGGTGTCACTACAGTAAGTTCAGCCTTGATCGACCTGACAGTGGCATCAATACCTATGATAAACAGGCCATCATGTTATATGGCCAATGAGAAGTGTAGTTTAGTGTGCAAATCTAGTCACTATTTGCATCTTTTTCAAATGAAAATCCATTAAGTTCAAACATTGAACTTTATTTTAGTTCCACCTTATCGAAAAACGAACATAAAGAACACAAAGAAGTCTAGTTATGGACCTATAGTTAAAGGGTGCTTGCCAAATGACCCTGCAGAGTTGTATCATGCGGGCTGCAATCACGCATCATGCAACACATTAGATACTATCCTAATTATTTCTAAATTTATTAAAGATTTGGACCATACAGAATGGTCTTCCGAAAATGCCAACCTTAAATAGGCGATGGTCATTGACTCTATCATGCAGTTCACGTGCAATTTTTTCTCTTTCATTATACAGTCAACCTTCACCCGACTCCCGGCCCCGTACGCCTCAATGTGTGCTGACGGCACTAATCACACCTTGCTGGATGAAGGGGAATACACAGTTGGGGTGAGACTTAAACAACACGTTACTGTAAACGTATTTATTTCGCGCTGTACATATTTTTGCGATTTTCGCATAAATTAAAATTCACAAAAATATGTACAGCGTGAATATTAATCCAATACAGCTATATAACTACTGTAGTCCAAAAATCACGAATTTAAATCTGCGCGAAATTGTACTTTATATGCAAATCGAAAATTGATATCTACGTTTACAGTTAGAGTTCCTCATAAGCCTAGAATACAATGTTTTCACTGTTATAATTCTATAATTGAGACACACATTAGAGCTAACAGTAATGTACTCTACCCTTTAGCTTCATGATGCAAAAATGCAACCCTGGCGAGTCTACTCATCAGGACTGCATTCATGCATCACAACAACGTTTTGCAATTATATCATCTCTGTAAGGTCAGCATAGTGTACGCTTGAATGTAGCCCTGGCAATGCGATGATTATCTCATGACGACCGAGGGCAGAATGCATTAAAGTGAGGAGTCTCAGGTAGTCTGTTCTTAGCATTGCAGGCATGTAACTTGGCGTGTATACAGGACAACATGAGGAGGGAATGTGGCTGCTCTGACTTGGCCGGTCTACCACTATCAGACCACAGATGCAGCCTTACCAACAGTACACAGGGTAGGGTACAGAGACTTGATTATGGCTCAAAAATCAATTTAATTGAAAATTACTAGAATAGCTATACTCCATGCCCTATCAGCTGTACTCAACCTTATTCAAAAGAACCCAGCTTAGAATTGAGCAGATTGACAGTTTTTATGATCAATTCAACGTTTTTGGATTGCACGATTCAAGTCCACCCATTGATAATACACTGTAGAAGAGTATGAATGAGCCACTGGGGCCCTCACATTTGGCTTTTATCACCCATCAATTGTGCCCCATCGTCAGTGTTTGATACTAGAATAACATTTGGAACACATTTAAGTAGAATTTAAAATATGGAACAAATCAGACCATGTCACTTTTACTAAAGGGATTATCAGACAACAAGGAAGGTCCCTCAGGATGTAAAGACATGAGGATGTCGGTTCCCATAAGCCTGGACTACACTAGGGCAACACAGATACCTGCGAAACGTATCATTTCACCGCATTTCGCCTCGATTCGCAGCAGTGTCACATTAATTATCACCTTGCACCTGGCGATACAGCCAAAAATTGAGGCAAAATGTAGCGATGTTTTCTAGAACAAAGGATTGAAAAGAATGCCACGTTTGACAGGTATCTATGTCGCCCTATAGTGGAGCCCGAGCTAATGGCAGTTGTTCTCATATTCCATTTCCTATTGATACAATGGGCACTGTGTCTGTGTCTATTGTGACCGAATTGAAGTGTGATGGAAGTGGGAAGCTATTGGCCTCTTCCAGTTTCCAATAGTTACCCTGCAAACAAAATCTTAAGCGGAACTCGTGCCATTCTTAGTCATGACTTGTGCTCCCTTGTATGTTTTCTCAACATTTTTTGTGTCATACTCCTGGAATATCTTGTTCTTTTGAACGAGTGAAACTCAAGAAATACACAGCAGTATTCTACTTATTATTTGCATGAGCACAATTCAGTCCACAGCATTGTTCTACAAGTTCACGTTGCGGTAAATCTTGTGATCTTTAACTCGCTAATGTCCAAAAACATTGATTACAAGTTGACTTATATGACTTTTCAGATTATTCAATTCAGCATATCGTTTTCTATTAGATGTAATTCTCGCAATTAGTTTGGTTTAATCTTGAAGTACATTTGTTAATATGAGCATACACTTCAAGGTAGTGCTCTTGTAGGCACCCTTTCTTTTAAGTCCATTTAGGTGTGCTAATTAGCCTACCCTTTGATTAACAGAGGTCTGCCGACAGAAGACCTATGCCATCTACAAGGACGGACAGCTCGGGTGCTACTGTCCACAGCCATGCAAGTAAGTTATACTACATGTACTCATTTGGGGATGGAGGGTGGTAAGTGGAGATGAACAACCTTATTTGTTGGGAGGTATCGATAGACTTGTACCACACAACACCCCCCCCCCCTGGTGGCGAGAGAGGGAACTGTGCATGTGGGTGGAGCGCCACCACGCCACCTGCAGGTTTACATATGAACTAACTGTATGTTGCCAGGGAGCATTGTGGCTTGGTACAGGACCCAGAAAGGTCAGCTTGCTTAAAGTGCACGTCATATAGAAATTTCTTCTTTTTGACCGCTTGAATGTGAATTTATTCATGGGTCATCCCAGATCCAATATGCCAAACCTTAGCCCAGATTTAGCACACACTATAAAGATGTACGATCATATAAATGGTAATTTCTGGAGGGAACGAGCCACGTTTGCAGCAATCCAGCATTACACACTAGGACTGCACGAATTCATGTATCATGTCAAAATAAGGGCCATATCGTAACAAGGTACATTGCTGGCTGTGTCTCACGACCTTGGGAAAATGTTTTGTCTCTGACCGGATGCCGTCTCTGACTGGGTGCCATCTCTGACTGGGATTTTAGGACTGACATGTAAAACAGCATTTAGTATCATCCTTTTTGTCAGCCATCCTCTTTACACTGTAGTGTATGCTCATACCAACCTTACATACTCTTTTAGCCAAGTACAGTACGACAGCAAAGTCTCCTTGAGCACCTGGCCCAGTGCGTCTTACCTTCCTATCCTTGCCGACAAACTTAGTGATGACCTAGAAGTCCTTGGATACCCCTCTGTTGAGGATGCCATGTAAGTAGAATTTGTGAATGTTGTCGGCCTTCTGATTAAAAAAGTCCAGGCTAAGCTCTAACGCTACCAAATGGTGTGGTGCCTAAATGCAACATTTATCTTCGGTGGAGCAAGCAATTGCTCATGATTACTTTCTGGGGCTTTATTTTGACATGGTCTGGGTACTTGAATTCATGTGTAGTCATGATGCACATACGCAGTAGCTAATAACTGCTGTATGGGGCCATCATGCAGACCCTCTGGAGTGTATCAATCTTCTTGTGTCATATTCTGTGTCACTTCTTGTAGTGAAACTCGGGAAATACAGGTATTCATCGTACTTGTGCAATTTGTGGTCATTTGCATGAGTAAAACTTGGCAAATACACGTCACCATTGAACATGTCATTAGGAACGTTCACTATTCTCGAGAATCCCACGTGCCTTTTTTGTGTATACAGATCGTGCGTTTCTGGGGAAATACAAACGTATTTAACTTGTGGGATTCTTGCATTCTGTGTGGAGGGTTGCTATCCTACGCTGATGAGTCAGTCAACTGGACTGCATTCATGCATCACATTGACAAAAAACAAAGCTCATAACCACCATGCACAAAACGCTGAAACATTTATAAAAACATTTACATGTGTTTCATTGTCTGTGATTCTTGCTCTTTTACTTGCTTCGTCAAAATCCTAAATGTTTGTGTTTGTAGGGTATCTCTGGCCCGAGTACATGTGTACATGGAGGATCTCACCATTCGCTCCACAGAGGAATACGCTGCCTACACCGTACGTCTTGATTCCATCGTATTTCACAGTGTATAATCCTGGGCTTTAACTGATTTCACAGTGCAAATTGACCGGGCTTGTAAACAGGGCAGACCTATACATGGGGCAGGCATATGTTATTTTTACAGAGGGTTGTTCATGACATCTGAAAATGTGTGCTTATTAATTCAGTATTGAACAATAATTTCAATAAAGATTATTCCCCTACAACATGTGTGATTAAGTTGGCTTCATATAGTTATAAGAATAAGGTAAACATTCAAATTTAAAGCAGATTTATGAAAAGATCTTTGTAAATTAAGACTTTTCTTGACCTTACTTTAATATTTTCGGCCCAGCTTATACAATATCCTTTCAACCCGGCTTATACAGGGACAGGCTTATATTTGGGGCCTGGCTTAAAGACGAAAATGTATGGTATATACATTTTAATGAGATCTCCAAACCAGGTGTTGAATTTTAATTTAAAAGACTTTGATCCTAAGCAGGAATCTACTGGCATAAAGCTTAGCTGGCATCAATTATATGCCAACTTCTCACTGTAACTTTTAGAGCAATGTACGCTGCCAACCAACACATCGCCTCCCTCCCTCAACACTTCTAATGACTGTTTCGACTCCTTTAAAAAAAATCACTAATTATTTTGAAAATATGTAAAATTGTCATTTCTCAGGAGAAATGATGCAAACAGATTAGCGGAAAATCTTTACGATTTTATACGAATAACAAAAAACTTTTGTTCCACCTCTTATTTTTTCTCTTATAGTTGGAGGACCTGTTTGCTAACTTGGGAGGCTTCCTGGGCCTGTTTATTGGTATCTCTGCCTGTACCATGATGGAGTTCTTTGAGTTTCTGATGGACGCCATGGGCTATGCTGCTGTCACCCTGTGTGGGGGATCCTTTGTGGGATGTGTACAACGGGACAACAAGAAGACGAGCCTGCATGTGAGCAGCACCCCTATAGAGGTGGTGAAGCTGCCTCCTCCACAACCTGGACTCCACTCTAACACCGACAAGAAACACAGACTCATCCATGTGCAGCCATTCACTGAGGCTGGCGAAATTGGTTTGGGTTCCAACTCTCAAGAAACCATGCGTTGGTAATGTAGTAAAAACCTACAGAGAATAATCCCATCATGACACAAGGACATTGAAGTAATCACGGAAAAATGTTTTTGATTTTTTTTTAATGTAAAGCATGTCTAGGAATAAATTAATATTCCCTCGATGCAATGATTTCAGAATTTTTGTTCCTAAGCGTGCTTTATCAATGAACAGCCACAATTTATCCAAGTGGTAGCGGAGTTGAATAAAGGCGACCTATATATTTGTTTAGTCTCATCAAATCGATACAAGTTACCTATGAGCGGCTGACATCTGTGACAGGAATGAAGAAAACAGCTTATTACATGGCGGTACGGCCTTCTCTATGCTAAGTCTATGGGAGCTCTGTACTCCATGCTCCCATGGAGAACAGTGTAGTCATACTCCATGGCTTCCAAATTTGTTGATTTTCTTCATTGAAAGACTGTAGATCCATGTAATAAACCCCACTTATTAACATCAAACAGCCTTTGGCATCGTTGAAAGTAGATATTTGCAATTGTTGAACTTTTGTTCTCATGTCATAGAAAAACATAGCTGGCTTATGATCTTTATACAGGTCAAAGTATACATCTCAATGCTCTAGTAGAATCTGATTTTACTCCTGAATGTGTTATGTAATCCGAATTACATCAACCTTATCTACAATCTTCGGCATGGGGTACATTGAGCCACAAAAATTGGGGCACCTTGAACCATGCTCAAGGTGCCCCAACCTCTGCCTGAAGGACTAGTTCCATTATTTAACACAATACACCTGATCATTGCAGTGCATAGAGGGACAAGGTATCACTGCTCCTCACCAGAGGGCAGCCTAACCTTGTCAGCTTGTAGGTGAGAGATGAGAAGATATTACTCAGTTCAACCTCTGGGTATACGATAGCATAACCTAACAAGTGGGCCCTCATATTTACAAACCCATAGTTTATCAGAATTAGGGCTCACAGAGAAACACACTCAAAGAAGTTAAAATTTGACTCTACAGTTATGATAAAATACATAATTTGCTGCTTGTGGTAATAGATTCCTTTGTAGCATATTCATAGTGTCTTTATTCCTAGATGTATCATTTTTCAGAAGCAGGAGAGCCTGTTACATCATAGAATAATATAATCAAAGTTCTATATAGACCTTGCAAATGACAGCAATCCTCTTAAGATCGTTTATATGGACCTAAAGGGAAACCTGTAACACACCAACCCAGTCACTACTCTTGAAACTATAATTGACTGACTTGGGTGCATTAGATAAGAGTTTTTTACATTCAGTCCTATGCAAAAGCATCAACAGCAAATAATTCCACCTGAACTTTCAATAATTTATCCATATTACTGTTTGTTTGAACTATTTAATATGAGTGGTTCAATGTGCCTCAGTGGGTGGGTCAACCTGCCCAGAGCATGGGGCACATTGAACCACCCAAAGATTTAATTTTCAAAAAATCAAAAAAAATACAAAAAATGACCATACTTGCTTAGCCATAGGTTGGCATATAGCGCAACGATATAAGGTAGCTGCTAGATGCAACATCAAAGTTCACATGACCTTTATATGGTCAGGGAAAAAATAAATGTGCAGAAGTGGTTCAACGTGCCCCTCTCTCCCCTACATAGAAATGTCAGGAAATAATTGAATTTCTGAACCTCAAAGAAGTGGCTTGATGCCAGTTGGTGAAGGATGCTGATGCAGTCATTAAGAGAATACATTATCCTGTCTGCCCCGGCTCTATACTATATTATAGTTATTCACAGGTGATTGTTTAAAGGTTTGGTACATGGTAGCTCCTTAACTACAAGTTAAGGGTGAAATGAAAACTTGATCTTTTTTCAACAACAATGGGGCGGTGGTGGGTTTTTATGGGTCAAAATTTGGCGCCTGTGCAGGCCCTTTGAAGAATAATAACGCACTAGTAAGAAAGGCATGCAAATTGCTCTATCAATGACTGCTCACTGTGTGGGGATTTTTCTACAGAAACGGTTCTTACAGAAATTTAATAACCGAAAGTGATTAATCAGGAATTTCTTTTTCAAACCCTGAAAATAGATCTTATCAACAAAATTTCACTGCTTTCCCAGTAATTCAGTAAAAGCAAGTGAGTTGAGGCCACTCAACTAAAATGTTTCTCATCATCAGCAACTCAAAAATATAGTGAGGGAGCTTTAGATATTATAACGTTTTTTACAAAGATATTATCCCATTGGGTAAAACAGAAACCATGTGTTAGGGAAAATGTGTCGGGCAGCTACTAAATCAACAGCAATCCCGGTCTACAAGTAGACAATACTGCCCGTCTTTAAATATTGCGGATACTTATAATGATTTTGTTGTAAATTCCCAATTTAAGAGAATACTCAAAATAGATGTCTGCGCACCTGTCTGAACATTAGACTTAAATATCCAGTCATAAATCTTCATAAAGACCCCGATATATATAGTACATCAGCTTATGTAACTAAAGGAGGGAGGCATTTTTTTTGGAGGGGGTTGAAATTTGGCAATGAAGCCAATTCTGACCTAAAAAAAGCTGCTGATTACGAATTTTGATATTGCCAAATTTACAATTTAGCCGAACAGGGTGCAATGGACCAAAATCCAAGATGGCCACCAAAATATCAAAAATTCATCTCCCATTGCAAGAATATACACATTAAAGCACTAATAACACTACCCATCCCCCCACCCACCCACGCCTAAATTTGAACCATGACATCCAGTGGTGTTATTGGTTTGTTGCTAGGATAAGCGGTTGCCTAGCAACAGACCCAAAATGTATAAAAACAAACAAATATCTGCACTCTAGACCACCAATAACAATACCTAACCCCCTAAATTGGACACACGGAATCCAGTGATGTCATTGGCTTGTTGCTAGGAGAAGCAGTTGCCTAGCAACAGCCATTTTCCATAGTGCTCAACAAACCAGAAATCCTAGACCACCAACAACAATACCTAACCCCCCCCCCTCCTATATTGGGCCCAAGGAATCATGTGGTGTTATTGGTTTGTTGGTAGGACAAGCAGTTGCCTAGCAACAGCCACTTTCCATAGCAACAAACCAGAAATCCTAGACCACCAACAACAATACCTAGCCCCCCCCTATATTGGGCCCAAGGAATCATGTGGTGTTATTGGTTTGTTGCTAGGACAAGCAGTTGCCTAGCAATGACCATTTTCCATAGTAACAAGCACAAAATAAATATCTAGGGATAAGGTATGATTTACAATTGATGTTGCTGATCTACAAATGCATGTATGGTTATAACCTCCGGCCAGAGTAGCTAGTTCTCTTCTTTTATGTACCAGACCATGGGGGGCGAGTTACCAGATCGACTGGAACTGGTTTGCTTGCCTTTAACTCTCTCTCAAATCGGGCTATAGAAAAAACCCTCTTTATAGAGGAGTGACTCTTTGGAATAAACTCAACACTTCCTGTTGGTTAGCCAGTTCCAAGGACATCTTTAGAGCAAAGGCTAACATCACAATAATACATAAGCTCTACTCATTAAATCTGAGATGGTAGACGCTTATTTGACCTGTACTTGAACTATTGTATTTTGTACTATTGAATTACATACTTCAACAATATTCTATTACAACTTGAACTTGATGAAATTAAATGTCCCGGAGAGTTTAGCTTGAGTTCTTGGTAGATGTTAACCAAATTGTACTACCTATAATACATTCGAATTATAATTATTTGATTAATAATGACAATATTTTGGAAATACTATGATACTAGGTACCTAGCGATGCAAGCCAAATGCAACGGTCTCCTCTACTGACCAACTCAGTGTTCTCCATTTTAATGGGTTTTTAGGCTAAGTCCTCTTTAGTAAGGCATTGAGTAACCTAGGTCATTTTTGAATAGCACTTGGCCATGCATGACCAATGCCCCTATGGCTAATCTGCGCTAATCTGGGATAGTCACTTCAGACTATGGGCCGGGGAATTTAGATTTCCTGTGTAGGGTAGAATGATGGTGATTTACCTCTGTCGTACCTTATGGTACATACAGACACCTTCTCCACGTAGGGAAAGCATGCTGCTCAGTTTAGGCCTGTGATGGGGTGCTGCAGTAGGTGGCGCCCTCTGCGGTAATATTGCTAAACCAGATTCCCAATAGAAAGACATTGGCCAGTTTATCTCACCCCTTCCATTTGAAGTATGTCTTGCCTATTAATTTTGAACGTAAACAGTTAAAGCTTGACTGTCATGGTTAAAGTGAGGCCAAAAGCACTTTTGGATATAGTTCAGTTTTCATTCACAAGAGGGCTCTTAAGGGCTGGGAGCCCAGCTCTTACAGGCACAAGATAGGATGAACATTTTGTAGCTGGACAATGCTCATGGTCCCCTGTCCAAACACTGCTGCCCTCTGGTGGAACTGTTATTTTAGTCCATGTATGGAAAATGCTGAACCTATTCCCTGACGGCCCAGCTTTAATTTCCATGAGGCTAAACATTTATATCCACAGGTATCAATCACACAGTTAAATCCCTTCCATATGTTTAAATGTCCAGATCTTGAAATGGCAGGTATCTGATCTCTTAATTTGTGTAAAGAGGAAATTGAATATGACTGTAATTGATATTTCTACTGTCAATGATGTTATATACATTACACTTAAATGAACTATTTAAGTAAATAGATACTAAATAAAGCTGCAACTGTGTAATGCGTTTATTGAGTTTGGAATTTTTAATCAGGTAAAAGAAATAACAATATTCTGGGCGTTCTTCATGGCATGCCAAAGGATAAAGAATAGATTGAAATGATAAGTAAAACAGTCTAGAATACCAGTTTGTCAATTCATGATAACTACATCAATAAAGGTGGCATGGTCACATGGTTTGTCATTCATGGCTTAACCCCCCCCCCCCTCCTATCCATTACATAATTCTACCCCACATACATATTGCCTCACCTGTGTCTGGGAGTGACTAACTTCCTCTCACTCTACCACGACCACCCTTACCAAGTGGTACCTAAGGCCCCATGCATAAGAAAAGTGTAAAATTCATCAGTCCTGAGTTCGCCGTGGGAGTTGGACATTCTGCACATGGCTCAGAAAGGTATGGTTGATACACTTATCTGTGGTGTGTTGCAGAGCAAAATTATATCGATATCGTCCAAAGTTAAAGATCATAATACTATCTTGAATAGCAATTGATATCAAAGTATACCCTAGGATACATATGCCATTTAGTGAGAAATACACTTGCACCGATCACTAAATGATGATCGTCATCATAGCATGATATCTAAAAGATAAGGATATCGTTGTTTGCTGTACAACACACCACTGAACTTGCTCATCATGTGACCTGAAAATGCCACTTCAAAGCCAAAAATAGTTATCCCATTTCAAGAAAGTTAAACTCGAAAATTAAACTCGTCTGGCGGACAGAGCACTTGTTTTAAGAAAACAATATTTTTTTAAAACTAGTGCAAATAACAAATAATTATTTTTGGCTGTGTTGAGTGACAACAAAAGTGGCTTCCTTTAGCAAATTATATTTTCGTTTGTTCTTTTGGGCCCTCAAGGATGGGCCAAAAAAAAAAAAAGGTGTGTTTCAGGTTACATGGTCTGAGAATCTAGGGTAGGTAGGTCCGATTTTTTTTTTTTTTTTAATTTTTTTTTTTTTTTACTTTAGCCTGAAAAGTACCCAGAAATCGACTCACAAACTACAATGCCGATTCGCCGACGACCGCCTCCACTCGTGAACTATCAGATCGACCCTTAAATAGCCCCAAAATGACCCAAATTTTTTTTTTTTTTCAAAATTGCATAAAAATTTCTAGGGTCGGCCCTGTTTTGCTAGGTAGGGTCGGGTAACCTGAAACAAACCTTTTTTTCTATTTGGCCATGGCATAAATATTCCAAAACTGTAACAATCATGTGAATATTCTAACAAGAAGTAAAACGGTGATTGATGTGGATAGCCTTGTTGGCTGAAAATGCATGTTAATAGCTTTATCGATCAATCTCAATAAGCGAGATATTATGGCATTTTAAAACATATCAACATACTTTAAAATGGGAAGCTTTAACCAAACTTCAAACTGCAATATTTCGTTTTCCCTTCATCAATTGAAATATCAAGCCCCTTTTAAGATTTTGTGTGCAGAATATTTGAATTGAATTGAATTATATTTATTGGCTGAAAAATCTACATACAATACATTGAGTTTTTCATTTAGCAGCCAAGTCACCTCCTGCAAAAGAAGGATCGGATAGAAAAGAGTTCATGTTATGTTTAGAGTTATTCACAAGTTCTTTGTCATAGCGATTGTACGAGTTTCAGCATTTGGTACGTACCTACCCCAGTCTACTACCCTATAAGGCACTAAGGAATTTCCGAATGTCTTTCAGTTTCTGAGTCTCTGGGGGCAGTCTGTTCCAGTCCACCATCCCGCGTAGCAGTGGGCTCTTGTCGTAGACATCACTCCGGGATCTCATGCATTTCAGTTTCACTTTTGCATTGGCCCGTAGAGCTCTCGTGGGGACCACTATGTTGTCCACATCCTTGGAGGCCTTGTGGAGGTAGCTCAGCAGCTGCTTGCGTCTAGTGATTTCCAGCATTGGTATACTGTTGCGAGTATGAAGTTGGTCGATGTTGACACCGCGGGGATCTCGTATCTTCTCGCAGATCCTGAGGGCGTCATTTTGGAGAGTTTGTAACTTTCAGATAGCCCAGATTGGGCCACCACCATACGTAAAGCTGCAATATTCCATGGTGGCCTTGATCATTGTGGTGTAGACTAACACAGCAGTTTGCTGATTGGTGCCAGCTCCTATGCGCCGCAGGCCTGGTAGTTTTGACTGCACCATGCTGATCACTTTTTTTAAGTGATGGGACATGCAGAGGAACCTGTCTATTTTTACTCCCAAGTAATTGAAGACAGGGACCACTTCCAATTTGGGGCGGTTCAAGTAGAGGTCTATTCCATCCAGATTGGGGGTGGAGCGTTGTGAGTATGACCATAACACTTGGGTCTTGGTGGTGTTCACGGTTAGCTTGTTCTCATAGCACCATTCACTGATGTTGTCTAAATCCTCTTGTACTAGAGCACGGATCCGCTCTACATCCTTGCCCGATACTACCAAGGCAATGTCATCAGCATAGAGGAAACAACTGGCGTTGTTTATGATCCTGGTGACATCGTTCACGTATGTGGTGAAGAGTAGGGGACCGACTCCCGAGCCCTGGGGTACCCCTCTATCCACCTCTGTGGCATTGGACGTGACATTGTTGGCCCTAGTTTGTTGTTTTCTTCCTTGTAGGTAAGTACCTAGCCACAGCATGAAGCGTTCATCTAGGTTGTAGGATCGTAGTTTCTCCAGGAGGATCAGGTGGTCGACCGTGTCGAACGCCTTCCTCATATCGAGGAAGACAACGGCCGACCTGTGACCTTGGTTCCTGGCACTATAGAGCTCCATCAGCAAGCCGTAGATAGAATCTCCTGTGGAGCGGCCTGGCATAAAACCTGATTGATATATAACTTACATATAAATTATCATAACAACCAAACCTACTCAAAATCGTTTTTCTCAGCACATCTCTTGCTATGGCAACCGGTAATTTAGTCGATAATACACCAACATTTGCATGTATTGTGAAGGAGGGGCATCAAGTCATCCTTAAAGGGTTAAAGCATTATTGAGTCAGAGGGTACTAGTCAATAAAACCCATTCTGCTCCAGATAATTACTTTAGTACCTACTGCACCTGGATGTCACGTCTGTGATTAAAACATCTAGGCTTGCCTTGAGCCTGTATATGTATACATATATATCAGACATCGCTACACTTGTAAAAGATCCGGTAGAACTATTTTGACTCAACAACATCAATGAATGCCATTTGAGATATTGAGTTATTTAGATTTTGTGTGTAGAATAACATGACTTGCATGCTCTATTATTTCTCAGTATATCTGTTGCTATGGCAACCCATGATTTTGTCCATAATAAACCAAAATGTGCATGTACTGTGAAAAAGCGCCATCATGCCATCCTCAAAGAGTTAACGCAATATGCGGCTCTGATGATTGAGTCAAAGCATATACTGTTCGATACAACTTACTCTGCTCCAGATGATTACTTTGACACCCACTGGGGGCTGATTGCCACGCCTATGATTAAGTCTGGGTTTGGCTTAGGAGGCCTGTACATGTATGTATACACGTATATTCCGCATAGGCAAGATGGTCACTGCACAACACAATTTTGTCTGGTACCAGTGTTCTTTCTTCTACTAGCTATAACAGCCAGTTGATTAAGTGAAGCTGGATCCTGTCATGTCCGAATTGTGGTGTTTTAGGGTCATAAACCTTTTAGTTATAGGCCTCTATTGTGGCTTATCTCATGTGTTCAGATTGGGGGAGTGGCTATGCCACTGGCCTACCAATCCATAGGTCATGACTTCATGACCATGTCAAGGCTATTTCAATCATACAGAATTTTAAAATTGGTTAGTCAAAAATTGTGATAGTATTCAATTTGGTTGTAAAGATCCTTTACACAAGACTAATATTCTCAGTGTTATCTAAAGTGGTTTAAATACAACTTTAGATACAACTGATTCAAAGGTTTATCACATCCAAACTCCAATTTTGGACATGTCAGGAACCAGCTTCAGCTAAAGCTCTCACAGGGCAGAATTACTGCATCCTGCTAGTGCAAAATATCAAACTACTTTACTCTACTACTTTGGTTACAGATGTCATTCATTGTTATACTCTATGTAAGGCTTCATAATACACAGAGAAAATAAGTAGAATCACAGTGACGCCCGACATGATCACTGAGGGAACTCTCCCCAGAACTCTAAAGTGACTCCCTAACATTAGTAGGACTCTATAATAACTCCATAATGACTCTCAAATGATTGGGAGCTACTTTAGAGTCATGGGAAGAGTAACCTCAGTGATCGGGGCTGGATTCCCATTTGAGAGTTACAGTGATTCTACCCCTTCTCTCTGTGTAAGCTCCCCCGTGACCGTCTTATACAAACAACCGTCCAACCTCAGTGGCCTGTACAAACCTTCTACTCACCCCTATGCCTTCATACTTGGCTTTGCATTAAGACCTTCACAGGTATAAAGTCCTCCATGTCACAAAAAGGTGTGAATAACAGTAACAAAATCGGAGGAACAAATTTTTTATTTCTGAAAAAGATCTGGAAGAAATTTGGAATCGGGAGGGGGGCGTTTATTACGGGGAGGGCACTTTTTTCGTAAGCCAGCCAACTTAATCCACTACCGTAAATGGCTGTTTCTCATGACTGGTCGTCATTTGAGCTGGGAGGACCTAATTTTAGAATTCATGAGAAGATAAAAATCCTTTTGCTTGTAAATAATAAAGGTATTTGACCAACTTATTTCAAAGTTATGGAAGCTTATATCAGAAAACCTTTCCTATGGTAGCTTGGTAAAGTTCATGTGTCAACAAATGGTCTAGGGCATGGTTCCAATCGTCACTCTCTATCAATATAATGGTTTAACTCTTATTTTTTCTTTTGTTAAGGTATACTTTCCTAATGTGAGCAGTTCTTATGTATATAGTAGAGGCTAGTGATCATATGTATGGATATTTCCTATATATTGGCATATTTCTTGTAGCTTTTCACTGTGTTGAAGAGAGTAGGTGATATAGTGTAATATTCTGGGATGAATGATTCCTTTAATGCACTCTCCATCACATACCTTACATCCTCATATTATTATCAATAGCTATATTTTCTACTGAAATTGTTTAGTCTATATTCACTCTTTGCAATGGTAGGTGAAACTAAGGCTCATTATGAAGAATTAAGTTTATAGCTGCTGTACAATAGAGAGGATGTAGGCTGTTTTATAGAGAGTGACGATTGGAACCAAGGCATTTTTGTGCACTTGGCAGTATTATCACCATCTTTAGGCCCTCAAGTATTTATATGATTCCTATTTCCACTGTTAGATATTACTCCTGGTGTATTTACCAGCCCTGAAGCCTATCTTTCAAGTACATTTACTTATCTATATTTGCTCTAAACTCATACTTCTTGCTTAAATGGAGCAGATATTCCCCTTACCTCATCTTATCTTGCTATGATTAGGCAGATAAAAGGTAATGAAGTGGTAGGAATCAATAAAACTGTAAGTAAATGGATGGAAATACAACTCATTAATGACACATAAGTTTATAGCAGCTCTAGCATAGAGAGAATGTAGTCCATACGATACAGTGTGATGATTGGAACCAGCGTGACAATTGGAACCATTGACATATATACATACCAGTACCACCTGACAGGCTTGCTGCAGAATTCTCTCATAATTGTATATTATAATTAATTATAATAGAGATAGTTGACATTTGATATGAATAGTTAAATATAGATACTATGCAAGCTATGACAATGGATGTAGTTTGATAGAGAGTGATGATTGGAACCAGGAAATTACACATTTTTGCCATCATGAACTTCAATTGGCTAAACATTAAGTCAAGTTTACAACATATCATCCTTTTCTTTTTTTTAATATATACATATAAGATATACTAGTCCAGCATGACAATATATTTTGATATGGTTAGCTAATTGCTATAAGATAGGGGAGGTGTAACTTATGACAATAGGGCGTGATGATTGGAACCATTGAATTACACAAATGGATCATAGCACCATCAGACCACAGTTATAGGTACAACTAATGAGTTATACACCTTGCACATTTCAATCATTGGTATTCTATATAAAAATAATAAGAAAGGTCATATTCTTCTCATAATCTTTGAAATTTTACAACTTTTGAAATTCACTGTTGATGAAAATTCATGAAAAATGCCATATTTTGCCTTTTTATGGGCTCTGACACACTTAAATAAAGGTGTCAAAGCGGTTCAATGTGCCCCGGTCTCCCCGACACCAGTTAGACTTATATGCGAGAATTTAGGGTAAGTGCCAAGCTTTTCCCGCGCCCCCGGGCCCTGATTAACTGCGCTGACAGTGTTATTGTTAACAAGAAAGGAGACCATGCTAATCATGCCTACTGTTTGTCCAACCAAAGCAGGCACTTCTGACTTGCATACTATAGAAATAGCACTGTTATGATAAGAGTAATAATATTGATGTTCACTGAAGGAATTGGTTATGCATATCATGTAAATGTTTATTCAATTAGCCATTTAAAGACGGCATGATGCCTTTATGCATCATAAGCTTGGTCGTCATGATGCATGGATGCATGCACTTGATGATGATGCATAGCTTCATCATGCACGGCCCTTCAAGAGTATCTCAACCCCAGCATGATGATTGAATGCAGCCCTGGCGAGTTACTCGCCAGCACTGCATTAATGCAGCATGCTGACCATGAACATGATGCATTAATGAATGATTCCATGCTCAAAGGATTAAATGGAAATAGTATTGACTAAGCTGAGTGAGCTTCCGTGTCATGTGAAGTGCGGCACCACTCATAATGTGCCCCCGTAATGTGCCGATGTCAATAAGCCACACTCCGCTGCCGATACATATATGCTGCAGCCCAGCTACTCCATCATTGCATCATACTTACTTAGCATGAGCCTGTACACACCTTGCCACATCTCCTTCAGTCATTCCCCATGGTGGTGCCTAGACATTCTATAACTCCAACCAGCCTGACCCCTCAGTCTTGTCTTACTCACAATATGTGCAACCCCAAGCGGGCAGCGTGGGCAGCAAATACCTACTTTTTAGTCAGAAATTAATGCTAAATTGTTATGTAGTTGTGTTTGGAAGTGTAGTGAAGGAAAATTAAATCGATGAGTTATGGTTAATTAGAAGAATTATAGTATTTGAGTGTAACTAGAAATATTTGTTTCAGATTATAAATGATACACAATGTCCAGGCACCAATGTGGGAATGACGATACATGCCTCGGCAGATGAAGGGTGGAAATAGTCCAAAGTTCCCCGAGGAAGTTGCATGTGTAGGACATATTGCGCGTGGCTCTGAAAGGTATGGCTGATATATGTACTCTTATCTGGGCTTGTTCATCCTGTGACAAAATGCCACTTTGTTTCTATTTCATGTTACTTTTGGCTTCTGTAGTGCCGCCTATGTATGCATCCCCCAGTGCTCTTCAGTGTATGTATACATTTGTCTTTAATTTTCAATTCTCTACTGCAGTTTGTTTTATTACAATTTCTTGCTCCATGAGGAAATATTACCATGTTTTTGTAACTGTTCACATCTTCAGTTACAAATTTATTGCACCATAAGTAACGGAAAGAGAAGAGGGAGAGTGAGGGTGACAGATAGAGACATTGACAGGAACACAATAAATGACATTGACAAAAAGTAACAAAAGAGAAAAACATTAAAGCTTGACCATCATGGTTAAAGTGAGGCCAAAAGCACGTTTGGATATAGTTCAGTTTTCATTCACAAGAGGGCTCTTAAGGGCTGGGAGCCCAGCTCTTACAGGCACAAGATAGGATGAACATTTTGTAGCTGGACAATGCTCATGGTCCCCTGTCCAAACACTGCTGCCCTCTGGTGAAACTGTTATTTTAGTCCATGTACGGAAAATGCTGAACTTATTCCCTGACGGCCCAGCTTTAAGAAGGAGAGAGAGTTGTGCGTGAGACAAATGCAGTTGTGGAAGGGATGGGCAATATGATGCTAGGAAAGAGAGGCAGATACAACCTTATTAAGGACTTAGAAAGAGCAAGCAATGGGCAAGGAGTGAGGCAGTGATATGGAGACGGACAGACAGAAACAGATGATGCAGAGAGAGGGTGAGAGAGGTAGAGCAGCAGGTAAAAATAGAGGGAAGGAAACATTGAGATGAAGAGGAGTACAGGGAGTTAGAGGGGCAGGGGGTGAGGGATGGAGAGGGTCAACAGTTATAGCGTCACACTGAGACTATCATGAGTGTCTCCCTGAGGCTCCTTTTCTATACACAGAGAAAGGTATAGGAGTCATCTGTGTCTCTGGTGAAGATGGAGGGTCAAACAGCTATTGACTCTGCTTATTTCAAGGGTCAACTTGAGTTTTGCTTTAAAAAATAGATAATGAGAATTTACCAAAAAAGAAATAAAATAAAAATTGAAAATAAAATCCTAGGGTCAGTCCTCTTTGGAATCTAGGGTCATGTTGTTTGAAACACACCTCTTTTAAAATTTGGCCTAATAGAACTTCACCATCCTACCTCACACTCACAGTGTAACCAGGCTTGTTTCTGCAGGACCTTGGTGATGCCACCATGAAGTTATCAACCCACCTAGCACAAGACAACCCCAAATTGAAGGATGAGGGGCGCACCACGACCCCAGGGTTTGGGGCCCTCTTCACTGGTTTCCTCTCCAGTACCACAGCGCACGGGCTGCCCCGGCTGACCTCCGCCCCCGGCTGGATCAGGAGGTTCACGTGGCTGGTGATCTTCGTGGTGTTCAGCGGCCTGTTCTGTTGGATGATGTACAATGACCTTGTTGAGTACCTGAGCCACCCTGTAGCAATCAACATCAAGTACCACCCACAGTGAGTAGGTCATTGTAATCATTTTTTTGAGATACTAGGTTTAGTATACTTAGTGAGTGATCAGGGGGTGGTGGGTTCCGCGGGGGGGGGGGGAATTTGGACCCCTTGACCGAAGAAGGTGAAAAAAATTTGGATCCCTCTTGGGGGGGTCAAAATAATTTAACCTGTTTTGAGCCAAAACGCCTGCGGCTTACTATGCCTCAAAGGGCCCCCGCGTGCGCCGATTTTTTGATCCATAAGGGGGGGGGTGTAAAAAATGTCGACCCCTTGACCAGGGGTGTTTAAACAATTTTGCACGCTCCAAGCAAAAACCCACCACCCCCCCTGATCACTCCCTAAGTACTGGATGCACCGTTTATCAATACCTCTCATAGAATACAATGTGGCCCTATTCAATGAGCTAAACAAGTCGTCTTTCCTTCATTAAATGGCTTCAAATATGAAAATAAACACAAATAAGAAAATACATTGATACCATCTCTGAAGTATTTCACTCATGGGGACTGGGGCCATATTCAACTCAGCCTGCGGCTTCCTGGGATATGGTCCTAATTCCTACTCGTGAAATACAGCAGAAACGGTATCAATGGGCATTTGCATTTGTCTATTTTTATTTCATCGCACACTGTACATATTTTAACAAAATCTCATTCATCATTTTCTTGAATTAATTTTTAGTTCCTCCGGAGGAACTCTTATTCACAGGGGTTATTATGTTAAGTTGATGCTGTTGGTTGTTTGGAATTGGTTATCTGATTATTTGCAATGGGATTCATGACACATAGTGACCATTGTTCCACACATAACATTATTCTTTTATTATTATTATCATTTTCCAGGATGGAGGCAGAGTTTCCTGCAGTGACTGTCTGTAACCTGAACCCACTGAAGAAGAGTAAACTGGTCGGCACTGAGTTTGAAGCACTCAAAACCATCGATGAGACCTACGGCATGGCCTTGTTGCGCTCAGGAGCTGTCTCAGGTGAGGGTTCAGCATGGCTTCTCACACTGTTTTAACATGGGCAGAGGGAGACACAAATACTGCCTCTGGATCTAATGGTCCATAGTAAGGACAGATCCAAGCATTAGAAAGGGGGGGAGTCTTCCAAACATCAAAGTACTGAAAAGCGTCATGCCGCAATCTGCGGTGAATCACAATATCATTAGAAAAATCTAAAAAGATTTCCAAAAGGGTGCGTCCGGACCCCCAGGACCCCCCTGCATGATCCACCCCTGCATAATTTTAGGTGCAAGCATTATACAGCATGTGACAAGTAGCCATGAAATTGGACAAAAGTAAAACCCATTCTCCTTCTCTATAAACATCACATATCATATATCATTGGCAACTGTGTTACATTTTATCCCAATCAGGAATAATCACGAATTTCCCTTTATAAATAGTTGAATAATTAGTCTTGTGCAAAATCTACCTGGACCAAAAATTCTCAAGCTGTGGGCCCGGGTAGCCCAAACTGAAAAAGTTAGTGTCCACCACGGCATGAAGAGTCAGGCAGAAAGGAAACCATGCCCAGCCCTCTGTGGGACTTCTAATTGAACAAATGTATTCTAGTCAGTCACCCGTAATTATAAATATGAATGTCCAATGAGAGTTTCTATAATTTACTATTACTCAATTTAGGTCCGATGGTGAACAGCGCTCTAATGGCTAAAATCAGTTCTATTGGCAGCACAACTGTCCCTTCTACTGACACCCAACGCACCGCTGAAATGCAAGCTGCAATGTCAGCCATGTCCGTACAGGGCATGGACGGGCAATTCAGTCTGCAGAACACAGACTTCATGATGAATGCTGCCGACGACTTTGACTTTGAGTCCTTCATGGAGTACTCTCAAACCGGTGACTTCAGCGATATCACGGATCTACTGAAACCAACCAAGGAGGATTTAGATTTGTATGGCCACCAGGCACAGGACTTCATCTTACAGTGTAGCTTTGACAAGACCAACTGTTCCTATCTGTGAGTTGTAAACATGTGATTGGTATTATTGGCATGTTTTTATAGTTTTCCATCATCAGTCCTAAAATAAATGTGAACCTAGTACACTTATTGTATTTATATGTTGCATAGCTTTGACCTTGCATGGCAAAAAGATGTCAACAATCAAGGCAAAAAGGACTACAACAGCTTATTCTCCAAGTGCAAATTTTATCAATAATTTAGGTCTTTGAAGATTCACTGGATTTCCCTATTTCATGTTTGTTCATTAATATATGCACACATATATACTCTTATCATCTAATTATTCTCGGTATATCAAATATATAAGTCATATATATCTTGTTCTGTCAGGGATTTTACCAAGGTGTACAACAGTCGATACGGGAATTGCTTTGTCTACAATCTGAATGCTACTAAAACAACACTATATGGCTCTAAATATGGTAAGAGATTTTGTTTGGCTCAGGCCAATATCTTGGGGAACGCAAAATCTATGCAAACCTGTTATCCCACTGTCCCTTAGAAACACAGCCAACCACGCATGGTGGTGCCACCTTAAATACTGCCCAAGACCAAAAAAATCCAACATTTAAGATGGAACACAGGCCAAAATAAATACTTGGAATTTCCCGAGAGACAAGTGTAATATACCAAATTTTAGCTAATGAAATTCCGCTTTTAACCATATAGGATAGCATATTTCAAGTCAGGCTAGATTTCTTTTAAATTGCCATGGAAACCGGACATGTAATTTTGGATTGTGGCCCCTGAGGCCCGTGATTTCCATATAGGTGCCTTCTCACCCCCGTATCCCTCCCCTATCAATTTATTTCTGGCAGATAAAATTCTTAACACATTCTACCAGACCCAAGGATAATTTTAAGCCCAATATGTATTCACTTTGCATCATTTTGACACCTTCTATGGCCTCTGAAAACAACATTTTATGTTCTTTTTGGGACTATTTTGCCATTCTATCCGGAAATGGCACTATTTAGGGTGATACCACATTAAAGAATTTTTTTTGGATGATCTGGCTAAACTCACATTCAACCCTTCAATATAAACAAGATGCACACTGCCACATGATTATTTACTATTTAAAATGCACCAACATGTCACTGGCATGTAACCTGCCAGTGTTGCTTTGGTGGATCTTTAGGAGTGCTTTAAGCTTAGAGGAACAGTATGATTAAAGCACTGGCAAGGTACTCAGTACTACATTACACTGTCCATATAGTGTCAGTGAGGGTCTCTAAATTGATTGTTCTGTTTATGTTCTTATTGCCAGGTTTACGACTGACACTGAATGTGGAGCCAGAGGAGTATGTGGGTCTGTTCTCGCATGAAGTTGGAGTAAGGATTGCAGTTCATCCCGCCGAAGTCACAGCCTTCCCCGAAGATGAGGGTGTCAACGCTCCCACTGAGTTATCGACCTCTATAGGTGTCACAACAGTAAGTTCATCCACATTAAGACTATAAACACAATGTTTCAAGCATGCCTGATGTCACATGCATATGTATGTGTTGTTGGACATCTAACGAGGCAAGGCTAAGAGATCAAAGTTAAGGTTCTGCATAACCGAATGAAAATGAAATACAAAATACATAACTATGTTTCTAATATCTTTTAACAATTTGGGTCATCACACTGAATTGCAAATACTCCAAGTATAGCTGGAATATAAGTAAGACATGCCCGAGGCTAATTGTAATTTTCCATGATAAAAGAATAAATTCTAAACTCAACTCTCAACTTCCGTTTGTTACTATATGTACAAAGAATATCATATTTGTTATAGTATGCCTAACGCCGATGTACACATCATGCACCTGTTATTTTGGTGAAGAGTTCTCATTGACATATGAAATTATTGTCATCATCTTCTTGCCCATACAGTCAACCTTTACCCGGCTCCCGGCCCCATACCCCTCAATGTGTGCTAGCGGCTCTAACCACACGTTGCTGGATGAAGGGGAATACACCGTCTGGGTGAGAGTTCAATGAAACTTTATACAACAACTTTAGTCCAGAATACAATCTTGTCCCCATGGTAAAGGTCCTGGGTAAATGTTTAGTAGTACTGTAAATGTAGATATTTTCGCACTGTACTGCGGATTCCGCAAATTTTAAAATCCACGAAAATATGTACAGAGTAAGTATTTATCCTGTATAGTCTTACAAATAGCCTCTTCCAATATCCGTAAATTTGAATACATGGGAAATTGTACTTTTTAGCAAATCCGCGGAAACCTATACAAGCAAAATTATCTACGTTTACAGTAATTAACAAATTCCTATTTTCTTCCAGTCGTGCATGTTAGCATGCCTGCAGTGTACACTGAAAAAGGAATGTGGGTGTTCTGACAGAGTCGGTCTGCCAGCATCAGAAATTAGATGCAGCCTAACCAATGCGACTCAAGGTAGGAAGATAATTGCTAACAATACTCTCCTATAGTTATAAAAAAAATAGTTATAAAAAAAAATCCTGTTATATATATATATATATATATATATATATATACCCTCTTAAGTCACCTCTTGTCAGTGGCCTATGTTCTGTTCCTATAGAGGTTTGCCGACAGGGAATCTATGCTCTCTACAAGAAGGGACAACTTGGATGCTCCTGTCCACAGTCATGCAAGTGAGTTTTACAATGCATCATAAAGTCTATTTGGCTATTTCATTTCAACAAGGTGCAGGACTAGCTTATAAAACTGGTATTTAATCAAGTCAATTTTAGTTTAAACATGTTTGCTTAACTTGTGTCAAATTCAGTTTCTATTTGTCCCTCAAACAAGGGGTTTTCTGAAAGTTGTTTGCTTCTGGGGAGATTTTATATGCTAAAGGGTACCATAAACAATGTTCCTTGTCACATTCTTATCTACAGCGCTATTTTCTTAACAGTTAATCTGTTTTTTAGCCAGGTGCGATACAACAGCAAAGTGTCGATGAGCACCTGGCCCAGTGCGTCCTACACCCCGATCCTGTGGCATCAGATTGGTTCTGACCTACAAGCCCTGGGGTACTCTACTGTAGAGGAGGCCAAGTAAGAAGCTGTCACGGTTACACTCTCATTATGCTAGATTTTTGACGATTTATTTTCAGCGCTTTGGTTCCTGTCTCTCAGTCCTAGGATCCAGCCTTCAAACCAACCAGCATTTATTATACCTAGCATATGACATCGCTTTTCCTACAACATAGGAGCAGCGGATTAACTACGTGTGTAATACACACTTCTGTATTGCGACATGTGCGATACGGAAAATGGTGCGTAAACAGACAGGGTGGTGCACAAAACAGGGCAACTCGCAAATGGGTATTTTGGGATATCTATCGTAAAATCTATCGTAATATCTATCGTAATCTATCGTAATCTTCCCAATGTCATATGCTAGGTATAATAAAACAAGAAAAGAACTCATAAAAATACAACTGGATGCACAACAACTTGTTTGGGTGTCCGTATCGCACGGTGCGCACTCCTGCTACGCATTCGTACTCACCGTGCGATACGGACACCCAAACTCGTCGTCGTACATCCAGTTGTATTTTTACTCGTTCATTTTTATGTTATTACTAACTTTGAATTCTGCTGACATGCTAACCTAGGTTGTGTCACTGAAATGCAAAGTAGCTACCCACCTAATAGTGCATGATTTGGTAACAACTGTAAGGATAATAGTTTGTCAAAATTCCAAGTTTATATTTTATGCAATCATATATTGTGAAATTGTATTATAATTCAAATAATTTAGTTGTCAGGGGTAAAGAAAAATAAGTGAAAAGTGTGAATAAAGAGTTTGCCTCTAACACTCAACATGTAAGGTATTGTCAGTGGTGTTTTAAACTCAAATCCACATTGTTAATCTATGTAGATCTACAGGTAGGCATTTCATGTTTAATGTGTAACATTTATGTATTGTGTTATGTGTAGGAGCTCCATGGCCAGAGTGCACATCTACATGGAGGATCTCACTGTCCACTCTACAGAGGAGTATCCTGCCTTTACCGTAAGTTTACACACAAGTCTGCATCTATACTGTACACATAGCCTCATGCTAGGGTTGGGTTGACCTGCCATTGGGATGATCAGCATTAAATGAGCTGTCAATCCTTGTTAATAAAATGAATGCATTGATATGCTCCAGAAGGCTGAGCATGAGTCCCATTATATGTATGTCTCTTTTCATTAGGGTAATGGCATGTAAAACTATATATGTACTGTATGATACAATTTTGATAAATGTTTCTGTCTCTCTTCCTCCAGTTAGAGAACCTGTTTGCTAACATGGGAGGCTACCTGGGCCTGTTCATTGGTATCTCTGCCTGCACCATGATGGAGTTCTTTGAGTTTCTGATGGACGCCATGGGCTACGCTGCTGTCACCATGTGTGGGGGCTCCTTTATCAGATGTGTACAACCGGGCAACAAGAAGACAGGCCTCGCTGTAAGAAGCACCGCTATAGAGGTGGTGAAGCTGCCTCCTCCACAACCTGGACTCCACTCTAACACCGACAAGAGACACAGAATCATGCTTGCAGACTCGGTACCAGATCCCAGGTCCCAGGTCCCAGGTTCTCCAGAAGATGGCATGGGGTTCACTACCCTCTGTTAGTGAGAACTGGCGTCATTAAAGGTCCCCTCTAGGCCATATAATCATAATGCCGTTTCTCTGCTTAGTTGGCATACAGGGAGGGACAAGGGCGTGAACCTACATCTCCAAACACAGCCCTGGTGGTTGTGTGGGTAGTAGAATGAGGGTGCGACACTAGAAGTCCCCCTTCTCCTTTGAGCATTGTGTTCTGGTGAAAATACATGTATTTAAATACAGTGAAATGTCACACATGTATTGTTAGCCATAACAAATGATATAGCTGGGCTTCAGAACATGAAACAATTTTTTTACTTAGAGATAGGGCCATCTTTAGTAAAGTCCCGCCTCTGCTTTGAGCCAACCTTGCTGTGGGACTGACCTCCATAGCCACAGCATAGTAGGGGAGCAAAAAATAGGCTGAGAACCAATCACAGGTCGCCAGTGTAGAGCCCAGAGTGACGCACCCTTCTTCTATTAATAGTAAGTAGGTCACGGCCCCGTGTCAGTTGCGGCCCATGGAGAGGGACCATTGCAGCCTGGAGAAACGTCAAGGTCTTAGTTAACCCATAATGCACCACCCAATATTTGTTTCTTGTATGACGTCATAATAATACTTCATATTTCACCAATCAGCAGCCATGTAGATGTTACCCTGTAATGGTCCCTCGCTCCCACCAAAGCCCTGTAGTGAGGACATCTAGATGGTCTAAGGTACCCTCATTAACTCTTTGAGGATAAGGTCAAGTTTCAAGTTTGGTAAAATTTATTCAGTCATAGATCAACGGTATATAGTACAATGTATTTTTCCAGTTTTGTATCTCTTCGTATATGCATACACCCAATATACAATAATAACACTTAACAAGGTATTCTGATCCCAAATGATCTTAGGGAGTGAGTAGTATAGTATGTATCGGAACGGGACTATAGTTAAGTACTGTTTATTACTCAATCGACATGCAGCCAATCAGAGGCCTCCATTTGGTCACGTGACCCGTTGCCATGGTAACGTGACCTACTTAGGGCTCTCAGCCAATCAGAAGCCAGCATTCTGGGTGACCTACTGACCTACTTAGAAGCTCTCAGCCAATCAGAGGCCGGCATTCTGGTAACCATGGTAACGTGACCTACTTACGTCACGTGACCTACTTAGGCTCAGCCAATCATAAGCCGGCATTCTGGTAACTAGGGTAACGTGACCTACTTAGGGTTTGTTTGTAAACAACACCACGTGGCTCTCTTGTTTGTAAACAACACCACGTGACACGTGACTGTTTGTAAACAAACAAACAAAAAAAAGTTATGTAACTTATATATAGAAATAAAAACACAACAAGATAATTTCTTTTCTTTTCATTTTATTCTTTATTTTCATTTCAATCAGAAAAAACACACAAGTTTATGCTTTTTTAGCTTGCTTCTTCGATTTGCAGCAACTCAACAGGCCGCAAAGTCTCACGCCGCCGTCACTCGCACCACCACACCCCGGACGACTTCTCTCCAATAGACATTGCACGACTTTGGATAAATCCAACACCATTTCGGCAAGGCAGAGAATCTTTGCCTCCATGAAACGGCCGCCATCGCAACAACCCGTCACAACAGCATCATCGATAGCTTCTGACTCACGGCCCGGTCGCTCAGCTTTGGGATTTTGCTCATGCGCATGACGCACTTCTTGGGGTTTCTTGTTCGACATGCTTCAATTAGGAAATGAACGCAATGAGGTCCACAGGTGTCAGCAGAAGTGTCTTGTAGTTGAATGCGGTTTCTTTGCCACTTGAACGGAGCAGAGCGTTCCACGAAAGACAAGAACTCCGCACTCAGCGGCGGTAAGCCGAAGGAATCAAAGTAGTACACTTCACCCGTGCTCGACACGTAAAACGCCACCCAATGCTGACCTGGTAAATGTTGCGGATCTGTGTTGCTCACGAAACAAGTGTCTTTGATAGGGTGCTTCGGAATAGTGTCACAAGAGAAAACGCCCAGGAAACGATGTTTTGTGTGAACGTTTTCCTTCAACACTCTGCTTATTTCAAGCGTGTTCATACGATACGCCAAGTACCGCCGTCTTGTCTTCAGTTCATGTGGTAGTCGGTGACGGGGTGTCGATCTCGGGTCAGCTCGACGACGTTGTCGTACACCAAGTAGAGTAGCACCGTTGTTGTCGCTTGTAGCGCCGAGCGGAAACTGACTTCCACCCTCAGCTGACCCGCTCTTATAAGGTTCACGCGACACCCGTCGTGCGATCTGTCTGGGGTTAAGTCGAGGGGGAACACCGTGTAACCGTTCAGGAATTGATCGTATGAAATACCGCAGGAGCGCGCGCCCTCGTACATCCCCGTTTCCGTGTGTAGCGCCAAGTACTCTCTCACAGCCGCTTTGGTCTTAAAGTCGGGCACGTAGGCGTCGTTCGGCACTTTCTGATCGTTCACTATCACTTGAAGCGAGCTGATGTCGTAATGCTTCATCTCGAACGGGTTCTTGGTGTAGCTACCGTTGAAAGCGTCGTGGTCAAGGAAGCAAATCATCATCGACTTGGGAAGCTGGCCTGTGTTGGAGTGCGTGTAGCTGTGATCTCTGTTACCTTGAGGGATGGCGTACGTCGTCACCTCCACTCTGTTCACCGGGTAGTCGAAGGGCCCGTGTTCTATCACCGCTCTCTCGTGCGTTTCCGCTACAGCGTCCGCCACCAGCACGCGTCGCACGTAGAGCTTTGCTTTGTAGATCTTCAAGCTGTAGCCTCCGTCAGCGGCGCACATCAGATAGAAAGAGGGCGCCGCTTGTTTCAGAGTGAGATTGATTTCTGTCTCTCCAACGATGAGCTTCGGTTGATGAGCCAGGTCAAAGTGCAGTCGCGCCATCAGCGAAAAGCGCTTGTTGGAGATTAGCTTCTTGCGCGCTTTGTACCCCGCATTCGCGTCAGTCAACGTGTCAAACTGACCGGGCGTATCTTCATGCCACCCCTGGGCGCTCATGACGCCGTCCTTCACGTCTTTGTTGTAGTTGAGTAACCCTTCCAAGTAAGCTCGGTAAGGGTAGGTCTCGGTGTTGCCAGACACTTTGAAACCGCCGATGGAGACTTGGACGTCTTTGAAGAGCGAGTGAGCCAAGTTGTTCACCGGAGCTACCGCGTCGGTGTCCTCGATCGCCGCTCCGTTCGCTTTCAGCACTTGACATTCCAGATGAAGGTAATTCTCGTTCAGGTCTGTGTACTCTTGCGACTTGTTGATGGTGAAATTTATGTTACCTCCATCCTCTAAAGAGTTTTTTGTTTCTATCCCCAGGAAAGACGACTTTAAGATAGTAGTCTGAGTCGGCGCTACGGTGTGCAGGTCGAGCTCAGAGAGCGCGCACTCGTTACTGCTCTCGTGTACGTAAGCCATTGTGTTCTCTCTTCACGCGGCCGACAGACTGACGCTGGCCGCCTCCAGTCTTTTTATTTATACCTGAACGCCTAGGCGCTTACCGGTCGAATACATCCCCTCTACGTCTCTTGCAAGAGCCACCGCCCGTCTGAGGAGAATGCCGGCGACGTTTCGACCCTTTCTTAGACGCGACAGGCGTCTTTCCTCCCGAGAACGCCGTACTCGCCAGTCTCTTCAGAGCGCCTGCGCCTCGGTCTTTCACGCTGCTCTTTAAAGTCCGACCCGCCAGCACATCTTTAGCTACGCCCACACCGGCGCGGAGCAGCGTTTTTCCCACCGACTTCAATAGCGGGGTAGCCGAGCGCATCAGACCTAACAGAGCGCCGCCTAAACCGTGCCCGCTCTGGAAAGAGCGCCCGCTGTACACGTTGACGCCGTTGCCCAGCTGCGCGTTGTAGTAATCGCTGTACCCTCTGCCGACGGTGCGCCTGGGTGGAAAGTACGGAACGCGTTGACGCATCATTTTTCTCTCTTTCAGCGCTCAATATGTCTCAGATGAAGTGTCACGGTCACCTCGCCTCTACCGAATGGGATGGAATGACCGGATCGGTCTCTTAAATAGATGCCGACCTCGGTAAACCTCTTGGATTTCAACATTTCCACACGTCTCTCCTGGATCATGTCGGTGTATATGTACACAGAGTGCACGTCCCCGTAAACATCCATCGAGTAGGCGCCGGTAGTCGGCGACGCGAAACACGTCTTCTCTCCGAAGCCTAGAACGCATGCGAGATGCTGACTCAGCAGGACAGCACAGTGTCTCGGCGGTTTGATGGTGACGCGTTTCGTCTTGGCGTCGTACGATAAGATCCGCATCGGTTTGAGCAAGAAGCTGTCGCCCTCTAGTCTGTCATCTCGCAACGTCTCACTCAAGCGCTCGATTAGGGTGTGGTTGCTTCCGGTGAAAATAGGAGGTATCTCGAATATGTTTGGCATGAAACTGCGCACTCCCATGTCCTTCTCCATCTTTTCGATCATCTGTCTTGCTTGATGGCTGATCGTCTTCTTCTTCACCGCCGGGGACAAGAACTGCTTGTATACGGCATTCGTCTGTCTCAAGTCGACCTCTCTCTTGAAGCTTTTTGTTTCCGGTTTCAATTGCTGCTCTTCCGACGTGTCTGATATCTCTTCCACCGTTACATAGCTCGCTTCCTTCCAGCTCAGCGGGAATTTTGAGCTGAACGTTAGCTTGCTCAGACCGTTCGCGTTTTTCATTCTCTTCCAGTCTACCTGTGGTTTTTTTCCTTCGGAGAATTTAGTTTCTTTTAAAACCTGGATCGCCTCCTCTAGCGAACCTTTGGTGCGCAGAGGAACAACGATGATCAAGTCGTCGTCGTGCACGTTAGTCCATTCTGTAGGGAGGATGATCTCAGTCAGAGCCGCTTCGTACGCTTCGGGCAGAAGGAGCGGCGAGTCGAAGTGAGTTCGGAAAGACGTCAAGCTGTTGTCAGGATAATACTCCATAGAGCTGTTGCTAGGTAGAGTGATGTTCATTTTTTTTTTTTTTTCTTTTTTTTTTCTACGTTATTTTTTTGACGGGGATCCACTCGTTGAACTTGTCGTCGTAACCTAACCAACGTACGAAAGCTAACTCTTTACCGTCGACGGTCTTGCGGCGCAACACCTCGTCTATCAGGTAGTTGTTGTCGTAACGACTCTTGTACACCTTCTGAACCTCTTCCGGGTAGAAGACGCCTTTTATCTCCTCGCCCTTGTCGTCTTTCAGCTCGAACCCTCTGCTTCCCAACGTCTTAGCAACGTCGACCACTTCCTCGCGCCAGTTTCCCTCGTACCCTTTGTCGAAGGCGCCTTTAGTTCTCAACATCCTCACTCTGTCACCCGGAGCGATGACGTCGACGGCGGACGTCTTTGTTTTTTTCTTCTTTTTCCATATTTCGTCGATTTGTTTGTTAGTTGGGAGATCTTGTCGGTAGAAAACTGTTTCGCTGTTTTCCGAGCTGACTTGAGCCGGCGCCATTTTCAACGTCTTGTGGTGAGTGCGATTGTAAGAAGACACTACATGGTGCAGTACGTCTACGTAGCGATACGTGCGCTTGTGTGTGAAATAACGCCACAGCTTCTCCTTCAGACTGCGGTTCAAGCGCTCCACTAGACTAGCTTTGATGTCGTCGTTCTCGCCAGTGAAGAACTCTATGCCCTCGCTCTTCAAGTGATCTTGAAAGATCTTGTTCAAAAACTCTTTCCCCTTGTCTGTCTGAACAGTGCGCGGTCGTCTCTCGCCAGTGCCTGTCATCTCTCGGAAGGCCTCGGTGACATCAGCGCCGCTCTTGGATTTAATGGGAACGGCCCACGCGTACCTAGAGAAAACGTCGATCGCCGTCACCACGTACCGGAAGCGGTCGTTGTGAGACGCCAAAGCTTGCATGTCCATCAGATCTATCTGCCACTGCTGATCGATTGCGCCGGTTATAGTCTTGTTCCTTGCGAATTTTCTCCGAATGGGTTTATGTTTAGTGTAGGCGTCCAGCGACACTAAAGCATCTCGGATGACGGCCGGGTTCAGGTGGCGAAAATGATGTTTCTGGAGTTTAGTCACGCTAGTGAAACTGGAGGGCGCTTTGACGTCGGTATATCTAGCTACTACGCGCTTCTTTTCTTTTTCCTTCTTGGTCAGTCTCTTCACTGGTTTGCCCATGGTGGGCCTGTTGAGGGCGTGAACGACGAGCTCGCCGCTAGGCGGTTGCGCCCTCTCCTTTTCTTACTCGCCACGCTCCTATAGGAAGTCGGAGTTTGGAAAAGTTCACTGTCGTCCTCCTCGTCGTCAGAGGATTGATCGTCCACCTGGAGAGAAGAGTCTGCTGCTGCTACTGTTGCTGCTGCTGCTGCTGCTTCTCTTTCTTCCGAGTCGAAGCTCGGTCGTTTCCGACCTCTGTCAGCAAGCCGTGTGTCCAAACTTCGGCCAGGTCCGCTCGCTTTATACAGATGGTTTCCGATCAAGGAGTCTGTGGGAACTGCTTCGCGCAGCGCTTTCGTGAACGGCGAGTAGCCCGCCGGTCTGGGCGCCGTCTTCCTGAACCTGGCAGCGTCGTTCAGTAAGTCCACTATGTTGATGCGATGCTCAGGTGGTATTCTCCGACCCGACATCTCGCGCACCGCACCGTCCTCGTTCCACTTGATCACACCGGATTTCTCCAATTGTTTGTACAGCGCCACGGTCCGAGTGCGATTCCTCTTGGGAACTTGGTTCACCAACCGCTCGAGTAGGGACGCGCTGGCCTCTTCAGCAGACTGACGGAGGTGAGCCGGGGGCGAAGAAGAGTAGGACGAAGAGATGTTGCTGTTGTGGGGATTCGCGAGAAAAAATTGCAATCTATTCAACAACCTTCGGTATTTCAACATTTTCTCGCGCAATTCCAAAGTGGGGTCGTTCAACACTAAATCCAAGTCCCTGTAGATAAACTGTAGCACCTGGTGCAAGGCCGCGTCGGGATGAAGGGACTGTTCTGCCTGCTTGTGGTAATAGGCCATGTCGGCAGGTAGGCGGGCGGCGGTGGCAGGAGCGGAACTCTCGTTCTTTTCAGTGCGCTCATCAGGAAGAGGAGGAAGGTTTGGAGCAGTAGAAGTACTAGCAGCAGCGACTGCAGTAGTAGCAGCGCTAGTAGTAGCAGCAGCAGCGGGCACATGATGAAGTAGACCTGCTCGTGATGATTTGTAGAGCGTCTCAGGATCCACGAGCGCTAAACGTTTGTAGTGTTGTTGCTGCTCTGAGTCCGTCATGGGGACGACGGTGGCAATGACGCTGGTGGTGGCGGTAGTGGTGGTGGTGGTGGTGGTGCTGTCGGCGAGTAGGTGTCGAATGAGGTGTCTCATATACGGAGAATGCTCTTTATAAGCGGTAAGGCCATCCCTATGAGAGCCGGAATGAGGAAACCTCCCTCTTGTACCAAGACGCGTCTCTTTTTTTTGATGGGCGTAGATTTTTTGCCGACCTCCCTCAACACGTCAGCCGATTCTCGAAGCTTGTCCAGTTGTTTGTCGCTGAGCGGGATGTTCCCTACCAGTAAATTGTGACAGATCTCACTTAACGCTGCGATCAGATCGTCGCTTCCAGAGTCTATTAGATGCGAGCAGTCCTTTGGCGAGCACTTAGCTAAGTGCTTGAGAGTACCAAAGTGTCTTTCGAGTAGATGAGAAGACATTTTTTTGCTACTGCTTTCTCTTGTTCTTTTTTTTGTCTAGCGGTACGAACACTAGCTGAGAGTGTATGGACGTCAAAGAGGAGCGTATTCTCAGATCGTCAGGTGTTGACTGCTTGAAGTCCAGAAGGAGGTATGAGTGAGGTCGCTTGAGTTCATGGGTAAATATACTAGAGAGGGCCGCCGCGTTGGACGGAAACACCTGGCGAGACAGACTAGCTATTTGCCCCATGTCGCGCGGGTTCTTGAAAACGATCATGTAGTGAGCGTTCAGACTCATAGTTCGAAAGTCGGGTGATTTCTGGAATAGGTTCTGAGTGATGTATATGACGCTCACGTTCCAGTGATGCGAGTATTTAGTAAAGATGTCGGCTACCACTTGCTGATTGGAACTGCTCATCAGATCGTCCAATATCAGTAGAGTGTGGGGTCGTAAAGCGTCTTCTGCTACTTCCACGTCTCCCGCTATAGACTCTTTGCTAGGAAGACCTTCTCTGAATTCCACACCGTACTGATTTTGCATTTTTTCAAACAGAGGTTGCCACTCGCCGTAATGGTAAAAAGTCTTTTCCACCGGCGGCGTGACCAAATTGTTCACGTCGCTCAGAAATTGATCCACCAAGCGCGATTTTCCACAACCCGACGGACCGCTAATGATACAACTAAAGGGTCCTTGTAGTCGAGCGTCGAAATGAATTTCTGTGAAGAGTTTGCTTTTACTACTGGACATTTTTTTTGTTTTTTTTCAGGACGCGTCAGAGAGCGGTTGTGTGTCTGACTGTCTGCTGTGTTTCTCACTCGAACGGTCGGTAGTGAATGGTTGTGGAGAAAAGTCAGCCGACCTTTTTATTGATACCGGCCGGTGTCACAGTAGCGGCGGCAGAAGTGACTTTTTTTTCTTTTTTTTTTGCGATAAAATTCTATTTTCACTCAATAGTCATAAATGTTTGTATCAGACTCCAGAGGAGTCTGATACAAATATTTATTTTTTTTTTTTAAAAAGAAGAAGAGGAAGAAGAGGAGGAGGAGGAGGAGGAGGAGGAGGAGGAGGAGGAGGAGGAGGAGATTAATTTTTTTTTTTTTTTTTTTTTTTTTTTTTTTTTTGATCATTTAGGCAAAGCTCGTCGCTTTGCCGTTTTTTTTTCTATTTCTGTGTTGTGACACGATCGTCTCGAAAAAGCAATAAGGCGTGTGAGCGCGGCGGTGACAAATACATATTGGAGCGTATGGTTTAAAATAGTGCGTCCCTATCTTCTTCAATTCGGCTGCGTTGCAATATGCGGGATAACAAGTGACGACGTCGAAACGTTTAGAGACCGTGTTCACGTCGGCCACAACGCGCGCCCACTGAGTGGGAGCTGCAGTCGCTCCCAAGAAACCGATCGGCTTGTCGAATCGTTTCATAGCACTTATTCTCACTTTATAAGAGGAGGCAGGGTGAGGAGAGTAGCGGCGCTCTTTCTTTTCATGAAACGCCCAACGAGTGGGGGCGCTGAGAGCGGCTGTTATGCAATAGTAGAGTAAATGCTGTTCTGAGAAGACGGCTCTCGGCCATGTCGCTACGTTTTCCTTTTCCGCTCTTGTATAACGACGATGGCGCTCAGCTTTGCATTTCTCGAGAATTCGGTACGCTTCAAGAGAAGCGTGAACCTCAACTACGTGACGCTCTCTCCTTTGAGATAAAAAAATAGCCGGGCAGTTGAGGAGAGCACTTTGTTCGCGCGACCGTCTTTTAGAAACTCGCGCCCTCTGCAGCGCCATATTTCTTTCCTCCGAAACAAAAAAGACTGAGTGAAAATAAAAAATTTTAAAAAACAAAAAGCTCAAACAAAAAAAATAAGCAATAAGCAGACTCAGCTCGAAATTCCCTGCTGGTGTGATGGCGGTGACTGCAGGCGGTGGCGGCGGTCGGCTGGCCGGCGGTGGCGGTGTCGGCGGCGATGGTAGAAGGGTGTGTGGAAAGAGAGACGCATCTCAGTCTTTTATAGGAGCGGCGAGTCTGACATTTTCAGCTGTCGCATGCTGACCTGCTGCTATCATAAGAGAAACAAAAGCCCTAATCACGCTTTTCAGCTGGATCCTTCCACCCCGCCAGACATGGATCCAGATGGGAAGGTGGTTTAAAATTAAATCCGTGTACCGACTGTCATACAATAGAGTAATTAGTTGAACGCGTGTTACCTGTATAAAGGATTAGCGGGTCATGGGCTCAGCGTGTGTATAGAAAAACAACTACAGGTAGCGTGAACAAAGCGACCCCCTCCCTTTCTGTCACTCTGTCTGTGACTAGAGGGTGTGCGTGTGGTAAGCGGCTTAAATCTAAAGAAAAACAAATCACCCTCTCCTGTCGTCAGCAGTCAGCCGGCCGGCGGCTGGAAAATGCGATTAGAGGGATGATGAGCCGCGTAGTAAGCGACTTAAGGCTGATCTAAAGACCTGCCGTGAGGGGGCAGCTGGCCGGTGGCTTGAAAAAAAAGGGGGGGGGAGTAAGGGTATATAAGGGGGAGTGAAACCGTATTCGGCATCGTCATCATCGTTCACGCTACTACTACTACTACTACTACTACTACTACTACTACCACCACCAGCACCGCGCCTCAATTTGCAGATCCCCATGATGGAAAGATGCTACCGTGACATGAAGCGGAATGACGAAGCGGCGCGCGAATGTGAAGCTGATGCTGTAGCCTCTGCTACTGCTGCTGCTAGTGCTGCTCAGCGTGCTACTGCTGCATTTACTGCGGCTGTTAGTGACGCTGGTTGTGATGACGTTGTTGTTGTTGCCGCTGCGGCTGTGACTGCTGCTGTTGCTGCCGCCGATGCAGCTACTCATGCCACCGATGCCGACGCTGCTGCTGCTGATGCTGTTGCGGCTGCCGATGACGCCGCTGATAACGCTGCTAGTGCCCGCTCTGCCGCCCTTGCTACTGTCGCTGCTGCTGTTGTTGCTAATGCTCACGCTACTGCTGCTACAGCTGCTGCTACTGCTGCTACCGCTGCTGCCGAGGCTGCTGCCGCTGCTGCCGATGCTGCTGCCGATGCTGCCGATGCTGCTGCCGATGCTGATGTTAGCAGTCCCGTCGACAAAGAATCGTCATTTGTCACTCTTAAACCTCCAGTTGAACGCGCGACGAGTAGTAGGGCTACCAACGCGACGGCCGGATGGTGCAACTGGTGTCGTCGCTTCTGCTCGTGCGCTTGCTTTTCTTCCAGTCCTACCTGCTGCTGCTACGGTATGATAGTGTTATAGTGTTTGAATGAGAACGCGCGTAGTTACACATAGACGCTGTAACAGATGTGCTTTTTTTTTTGAAAATATAATTTTAACATAACATGGAACTTGTTGTGTTTATTTTCTATATATAAGTTGTTTGTTTACAAACAGTCACGTGTCACGTGGTGTTGTTTACAAACAAGAGAGCCACGTGGTGTTGTTTACAAACAAACCCTAAGTAGGTCACGTTACCCTAGTTACCAGAATGCCGGCTTCTGATTGGCTGAGCCTAAGTAGGTCACGTGACGTAAGCAGGTCACGTTACCATGGTTACCAGAATGCCGGCCTCTGATTGGCTGAGAGCTTCTAAGTAGGTCAGTAGGTCACCCAGAATGCTGGCTTCTGATTGGCTGAGAGCCCTAAGTAGGTCACGTTACCATGGCAACGGGTCACGTGACCAAATGGAGGCCTCTGATTGGCTGCATGTCGATTGAGTAATAAACAGTACTTAACTATAGTCCCGTTCCGATACATACTATACTACTGGAGTGGTCATTTATTAACAACAGGGGGGGGGGGGGGGCAGTGAACTTTCGCACGAGCGGGTCCCCCCATGGGCAGGATGAAATTGAGTGCGCCAGCCACCTGGATTTTTCACTAAAAAGGGATGCAATTCTTTTGGTACCCCCATCAAAAGGGGTTCAAATAGTTTTGTCCCCTCCCCCCCGAATCCACCGCCCCCCCCCCCCTGTAGTTAAAATATGACCACCCCCTCATGTGCATAGGCTCCTCCATGACAGGTATGTCAGTTCTCTTGAGCCACCATTTTACAAGTTGTATTATAATAAAGTGCCAGAATATTTAATAGGTAATTAACCAAGTGTTTATAGATATCATGCATATTTAGTTTTAGTGATTTTATGAACCTCCTGTCTTTAAAATTGCATTATCCCTTTAGTACAGAGCTATAAAAACATATTATTCTACTTATATGTTTATTCAAGCTGATTACTCAAATTGCTGTGTAGGGCACCTATTGCAATCTTTGCTGTGATAAACATTTCAACAAAATCCTGGGATGATTGACAGGTGTTACCACAGGTCAAAAGATGACCTGAGGTAAAGGCTGTCAATCACCCAAAAGTACACTTGCCCTAAACAGTGCTAAAGAGGTATAATAGTTGGGAATATTTGACAATACCTACAGGCCCTGAGGATTTCATTGGAACTATTGTGATTTTGCTAGGTCCGATCTGTAACATAGCAACAATAAATTCAAACACTCCGTGCCTAGCAACCAGCACAATGGGTGGGAAAAAGGTGTTTCCCATACCTGCCAACAGTGTACAAACCCTGGGGATTCTATTGGCACTATTGTCCTTTCTTCCTAGGATGACAGTTCTGCCTAGCAACAACTATTCCAAACACTCCATGCCTAGCAACTGGCACAATATCTGACCTCGTCTCTAACCTATCTGTCATCCCCCACTACCATTGATGCCTTCAATTTCAATTGCACCCTAGAATCTAAAGAATTTATTTGGACCTTATGAATATTTTGGAATATTTCTTATGTCTGAACATAAATCATTCCAGAGCGTTGATATATTATATTCAATGCTTTTCTTACATGATTCACAGTGTGGTATGACATTTAGTAAAACAACATAATGCCCCATGGTAACTGACACCATGATGTATCAATGGGGTGTAACTCTTGAGCACTGCATTTGGGCATCATGCCAACAATTTAAGCTTGTTTTTTGGTCAAATTTTGGCATCGGGCCCTGGTAAGATAGCATGAGAATCATACAATAAGATATATCTGTATGTATAGGGATACATATGGAGTTATTTAAACATACATCAATCATGAATAATCTGCATATTAGTTGTTGTTGTTATGAGGAAACACAACACATGTACTTTGATTGTAGTCATATTTAGTAAAGGAATAAATGTACATCTCAAAATCAAATCATTAATGTAAGATCCTGGGTTTGTGGAAGAGCTTGTAAGGTTTCTGTTCCTCACCTTTCAGCAGTTCAGTATAGCCAAAAGTTACATGATAATTTCTTCCTACTCTTTTTGGAAACATTACATTTATGCCCAGAATGCCATGCCATAGAACTATTCAATATATGTTGAAATATAGGGGATTATATTTGCTTTATGTGTGTGAGGTTCTGTATGTCAGCAATCTCTGCGAACACTTTTTCATCCCACAGGACATGCAAATTTTTCATGTTGCAGAACCGGCTACATTTTTGAAGGACCGGATAGCCATATAACGAACAATTTATGCATTTTAAGTATAAAATAGTCCTCTCCGTTAAAGATACATTGTAGTTATATATGTTGAGGCTCAATATAACATTATTTAAAGAAAGAATTTAAATTGAAAAGAATATAATAAACAAGTTCTGTATATGTGACACGATCTGCATAAAGGGACCTTAGTGAAGGGTGCATTAAGGTCCCTATTCCTAGTACAAGTCACGTATATTCAAATTGTTTTAATCTTTTCAACCCGTATATATAGTATAATTTTATGTAAATTTTTACAAAATGATAAGGCTTTCTGTTTTACTCTCTAGAATCCTTAATAATGCTCCGATTCACAAGCCGTAAAAAATGGCATGGAGACCAGAATTAGGTCCTTGCTACGGGCCACCCGGACCCGTAGCTAGGCAAGCTGTCTGAAAACTACGGGCCCGGAACCAAAACTACGGGCCATTGGCTCCCGGGCCAGCGTTAGTGTCTACCCCTGTTATATATATATTTAGGGTAATGGGTTAGGTTCCTGTTCCAGCTCCACTCTGACTGTTGCTGTAGGGGTACCGCCCTTTTGGCATTCAAGTAGAGACTAAAGACAAGGGTGGATAACCACTGATCTAGGTTCATTGGACTACTGGTGGGGGCCAAGTTGTACCTCTTTATGGCAGACATGCGCATGCAGGGGGTGGGGGGGATGGGGGACCAACCCCACTATATAAGGGACTGGGCTATCCTTACTCACTCTCTCAGTCTAGGACTGTGAGTTGTACTAGTAACCTGCCTGTTCACAGAGAAACAAAGTAGAATCATGGTGACTCCCAAATGGGAGTCTGGATTTGATCACTGAGGTAAATCTCCCCACGACTATAAAGTGACTTCCAATCATTAGGGGGTCCTAGAATAGGATTCACTATAGAGTTAGTATAGAGTCCTGTTAATGTTATGGAGTCACTTTAGAGTCCTGGGGAGAGTTACCTCAGTAATCAAGTCGGGAGTTACAGTGATTCTACTTCTTTTCTCTGTGTTGGCTGGTTACCGACGCTATGAGTGTGTCTACACTGTGCTCCACAACCCGCCTATGTCAACAGGAGGTTCTCGTGTACGTCATATACGCTTTATTGAACCTACAACCTTCTGAGATAATAAGTGTGAATCATTGTACCTGATATACACCAGTATCAATGTTCCAGCAGTTGTCCTACCCTGATTCTATTGCCTTTATTAACATGCAGGCAGGCCATCAGCAGAGGATTATGGTACCCAGTGCGCTATGATTGGTAGCTTATATTAATGTGGCTGTGGCTATTCCACTTTGTAGGAACAACACAAACTAGTCCTGAAATAAATGTATACCTAATGCATTATAGTATATGTTGCATAGCTTTGACACTGCAAATATGTCAACAAGCTAGGCAAAAAGTATTACAACAGCTAATCCTCCATGTACTAATTTTATCCATTGGTTAGGGCTTTCGAAATTTACAGTTTCTTTCTAAATCATGTTTGAGGACTAGATTCAGCTTGAGATTATCTTTATTCACATGCAATGAGACAGGCTCAGTCTCACCAGATCGATCCAAGTTGATAGTCTGTGACCGGGTGCAATATATGACCGGGTGTAGACTATGACCGGGTGCAATCTATGACCGTATGTAGTCTATGACCAGTGCAATCTATGACCGACATGAAAGAAAACAGCTTATTTAGGACAGATGTACACAGAAAATGGTTGTAAAAGTTAATGTTTTAACAGGTTATATTACTAATTATAATTTTGCTCTAAATAAGCCATCTCTGTCATGCCGGTCATAGATTGCACCCAGCCATAGACTGCACTCGGTCGTCGATTACACCAGTCATCAACCAGGATGGATTTGGTGAGACTAATCCTACAATGCCTCATGCTTCTGCTATGTAGTTAATGCATTAATATTGATGTTGGTTGATCAGCAGGTGTATACATGTCGTGTGTGGGTGTAAAGTTCTCACATTCATTCTACCAGTCATGTTGACTTAATTGAGTGAGCTGCAATGTGCCATGAGACTGTGAGGTGTGGCACCACCCAGAACCCTGATAGGAAGTGATCATTTCTTTAATGAGAGGGGAGTGGTTTGAATTTTTGACCCATCTTTATTTTCAGGAAAAAAAGCAAAGTGTAAGTTGTAAGTACGGAATATATAAATAGGCTATATGAAATGATTTTATTTTCACATTTCTACATTGTCCATGCAATTTCTCAAAATCAATTTCAATTGCTCCCTAAAATCTAAAGGATTGATTTTGGACCTCATGAATATTTTGGAATATTTCTTATGTCTGAACATAAATCATTCCAGAGCGTTGATATATTATATTCAATGCTTTTCTTATATGATTCACAGTGTGGTATGACATTTAGTATAACAACATAATGCCCCAAGGTAACTGACAACATGATGTGTCAATGGGGCGTAACTCTGGAGCACTGCATTTGGGCATCATGTCAACAATTTAAGCTTGTTTTTTGTCAGATTTTGGCATGGGGCCTTGGTAAGATAGCATGAGAATCATACAATAACATATACCTGTATGTATAGGGATATGGAGTTATTTAAACATCCATCAATCATGAATATTCTGCATATCATTTGTTGTTGTTATGAGAATTAGTTTTACATTTCTGCATCGTTTATACAATTTCTCAAAAACACTTCTTTTTTTTAGTTTGCTTTAAACATCGAAAATTGGTGCTGTCATCTGTCAACTTTATCAAAAAATAAAATTCAATTTTGACCGGCTGGGGGAAGGGTAAAAAGTTTTGACTCCAATACAGTAGGGTATGAAAAATAATTCGCCCAACCCTGCAGTTAGAAAATGATCACCTCATGGTATGATACCGTTATGTTCAACTCACGGGGACTGCATCAGTGCAACTACTGACAGTTTAGCACCATATCAAGCCTGGTGCATGAATGAATGCTTGCAAAGGTAGGCCTACTGGCCAGGGCTGAAATTTGCACAACAGGCCTTCATATCTGAAATGCCACTTGTGCCACTTAAAGGGTTCAGCACTACAAACACTATGCAACCCTTGAAGGCAATATGCCACCCTCTATTGGTCAACATGTCCTGGTCAATAAAGGTCACGGTGCCCCGGATACATACAAGTACGTACAGATTGGAGAATCAGACTGGTAATGTAATGGTCGGATTACTCTATAATTCAATACAGTGCGTCAATCAGTATAGATCTATACCTTGGTCTTCCTCGATCTGAGGAAGGCTTTTGACACAGTAAATCAACTCCTCCTTCTGCATGAACTCCGTGGAATGGGTGCCTCTGATTCATGTATGAAATGGATCAAGAGTTATCTTACCGGTAGATCGCAGCAAACTGTGACCGATGACAAGCCACTATCAACAGTCAAGACTATAGGCTGTGGAGTACCGCAGGGCTCGGTACTAGGCCCACTGCTATTCAATATTTATATAAATACAATTATTAATGTCCTGAAATTTGCGTCATGTTACATGTACACGGATGATCTTGCCTTTTATGTAAGCAATACGGATCCTGTAATTGTACAGCAAATGCTCCAAAGTGATCTAGACAACATTAGCGAGTGGTGCAATCAAACTAGACTGACCATAAACTCAGATAAAACCCACGTGATGTGGTGTCATGCTGAGCAAGATCTTGGTCCGTACAATGTAGTATTGAAACAAAATGTAAAATTGTAAAGAGTTTCAACTATTTGGGTGTGCTGATTGTTAGTACCCTTAGTTTCACCCCTCATTGCAACAAGATCCTAGGTGCCAGGCGAATGAAGCTTAAACACTGGAGGCACCTAAAAAAGTACATGGACATGAACTTATCATTATTAATGTACCGTCAAATGATATTGCCATCTTTTGAGTATTGTGATACAATACTCGAAAGTGGTCCTGAAACTATTAGCAACGATGTCCAGTTACTACAAAACCACTGTTTAAGATGTTGTCTGGGCATCTGGGACCTCTCCTTGATAAGCATTGATAACCTTCATGATGACTGTAATTGTACCAGATTAGTACACCACCATAATTTGTGCATACTTGGAATGGTATATAAATTTGCTTCTAATCAAAACGATGAGGGAGACTCCCTTATACCTGGGTATGTTGCTCTGGGACAAATTGGATGCTGCAATCCAAAGATCACCAGACTTTAATACATTCATGAATGCCATAAAGAAATCTGATGTGAGAGTTAGTTTGCTCAGATGAACTGGCCAAATGATAAGCCTTAGAAGTGGTTTTTTTTAACATGGATTTATTGGATCTAATCACTTTTTGAGGCGAAAACTAGCTTGGGCGCATTGCCCTCCTGCCACCAGCACCCCTATCTATACAGACATCTTTGACGGTCTTCTATAAATGTATTGCAATGGCATCCTTATAATATTCCTTATTATAACATGGAGTATACAAAAGATATTTCTTACAGTTATTACCTAATGTTTCTAATGAGATGAGATGAGATGAGTACATGGTATGTCCTATGAGAGTTTTTCAATTAACATTCATAAAACAGCGAGGGTAATCTTTTTCAATTGCCAATTTGAACTTCCACAGGGTCTCAATTTCCGTATACATTGGTTTTAGATCATTCCACCTATATATACCCCTATACAAGACACTACGTATCACAATCGGCTTTAATGACCTCGGCACCTTGAATCGTATGCCTTGATTACGCCTTGTGGGGAGCGCCCGTACATCTATATACATGGGTTCTTTTTTCAAAGTAAAGGCATAATACAGTAAATGCTTATCCCTTCTTTATTATACGATATGGGCTTACAGCGTGCTTTTTACGTGATATTCGCATTCTTATATTGGTGCATACAGGAGACTTGGGGGGGTGCATTTTTGGATATCAGAACGATTCTGAATGGGGAATTCAGAATCGTTCTGATATCCTGAATATCAGAACGATTCTGAATGGGAGCGGATATCAGAACGATTTGGCATATCGTCACCCATAAAATCCGAGGTTCTATGGAGACTCGAACACGCTACATCAAGACTTGAAGTCCGACGTGCTAACCACCACGCCGTGAAGGCGCTGGTAGAGGGAGGTGGCGAAACAAGGGGTCTACAGGCGGATTTCCAGCCCTGTAGGACCATTATTTACCGAGTTACAGAAGAAAGGGCATTTTTTGGTATAATTTCTTTGAAAATCAATATTTTTTTCTAATTTCTTTTTTACTATAAAGGTAGAAGTTGGACTTTACTTAGCCTTTCGTTAAAATAATTCTAGGGATTTTTTTTCACATAGAAATAGGCATTTTGAAAATGGTTGTTTTCCACCCAGGATCGATCCGGGGACCCTTGGTGTGTGAGGCGGAGACGCTAGCGGCCATGCCTATCCGACTGTGGTGATTGTAGAGGGAAACGCTGTGTATATTGCAGTGTATCAGGGAGCAGTTAGTTTTTAAAGCAGCAGGTTGCGCGGCGTAAGTACACTCCTATACGTTAGCACTGAGGGTATGTTGGATTTGAAATAATGACCGATCCCCGCGCCTAGCTCTTTCTTCCTCACCTCCCCTACTGAAGAGTTCCACAACATGGCGCTACTGGTGATAAGTGATATTCAGTCAATAATCCTTCAAAATGGCGAAATTAGGACGTTTTAAAGGTAAATAAGGACATATTAATCGAAATATCGTATAATAAACCTAATAATATATGAATATCACTGCACTTGGGCTGTGTATAGATGAATAACGACCTCGGTGCTACGCACCTCGGGTTGTTAATCATCAATACACAACCCTTGTGCGGTGATATTCATATATTATTGGTTAAATATATCAATGTGTCACAACCACTATTATCATGTAATTTCTGTGTATCCATTAATGGTTTTTTTCTCTAATTTAACTTTGTATACTACACAGGGCCCTTATTCTGTAATCTCTGTAAATCCTCATTTCCCCCTTTATTATCCCTATCCCAAATTAAATCAGCATAATCAATAGTTGGCAGCACCATGGACTTGTATATAGTCAAAGCAGTGTCCTTGTCCGTGTGATCTCTGACCTTCATTAACTGTCTGATCTTGTGCCTTATATTTGCCATAACACCTATACGGTGATCAATGAATTTTAAATCAGTATCAAGGGTTACCCCCAGGTAGGGAAACGTATACACTCTATCCAATTTCACATTATTAAGCTTGAAAGTGGGGTCAAAACTATGTGTATTATTATATAGCCTCCATTATGTTTTTTTTCTCATTTACTGTAGACTATTCTGTTTACACCATAACGATAGCTTGTCTAATGTTGATTGCATTTTAACAGGATCTTGCACAGAGATAACAGCATCATCTGCATACAAACAAATATTAAAATCATCAATCTCAGGTAAAGAATTTATATAAATAGAGAATAATACAGGACCACAAACGGAACCCTGTGGAGCGCCATAAAATACACATTTAAGGTCTGATATACAATCATTGGCAATGGTACACTGTTTTCTGTCTGTTAGATAGCTATTGAACCAGTTACATGCTTTAACGCTAAGTCCAAAGCCAAATAATTTTTTAATCATAATAGAGGGTGAGACCGTGTTGAATGCTTTCTTGTTATCGAGGTATAAAGATATTGTGGGTTTATTATTAATAATATTATTTACAATGTAATTTAAATGTGCGGTGATTGCAGAGACTGTTGAGTGGCCAGATCTATATCCATGTTGGTAAGGCGTCAACAGCGTGTGATCCTCTATGTACAGTTGGAGTCTCGTACATATTATCTTTTCCATCATTTCACCTGGTAAAGGCAACAGACTTATGGGTCTTAAATCACTAACATCTAAGGAATTAGGTTTCTTAGATATAGGTACAACCGTGGCTATCTTCCAACTGGCTGGGAAGTATGCTTGCGCCATACATTTATTACACATAATTATATCCGGTATTGCCATAAAAGCATCTTTAAGTACATAGGCTTTCATATGTTTAATGCTGGAAGGCTTATTGTCCTTTTTTTAAATTGATTTGATAATATCTAAATAGCTGATCTGGTCAAGCAGACACGTTTGCTGTGCTGGAACACCTCTCGGGGCCTCATAGTTCCTATTAGGGTCAATAGGTGGCAGCAGCGCAGCAAGGTTTGAGCCAACGTCAGGGAAAAAGTTATTCGGGCCACTGGAGCAAGCGCTATCCGCACGCCACAGGCGTGCGAATAGCGGCTGCTATTCGCACGCCCACAGGGTGCGAATAAGAGCTCTTATTCACACACTGGGTAGGGTCTGAATAACATTTCTTATTCCCACACCATATAGGGTTGCATTACAGGTCTTAATGGCACCCGACATAGGCCTATGGGGTGTGGATTGGTGTGTGGAATAGAGTCATTCTTTGCACCCTGTAGAGGGTGCAAGTAGGCATTGTTATTCCCACAACCATGGCGTGTGAATAATGATCCTTATTCCCACACCCAGTAGGGTGCAGGAAAGATTACATGTAAACCCCCATGGCTATTACCAATAGCCCCTGTAGAGCAGTAGGTATGGTGCCTGCCTCTTGTATGGGAGGCCAGGGTTCGGTTCCAGAACAAGTCACTTTTTTCACTCTGCTAAAAAGTATATGTGTAGGGGGGTCTTATTATCAATTTTAAGATAATTCATTTTAAGATTATCCATTTTTAAGATTGTCACCTGATTTTAAGATTGGAAAGTTTTTCCTGGAATCCCTGTAGTCCTACAATAAGAGCTTCTATACACACCCCATACAGTGTGGGAATAAGAGTTCTAATCCACACCCTCCACAGTGTGCAAATGAGCAACTATTATTCAGACCCTAACCAGTGAATAAGAACCCTTATCCAAACCCTGTGTAGGGTGTAAATATGAGTTCTTATTCACCCACCAGACCAACCATGTATGGCGTGTGAATAAGTACTCTTATTCACACCCCAAACATTGTGGGAATAAGGATTCTAATTGGCACACTATATAGGGTGTGAATAAAAGCCCTAATTCACACCCCAATCGCCACACCATTGGCCTACAAGTATAGGATAGGGTGCCGATAAGACATCTATTGCACACCCTATAAGGTGTGGGAATAAGAAGTATTATGCAGACCCTACCTAGTGTGGGAATAAGGGGTCTTATTCGCACCCTGTGGGTGTGCGAATAGAGGCTGCTATTCGCACGCCTGTGGGGTGGGGATAGCATCGGCCCATAACTGGAGCATTCGCTGCGAGGGATTAATTCATTTGTTAAACTATGTCTTAGCTTGAGAAAGGTTGCCTTTGTTTTAACCGGTAATAGTTTCTGAATTCCAGCCCAAAATTTAACAGGATCATCTTTCCTATGCTGCACTAACAAATTAATTTTACTTTTCCTGCTATTAAAAATTTGTGCTGCTACCCTATTTCTATGAAAATCAGCGATCCTCCAGTCATCTTCATCACCTGACAATCGTGCATCCGCATACAGTGCATCCCTATATTGCATGGCATTAATTATATTTTGTGCTAACCATTCAGGCGTATATACCGGTAGTACCATAGTCCTTATGGGACATATACTATCTAAACAAGCTCTAATAACATTAAGGATTTTATTCCATAACTCGTCCAGATTGGTGATTACCAATATGTCATCCCATCTAGGAGCATGTTCTTAAAGCGCAGTACATCATAGTTCTTGTACGATCTAGCCTTAATGACCTTCGTTTTAATTTTATTCCTAACACATTTAATCAGTATGAACACAGGGGTGTGATCAGCTATATGGAAATCAATTGTGCCAAATTCACAGACATTATGTATTGTATCATTTATATATATGTGGTCTAACAGTGTCCTTGACTTTGGGCGCGTTACCTCGTTAATCAGTTGACACAGTGAATTATCCTGTGATCCCTCTTGTATTAATACTGAATGAGCTGTAGTCTTATGTAGTGCTATTTGTTGCCTGTACGTAACACTTAACTATACCACATTATTGATTACCCTGTTTTGTATAAAAGCATATTGATCACTGTACGGGAAATCCAAGCTGTTTCATTTAGACGGAGAACATACATGATTTCCTACTGCATAGATCTCATTTTGGGACCCCTGGTCCATTGAACTGTATCATATTTTTGAACATTACCCTGTGAATAAAAACACGTTATAAACTCAAATGGCCTACAGCATGGTAACTCTTGTATTCACCACTCTATCACCATGTAATAAATGTCAGAGGCGCTCATACAACTCAATACCATAAAATATGGCTGTCATTTCTATGTGAAATTGGCAAAATAAAAAACGCTGAATAGAATTGAAAAAACTGTTGCCACTGCTTTGTTGACACGTAACCACAAGGATGGCAAACAGAGTTAGATGGAATTATGTATAACATAACTGATGTGGTCAGACAACAATGAAGCGTCTAGTTTATTAGCCCTAGCGAGCAGTCCTAATGGGATGTGATGTGACTTCAGCGTGTAAAATCAGGAGCGGATCCATTAAATGGGCTGCATAATGCTTTAATGGAGTATGCCATTTGTCGTCATGATGCATTAATGCATCTCTGGTGAGTAACTCTCCAGTTCTGCATGCAGGCATCCTGTTAACACTACAGGACTGATACATTCCCAGATGGTTAGCATGATGCATGAATGCAGTCCTGACAAGTAGACTTTTGCTAGGGTTTTATGTTTACATGTATGCCCTCAGTGGGCACAAAATTCAGGTCAACGTTGAATCAATTTTGAATCAACATTGATTCAACATTGACAACTGTTTATCAATGTTGATTCAATGTTCTGTGCCCACTGGGCCGCCTCATCACATATGGCAAAGCAGCAACTGGGCATAATCCATAAAGGGTTAAAAGATGAATTACGAATGGATAAACACTGTATGTCACTGCATGACAGCATACATACCATACATACAAACACATACAAACTCCAAGTGAGACATTTTAATGTCTCCTAATAATCATTTAAATCACATATTAAATTCAGGCAGAGCCAAGTTAACCTACAAACATCGGATAGAAAATAAAGCGGCCATAAATTTATACGCACCATGCTTACATTTTATATGGCTTCATTTTTGGTTTAGCACGTGTATGGTCATATCTCTAATCACTAAAACCGGAGCTTTCAAGTGGTATATCTGTATAAGGCTGTGTCTCATGAGATTGGGCCAATGTTTTCGTCTTTGACTGGGTGCCAGCTTTTATCGGGTGCCAGCTTTGACCGGATAAAAAGGAAATGTCAAAAATAGGGGGGAAGCCTATGTAAATAAGGGTATAAAGTGATTCATTGATTGAAAGCATGCAATAAGGCAAAAGTTTTCTATTTTTCTTTTTAAAGTGCAAATTGTTGTGCTTGTATACCCTATTTATTGCATAATATGTGTTAAAATCCATTGAAAATGAACGACATGTTTGTGGCAAGTAAAAAAAAAACTACTACATGTACCATAAAATTCTGATATTAAAAGTCACCCAAAAATTCCCCTCATACCCCAAAAAATCAAGTTTCATTGTTACCCGGTCAAAGCTGGCACCGGGTCAGAGACGTTCACAATGGCCCGATCTCATGAGACACAGACCACGGCCTGTAGCCCCAGAAATCTATGGTCCGAACTTTCAGCTTCATACTTTTTTCAAAGTGAAAATCATATATTCAATGTTAAAATGAAACCAAATTTCCTAATTTACTCACATTTGTCTCTTTCTGCTGCGGCACTATTATGTATGGTAATGAAACTCTATATCTGTATGGTCATCCTGCGTGGCACAATGCCGCATCTCATACACATTGTAGGAGTTAATACTAATGGCAAACGTTAATGGTTCATTGTGCTTCATTCCATTCCATGAAGATACAATCATGTATCATAACAGAGAATAGATTAACATATGACAAGTGGGAAACTTTGTCAGAGAGAGAGCTGGGAGGCAGTTTACTCTGAATTATTCACACCTTGGCAGTGGTAGATGAGCTGGTTATCTATTACCTGTTAAGGACAGCATTATGCATGAATGCATCATGCCCTTTAGTTAGTGCATCAGCACTGACGAGTTACTTGCTAGGGCTGCATTCATGCATCATGGCAACTCTAAAAGGTCGGCATGATGCATGGTTAGAGGGTTAATGACAGCATCAAGGGAACAGTTCTTAGTATGATGCGCTAATGCAGCCCAGCAATAAATGGCAGATGCTGCATTGGTCCTTCATGACAACCCTTTGTTAGTGTCTTTAGTCCATAAGGTCAACATGATGTTTGCATGCAGCCCTGGTAGGTCTAATATAGACCTACTTATGTATGGCTGTCCACCTAGTGCTGTGACGAATTGTGTATGGATGTGTTGTATTCAGTGATGAATTGAGACCTGCCTGTACGAATATATATATATTGCATTCTTTCTGATCTTGTTACCTACTGTATATTGTATTGTTAGCTGGTTCTGCCCGTGTGTGCAAGGTGACATGTGCTCGGAGCCAGCTGTTTGGCTTAGTTTGAAAGACTGTACTTGTAGAGTAACAATGTCCAAACAAAAATTACCAAACTCAAAACTCAAACTCTTTTTTTTTACGTGGCCAAAAAAAAGGTTTGTTTCCGGTAACCCGGCCGGGTCTAGCAAAACAGGCCCGGGTCCCCCTCCTTTTTTTTCTCTTTTTCAATTTATTCCCTACATGCCAGTCGTTACAGTTTGTAATTCGGATAATTTTAAAGGATTTTAGAGGAAAAACGCTAAAAAAAAGGGCCTAAAATAGGAAAATTTAAAAAGAATTTCTTTTTTTTTAATCCGACCGGCCGGGTCTGGGTTGTCTGACCATGTTACCGGAAACCAACCTTTTTTTTATTTGGCCCCATCGTAAATGTACAACAAGGCTTGCTAACGTTTACTTAGGCCTACACATGAAAAACCTTGAACTTTGAATTTTTGCTGAGTCTGGGCAATCCCTATTCTAAGCTTGAAACTAGCAAACAGGAATCAGAACTGGAACCAGAAAGTATGATAGGAGGACTTCAATCATACATTCTGGTTCTTGTTCACTGTACCAAGTTACCAGCAGGGATTGCCCAAACCCAGCAATATCTTATGTTCCGGGTCATCGTGGTAGTTACCAGAGCCTTCCCGTGGAAGGGTCTGGGAATATGAATACGTTAACAGAGAGCTTGGTGCACGTTGTGTTGACATGTGTATTGCCGCAACGAATCGGATTTTTTTTAAAGTGCCTGGGCAAACTGAAACACGCTTTGAAAAAGCGACCTGTACTATAGCTTTCCTGACAAAGGATGGAAGTTCTGAAAGTCACGTCATACATTATTGATACTTCCCACAAAACGCCTCCAGTCATAATTAGGTATACAGGCTATTCATCACATTATAAATATGTTTGATGGCAGAAGGCTTTTGTTGTCAAGGACAGCGTCAATATCCCACTGAAATAAGTAAGTTGGGATTGACCCTCAGAATGCACCTCAAAGCTTACATTTGTGTATCGGCATGATGCACTAATGCAGCAATGTCGAATAACTCACCAGCACTTCATTGATGCATCGTGTATCAGCCAACAAGTTCAGCATGATGCAATAATGCAGCACTGGTGAGTAACTCATGATGCCACCCATAAAGAGCTAAAGCTAATGAATTTCTGTATTTTTAAACTAATTAATATATAAATGGCTCTTCACCGATGATACATATGGCACCTTAATGGACAAATCACTCGTGGAACGCTATAAATCTAAATAATTCAGGGTATGTGAGAGGAGGGTGACGCATGTTGTCGGTGTGTGTGCAGTTTGTGGCAGACTCGCTCAACCAGTACCCTTTTCTGCCACAAGGACTCCAAATGGGACTGGTGGAACTGCTATGTTTAGATTGTTACTTCCTGTCAGGCTGTGCACAGGAATTGGTGTACAGGATTTGATTGGTCAAGTCCTGAAGGCAAGATATAGTTTTAAAACCAACACAGCCGAAGGCTGGTCAGCAGGTCCACAGGGCCCATACGGACCGAACCAAGGCAAGTTAGTGAAACAAGTTTTTATCAGAGTTTGGCCAGACTCTACTATTATAGAGTCGGGGCCTGAGACTGAGGTTGTTGCGGCTCCCCTGTGTGTACAGACACACTGGGTACTGAGAGGACGGACGTCTCACCCACAGTCAAGATGACGGCTGGGGGGCGGGTCCTACTGCTCCTCATCGTCCCCCTAATGGTCCAGCCTCAAGTTCAAGGTAAGTGACTTCTCTTTTTCTGCTAATCATGATAAAATTGGACAAGTATTGATATCAGATAAAAGCTTATAGGCACTTTTACAATTTTATTTACTAGGTCTTTCTGCCTCATGGTCCATGGGCCTGAGCGGCCTCATCACGGAGGACGCTCACGGTTTGAACTATAGCAGCGCTAGCGTTCTCATGTATGGCTGTCATTCTAGACCTGTAATTTCAAACTTAAAGTTTAGTAAACCATTGTGGTTTGACACGTAATCATTTGTAAAATGCAATGCAATAAAATATAAAGTGTCCATATGCCTACGAATTTATATAGCATTTAGATGACAAATTGACTTCATGTGAACAGATTTAGAGAAAGTAAACAAAAACTTCGCTGGCAGCCAGCAGGGGGAAGTGAGCGGTGAGGAGGGGGGAGGGAAATCACTTCACTTCAAAAAAAAAGTTTAAAAAATTCAATTGTTTTAAAAAAATCACTTACATATTTTTTCTAAATGTGACCCTCCTTGGCCACCATATCTATCATTGCTCTTGTTGGCAGAGTGGTGTAGCGGCAGCTTCCCTGGCAGCCTGCAGGGGGAGGTGACTGGTGAGGACGGGGACACGGTACCCATAACGTGTGACCACGGCTACGTGCAGGAGACGGGACAACCCGAGTACAGCACCACCTGCAGCACGGGGGTGTGGAGTCCAAACTACACATGCATAAGTAGGTACACCGCCAACCTACACATGCATACCATTGTAAAACTCCTGAGAGAGAAAACGTTGTTAGATTTCACTTTAGGTGATCCTGTATAGGTTTTCGTTGCCCCCTTGGCAATCAAAATACCCCCCCAATAGAATAGTAATGATACATGGAGGGTAACCCAAACCTGGATTTGAAATGGGAAAAACGTTCATGAAAAGGTGTTTTTGGGGGGGATTAATTGCAATTTCTGGTCCTCTATAGCCTGTTGCGCTGTCACGGGACTGAAGGGTCTCTGCAGCCCCCTAGGAGTTGGGAGGCTATGCAACAGAAGCTGCTTCATGGCACAGGTGCTACACCAATTCAATCCCCTATACCAGGTCTATATAGGGTAGATTTCGGACTTTTCGGACGCTCATTGTCACTGCCAATGCAACCCTTAATTACTTAATTACCTTAAACCTTATTTGTACCAGAAAAGTGAATATTTCCACTCTACAAAATAATCGATTAGCACATTTTCATATGTTCATGATAGAATGCAAGGTAAAATAAGTAATATTTGATATGTACCCTATTCCAGTAATAAATTTGATTATTCTATAAGAAATTAGGGGAAAAAATTGGGAATTGGTGTCCGACTTCAGGTGAAATTGGAGCACCCTATTTAAATGGTCTCATAAAGTTATTTCTGGTAGTTACCCCTATGTATTTTCTATTGTAGAGTCCTAAAGATTTATATAGGACTTATAGACAGCTTATTATCAATATTCCTCACAATATAACATGAAAGCAATGTTGTCCGAAATGTCATCCCATATTCAATTCAATTTTTATTTCAGAATCAATAGTATTACAAAAGTCCATAGTATATAAAACACACAAAAACATTACACAAATTTAAAAGTACAGTGAATATACAGATCTTGATACCAGCCTTTCCATATATGGGATGTGAACCGGATATCACATAAACTAAACTAGTTTTCTGATAGAAGCACCACATGTTGGGAGACCACAGACAGCAAACTTCTCTCCAGCACGAGTATGTCTCGGTATCCCAAGCAGCATACGTAAAGCATCATTATAAGCTACTGTTAAATTACGCATCGAGGCAATGTTATGATAGCACCATAGCTAAGCTGTTTACAAAGGTGTACAGTAGGATCTAAACAGCTGTATTTTTACCTCGTTACTACACATATGAAACTTTCTTACTAGCATGTTGCCCTGTGTATAAAGCATCCTTCGCTGTCGCATCATGTCAATACCATACTGACCACAGATAGTAATGTAGAGATTGTCCACCAGCTCATCAATGAAAAACCAGGGCTGCATTGGCGAATTGTTACACATGTATATAATATGTGTGGATGTTTGGTTTCACTTTTATTGTCAGGCAGACCATTTGAAAATTTCCTCCCTAACCACAGACATACATAGATTACATGCTTAGTTATGAAGACATAGGCCTAAAAGTGTCCAATGTAGGTTTGAATGGTCACACCTTTGTTAATATCAAAGTCATTTGTCTATGATGACACATGGCTATTGCTGAAATGTCTCACCAATGGTCATGGCGGGAACCCACCGGATCCCAATAGCTCATTGGTGATGCCCCCTGGTGTCAAACTCATACACTCATATACTACCCTCATGCACCTCCTGGTGCCATACTCTAAAACTATTCACATATTTCAGGCCTGCGGCCACACAACTCTACCTCATTCCCTACTCCGACCCACCAGGGTCTACACCTCCACATTTTCCCACCCACCCACACCTTTTCCTTATAACTACAATATATACAATATTTCATATTATATACTATACTATACACCTTATATTTTATTTCATAATACTCTCAATTAATTATCATTGCAGGGCGGAAAAATATTCATTTATCATACGGGATATACTCATTATAAAATCTTATTCTCATAATAAAATTTTATTATCCCACTCACTCTTCCCTGTTTGTCATTGGGGGCTTTATCTCCCTAATGATACTGATAGAGCTAGATGCTTTATCCAAGGGCAAGGTCATTTTTCAAGGTCATAGCTCTATGGAGAAGGTATGCTTTTTAAATTGTCCATATTACTTTGCTTTCTGTGGGAAGGATATATAAAGATGGGAACAGGGGTGCAGCCATTGTTAGGTTACATAATTAGGCTAATTGTTTGCATTTAATCAGGCCAATAGCATTTAACTACATATTGCATGTATCTTAGCCAAATAAACTAAGAATTCATTGTGTCTAACAAATTACAAATAATGGTATATCATTATTGTTACAACACTTATCCTACCCCTTACTCGATGGACCCCCCCCCCCCCCCCCCAGCCCCTCTTAACTCCGCTGATCTCTCAACGACTGACCAGGTGTATGTTTGCAGTGCCACCCTGTCCTGCCTTCAGCTGCCCTGTGCTGCCCTGTGCTGCTCTGTCCTGCCTTAAGCTGCCCTGTGCTGCCCTATGCCGTCCTGTATTACCCTCCCAGTGGGCACAGAATTCTGTTCAACATTGAACATTTAATCAACATTGAACACCCATCAATGATGATTTATCAATGTTGATTCAAAGTTCGGTGTCCACTGGGTTGTGCTGCCAAGTAGCACCCTGTGCTTCCACTTGCTTTCCTGTGCCACCCTGTGCTGCTCTGTGCTGCCCTGTGATACTCCATGTTCAGGACTACTACCAGACACAGGCAAAAGTTGCTTTTAGTTGGTACCTTGCAAATGCCAGAAGGGAAGTATGAGGGTATGCAAACCCAATAGGCAAATTTTTAGTGGTGCCTATGCAATACTATTGGTGGCTATGCAATTCCATGAGTGCCTATGCAATTCCATTGGTGCCCATACCAGTGGTGGTGTGGCGTGCTACATACCTGATATCTTTGCCCCTTATACCTCAGTAGTTGATGAGCTTACATTTGTAAACAAGGATTTGGAATGCTTGGGCCTTATTACTAAGTATCCCAATCAGAAATTCTGCGTCTTTTTAACTGTCTACAGACCACCGAAACACTTGAGTGTCTCTAGATGTTACAAACAATTGGAAGCTCTGGTTAAACTACCGGTAATGAGGAACAGGGAGGTCTGGATATTAGGTGATTTAAGCGTCAATACACGAACCAGAAATTGTTATAAATGTCGTACAATGTATGGTTTTCTGAAAAGAACAAAACTACGTTATTACCAAACTGGTCCCACCTACTACCACCCACTTGGTAAGTCCACATTAGACCATGTGTATACAAACTGCCGCTTTGTACAGGAGTGTGGACTTGTCAATGACATGTTTGGTGATCACGTCCCACTGTTTGTCATCAAAAAGCAAGCTCGTGTCGATAGATCAAGGGTGATGAAGTCCATAACTGGAAGGTCCTATAAGGGCTATAGTTCTAATGTGACTGAAGACTTTGTTGGTAATAATGTTTGGTTTGAAGACATTACTATGGAAGATGAACATAGCTCTGACTGCTTTATAGACTCGGCAGTTAATGTTGTGGTTTCACACCTCGACAGGTTGCATCCTATAAAGACCTTTAATGTAAATCTCAAGAAACCTTGTGGTTTCACACGGGAGGTCGAGCTGTTACTCCAGCGTAAAAAAAGAATATTCAAGAAAGCAAGAAGGGTGCTGCCTTGGAATGTGAATCCACATCTACCTATACTCCGGGAAATTGATAAAAGTGTCTACAAGCTGTTAATTAAGAATGTACGGACGGACATCTTGTGTAAGATCAACCGCTACAGGCATGACCCAAGGCGCTTCTGGGCAGAAGTTAATACTGTGTGGAAGGGTCCTAAGAAGGAGTGTGTGATGCGGTTGGTCGACGACAATGGTGTTAACGTCCCGGATGTTGATCTGCCACGTTATGTGAATATGTACTATAGTAAAATTGGCTCGGTGCTCGCAGCTGCCCTTGATCATATGGACAACATTGCCCCACTGGGATCTGCAGATTGTGTCTTAAACAGACCCAGGTTCAGTCTGGTTCCTATCAATCTTGAAACTACTTTAAAACTTATAAAGGGTATCAGGTTGAATAAGTCATCATGCATACCCCATGTGAGGACAAATGTGTTGAGAGACGTGTTGCGAGCAAAACCTGATCTACTCATGGTAATTATAAACAAGTCTTTAGAGAGTGCTGTGTTCCCAAAAAAGCTAAAGTCAGCCTCTGTCATACCACTTGCAAAAGTGGTAACTTAACTCGAGTAACTAATTGGCGCCCAGTAAGCCAGCTAAGTTTATTCTCTAAATTGATTGAAAAGTGTGTACATCAGCTATTGATGGCCTATATACTTGAACACGATATTATCGACGAGAAACAGTTTGGTTTTATGCCACACCGGTCTACCGCAGATGCATGTCTGGGACTTATACAAATGCTATACGAGTCCCGTAACAGGGGGGAGGTGGTGGCTGTAGTCTTCCTCGACCTGAGGAAGGCTTTTGACACAGTCAACCACCTCCTCCTAGTAAACGAACTCTGTAAATTGGGATGTGAGAATCTGACACTTGATTGGTTCAGAAGCTATCTGGCAGGTAGAACGCAAAAGACTATAATCAATGACAGTGTGTCATCCGAGGCTAGTCTTTCTTGCGGTGTCCCACAGGGGTCTGTGCTGGGCCCGCTCCTGTTTATCGTTTATATCAATACCGTTGTGTCCAGTCTCCAACATGCCTCCCACTTTATATATGCGGACGATCTGGCTGTGGCAGTTGGTAATGCTGATCCCAGCATGGCTAGAGCACTACTACAGGAAGATCTTGATCGTATTGGTAGATGGTGTGAGACGTACAGATTAACTGTGAATACGGATAAAACACATGTGTTGTGGTGCCGAGCGGAACAGGATAGGAGAGATTATAGAGTGTTTGATTTGCATCTTAATGCCAAATGTTTACATGTTGTTGAAAAGTTCAATTATTTGGGTGTTGTAGTGGACTCGTCTTTAAGTTTCGCCCAGAATTGCTCAAAGATAATTTCTAGTGGCAACTTGAAACTCTCGAACCTACGTAGACTCAAAAAGTATTCGACTGAGGAACTTGCGATCCTCCTTTTCAAACAGATGATTCTCCCTACCTTCGACTATTGTGATAGTATGGTGGAAAGTGGGCCAGATGACCTGATTAGAGAGATTCAAACAGTCCAAAACCACTGTTTGAGGTGCTGTTTGGGTATATATGATCCACGCCTAATAGGTATCAATGAGCTGCATAATGAATGTGAATGTAAAAAACTAGTATTACGCCGCAAAGAGATTCTGTTGGGTAGAATGTATAAGCTGTCTAGAATACCGGATAATTGTGTAGTGTCACAGCGAGTGTTGCGCAGCAACAAGAAAGTGAAATTAAAGACCCAGCGTCCGAAGGGACAGCAATATAGGGACAGTCCCCTATATAGGGGTGTGTTCCTATGGGACAAATTGGATGCGCCCATACAGAAACTGCCGACGTACATGCAGTTCATGAATAAAATCCGAGTATGACGTCACTGACATAAAACGCGAATATACATTAGTTGTAGAGAAACTATAATCTGAACATGTACAAGACGGTACTTATGAATGTATTTGGATCATCAACTGCAAATGATATTGTGTACAGACCTAATGATGAGATAGAGACCACCATTGTCTGACTGTGCTCACACACTAATGCTGAGTGTACAATGAGTTTCCTATGTAACCCTATGGTTAATCTGCATTACCTGATTGGTTTACTTTACTACCGGTATTATAGTGTATCATCCTGTGTTTGCTGTGTAGTGATTGTGAAGTATTGCTACTTGTATTAATGCTACTTGTATTAATGTTACCATAATCTATATTCATGTGTTTGCAAACAAACATCCAGTATGATGTAGGTATTGCACTTATTACAAACATTGGCCTCATTTGAGAGACGCAACATGTATTGTGGAATTTGGTCAATAAAATCCTTTCAAACTCAAACTCATTTCATTGATGCCTATGCAATTCTGTTGATGCCTACGGAATTCCATGGGTGGCTATGCAATTCCATTGGTGCCTATGCAATTCTGTTGATGCCTATGCAATTCCATGGGTGCCTCTGCAATTTCCATTGGTGCCTATGCAATTCCCTTGATGCCTATGCAATTCCCTTGGTGCCTATGCAATTCCCTTTGTGCCTATGCAATTCCATGTGTGCCTATGTAATTTCATTGGTGCCTATGCAATTCCATGGATGCTTATGCAATGTCATTGGTGCCTATGCAAGTCTATGGGTGCCTATGCAATTCCATGGGTGCCTATGCAATTCCATGGGTGCCTATACAATTCCATTGGTGCCTATGCAATTCCATGGGTGCCTATGCAATTTCATTTGGTGCTAATGCAATTCTATTGGTGCCTATGCAATTCCCCCTAGCCTATGTACTTCTATGGATGCCTATGCAATTCCATGGGTGCTTCTACAATTACATTGGTGCCTATGCAATTCTTTTGATGCCTCTGCAATTCCATTGGTGCCCATCCCAGGATGCCTATGCAATTACATTGGTGCCTATGCAATTCCCTCGGTGCTTAGCAATTCCATTAGTACTTATGCAATTCTATTGGTGCCTATGCAATCCCATGGGTGCCGATACATATCCATTGGTGGCTCTGCAATTCCATGAGTGCTTATGCAATTTAATGGATGCCTTTATGTACATAAAAGAAATCAATGTGAGTACAGCTACACTGTAAATATCCGCACCCATATCACCTTCCCTCACCATAATACTGCCCCTTGCCTATTACCCTTGCCTTTTTGCTATCATAGCTGAAAATGGATTATAGCCACATGATCATTATCCCTGGTCAATTGCATTACTGTTATACTGAGCTATTGGCCTGATTAAACTGGAATAATCAAGCAAAATCTATGTATCGATGCCTCCTTCATTACATAGTAGCTCTAGCATCCTCTCGATTACATTTAATTTACATATGTATTAATCAGTGTTAGTTTTACGCAGAAATCAATCTTGTACCAACTTTTTCATTGAGAATTACCATATTTGCGACTTTTGACCTGGGCAAATTACCTTGACCTTGACTCAGTATGTTTCTGTATATCATAAGGGTCATACCTTAGCTATATTTCTATATAGTAAAATACAGAGACATTGCATATTTATATACTTATGCCATTTGGAAGAGTAGTAGCCAACCCAACAACAGCCGTTTTGAAAGACTTTTCCTGTGCTAGATCTAGGTTGCCTATTTCTTGCGAATTGATCAATATATATTAGCTAATGTCTGTGGGAAGTTTGGTAGCTTCTTGAAAAAATGCACATTGGATCAGCTATGCCGCCCCACTATAGGGCTGAGTACCTGTCCCGAGTGCGCTCTGACTGTTACATTTGTACTGGAACTGTGGGTTTAATGGAGGCCGGCTTTAGCCACCGCAGTGCCCTGATGCCAACTTTATTGTCCCTGTGCTCTCACACATTGCAGGTACACTACCGTATACAAAGGTGTACACAGGAGTCACAATTGAAGGATCTCGTCATTACAGAACATTTGGAGGACAAACACGCCAGGAATGCCTCACCCGTCTTACAGACTATTCCTATAACTTTGTTAGAGTACTGCGATACTCGTCCACATATTACTACTGCCATGTGTATAAGTCTCCATATCCTAACCAGATCAAGTTCATCCATGAGCCTAACACCTACATAACAGATGCCTATACATGGGGTAAGTTAAATGAACATATCATTCATAGCTGTAGTATATATGTTCACTATAATATATATGGTATGGAGGCTCCGGAGGACCACACTGATTCAGTTTGGCTGTTTCATAATGGGAAGATACATGGGGTAAGTCGTTAGTGGTTCAGAAGGGTTTTACAAACTTAAGTTACAAGTGAAACAAATGGTGTGAGTTAAACACACAACATAAATTATTCAGTCAGCTCGACCCTACATTCAGAACAGGGCCGACCCTAGTATTTTTTCCTGATTTAAATCTTTTTTCTTATATTCATAGTTTTCTAGATGTTTGATCAGGAATAACAAGCTCATATTTTAGTGGCCTAAATAATTGTCAGACTTCAGAAAATTGCTTTTTGACAAGTAAATCCGAAATTTTGTAATATTCCTTCATACTAGATGAATCAGTGATTTGTCTTGATGACCCTCTAGTCTATGTGATAATTCACAACTCATCTCAGGTACCATCAACAGTAAATTAAATTGAATTGATAAAAACTAAAATCCTACCTACCTATCCTAATTACCAGAGCCATGTTGCCTGTAACATACCCTTTCTTATAGAAATATTCCATAAAATAAAATGTATATCCCTACATGTGACAGGTGACTTTAACGTGGCGCTGTGGAAGCCTGTGACAGCTAGCAGTGTAGGGGCAGTATCCGGCACACACCTGGCGACAGACGGCAGTCAGCTCACCCTGCCCTCCCAGTGCCTACAGACCCTGCAGTCTCCCTCCCCCTGGGTCATGGTGGACCTCACCATGCAGTTCAGAGTGGCCAGAGTCACCATCACCAACCCCCATGAGGAAGAATTCTGTAAGTTGACGTCAATTATTAGCAGTTAGGCCACCCAGAAAAAGTGGGTTATCATCATGGGGCACCCAAAAATGTAACAAGGGCGTTTCTTCCTATTTTCTGGGGGGCTAATATTTGGAAATGATAGGGTTTTTGCTCACAAGATGTATGTGTTAATAGTTAATTCATCTGCGAAAGTTGTAAAATACATAGACAAAGGTTCACGAGTTTTGGTCTGTTGACTAGGTTATTTCACAAGTTGAAGGTGGGGCCGTATTTCACGAGGCCATAGGCATCAACAAGTAAAATAACCCAGTTAAAAGACTAAAACGAGTGTTCCTTTGTATTTATTTTATATGTTTTCTGATTCAAATTATCGAAATTCTGATGGAGGGAGCCTAAAACAGCCTTTTTCTATACCCTACAAATATAAATAAACCACCGCTTTGATGACGTCACAGGTCGTGTAATATGGCGATGGGTTATCTAACAGGGGTGTGTAATACAGCCTTTCTTGCAATTGGTTTGGTCAATGGCTCTGCTGTTTACCATGAAAAATAAATGATAAAACTAACAGGTGTATTTCTTACTCCTTTCTATAGTGAACGAGTATACACACCTCAGAGTGTGTGTATACATCATGTTGGACAGACCAGACTGGGACCACCGCTGTGTCGAAGTGACCAGACCGATGGACTGGGCCGAGAACAGAGTCGTCATCTACAGCCCCCCGTTTGTCAGCAGATACGTCAAGGTGGCAGCTGAGGGTGCAGAGGCTAGGCTAACCTTGTGTGAGATACAAGTCCACCAATACCTAGGTGGGTGTGCAATTTATTTCATGTGGAGAAACAAAGTTGCTATGCTTAAGTACTATAATGGCTGTTCTCCACACCCCCATGGAGAAACTGATGCTCATTCTCCATGGGGTGTTTCTCCATGATGATGTCACTAAGATAGCTATGAAACCAATCTTTAAATTCGTTTTTAGATATCATTTATCAACAATTACATGAAATAAACACAGAGATCCACTCTAATCAGTCGGAATTCCTCGTTTCTCCACAAGTGGTACCTTGGATCATATCACACGAGGCGGAGCCGAGTGTGATATGATCCAAGTTACCACGAGACAGATCATCGTGGACCTCTGTCTATATATAGGATTAATAGTATATTTAATGCGGGATAAACAATAAGCATGTCCAAGTCACATTTCTATATGATTTACCAAATTACTGGGCACAGAGAAAGATTTCTTTTTTAAATCATAACCCCTGGCTAAAATATTTTAAATTGGTCGGCCTTAATGGGTTACTTAATTTAAGAGGAAGCAATCGTGGCTGGGCTAACATAAATTATCCTAATGAGTGATACTACCACTGCATGAACTTTGGCATTTGAGGAAATATCTTTTTGCTTAAAGTCACTTATTAAATGCCATGTTAATGTGAGGAAGAGGTCATCGTGACTTCAAGTGGCATTTTCTGGAATTAGATATGCTTAAAGTGCGAATTTAAGCAGTCCAACATTTGTTGAAATGCCAACAATCATGCAGTGTAATTGAAATATAAATGAGATACATTGTCACATAACAGATGCTGATAACAAGGCCCTTGGAAAGCTGACCAGGGTGAAGACACCAGCGTATAACAAGGAAAGGCTGTACAGCGTGGAGCGGATGTGCTCCCCCTCATCTGCAGTGGATGGGAACCTGGGACCTCGTCTGCAGTTTGATGGTGACTGGGGGTGTCGTTGTTTGCTGGCCTTTGCTGAGGAGAATGCCTGGTTCATGTTGGATGTAGGCAGTGAAGAAGACTTAGTCAGACTTGTCTTCTATATCAGAGATGAAGTAAGTAAGTAAAGAAAATGGGGTGGATTCACACATACCCTAAGACGGACACTTAAACTTGTGTTGATTTAATGATTGATATCTCCTTATTTGTGTCAAAGGTTAAGAGGCTTAAAGTTAGTCTTTAAGCAGCTTTAAGTTCCATAAATGCCATGTTAATGTTACGGAGAGGTCACTGTGACATTTAAGCGTCTTCAAGTGGCATTTGCTGGAATTAAAGATGCTTAAGATTAAGTGTCATTGTTTCCATTAAAGAGCCACTAGAAGTCTTATAATACATGAATAGATAGAAATTTTAGTGTCGGTCTAATGGTATGTGTCACTGTGAACTACAATGAGGCATTTTCGTAAACATGGAAACAAAACTATCGCAGCTGTTCCTGCATCAATGAGGGAAAGTGACCATAAGCCTGACTGTGGCCGGTGCCTTCAGAATAGCTACAGTAATGGTCGGTTTAAGTACCCCTGCACTTATAAATTTCAAGCCCCTATTACCCCCTACGCTTATACACGGACCTGCACCTATTTGAGTCACCTTATATTTCAAGGCTATACAACAGTCTAACATTGAGTGACTATATGGCTGTGTCTCACGACCTTGAGCCAATGTTTTTGTCTCTGACTGGGTGCCGTCTCTGACCTGGTGCCGTCTCTGACCAGGTGCCGTCTCTGACCTGTTGTCCGAAAAACGTGATTTTTTAATATTAACCTATACTCATATATATAAGGATATGTAGAAACGTTATGGCAGCTGTTATATAACTATTATTAGCCTCCTGCTGATGGTAGAACATAACTAAACCCCCAAAGTGACATCCAGTCAGAGACTGCACCCGGTCAGAGACGGCACCTGGTCAGAGACGGCACCCGGTCAGAGACAAAAACTCAGGGTCGTGAGACTAAGCCATATGGGAGGTATTGGGTAGAGAGCCCATGCAGCGCTACCTGACTCTTACACTCATGAAACGTTTGACTCTGAAAACACTGTCCAGCTTTGTATAAGGAGAGACTGATGCTTACTAAATCTGGCCAGATTCATATTAGATTTAGTAATATTCAAAGATTAGATCACGCAGGAAAAATATAATCCTTCAGGTTCAGTCCGTATGGGCCCTGTGGACCTGCTTATCAGCCTTCAGCTGTGATGGTTTTAAAACTATATCATCATCATGTAATCCTAACCATTCACTCACCCAGGCTGCATTAATGCACAATGCCGACAAAAAGACATTAAAGCAGCCTATGCTATCCAATATTATACCAGCAATGTTCTCGTCTTAGACAATGCAATGGGTGACATTTTTGTCCGGATGATCGCCGAGTTCCAGGAAGACGACCCTGAGAGAGGAGCTGTTTGTGCGTCTGTTACCAACATCCAGAACTCTCAGGTTAGGGAGGTGTACTGTAACCGGGTGCACCACAACGTGAGGTACATCAGCGTCCACTCCAAAACCACCCGCGTGCAGTTCTCCGAGCTACAAGTCAACACAGTCCATAGTAAGTAGCTATATACCTAACTCCAAAACCACCCGCGTACAGTTCTCTGAGCTACAGGTCAACACAGTCCATAGTAAGTATGGCTACATAGAGAGAGCTGCATACTTATATGGCTTAGATAGTGGTACTCCCGTTCCCAAATCCTTCCAAAGGAAGGCTCTGGCGACAACAAGTATGACCTTGAATTTGGGATTTTGTTGGGTTTGGGCAATCCCTGCTGGTAGCTTGGAACCAGTGGACAGGAACCAGAATGCGTGATGGTAGTTTTACCTGTATTTCCCATCATACTTTCTGGGTCCATTTCTGGTTCCTGTTTGCCTGGACAAATTTGTATCTAATAACTGTGACCTACTTAGAAAATGATCCAGGATCCCGGATCATTTCTTAATGAGATAGCACAACCACTGATTGGTTAACCATGGTCACATGACCATGAATGAGGTTGTATATGGCCTCATGGGTTCGAATCCCACCTTGGGAAAACGTAAGTTGGTTGTTTTTACATTATTTGTTTGGCCTTTTTGAAGCAAAAATATCCCAATGTTGGTATAGTAATAACCCATATTATATATTTGGATAGGGACAATAGTGTAATAGAGGGCCATTGTACAGATACCAAAATTACTACCCATTGTGCCAAGGTGGGACTCTAACCCATGATGTCCAGATTGGTGATATCCATTACAACCCAGTACATAAGCATTCTCCCAGACTGTTAACGTCTCCCTTAGGTGTACCAATGAGTCAATTAGGCTCGCTTAATCAGCCAGGGCCCCCTAAAGAAGGCAGTCAATCTGAAGGCAGCCTGCAGCACTCCCCTCTTCCTTTCTCAGTCTAGTGTCTTTTGAGAAACAACATATAATTATAGCCCTTGTATGGTTCGGTACAGGGAAGCCCTGAATTGTTCTCAACATTAGTTGTTACTAATACTCTTGAATTGCCCTTCTGTCCAGCCTTATATAAGGGGTACCACATCCGGCCATCCGACTGCGAAGAAGCCCTCTCTAGCCGCACGTACAACGTAGATCTGGACGGGTGCCTGGAGGGCTGTGGTGCTCGGTGTAAAGGGGCAGCGTATCGTGCAGACACCTCAACATGCAGACGACTGTCCACCCTGCCCTGTCTGCACTCCGGACCCAGCTTCACACACTACAAGGTGTACGCCAAGATACCTGTCACAGGTAGGTGGTGGTCACCCAGTGTTCCCTTGGTGTATCTGAATGCAGCCCTGGTGAGTGTCTCTATGTGGTTATAAATACCCTCCAGAAAGGGTGGCATGATGCAGTCCCAAAGGGCACTCCGGGGTGCGAAAATCGGGGCGTACACGTGCCCTTTGAAGCTTTGTAAAACGTGGGGGTTCTTCACTGAAAACAGGTAAAATTGCTCATTCCATTCATGAGGGTTTGAAATTTTCCATCCCGCCCCCCAACACCCCTTCATAGGGTTGAAATATTTTAACCCCCCCCCCCTGCAGAAATCTACAGCTTTCGCTTATTCAGTGTAAAATACTTCCAAAAGAATCAGGGTTCACGGCCTCCTTGACGACACTGTGTTTGGTAGTTACTCCTCTAGGATTACTTTGGTTTTTCAGGTTCATGTGACAATCTAACTATCCCCAACTCCAATGCTGTCGACGTGCAGTTGATATACGGAGAGTCGTTCCGCGTGAAATGCGAGGAGCAGCATGTGGGGAACATGTCTTTTAGGCAGAGGTTTTGGCAGCAGTGTCAGATTGATGGGACATGGCTGCATAAGGACACAGAATGCATCCGTAAGTAATCAATGATTCCTTTATACTGTAGAATTAAACAGTAATGCATGCATCCCATAGCCCTTTAAGGACGGCATGTCACGAAAATGTGACATTTGTTGTGTTGCACCAATGAAACCATTGCGAGTAACTCGTTAGTTCTGGTGCATCATGCCAACTGTTTGGGAATGTCTCAATCCTGTAGGGTCGGCATGATGCTTGAATGGAGCCCTGGCAAGTTACTCACCAGGGCTGCATTCATGAACCATGACGACAGGGTAATGATGCATAAAGGGTTAAAGGGTTAATTTATCATACATAGCTACATGGCTAACAATGCTATGCTTCTATGGTTATCCATCTAAAAAGAATACACAATCAAGTAATTGCAATACTTTATATTAACTTATTATTTTGATTAATGTATATGGGTCCATCAAATTTAGACCATTCATTAATCTATTTATATCATTATGGGATTAAAAGCGGGAAACTGTCAGTCTGCCTACTACAACAAGAAAACATAATAAAAATATTGTTTGCGATTGGGCTAAACGTAAATGTGCTTCACTAGCCGAGCCATCATTGTCTCAACAAAAGCGACAAGGCGGCCATTTTCTCATCACTCCCCTCCCCTCCCCCTCTGTACCATACCGATCCAGTAAGGTGAGACATGGTCCATCTAATAGGACAAGGGGGTGTAGGTCAGTGGTAGAGCAGTCTCTCGGCAAGCGGAAGGCCCCGGGTTCGAGTCTTGGTGTCTCCGAAAGTGTCATTTTTGGAGAAACCGTGTCCCTCACACTGTCTTTCTCTTTAACCCCCTGCGCCCCTATGAATAGGGCTGAGTACCTGTCCCTGCCACACTCTGACTGTCGTTCGAGAGGTACTGAAATCTGGGCCCATGGTCGGATGTAGGTGATCTGGGCCCATGATCGGATGTAGGTGCGATTCTGTGTTTTTTCTGGCTGGGATGTCCCATATAGCTAAAAGATTGGTGTCTAGATGTTTGGATGAGAAGACGGGCTGCGCATCTTTCGTTGGTGAACATTTCTCACCTTCATGCTGCATGATTTTCCTGATCTGCGACGCTACAGTGTGGCACCACAGGGTCTTGCACTGAACCCAGAAGAAAGAGGAGAGTGGTGTTCAGCAAAAGGTTAAAACGTGCCAGATTAAGAAGGTGGACGATGCTGCAGTTAAAGGGGCATTCTCACCACTCACACTTACCACATAGCAGACTAGAACAGTACTAGAATTGTGAGTCGGAAACGCTCGGTGAGAATGCCACTTTAAGGACGTGACTTTGAGTAAGGATATCATGGCTGAAATTGAGGGCACCGGCATAATTGGCCTAGTGCCCCAGACAAAAATAAATCGACAAGGTGACAAGATCCAGTTCCAAGCCTCATGGACAAGGGACAAGGGAATGCTGGGCCTTGGCAAGAAGGCACAAGCCTACTTGTTTAATTCAACAAGGGACAAGACCCATTTCTTAGGATCAACAAAGGACATTGGCATTTCTTAGGATCGATAAGCGACACAGCTACCGCCGCCCCCGCCCCCTCATTTAGGGACGATGCTGGGATCAAGGACGTGACACTGAGTCAGGATATGGACGATGCTGGAGTCAAGGACGTGACACTGAGTCAGGATATGGACGATGCTGGAGTCAAGGACGTGACATTAAGTATGGATATGGACGATGCTGGAGTCAAGGACGTGACACTGAGTCAGGATATGGACGATGCTGGAGTCAAGGACGTGACATTGAGTATGGATATGGACGATGCTGGAGTCAAGGACGTGACACTGAGTCAGGATATGGACGATGCTGGAGTCAAGGACGTGACATTGAGTATGGATATGGACGATGCTGGAGTCAAGGATGTGACACTGAGTATGGATATGGACGATTCTGGAGTCAAGGACGTGACACTGAGTCAGGATATGGACGAGGCTGGAGTCAAGGACGTGACACTGAGTATGGATATGGACGATGCTGGAGTCAAGGATGTGACACTGAGTATGGATATGGACGATTCTGGAGTCAAGGACGTGACACTGAGTCAGGATATGGACGATGCTGGAGTCAAGGACGTGACACTGAGTATGGATATGGACGATGCTGGAGTCAAGGATGTGACACTGAGTATGGATATGGACGATTCTGGAGTCAAGGACGTGACACTGAGTCAGGATATGGACGATGCTGGAGTCAAGGATGTGACACTGAGTATGGATATGGACGATGCTGGAGTCAACGACGTGACACTGAGTATGGATATGGACGATTCTGGAGTCAAGGACGTGACACTGAGTCAGGATATGGACGATTCTGGAGTCAAGGACGTGACACTGAGTCAGGATATGGACGATGCTGGAGTCAAGGACGTGACACTGAGTCAGGATATGGACGATGCTGGAGTCAAGGATGTGACACTGAGTATGGATATGGACGATGCTGGAGTCAACGACTTGACACTGAGTATGGATATGGACGATGCTGGAGTCAAGGACGTGACACTGAGTCAGGATATGGACGATGCTGCAGTCAAGGACGTTGTAGTGACGGGACAGAAGTTGGGCCGCAGTATGAAATGGACGTGAAGGTGAGTGGAATAAGTTGGAGGGGGCGTTAGGACAGATTTGCTTTAGAATGGGAGTCTTAAAGGTGAGATTATACATGAAATTATTCTGAACTTTTTTTTTCATATTCCCAAATTGGCAAGGGGGGGGGGGGTCGTCTCAAGGGAGGGCTTTATTTTCTCAGACGTAGGATTTTAGAGTTTATTATTATACTATAGTATTTGCCATATATCTTGTAGTTTTGATAATTTCAGTAAAGAAGTGTACACAGTGTTGTTGATGAACATATGTCCATATCTCTTAATTATAGTATATAATATTGTTGTTGTAATCAGTCAGAGGTATCTAGATTGGAATCTGATACCAGGGGAAAGTGAGCCAAGTCGTGTTATCAGCGGTAACACTTCAAGCACACAACACCTGTACATAAACATGTGCAACAAGATATATGGCAAGTGTTTGACCACGTTCTCCTACCCTGGATTTCTCCCAGCCGTATCCCCCCCCCCCCGTCCCTATTGCATTTCACCCGGTGGAGTGGATGACCCAGTATGAAAATAGGGCGTTCAGGCCATTTTTATTGAGTGCAGAAAAGTTGCGTTTTTTTTACAGGATAGATAGACAGGATCTTAACTAAGAGAATTCTGAAAGAATTGTGAATCTGCCACCACTAGAACATAGTTAAATTGGGTTTTCTTTGCAAAAAGTAAGGTGTTTTGGGAGGACAAGAGAGCCCTGTCTAACCATGCAATGGATTGGTCCTGAAATAGCCCTCCCCTGCTACAGTGTGGGGTGTTCAGGCTATTTTTATAGAGCGCAGAAAAAGATGCATTTTTCGTGCAAAATAGACATGGGGGGTCTTAACTAAGATAATGGTGAAGGAATGGTGATTCTAGCACCTCTGGAACATAGTCAAATTCGCCTTTCTTAGTAAAATGTAAGGGGTTTTGGCAGGACAAGAGACCCCTGTCTAACCATGCACTGTCTTGGGTCAGAAATAGCCCTCCCCGGCTAGAGTGAAATGGGTGAAGTGGAGGGTCCAGTGGAGGGTGACTCACATAGGGAATGTACTACATCTCAGAAAGGGTAGGTTCACATTTGTGTAAATCCGGGGGCTATTTCTCCATCAACCACTTTGGTGTTCAGGCAGCAGATAGTAAACATATATGGAACCTAAATGTATGTCCCTACACATTAAATCTCATCAATTATAAAGGTGATTTTGTGTTTCTTGGGAAGTATGTCAATCCTGCTCTGGGTGTCAGAATAAATTGTAGGATATCTGTAAATGTGTGCATATATTCCTGCTTCCCAATGAAATAGTTTCTATATTTACTACCCAAATAGCCTCTCCCGGAAATCCATTCTAGTACAGAGTGTTTTTGTAGATCTATCAATCACAGTGCCATAGTGGGGGCCTGTACAGGCAGCACACACCTGCAAGTTTGTAATTACTCCTTCATGAAAAAACATGAATGAAAATGTTGAAATCATTGCGGAAGAGACAGGATTGTGTAGAATAAAAGCATAGCTTTCCATTGATATGCATGTTATCTGGGTTTATTTGAGGTAACTATGCATAAATGGGAGATTACCTTGAATAGAGTGGAAAATAGCTGCATGTCTGTGCCGTGGCAGGCCGGCCTGAACGGCCTATACAGTGTGAGTGGCAGGTATCCAGGTGCAGTGGAGGGTGACTTACATAGGGAATGTACTACTCCTAGGAAAAGGTGGATCCACATAAGTGTAAATCTGGGGGCCAATTCTTTTCCAATCACTTTGTTCTTCAGACAGGAGATAGTAAACGTATATGGGAATTAAATGTATGATCTTACATTTTTATGCCCCTCTATTTTAAAGGTGATTCCATGACTTTTAGGAAATATTTTGTTGTAGATCTGGATCTGGTAGTCCATATAACATGTGGGATATATGTAAATGTAGGCCTATATCTTAGCATTACAATCCAATCATTTAGGAATTGACTGCACAAATACCCTCTGCCAGAAATATATTATAGTACAGGGCAGTTGCTGGGCAGCTATCAATTACTAGTGCCAAAATGTGGGCCTACACAGGGAGCACACACTCCCCACTTTCTACTTACTCATTCATATAAAACCACAAGTGGAAATTTACAAATCTTTGCAGAAACCACACATTGTGTAGAATGAAACCATAGCTTTCAGATAGGGTGAACATAACTGTGTTTTTTGGAGTCAATTAGCCATAAATGAGACATGAGTGTAAATAGAGGGCAAAACTGCTGGTTGCCTGTGCCATGGCAGGCCGCTCTGAACACCCTAATGAAAAGACATAAAACATCCACAACAAAAATGCCATTGGTTGGAGAACTCACCCCCCCCCCGCCCTCCTTACCATTGTAATGGTGAGATATAGTTAACTCATTTGAAAGTATATAAAATGTCTTCAAAGATTATCTGTGAGAACTCTGCAATCCTTATCCAATTGACCTTCTCAACCCAACCAGGACATTTCAGAGCCCACGACCTTTGTCAAGGTTACTTGAGTTAATTCAATGAGATTTGGGATCTACTTAATATAACGCGTAGATCTGATATTAATCTTGATGGGCAATCACTCTTCCTGGGAACTAGACATGTATACTACTTGGGAAGTTTGCCTTCCGGTGTGAAGATAAGGTATGTATAGCCACAGCTCACACATTTCAACTCTTATCTAACATTGAAGCTGAAAACAATGTGTTTCAGGTAACTTTGTCAGCAAGAGTCTGTATTAAATTTGTCATAGATGTGGCCACAAGACATGTATAGAGCCATGCGGAAAGGATGTCTGTGCAAGCCATGGATGTATACCATCATTCTTTCTCTCATGTTCCTTTCTTCTTTTCTATTAGGTGTTTTGTTTTATTCTATTAACTGGGATTACGGGTCAAATTTTGGCAAAATTGCAAAGAAGAAAAGTATCTATATGTTGTTTCTTTTTTGCCTCTTTTTTTTTTTATGAAATGGCATTTAATAACCTTTTCAGGACATGATGTTGCTATATAGATGCTAACATTTGTTGTTATGATAAGTAACTCGCCTGTACTGCGTTGGAATAATTGGTGTATCAACCCCATATGGTCAACATGGTGCATTTATGTTGCCCTGACTCGCAAGGTCTGCATTCGTGCACCATGTCAACCAAGCTAGAAGGCTAAGCACATTAAAGCATTATGCCTCCTCAAAACGTTCACACTTTTGCCTTGTTATTAGCACAGCATAACTTTGTTGAGTCCAAGTTAGCAGAAACAGCCCGGTAGTGGTGCCTTCCCTGATACTGTGGTACTAAGTGCCGGGGTAGGGAGCTGGTTCGGCAGTTGACACTGGGCCCGTGAGCTGTTAGGACGACTCCCACACAGAGGCAAATATCAGAGTCACCCAATGTCGCCAATACTACTCTCAGACAAGGGTCAGGCACTGCTGGACTATAATAGATGGGTCAAGGGCCATTCTAGTGAGGGTCAGGCTAGGCTGGACATTCAATAACAGGCTGGACCTTGGCAAACTTGCTTGAAAGTCTGGCCATACTGGATCCTCATGCCATAGTCTGGCAATGCTGGACTCTTGCAGGCTGATAGAGACTCTCCCAAGAGTCCAGCATTGCCAGACTATGGCATGAGGATCCAGTATGGCCAGACTTTCAAGCAAGTTTGCCAAGGTCCAGCCTGTTATTGAATGTCCAGCCTAGCCTGACCCTCACTAGAATGGCCCTTGACCCATCTATTATAGTCCAGCAGTGCCTGACCCTTGTCTGAGAGTAGTATTGGCGACATTGGGTGACTCTGATATTTGCCTCTGTGCAGGTACCACCACCACGTCACCATGGTTACCTGGACGCTAACACTCTGCCTCCTGCTCCTCATCACACTGCCCTCCTCAAGGTGAGCTGTCTGTTTCCCCTTTTTCTTTTAAAGGTTTGAAAGTATTTATTGACAAGGTTTGAAAGTCATATATAGGGATGATATAAAGATGATTCGTACAATGATAGATATAAAGATGAACAGATTAAAAACCCATGTTTTGCACAAAAAAAAGAGACACCACCGGTTACAGGCATGCAAAGATTGGACGGCGACTAAGAGCACTTAATATACATGTTCACATTCCGAAACGAGGAACAATCAGTCATCAACTTATCATGGATAATATTTATCATACTTTTAAAGTTGGTATGTCAGATTTTCTTTTCAAAATTCTCCCTCTCACTACTATTAAATAATATGCTACTTGTTATTTGACCAGAACAGAACTATTAAATCTTAATGTAGGCCATTTCTGAGAACATTTTAGTATTGAATAATTTGAGTAATGAGGGACAATTGAGAGCTATTTGTGTCGTGGGCATTAAGAGCTCCGACAGGGGGTCGCGTGCACCGACTATAAACTCACAATAAGACTCAATATAAGCTAAATGAGACTGAGATCAACCGAAGTATTTACTACATGTATTTACTTTATTGCTCTGATTTGATCTTTTTTTTCACACTCTTTCTGTTCTTTTTTTCTTTCTTTCTTTCTTTTTTTCTCTCGTTCTTTCTTTTTCTTTTCTTTTTCTTTTACCTTTTCGTTCCTAAACTTCTTTCTCCCCTTTCTTTCTTTCTGTCTTTCTTTCTGCTATTCCTTCCTTCTCTCCCCCTGCTCTCCCCCTTCATCCTCACCACTATTTGTGTTTTCTTCCCATTTCTAATCTAAATTCCCGTTTACAAATCCCCCTCCCCCACCAGGGCAAAGAGGTGTTGCGCTAATGGCGACTGTTACGACAAATCAGCCCCGTTTAACTCGATGCTGATCCCGCTGCCGAGCTGTCCCGAGACAATCCGGCCGGACTTCCACCTGTACACACGGGCACACAAGGACACCCCACAGAGCATGGACCGACACTCGGTACCGTGAGTACCGTATAGTCTTGCCTATAAATAAGACCAATGCATCAAGAAAGTGTGACCTTTCCTAAATCAGTTGTGTTTATGTTGGTTTTATCAGAATCCTCATAACATTTTCTATAATTGCTATGTTTGCAAACATCTTATATCAGGAGATTCCCAGGACAATTATCTATCAAATAATGTATTTTGACATGCAGGATTTTGAGGTTATATGCATGTATTTGTCGGTCGCACTTCAGAAATGTTCAAAAACTTTATCAATAACTTTTATAAAAAGTCACCCTTTCTTGCTGCATTGATCTACAGATGAGGCTTGTTCAAGACTAACTCGGCTTTAATTTGAAGCCAGACATTCCGATCTAGTCTATCTATAGGATGTAACTTATACAAGTTTTTTTTTTATAAAAACACTACAGTGCTCAATTAGCAACTTTCAGACCGTCTCTCTAGCTTATATATGATTTGTCAAAATTTGGGATGCAGTTTATACACATGTTAGCCATACACGCAAGAATTTACGGTTTACTACAAATATTCTATAGTTATACAAGTACAGTAGAATCTATTCTGGGTAAACAGTTTAGTCTGAGAATATGATAGAAGCCACTATAAAGCAAAATACACAAGGCCTATTTTCATTACTTTTTAGGAGCACGTTTGACGGCAGTAAGGCGACCTTCTTCATCATCCACGGCTTCAACAACGACATCAACGTGTCCTGGATGACCAGGGCCAAGGACGCTCTGCTCAACAGGGTCAGTGGTTGTTGTCATTCATTAATGTGCCACTTTGAGGTCACATTCTCCGATATATGGGGGTAGATGCCTAAATTCGACATGGCGACATGGTCATTTCTTAAAATCTACAGGCGACATGGAGCTTAGTGACATGAGGGCAAATTTTAGTGACATGATCGACATGTGACATGGCAGTTCTTAGAGGCGACATGGGACATTGGAATCTTAAGTGACATGACATGGCCATTTCTTAAATTTGACATGCGACATGGAGGGCCCCCATCGAGACCCCGCAATGGCCGCACTGAATATAAATGTATCAGTTTAACGGTAAATCAAGAAATACATAATAGTTCTAGTTCATAGTCAATGTATTTTCAAAAGTAATTTATTGATCAAGAACTCATGTACAGGCAAACACACTTTACCGTGACAGTCGGTGACTACAGTCAACTCCCTCTAATGTAGCCACCCTTGGGATTATGGAAAGGTTGCCGCATTGGTTGGGTGGTTGAGTCATTTTCTATACATTGTAATATGTTAGTATCTGCATTGGAGGGGTTAGCTGTATTGAAGGGGTGGCCGTTGACTGTATATACAGACTAATTATATATCCGCTAAAGTCCCAGGTGGGGATCATAAGGAATACACAAGGTCGGGGTGCGGGTTATACACGAGATGCGGGCTATGCGTGGGGATTCACGCTAGTTATGTGCCTCTACATGGGTAAAATTCGACACGTGCGACACGGCGACACGGCCCTTTTAAAAATCGACACGGGCGACACGGCCCTTTTAAAAATCGACGGACACAGACCCATTTATAAGGCCCTAGTATGCTCTATAGAGATAAAAATCGACACACCGACACGGCCCTTTTGCTAAAGATCGACGCAGCGACACGGCCAAATAGTTGGGTACCCATGTAGAGGCACAGTTATGTCTTACCTGTATTACCTGTTGGAGTATCGAAGTATTGAAAGCTGTATTTTTGTATTGACAGTTTCACAGATATAGTTAATACCTACTTTTCCCTCTGTAGGATGACCTTAACGTGGTCCTGGTGGGCTGGGGAGGGGGTGCAGATATCCTCAACTACTTCAAGGCTGTGGCCAACACGCGGGTTATAGGCCGGGAAGTGGCGCACCTAGCGGAAAACCTCGTCACTAACGGTGGCACTAGCCTTGAACAGGTGTGGTGCGTGGGACATAGCCTCGGAGCTCATGCCTGCGGACTGGCAGGCAAGGTGGCCAAACTAGGCAGAATTATTGGTGAGTTAATCAAGCTTTTTTCAAAATTGATCCTCTACAGTTTATTCTAAAATTTGAGTTTTTATTTTCTAATATCAATAGAATTAAGTAACGTGTTTTAACAGATATGATCAGTCTTATCTCCCAAATCTTAGGTCAAAGACATTGTGGTCAAAGGGATACAAATGTTGGGCATGGTAGTTGGGTATATAATTGTTTATTCCCTCTCCTAACTAGGAATCCGATGGGTTAATGGGGAGGAGAAGAAATGATTAAAAGATGGCAAATGGGTAGAAATAGACTTGCATCTGCTGATGTTTTGATTTTTAGCAAACTGTAGGCTTAGGCATATGTCTTATGTATTAAATTTATAGTCCCTTGACTAATTAGATTTATCTAAATTATTATCATCAAATTTTGATTAAAATTTTCACTAAAATAAAAAAAAATCAGTATTCGCTTTGTCCATTTCCATATAAAAAAACGCACAACAAATGCCCACTTTGCGTTGCCAGGTTTGGACCCGGCGGGCCCCCAGTGGGACAGTCTGGAGCTGAGGGCCGGACTCACCAAGGACGACGCCACCTTTGTACAAGCCATCCACACCCACGGGCAGGAGCTGGTACCATGGGGTCAGTGTACTGCACGGGAGGGGTACTTCCATTAAAGCTTGACCGTCATGGTTGAAGTGAGGCCAAAAGCACTTTTGGATATAGTTCAGCTTTCATTCACAAGAGGGCTCTAAAGGCCTGGGAGCTAAGCTCTTACAGGCACAAGATAGGGTAAATATCTTGTAGCTGGACAATGCTCATGGTCCACTGTGCAAACACTACTGCCCTCTGGCGGAACTGTTATTTTAGTCCATGTATGGAAAATGCTGAACTTATTCCCTGATGGCCCTTTTCAGAATTTTTAACAAAATACCTGCTAATCAAAAAGCTCCCTTTTACCAGAAACCCTCCAAACAAGGATCAGTTTTCAGTCACACTTGCTTAAACATTGGCAGTTTTGACCATTTAAAAAAAAATAACCCATGTGCTCTCTAGCCAAGGGTAATTTTTTTTGGACTTCCAGTCGCACACCCATGTCAAAACAAAATTGAGTGACCCATATACTGACAAGTATAAACCCTTTGAGAACAGGATAGTGATTTAATATGCTATGCCTTTTTGTTGTCATGGTGCATTAATGGTGCAGTGCCAGAAGAATCCTCACCAGCACCGCACAGCACTGGTTCATCTTGATTATCAATAAAAAGGAACGAAATTTAAACATTCTTCAAACTATTTTACACAGCGTCAAAAGGGAGTCCAGGTTGCCTCCAGAATGACTGCACTCCTTAGGGGAGCCCAGGTCCTTATTCGACTCCCTTACACGAGTCAGGGAACTATGTGACTCCCTTTTGAGGCTGGTTTTTTTTCTGTGAACCTATAGAACATGGAATCACATCCTGTTAGAAGTTAATGTAGCTGAGCAGTAGTAGCAGAAGTCCACTGTTGGTTTACTGTATAAAAGGGCATACTTTTGGTTTCACTTTTTACAGTGCAGAATGTTTAAAACAGGACATGATTTTCCAAGTCAATATTGATAGAGATGTCCATCTGCATGTTTGTAGGTACGATGAAGGCTCGTGGACACGTGGACTTTTACCCCAACGCTGGACGTATCCAACCCGGGTGTCTCACGTACGACGCCAACCCACAATATGGTAAAACTACAATCCTCCAATAGTGACAATTCTAATGTTAAACATCAACTGTTCCTCTAGTTTACAGTGTCTCAAGCTAAACAAGTCACATGTTAAGCATGTTTAGCTTACATTCTACAGTGTCTCAAACAGCGGGCTCAAACATCAAATTACTCATTATTTTACAGTGTCTCAATTTAAACGTTGCTTGTTAAACAACATTAAATTACCCATTATTTTAGACCTTTTAGTGTCTCAGACTAAGCGTCACATACCTATTATCATTAGATTTCCATGCATTTTACATTGTCTTAGGCTAAATGTTATTTATTGAACAATATTAAATTACCCATTATTTTACAGTGTCTCAGGCTAAGCGTCGCATGTTAAACATCGTCAGCCCTGACAATGCTGTACCTTATGGTGCAGGTAAGAGTGCTTTATGGTAATGTATATTTATCATTTAAGAACAATATACATCTATCTAATTTTCTTTTTTTCGTTAATAGGTGGCCAAATTAAAAAAGGAAAAAAAACGGTTTGTTTCAGGCTACTCCTTTTTGGTTCATTTTAGGATTTGCACAAAAAGAACTGGCTAGCACTTGAATTGGATTTTAAAAAATAGGATAAGATAAAAATAAACATCCGATTCCAGATTTTCTTTCGATATTAGGCCAAATAAGCAAAAAAGGTTTGTTTCAGGTAACATGGGGACAAACTCTGGGGTCGGTAGGTCGGATTTATTTTTTAAAACTTTTTCTTCATACCCTAAACTCGACCCAAAAAAAGTGTAGAAATGGGAAGATTTTTTCAAAACTTTTGTAAACCTAAAATTAACCCCCAAAAAATTGTGAAAATATAACAATGTCTTCAAAATTGGATAAAAAAACGTAGGGGCGGCCCTGTTTAGATGGGGTCGGTCGGGTTACCTGAAACAAACCTTTTTTTTGGCCTTACATAACGAAACATAGGCCTACCCATTGTTTTTCTTGCCTGTTTCAGTGAGTTGCAGCCACTCCCGGTCCACAGAGTACTTCATATCGTCCGTGAACGACCCCTGCTTTGTGGCCACCTATAAGTGTGACGACGCTAAATCTATGCCAGTAAGTGCCTCATGACGATGATGAATATTTTTTTTCAAGAATTTTGTTTTTGTCAATGGATTTTTGTCATGGAAAAGTTACTATATTTTACCAAGTTTCTGACGAAAGTTCTAAGTGAACCCACGGCAAAAACATTAATTATAGAAATAATCTAGAACGCAATAACTTTTTAGATTTAATATCCCCATACTCCGTGTAATCTCTGTACCGTAAATCAACATCTACAAGGTTTAGTCTAAAAGATTCAAGCTGCTTTGCACTCTCCAGCTATATATAAAATAAGGACTTTCACAAGATTGGTTATCTCTTATCTCCTTATGATTATCTCACCGTGTGTCTATTATCACGTATCACCATCTGGTATTAAATCCTTATCAACACATGATTATGATACGGTCACTTAGTATACCGTATAATGTGGCACTTGATGGAGGGGGATGCACCCACTATACTTTTAGCGCTGCTATGTCTGCGTTTAATGAGCTATTTGGGGTCTGCTGAAGGCCGGCTAAAGGTCCCTCGTGTCCCTATGAGATGTTGGTCAGGCTCCCACCCAGGCTCCCACCAAGAAAATTTTGAAAGCTTTAGACCTGAAATGGTGTATTCTGATGCATTTCACATGACCATGTCCTATGTCGATTTTAAGAATTGGCAATGTCACCATGTCGGATTTTAGAAATAGCCATGTCAATATGTCACCTGACCATCATGTACTCCATATCGAATTTAGTGGTCTAGGGCCATCATTAGGGACCTTTAGCAACCACGTAAAGGCTGATTAAACGCAGACGTAGCAGTGCTGAAAGCATAGGATACGTATGCGTTTAATGAGCTACGTCGGGTTTGCTAAAGGTCCCTAGTATAGTCTGCAATCCTGCGCCATCAAGATTGTAGAATTTCCCTGTACATTACTTCGATGACCAGCCAGCCCGGTTAGCTCAGTCGGTAGAGCACGGGACTCTTAATCCCGGGGTCGTGGGTTCGAGCCCCACATTGGGCGCAGTCTTTTTCTCAGGGGTTCAAAAAAGAAATGTTCTTGCCTACTAGGCTAGCAACGTAGCCCGCACCTTAGGTTTTCGTATAAGTGCAGATCTGTTCAAATTCCACGGCTTGTTTGAAGTGACGACATCCATTTTTCTCCTAAAGGCTAGTATAGACTTAAAGTACTCAGAGATTATACACCTAAAAGTGAAAAATACAGCCTGGCCAATGTGGGGGTCGAACCCACGACATTCGCGTTATTAGCACGACGCTCTAACCAACTGAGCTAACCGGCCTGTTGTACATATTCAACTTATATCTTCATCAAATTTGTGGATAGTACCGATAAAGAAAAAACATTTAGGGACCTTTAGCAACCACGTAAAAGCTCATGAAACGAGGACGTAACGTAGGTCTTTAGGGAGTGTTCTGTTATTAATTACAGGGGGGGGGTGAGATTTCGCGCGGAGGGACGAAAAAATTTTATGCCCCCCCCCCTTCGAGAGCGCGTGTAATGTTTTGTTCCCCCCTCGCCGAAGGCACCGAAAATGTTTCGCCCCCCCTTTGAACTATAGTAACGGGCGGGCTTTTTGGCTAAAAAGGGGCTTAAATTTTTACGCCCCCATCCCCTCAAGAGGGGTCAGAATTTTTTACCCCCCCCCCTGGAGTCCCGGAGACCCCCCCCCCCCCTCAGGTCGGAAAGTCGCCTTAAGACCTCCAGGTCGCAAGGTCATTTTTTAGACCCTTTATCCTATTATGAGTATAATCAATTTTGTGCAATTAAGTCGCTAGGTCACTTAAATTATTGCCCCAGGTCGAAAAGTCACCTGGAAAACGGCCCAGGTTGCCAGTTCGCCAAAAAACCCTCTGCAGTCACATTAACGCTTCCATAAACCACAACTTTATTCCAAAAGCCATAAGGGAGTGTTCATTTATCAATTACAGGGGGTGTGATATTTCGCGCAGAGGTGCGAATTCTTTTACTCTCCACCCCTCGAGAGCAAGTGGAACGTTTTGCGCCCCGCCCCCCCCCCCCCCCCCCCCCCTCACGTAAAACTTTTCACCCACCCCCCTTTGAACTATAGTAACTTGCTGGCTTCTTTTTTTTCGCTAAAAAGGGGTTAAATTTTTTACACCCACCTTCAAACTCACCACCCCCCGTAACTAATAAATGAACACTCCCTAACTCCCCCCCCCCTCTATTTCTCTTGATTAAGGCTGTAGGAGAACCACTGTTTCGTACATAATACCTACATAAAAGTAAGGTCCCGCATCTATAGCATTAATAATAGTAATTTATATCAGAGTCACAACGCTATATTTAAGTGTATCATGCATTCGGAACATTCACAAAGTGGACACAACTATTTTTTTTTTGGGGGGGGGGGGGAGGATAAAGATGAGTAACAGAAATTATAGTCAAGACCGGAGAATTTGGCGAAGCCGCCAACGAGAAAGTTAATTGATAAAACTGTAGGGGGTCATTAGGTAAGTGTAAGATTCTCAACAGGGGAGCATCCCTAAAAGTCTAGTGGTCAGCTTTATTACCTCCAGGGTCCTATTACCACCATAAATGACCACCCCAAACTCCAGGGTGTGTCTTAAATTCTCAGAAGTGGTATATCAATATAACCTTAATCACATTTTTAAGGGCTTGTTAAACTAGTATTGCAAGATGGTATCTAATGGTGATATGTTAGCACCTATCAAGGGGACATTAATATTACGACCTCTCAGTGGGGAGTTCACCCAAATTCTCCGGTCTTGACTATAGGCTTTATTAAATCAAGTTTCACAAACGTCTATAGGTCTAGGTGGTTACCATCCATGGAGCTTCACCAACGCACTGAGACATTTTTTATTCCTATGATGTCTAACATGTTACAAATTACAATACAACACCCGGTGTAGGGAGTGTTCATAAATCAGTTACAGGGGGTTTGGGGTGATGAGTTTGTGGGGTGGGGGGGTGCAAACATTTCTGACCCCTCCTGAGGGGAGGGGGTGCGCGTTACTTTATAACTAGTTCACACAATTGTCGCGCTGACCCTTCATATATTCATTATTCTGCCAACTGACTTTCATCCCCTAGTGCTGGGGGAGTGGCACTGGATTTTTTATGTGATTTCTACAGCAAAGGCCTATTTTCGGCCAAGTACACTGTAAGAAGTAAGTACTGTACACCTACAGCAAAAGTTGCTGGCAACTTTTGTTCCAGTAGATTTTGCTGTAGGTGTACAGCAACTGACTTGCTGTAAATTTACAGCAACTTCTACTGTAAATTTACAGCAACTTCTACTGTAAATGTACAGCAACTTCTACTGTACATCTACAGCAAAAGTTGCTGGCAACTTTTGTTCCAGTAGATTTTGCTGTAGGTGTACAGCAACTGACTTGCTGTAAATTTACAGCAACTTCTACTGTAAATTTACAGCAACTTCTACTGTAAATGTACAGCAACTTCTACTGTACATCTACAGCAAAAGTTGCTGGCAACTTTTGTTCCAGTAGATTTTGCTGTACATATACAGCAACTGGGTGCTGTAAAGTTACAGCAACTTCTACTGTAGGTTTCATATTGTTGTTCTCATCAATTTATATCAATTAATACGCATGCATGGAGAGTACTTTCCTGCATAATAGTTCAATCTCAGCTAGGATAATAAACACTACACAATGTAATGGTTTAATCCTGCTTCAATGATAACTGCATTCAGTCTCTCTCATCCATTCTTATTCTACAATGTCTTGAGAGTTAGTGAGGCTTTATTTAACTTGATACTACTGCTGCCACCTAGCGGCGGAAACCTACAGCACAATGTACTGTAAATGTACAGCAACATTGCTGGAGACCCAATTTACATGTACAGTACATAATGCTGTAATTATGGGGAGAAAAGCAAATAGAATAAACATATTTGGGAAAATCTGCTGACAAAAACTTTTCAAACACTGAAAAACACAATGGTGTTGATACACAAGGTCGGCGCCCATTCAAGCAGTAACCTGCAGGGTACATTGAATGGTAAAAAACGGAATTATTGTCAAGGAGTTAAACTCAAAGATATCACTAGATGATTAAGAATAAAAGTATGATTAATTAGGGTAAAAACGAATTAAATGTATCACTAGAGAGTTAAAAACTAAATTATCATTACAGATAAAGAATTACATCATTCAAAAGTTAAAAACAAATGTTTCATTGGAGAGTAAAAAAGTAAAGTACATATCTATCATTTAATAAAAAAATCACAAAAAAAAATCATTGAAGAGTAAAAAAGCATCTATATCATTGAAGAATAGGACAACAACTGTATCACCAATGATCTAAGGCCAAATAAAAAAAAAAGGTTTGTTTGAGGTAACATGGGAAGAAACTCTAGGGTCGGTAGGTCGGATTTTTTTTTTCTTTTTTTTTTTTACATACTCTAAAATCGACCCAAAATGTGTACAAATGGGAAGATTTTTTCAAAAACCTTAAAAAACGTAAAATTGACCTAAGAAAAGTGTAAAAATGTAAACATTTCTTCAAAATTGGATAAAAAAACGTAGGGTCGGCTCTGTTTAGACAGGGTCGGTCGGGTGACCTGAAACAAACCTGGTTTTTTTTGGCCTAACCGTCTCCTCATGTGTCGTTGTAGGCGGGGTGCTCGCGGTGCCACAACTGCCCGGTGATGGGGTACTCGGCTACCCAGGTGGACAGACAGGACGAGGGACTCTTCTACCTGAGGACCAGCGGCAAGGCACCCTTCTGTATGGGGCTGTAGCCTTATATACAGCGGCAAGGCACCCTTCTGTATGGGGCTGTAACCTTATATGTGCCTCTACATGGGTACCCAAATTGTTGGCCGTGTCGCCGTGTCGAATTTTAGCAAAAGGGCAGTGTTGCTTGTGTCGAATTTTATCCCATACATTGTCATACATTCTATTCAACTTGTCCATGTCCGTCGAATTTTAAAAGTGCCGTGTCGCCCGTGTCGGATTTTAAAAGGGCCGTGTCGCCGTGTCGCACGTGTCGAATTTTACCCATGTAGAGGCACTTATATACAGCGGCAAGGCACCCTTCTGTATGGGGCTGTAACCTTATACCAGCATACCGTATATTGTAATGTACACAGAGAGAAGAAACCGAGTCAAAAGGGAGTCCAGGCTTGCCTCCAGAATGACTCCCTTTTCTGACTCTCTTTCTGACTCTCTTGATGAACCTGACTCCCTTAAAAGGGAGTTATGTGACTCCCTTAAGAGAGCCCAGGTTTTGCCTCCAAAATGACTCCCTTTTCTGACTCCCCGCTACAGACAGAGTCCAGGTCTATGCTTCAACTCCCTTTAGAAAGGGAGTCTAGGCACAGGATGGCTCCTTTGGAATAGAGAGTCATAATTTATAGATAAATCCTACCCCCTAACCCTCTATAATATAGCCATTTCAATAGCTGTCTCCCTAGCTGATGTTTCTACATTATGTTGGTGCAATGCCTCATAAGGAGGAGGGATCTCAGAAAGATCCCTCAGAGCACATTAGTTAATATACAAAGCAACATATGAGCTTTTGGGATTTAACTTTCTCATGTTGCTACAAATTGGGTGTCTATACCTTATACATCATGCTTATGCTACAGTTTTAAATTAACTGTAATTATTTCATAAAATGTAATTGTGACATTACATGTTGATGATACAATGATATACATGTATCAGCATAATTATCAATGTCACAAATAACATGGATCTAGAGATCTGAGCATGCAGAATATTACCATTTTAGGTATAGTGCTACCACCTAGCAGGCTTAACTGTAACCAACTGTTTGACTCCCTTGGGGGAAAAGGGAGTAGGGACCCTTGACTCTGATTAGAAACAGAGTCAGATGGCTTCTTAACATATATGCTAGATGGCATTACAGTCATTGTACAGTAGTGTCACCTAGTGGGTTTCCTATTTCCGTTTTGTATGCTCACCTCTGTGACTCCCTTAGGGAGTCCAGGTAACCATTGACTCACCTCAGCTGACATGGACTCTGTTTGATCTAATTGAAAAGGAGTCAAGGCTGTTAGAAGGGGGAGTCAGACAGTGTGAAAAGTGAGCCAAAGGGACCCTGGCTCTCTTTTTATAGCCTGGACTCCCCTTGTGACTCGGTTTCTTCTCTCTGTGTAACTTAACCATATCTGGACGACATCCTGTGTTAACACCCCTTTATCATCATAGCATAGTGATTTAAAGGGGTTAAAGTGGGGCTAGCACAGAGCGTGGTGAAGATGGGTACCTGATCAAAGATCATCCATGAACACACAGGAACCAGCATAAGCCATTGACCAATCAGGGAACAGCGTTGGGGTCACGTGACTCGCTAAGACGGGTATACGTCTTATCCGCGCTAGCTGCCCTCTTATGCATTCTGCCCTGGCATTATGATGCTTGAATGCAGCATTGGCGAGTACCTCGAGAGTAACTCGCCAGCGCTGCATTCAAGCATCATGACGACCCTACGGGGTTGATACACTTCAGGAGGGCGATCTGACATAATCAGCACCATCGGATCTAGTCAGATATACTACACTGATCAATCAAAAGTAATTACTTGGAAGTGAAAAATGATGATTTAGCAGATTTGATGTCGACATTTTAGTTCTACCACATGGCATACATTCCATGTGCACCCTCAGAAAAGTGAGTCATTGTCGCTAAAACTACCCTCACCTGAGAGTCAGGCAATGCTTGACCCTCAGGTGAGGGTCGTTTTAGCGACAATGACTCTCACTTTTCTGTGTGTGTGGCCGATCACCAATGCCTGATCCTTCTTACTCCTTTATGGTCAGCAAAGTGCTTTAGTGTCTCATGATCCTCATGATGCATTCGCCAGTTCTGCATCAGGCTCACCATATCGGGTTGATACACTCCCGTCAGCAGCAGCCTGCGTTAGTGCAGCAAGGCTTGGCAAGGTGACAAATATACATGAAGCTCTGAGATATCACACATCCCTTAAAGGGTTAAATGAAGGTAAAAGTGAAAAGTCCTTCTTTGATGGTGCATTACTGAGGTCTTAAATGTTAAATGCTACAGAAACAGAATACAAGATGTATCAAAGAAACAATAAAGGCAGATTCACTGTCAGTGGGAATGTGTTGAGTTTTGAGTATTTTTATTTGGCAAAATAAATCATCTCGTACATAATACGTTTTACTTAAATTTCCAATCATGGTACACTATTCCAAATGTAAATAGCAAGTATCAAAATGATACAGAAAACTAAAAGTATATTATATATGAATGTTAAATTGAGCAATACGCTGCATAGAGGTGCCTACCCCTATTAGTAGTATTATTCGATTTTGCAATCATATCATTTCTATTGAAATTATGTTTAAATCTACAGTAGATTCCACTGCTTATGAACACATGTACTATAGTATGTACAACTAAGTGTTAAACTCCATTAAATTCTACTGCTGATCTACACTTACTAATGACAGTGTAAAGGATCTGACTCTGGGTACTGCTCCCCATTCCAGTCCCCAGCTAACAAAAAAGTACGTTATTTTACGTCAAAATAGCGAATTTAACGTTATTTAAAATTTTGCCATGATAATTTGCTATAGAGAATGTAAAGCGTTGTATATAACGTGTTTTTTTTTGGTTTACTGGGTTGACTCTTGGACGATGGGAATTTTAACTTATGACTTTTGAACATTTTCATTAGTAGAAATCCATAAACAGGTGACATCTTTTGATGCAAGCCAAAGATACATCAATGCAAATATCCATATGCAAGATCGAGTTTGTAGTTGATATTCATATCCATAGGCCCAATACCGTAAGGATACCTGGGACATTGCGATTTTTATCACAAAATGATGGATATCCAGCTATAGATACAGTAACAAATTAACCTGATCATGATATATAAGCAGAATTTTAGGGTAGATTCACCCTGAGACGGACACTGATATCGCTATAAACGTGTCTGATAGCACTTGTCTTACTCAGGGTATGTGTCCGACTCCAGTTGAATTTACCATATATGTATATATATATATATATATATATATATATATATATATATATGATTTTGACATCCCACCAACCCTGGTCTCTGATTGGTTGAGCTGAGCTGGGAGCATTCATTATTTCAATCAGACATACCCTCAGTGTTAACGTATAGGCCTACGAGTGTACTCCCGCGGCACGACCGGCTGGTTTGAAAACTAGCCGCTCCCTGATAGACTGGAATATACGCAGCGTTTCCCTCCCCATGTACCATGGCCAGAAATTCTTGGGCGCTAGCGCGTTCGCCTCACACACCAAAGGTCCCCGGATAGAATCTGAGTAAAAACGTACCATTTTTAAAGTGCGTATATATAGGTAAAAAAATGGCCCTAGAATTATTTTAATGAATAGGTAAGTAAAGTCCAATTTCTACCTTTATAGTAAAAAAAAATTATGAAAAAATATTGAATTTCAAAGAAATTATACCAAAAAATGTCTTTTCTTCTATAACTCTGTAAATAATGGCCCTACGGGCCTGAAAGTCCGCCTATAGACCCCTTCTTTCATCCCCTACCTACGTCGTACACAGACCCATAGAGCATGGTCAAAGTACTTTTTTTTTATGTGCATTTATATACGTTAAGATAAAAACACGAATTATTTTAACGAGTAAATAAGTTAAGTCCAACTTCTACCTTTATAATTATAAAAGAATTATAAAAAAATATAGAATTTCAAAGAAATTGTACCAAAAAATTCTTTTCTTCTATAACTCGGTAAATAATGGCCCTACGGGCCTGAAAGTCCGGCTATAGAATCCTTCTTTCATCCCCTACCTGTACCCCTACGACTCCAAGTCTTGGGGTAGCCTGTTCGAATCACCATGAAACCTCAGATTTTATGGGTGACGAAATTCGGAATTGCTCATGGCCACCGGAAGAGTGCCAATATCCACCGGAAGAGTGCCAATATCCACTGGAAGAGTGCCGATATCCACTGGAAGAGTGCCAATATCCACTGGAAGAGTGCCGATATCACTAGATATCAGCACGGGGATATCACCTAAAAAGCACGATGAGTGGCCCAATCGTATAATAAATATATATATATAGTGGATATCTTCCAGATCTGTACTCTAAACTTGCGACACACAGCACATTGACTCCAATTTTTCCAGGATCTCGTCTCCCCACCTCCATACCATCATCATCCTTCAATTTATTTCAATTCAATCGTCTAGGTCCCGTCTTCTCCTCTATCCAGAGTCGTGCATTCAAAGGCATAATACCGATTATACGTGCGTCTTTCCTAAGTATAACGTTGGTTATGCATTTTTGTTTGTGTTCATAACACATCTCCCAGAAACGTATATTTCTTTGAGATTGCGATCATCACCTGAAATTGAAACAGAGAATTTAGGTAATGATAGTTTATAATACTGCACTGGACCACAGATCCAGACACACATAGAACAAATAAAGTCAGTAAGAGTTAATGGTCAGACAGAGACCGATAGAGAGTAGAACACGCTAAATGTATGTTAATTGTATCGTAATACACTAAGTCCCAGGGGCGGATCCCCCTATTTTTCTGTACATTTTAATTTAGATGGTCAAACACCCCCAATGCTGTAGGTATTACAGCGCCCCCCCTTTCCAAAATTCCTGGATCGTGGAGATTGTGACGGGGCCCCTGAGTCCAGGGGGCAGTACTGCAGGAATCGGAAAACTGGTATTACACAACCATTAACCAAATGGTAACCCTGGCATTATACAACCACTGACCAAGAGGTCAAGGTTGCTTGTAGACAGGAAGTAACAGATCCACTTCTAGGGCTGCAATTGTATTAGTTGAAGGTCAAGGACGTTTGGTGACAGGAAGTAGCATACCCAATTCCTGTGATGTAACTGTACTAACTATTGTCGTGAGGGATGACTCAAACCACTGGGGCGGTCAGCCAATTGATAATGCAAATAAGCCTAAGTGAATGTAATAAGATCCAATGTCAAGGCCAGCACCAGACCCATGCTCAAGGTTGCTATACCAGGAGCAAATCGCATCACCTAAATGTCAAGGACATATTGCATAACAGTTGTCTAGGCCACACCAAGTAATAGGCCCAATGTCAAGGTCAGTCTGTGCAGAACATAATCTATGTAGATTGGTATTAGGCCTAATGGCACAAGCCTGGTTATGTAAATGAATTATGTAAAGGTCAAGGCTGATAGAGCAGGTGTCAAGGGCATATGTGTAAATGTCAAGGCTGAAGTGTCAAGGTCAGGTCTTTATATATAACATGGTTGTTTCCCTGTAGTGAGTGGTTGGTAGGAGTCAGACTTCTGTTGTGTATGTATCACATGTTGCTGAATGGAATAAAGAAGTCTTCACATCAAGTACCTCTCATCTGCTTGGATCATTTGTCTGAGTGAACTGCAGGCAGTGATCCTGAAGTTTCCCCAGGATAAATATTAGTAGGAAATCAAAGCTCCCCTTAAACCCTCAATCCAGTTTAATACTTTGTAATACACGTACCAGGTATAACAGTATAAGGCTCACTCTCACCAGATCGATGCAACTATTATTTGGCCGTACATGATCGGTGGCCGTACATGATCGGTGGCCGTACATGATCGGTGGCCGTACATGATCGGCAGAGTACAAAATCCACCTGTTACCCCCTGCACAACGATATTTAACTCATCTCACCATACCTACAGGCTGAAATGTATCTTTGGGGGGTTTATTAGAAAAAAAAACTCCCAAAAAATATATGTAGGGGCCAAAGGGGGGGGATCAATGTACAACCGATCATGTACGTCACATGACGTACATGATCGGCTTGGAATGTCATGTAAAATTTTCTTATAACCCACTGCTTCACATGACTTTGATTATACATGTTTAGACCTACATCATTTTATACACCTTGCTATGCTTAATTTATGTTTTAAACATGGTCGGAAAGAGTATTTAAGGCAGTCAGAAGATAATGGCTGATCATGTACGTCACATGACGTACATGATCGGTATTGAAATGTCATGTAAAATTCTCTTAATAGTCGAATCTACACATGTCTAACATTTTACATGTCAAGACACACATCATATGTACACCTTGGTAAGGTTTACTTATGTTTTATCATGATCAGAAAGGGTAGGGAAGTCAATAATCACCGATCATGTACGTCACCGATCATGTACGTCACCGATCATGTACGTCACCGATCATGTACGTCACCGATCATGTACGTCACCGATCATGTACGTCACCGAACATGTACGGCCACCGATCATGTACGGCCACCGATCATGTACGGCCATTTTTCACTTGCATTGGTTTGGTGAGAGTGAGCCATAACGTTCATGCAGTCTGGATATCCCAGTCTCAGTCCCTTAAACGAGGGCATAGGGCCGTGTCCCACAAAATTGATGCATGTTGCAATTGAAAATTTATGACCGGATGCAATATATGACCGGCAAGCATGAATTTGAAATTTTCTTTGGATTTTAATAAGATAAAATTAGTATCAAATGAAGTCTTAAAACATTGATTATCTCTTTCTGGCCATTTCTATGTGGGGCCTACATCTGTACTAAATAAGCCGTTTTCTATTAAACCAGCAGCTCCGCTGCCAGTGATAGTGCTCGGGAAAATCGTGGAGACAGCTTTGTCTGCCCTACAAAACCACTGCTGTGACGGGGCCAGCTTTGGGCGCGGTGCATCGCTGGGCAGCGACCTGTTTTATTAGTAGTTATAACCGATCAGATATGAATAACACAATGCTGTGGTCATACATATATATAGGAGACCGACTACCTACCTAAATGCAAGAACTTTTGAATTATTTCTGAGCTTGAATCCTCTTGGAAAACATCAAATGGACTCTGTGGGCAGGTTGTGTCTACGAGTAAGGCATCAAAGTCCTTGCCTACTGTGAAGTTTCCTATGGTATCCTGCAGACCTAGGGCTGAAAGAGGAGGAAAAGAAGCATGTTGAAAATCTATGACCGGATGCAATAATTGACCGGCAAGCATGAATTTGAAATTTTCTTTGGATTTTAATAAGATAAAATTAGCATCATGAAGTCTTAAAACATCGATTATCTTTTTCTGGCCGTTTCTATGTAGGGCCTACAGCTGTACTAAATAAGCCGCTTTCTATATTTTAATGAGAAACATGGATTTATTCCTTAATCTTAGTGTGTTTCCTGCGAGCTGTGGCGACAATCAACAAACCGCAGCCTCGTATTTTCAAAATCGTCAACTCATCCCCTGTGAGAGCCGTCCGAAACAGTTCAAATCAACTGCAGCCAACCCTGTAAAGCTAAAGTAATGTGTATGCTTTATCGCTGAAAAGAGGGGTGACATCTTCAGTCCTCACCCCAAATCCATCCTCCCTCTAGTGTGTAAATGTCACCTGCCTGTGGCGCCCCCTAGTGTGTAAATGTCCCCTACTTGTGGCGCCCCCTAGTGTGTAAATGTCCCCTACTTGTGGCACCCCCTGGTGTGTAAATGTCCCCTACCTGTGGTGTCCCCTCGTGTGTTAATGTCCCCCTACCTGTGGCTTCCCTAGTTTGTTAATGTCCCCCACCAGTGGTCCCCCCTAGTGTGTAAATGTCCCCCTATATGTGGAGCCCCCCTAGTTTGTAAATGTCCCCCTACCTGTGGCTCCCCCTAGGCTGTAAATGCCCTCTACCTGTGGTGCCCCCCCATTGTGTAAATGTCCCCCTACCTGTGGTGCCCCCTTGTGTGTAAATGCCCCCTTCCTGTGGCTCCCCCTAGTGTGTAAATGCCCCCTACCTGTGGCTCCCCCTAGTGTGTAAATGCCGCCTACCTGTGGCTCCCCCTAGTGTGTAAATATCCCCTACCTGTGGTGCCCCTTAGTGTGTAAATGCCCCCTACCTGTGGCGCCCCCTAGTATGTAAATGCCCCCTACCTGTGGTGCCCCCTAGTGTGTAAATGTCCCCTACCTGTGGTGCCCCCTCGTGTGTTAATGTCCCCCTACATGTGGTGTCCCCTAGTGTGTAAATGCCCCCTACCTGTGGCTCCCCCTCGTGTGTAAATATCCCCTACCTGTGGCGCCCCCTAGTATGTAAATGCCCCCTACCTGTGGTGCCCCCTAGTATGTAAATGCCCCCTACCTGTGATGCCTCCTAGTGTGTAAATGTCCCCCTTCCTGTGGCTCCCCCTAGTGTGTAAATGCCCCCCTACCTGTGGTGCCCCCTAGTGTGTAAATGCCCCCTACCTGTGATGCCTCCTAGTGTGTAAATGTCCCCCTTCCTGTGGCTCCCCCTAGTGTGTAAATGCCCCCCTACCTGTGGCGCCCCCTAGTATGTAAATGCCCCCTACCTGTGATGCCTCCTAGTGTGTAAATGTCCCCCTTCCTGTGGCTCCCCCTAGTGTGTAAATGCCCCCCTACCTGTGGCGCCCCCTAGTATGTAAATGCCCCCTACCTGTGATGCCTCCTAGTGTGTAAATGTCCCCCTTCCTGTGGCTCCCCCTAGTGTGTAAATGCCCCCTACCTGTGGTGCCCCCTAGTATGTAAATGCCCCCTACCTGTGGTGCCCCCTAGTATGTAAATGCCCCCTACCTGTGATGCCTCCTAGTGTGTAAATGTCCCCCTTCCTGTGGCTCCCCCTAGTGTGTAAATGCCCCCCTACCTGTGGTGCCCCCTAGTGTGTAAATGCCCCCTACCTGTGATGCCTCCTAGTGTGTAAATGTCCCCCTTCCTGTGGCTCCCCCTAGTGTGTAAATGCCCCCCTACCTGTGGCGCCCCCTAGTATGTAAATGCCCCCTACCTGTGATGCCTCCTAGTGTGTAAATGTCCCCCTTCCTGTGGCTCCCCCTAGTGTGTAAATGCCCCCCTACCTGTGGCGCCCCCTAGTATGTAAATGCCCCCTACCTGTGATGCCTCCTAGTGTATAAATGTCCCCCTTCCTGTGGCTCCCCCTAGTGTGTAAATGCCCCCCTACCTGTGGCGCCCCCTAGTATGTAAATGCCCCCTACCTGTGATGCCTCCTAGTGTGTAAATGTCCCCCTTCCTGTGGCTCCCCCTAGTGTGTAAATGCCCCCCTACCTGTGGCGCCCCCTAGTATGTAAATGCCCCCTACCTGTGATGCCTCCTAGTGTGTAAATGTCCCCCTTCCTGTGGCTCCCCCTAGTGTGTAAATGCCCCCTACCTGTGGTGCCCCCTAGTGTGTAAATGCCCCTACCTGTGGTGCCCCCTAGTATGTTAATGTCCCCCTACCTGTGGCTCCCCCTAGTGTATAAATGTCCCCCTACCTGTGGCTCCCCCTAGTGTGGCGAGGCGGAAGGCATCCCTGTAGGTGAGGGTGTTGTAGTGCTGCTTGTTGAGGCTGGTTATCTTGGAGGTGTGCACCGCCTGCCGCTGGGCGTCCAGGATGGACGGGCTGTAGCCTCCTGATACATCTGTGTAAGGAAGCAGAGAGAGCGCATCAGTTAAACCTTCACCCTCTCGCCAGAGTCTGGCAATGCTGGACCCTAGGGAGCCTCTCTTTCAGCCTCCAACAGTCCAGCATAATGTATAAATTTGGGAAGACTTTCATGTATCACTTGTTGTATGTGATGATGGGTTGAATGATAAAAAAAAGAAAAAGGAAGCAGCTTTGGCGTGTAGACCCATGCATGTCCATGAACGAGGATTGTATGATGCCGACCCTACAGCGTTGAGCCATAATGTGTCCAAACATGTATGGCATATTTAAACATTACCAAAAGTAACGAGTCCAATCATCTTGTAAAGGAGTGGTAATTTTTTAACAACTGGGGGAGGGGGGACGATTGATATTTGTGTGAAATTGAGCGTGGCTGACCCCCTAAATCCAACAACCCTCCCCCCCCCCCCCGTTGATAAAAAATGACCACTCCCTCATGTGGTTAAAAAATCAAATAGTTATTTCATGATTCAAAGGGAGGATTACCAGTTCCTAGGCCGACATTTACACCAAGATCCAGGGCGTTCCTCGTGTCTAAAAGTCCACTGCATATGCTGGAATAAGAATAAATAAGGTTTATGCAAAGTCACAACATATCCTGACCTGAATTAGGACAGGGTGACAGAGCTAAACTGATCTACTATTTGGGCTAGGATAACATCATCTAATGGTAGCTAACTTGATATATGAATTAATACCATAAACCAATATTTAAGTGACAAAATGTGGTAGATATGATACAAGTGACTTGCTGTGTAAGTATTATAAGCCAAGGACAGGGTAATTAGCCATGGTGCCAGCCGGGGATAGTTACCATTGTCCAAGGCTTATAACACTTATGCAGCTAGTCACATGTATCATATCTGACTTACACTCACAGTAGGACAATGTGCTCAATGGACTGCATCAACATATAGCCATGTACGTAAAATACAGTCAGGCTATTTCCTTTGTTCCCTCAGCCAATTGGGGTGTATAAACTAATAGGACAGAATGCACTACACAAACTGACCTTATATTGGAGTTAGGGCAGTGTGCGATGGAAGTGCCCGTTGTCCGTAAAGTCTCCAGCTCTGCATCACTCAGGTGCACACCATGGGCCAGCACCGTCTGTAAATAAACAAATAAACACCAGGTGTATACACTAACTCTCTCTCTCTTTAAAAAAAAAATCAAATATATTCCTGATTTATGTTTGTTAAATGAGACCAAAATTCTTCATTTGCTCACACTTTCCTCTTTCCAACAACATATTAGACGGCTATGTTCATCATGTATATTCCACTCAAATATGTTGCAACATTTCTTGTGGGGCAAACGGGCCCATGAGAAAATAATATGGGCCCGGACCCAAAATTACGGGCTATTGGCTTCAGGGCTAGCGTTAGTACCCTGAATGCAGCATGAACTTTGGCATTATAGTCCAGTCATTCTATGATAGAAATAGGGTCCACCCACCACAAATTGCAACAGAATTCATTTTGCCACCATATGACTCAGAATTGTGTATAGAATAACATATCAAGAGTTTAGGAAAATCTAATTACTGGAAGAGTGCCTAATTAGCATATGTTCATTAGCATGTCGCGATTTCTTAGTACCTAACTGGAAATGGCCATAGATGTGGTTTGAAATGACTCTTTTGATCACTTTAAAAGCCTAATAGGTACTTCTCATGATAGACAATCATTCTCCTGAAGAATTATTCAAATTAGTGCATTTCCTAATTTGCATAATTAGGAGATTAATCCAAAAGTAGGAATTTTCTTGCAATAATCTAACACATTTGCTTCCTTGCTCTAAAATGAACATTGAAACCAAGAGTTTTAACCATTGTGTATTTCATTGAGGTCATTAGAGAGAGATACATCTACATGGATTGTCATGACAAGGAAAATATGCATAATTTGCATAATTACATTATCATCGTTAGCAAATAAACAGCTTTCCATGTCCAGCTGTCAAAGGGAGTTAGCTCTAATTTTGGTTTGAATAGACATTTAGGATCACTTTAAAGCCATATAATGTTCATGGTTAATCAGTCTAGTATAAATTATCCGAATTGATGTATTATGTCCTAATTTGCATAATCCAAAATGGTTCCCAAAATCCAGTGTATACACCATTTTCACCATACACAATGCCATAATTTTGGTCTTAAATACACATATGAATCACTTTTAACGACCCAAATGTATTTCTAATCATGTCAAACCCTTCTTTACTAGGATAATTTGAATTGGTACATCTCTTAATTAGTATTTATAGATAGAAATGGCTTTTTAAACTCCCAGTCTAGACCTCAAATATGGCCACATAAATGATGATAACTATTGTTTGTAATTAAGATATGTACTGCTTTGTAAGCCCAAATGTACTTTCCTTCATAGTTATATACAATAATTCTCTAATGATTTAACTTAATATGTATACAGGATTTGTTTAAGTTGTATATTCGCTCGGCAGATTGCCCTCAAAAGGTACCTATTTCATAAGGGTCGAAACTAAATACTGTACCTTGAAAGGGCAATCTGGAGGGGAAATACACAACTTAAACTGATCCTGTATTAATTTTCAAATGCATTTGTCAAGTATTAAAGGAGAAATATGCAATTTATTAACCTGCATTGTCTAAAAATACACCATGACACCTTGCTCGGCAGTCACTCCCGGTTTCTATGCCTGCGTGATTTGGTTCATAAAAAGAATGAGTCCCCTCCGTCTATCACCTATATCATCTTTATTTGTACAAATTAGGCCTGCTCTTCTATTCAAATATGTTATTTTGTTAAAAAGAAAGACGATTAAACCATAATCTGGTCACGTCTCTATCGATTAAAAAATGAATTCATCATCGTCGTACCAAAATGTCATGATTCGTCCAGGATTCAAACCCTGGCCACTGTGGTGGAAGGCATGAATGTTGACCACTACACTATTCACTAACCCTAACATGATTACTGCGGAAGCCTCAGTAGGTAGAGTAGACCCTGTGCGGCCCCTCTTTTTGATATCTTGATATGTCTAGCCTGGTTGAGAGGACATCTCTATGGTCTAGTAGGTAGAGTATCCTTACGCCAGACCGGAAGTGAAGTTTCCGCAAAATACGGAGGTTCAGCGAAATACCGGGGCTGGTTATTTCACTTTTTCTGAATATGAGGCTCAGCGCTTAGGCTTAGCTGGCTTCATATTTCGTAAATTCATTTAAAAATAATATGGTAGAATAACTTAATCTTTGTACTTACTAATTTGCATAAATTCAGAATGGCTCATTAAGTCCTTATCAACATGTTTAGCAGGTTACAAGAAGGTGGTTATCCTGAGTTAAAATCAAAATGATAGGATGGATCATTTTAAAACCCAATTCTGAGGCATATTAATTAATCAACATCTTTGAGCAACCCATATTTCTGCATTCATCTCCATCATGTACTACACCGTGATTATACATCAAATGGTCATTTGGTAAAAATGTCGCATTTACTTTGTTTGCCGCCTATGAGCCACTCTGTGAAGTAGTTCAGTGACCACACCTTTCAGTGATGGTTTGATGGGAATCATTTTACAGAATTAAATCGCCTCAGTTATCCAGTGAATTCAGCTAAAAGTTCCCACCATCTTAAGTTGGGGACAGCATTATAGCGGCCTCACTGTACGTGAAGCATTATGGGCCACTAAACATGGGTATTAACGTATTTCTGCAGTCCTTTGAATTCGAGGCAATGAGATCCAAATTTTTCAATCTTTAGTGCATGGGGCCTCTCCTTGAATGTTTTCCCATTTTTAAGGTGTAGTACAGCATACTTAAAGATAACTAGTCTATATTCTGCATCTGACATATATTTGATGATTCATAGAGATCTAAAATAATTCCTTGATTAGCCCAAATATTGATTTCAATGGCTTAACATATTGTTGATTGTAACACACAACAATCAAGATTTCACAATATAATGCATGGGAATGCATCTAAGACTTTTAAAGTGGACGGAAATATCATATCAAATCAATCTTAGGGCAAAATTATTTTGTCAGCTGGGTTTGGAAAGAGATTGCGATGGTAACGAGCCTATGCAAATTAGTCAAACTTTCAAAATGATTATAAGTGGAAACCTTTGGACCGGAGGTTGATCATTTGTTTATCCTTTGAACAACCTAATCAAAAATGAGTAGAGATATACCTGAGCAAAAACATCACCAAATTATAATTATAGGGTGTTTTTCATATTTCTATCTTATGAATGCAAATTAGCAAATAAATGAGCTTACTTGATAATAAAAGAAAGACTTTGTTCATAATGAATAGTGCCTTTCAGGTCTTTTAAATGGCCTGAAACATAGTTTGAATGGAACATGATGCCAAATAGGTTTGTAAACTGGGCATAAGTGCAATATAATATGCAAATTAGGCTCCCACGGTTATTGAGCTGTGGACATCATGCGCTTGCAATACATTAATGATTTTCCACATTAATAGGGGGGAGGGGTAGTGGCCACATTTTTGCCAAATGACCATTTGATGTATATTCACGGCCTAGTATATGATGGAAATAAATGCAAAAATATGGGTTGGTCAAAGATGTTGATTGATTAATATGCCTCAGAAAAAAGCCATTTTTATCTATAAATACTAATTAAGAGATGTACCAATTCAAATTATCCTAGTAAAGAAGGGTTTGACATGATTAGAAATACATTTGGGTCTTTAAAAGTGATTCATATGTGTATTTAGGACATAATACATCAATTTGGATAATTTATACTAGACTGATTAACCATGAACATTATATGGCTTTAAAGTGATCCTAAATGTCTATTCAAACCAAAATTAGAGCCAACTCCCTTTGACAGCTGGACATGGAAAGCTGTTTATTTGCTAACGATGATAATGTAATTATGCAAATTATGCATATTTTCCTTGTCATGACAGTCCATGTAGATGTATCTCTCTCTAATGACCTCAATGAAATACACAATGGTTAAAACTCTTGGTTTCAATGTTCATTTTAGAGCAAGGAAGCAAATGTGTTAGATTATTGCGAGAAAATTCCTACTTTTGGATCATTCTCCTAATTATGCAAATTAGGAAATGCACTAATTTGAACAATTCTTGAAGAGAATGATTGTCTATCATAAGAAGTACCTATTAGGCTTTTAAAGTGATCAAAAGAGTTATTTCAAACCACATTTATGGCCATTTCCAGTTAGGTACTAAGAAATCGCGACATGCTAATGAACATATGCTAATTAGGCACTCTTCCACTAATTAGATTTTCCTAAACTCTTGATATGTTATTCTATACACAATTCTGAGTCATATGGTGGCAAAATGAATTCTGTTGCAATTTGTGGTGGGTATATTCTTAGAATGACTGGACTATTAATGCAATTATACCCTTTATCACTTAAAGTCACTATTTTAGCCCTTTTGAGTCCATTAGTGCCATGTAAATGGAAAAGTTAGAATGGCATTTAAGCAGCTTCAAGTGGCATTTACTAGAATTAACGGTGCTTTTGAGCAAACGGTAAAATATTTGCTCAAATACCAACATTCATGCTGTGGAGGGAACGATGGCCAAAGTGTAAATGATCTCATGGCAGGTTTTTTCTTAGTGACTTTGCCAATTTATACGCTTATAGACTTGGACGCTGATTTCAAGTCGTGTAGAACAAAAATACTGGTCATGTAGGTTTCTACATAGCATAGTGGACAAAATCACCATCCACATTGTGTGTTGGCCAGATCCCCAGCCCTACCCCGGTCTATACAAAAACCTGCCGGACACTGGCTATAGCCGGCTAAAAGCCTGCTGGTCCGGCAGAAAGTATGTGTCTGCTGGCCCCAATGGCTGGCTATGATCCTTGTCTACATGCCAGTTTTTACGGCTTGTTAATCGGACCATTATTAAGGTTTTTAAATAGTAAACTAGAAAGCCTGGATATTTTGTAGAAAGTTACCTAAAATTAGACAATTGTAATTATCAAAATGATTTGAATATACCAGTAAACTCTATTCATGATCAATTCTAGCTTTATATTAATTTTTCTTAATACAATCACATTTCCTTTGGGTATCCGGGCCTGCAAACATTTAGCCGGGCCTGCAGAATAACAAATCTGCAGGACCGAATGTCCTGCAAGGCGAAAAACTTTTCGTATAGACTGCTACTCTAATCAGACCATCCCTCACACAGAATGGCCGAGAAACTAACCACATATGACTGTATCGAATCCTATCGCGTATACGAGCCAGAAAAGCTCTCTCCCAATATAAATACATATGAGATGAAGTCCGATGGACGGCTTGTGTACCAGATATTGCCCGGTGCACTCAAAAATAAACTTGTCTCCAGACTCTTTCAAGTGACGGTCATAAAATAAACGAGTCAAAATCTTGTCTAAGCGACAAGGAAGGGGGTCTTCTAGCTGGAAATAAAAGACCCACTTGGCATGTGCCAGCCCAAAACCCGACATTTGCCAGCTCCAGATTCTATTTGTGGGATGGTAACCTGATAGGTTAGACAACTTTTGACTCGTTAATTTTATGATAGTCACTTTGACGAGTCTGGAGACAAGTTTACTTTTTCTGTGTGTATTGTTGGCTGACATGTGCTCTAGTTCATGGCCTGATCTGTATCTACCCTCCCTACCTCTACCATGGAGTCCTCATCTTTTTGTATGTATTGGTTTGAATTCTGCAAGAGCTTAATCTGGAATTCAGGCATGATGTTGACATCCTCCTGCATTGCAGATTGGGGTCTGGATTTTAAGAAATGGCCATGTCCCCCTGTTGATTTTAGGACATGCTCATGTTCCATGCCACTATCTCTAATACGTGGCATGTCACTAGGTCTAAATGTGCCCATGTCGTTGTGTCGATTATATGGTGATTCAGCTCCATGCAGATAATTATCATAAAGAAAGGAAATAGAGTCGAAGGGAGTCCAGGCTGCCTACAGAATGACTCCCCTCTTTAGTGAACCCCCTGCTGATTAAGGGAGTCTAGGTGACTCCCTGGCTCACATAGCAGAGTCATCTATAGGAGAGTTCCCATAGCTCCCTGGCACACCTACACACTCAGAAAAGTCAGCGTCATTGTCGCTAAAACCACTCCAACATGAGACTGCCTGACTTTCATGTGAGGGTGGTTTAACGACAATGACGCTGACTTTTCTGAGTGTGTGAGGGAGTCACATAACTCACATAAGGACCAGGGGAGTCGTTCTGGAGGCTTCCTTTTGACTCTGTTTCTTTTCTCTGTGTAGGATTTCTCATCCATTCTCTTGTACATTATTCATGCTTATTCCAAGAAAGAAACTGCCCTTGATGGGATAATGATAGGAGATGCTCGAGTATAGACGACCTAAATGAACACAAATGACATTGATGCCCACAGAAAGAATAGACAAAATATGCACAGACTATAAAGTGCTGTTGATTGTACTGTATACTTACACTAACTATTTACAGTGAGGAATATGATGCTCTGTGTAAATGTTTAAACAGCTCATGTCATACCTTATTAGAGAGAAGTCCATAAGCTTTGAAGACATCGGCGTAGGAGGCTTGCTCAGGGAAAAGATCTTTAATCCATTTAATTTCGTCTGTATTTTCTGAAATGTGACTCTGGAATGAAGATTCTGTTATTCATGAAATGTGCCTGATAAAAATTATGCGGTGACTATATTCAAAGGTCTTGAGGTCTTGGTGGAAGAACGGCAAGGCACCGACTCCATGTAATTACGTTAAGGGATTAATTACCTAATAAAACACTTTAAAAAAAAAAGAGTTTAAACTATCCATTCCCGCCGCAAAGCTAACCAAATCGAGTCACCCTGACGCTGTTGTAATCTCATCCCCTGACATGTGGTGTGGGGCTCTACACTAGGGGGAGGGTTGACAGGACATCTTTGGCAATAACAGCTGGTACCTATATGGGGGACGGTGGAACACAACTGGGTAAGAGGATGAGGTAAGAATGTGTAGCCTCGTGTTGCGTATTATGTACTAGTTATACTACACCCAGAGTCCTTTACTCAGGATAATGACGACAGTCAAGGCTGATCACGAGTCGCAGACGAGTGCACTCAGCCGAGACTAAGTTAATATCCTGAGTAAAGGGCCCTGGGTGTTGTATAATTAACTTATGCCACACTAGTGGTGAATGTTTTCTCACCTTTTGTACGCCCTATACAGTCAGGCAGTTTCTTTTGTCTTTCCACCCAAGTGTGGTATAAAGACATATAAACAGTAGGGGGATAGTCAGCGCCGATTTACCATGGCACACTTAGTCGTAGGACTGTATCATACCTGTATGGGTAGATCGTGTTCCTTACCTGCATGGGTAGGTTGTGTTCCTTACCTGTATGGGTAGGTTGTGTTCCTTACCTGTATGGGTAGGTCATGTTCCTTACCTGTATGGGTAGGTCATGTTCCTTACCTGTATGGGTAGATCGTGTTCCTTACCTGTATGGGCAGATTGTGTTCCTTACCTGTATGGGTAGGTCGTGTTCCTTACCTGTATGGGTAGGTCATGTTCCTTACCTGTATGGGTAGGTCATGTTCCTTACCTGTATGGGTAGGTCATGTTCCTTACCTGTATGGGTAGGTCATGTTCCTTACCTGTATGGGTAGGTCATGTTCCTTACCTGTATGGGTAGGTTGTGTTCCTTACCTGTATGGGTAGGTTGTGTTCCTTACCTGTATGGGTAGGTCATGTTCCTTACCTGTATGGGTAGGTCATGTTCCTTACCTGTATGGGCAGATCGTGTTCCTTGGCGATGGTGGCAAGGCCCACCATGAGACTGGAGGAGGTGCTGGGTGGGAACCGGGGCGTAATGACCGGGGTTAGTAACGGGTTCTGTAATAACATAGTAAGGATTATTCTGCCTATAACAACAAAGCATATGGAAATCGTTTATCTAGAGCACTTCCCACTGTAACCATCTGTATCCACACTGTAGGAAAAATGTCGTCAAAATAACGGTCACTGTTAATTTTATGTAGAATCACCATTAACTTTATGTAGAATCACTGTTAATTTTGTAATTCAAAATGATTTTACTCTGTCTATTTCTACACCTTGATGAATACTTTTAAATTGATCATGATAACTACTACATGCACAAGGCCAAACTGTTATAATCTTGAATAATCTCACCTGTTTCTCGACCACTGTCTTCACGAATCTGGAACAGAATGAATTAACCTCTGAATTAGCCATGCTGATGCACCAATTTAAAGTATTTCCAATGTTAACTGAGTTTCTAAATTCTATTGTAAATGTAACCAGACACAACCTTACAAAGCAGGGTACACATTCTCGGTCAGGCCAGGCCCGCAGGCTAGCCTCCACTGTCTTCTATATTATCGTAAACCCACTTGGGGCAAATAGTTAATTGCCCGGCATTATGAATTTCAGTCACTAAGATGTCTTTATGTAACCAATTTAGACATGGAAGATAATTGTACTGAATTGAGAACATATTCAGGTTTTAGCCACAACAAAAGCTAATTAATCATCCTTAATCATTATTTAAAAATAACAGTGAAATCCTGTATGCAATTACGGTGACTTCCAAAAAATAGTCACCCTAAAATAAACGGTGAAAGCTTGGCATCCATTGTTGCCAGTGAATCACCGTTTTTTCTACGGGGGATTTTTAACAGTGTAATCTTTAAGCGACATGCCATTGTTAAAGGGTTAAAGGAGGGGGTTTACTCACTGAGTGGTGTCCCTGAGACTTGACTCTGCCGTCTCCCGGTAGGTGTCAGGACTGTTCCTGTCCATATTCACCTTCCCAATGTGTGCCCGCTGACCAAGCTCCTCTGAAACACAGCACAGCCAAAGACTAAACACCCAGCTGGTGAGTCCAAAATACAAAAGTATGTTTCAGGCAATATGGTATTGAAAATGAGGGTAGACAGGTTTCAGTGCTGATGCTAGATCTTGAAGTTACCCAGAATGGGTCGCGAATTGCCGCATAGGCTCGAGGGTCATCAGGATGACTTAGTGATTCATCCAGCCTAAGTAGGAATGTCATACAATTTTGAACATACTTGTTCTAAAGCAACCCCCTGAAAACAGAGAGTAATTTAGGCCACTGAAATAAGTAGGAGACTGACCTAATATTTACTAGATTCTAGGGTCGGCCTTATTTTGATTCTAGGGTTGCCCGAAAAACACCTGTTTTGGCCAATCTCTTTTTTTCACAATTTTATTTTTGCGAAGGGATCTCTTATATAGTTATTCTTGTAACTAGAACTACTGGTAACTTACCGATTATTTCTGTCAATATAAGAGAAGCTTCCAGATGGATGGTGGCGAAATAGCTGGCTGTTGTAGTTCCATTCCTTAGAACTCGGCTCTGTGAAAAGATAACAGCAAGAAGGTACAGTAGAGTATCATCAAAGCTGATTTATAGATTTTTCACGTTCTCAGGCATGGGATTAGATTTTGAACAAAATTCCAAGACCGGACAAATTTAAACCACTTCTGCGGATATGGGCATGGGCAGCAAGAGGTCAGATCTAGGGGGGCCTATTTGGCTCAGACATTAGCTTTTACAGTATATTCTCAATGGATGGACTAAAATCGTTCATAATTTTACTCCACAATGACCATATATTGGGCTATAAGATCAAATTTCAACAAAATGACAAGGTATAAGATGGCATGGAATAGGTAGGAAAGGAAGTATGGTCTTGCTTAGCATCCAGGATCAATTTTCTTGAATTTTGAGCCCCAATCATCAGGTATACTCATTTTTATGAAATAACTCTTACCGTATTCGAGGTAATAAGTGCACATCCCCAAATAAGCGCACTCCCTTTTCGGGCCACTTTTAGACAATAAAAAGTCCAAAATATATCAGATTTTGAACCCAAATAAATTCCTAAGTACTACAAATGTGTCAAGGATAGATTGTTGAACTGACTGTGTGTTTATTACATTGAATATGGTACCCCAACAGCAAAATAATTGAAGAAAAACCAATGTGGGGATGTGCGCTTATTAGGACTAAAAATTGTTTTTGTAATTTTAGTTTTAAATATTTTTTTAGGCGCAATGTGTGCTTATTACGTCGAATACGGTATACCAGTTCAAATGTATCATGCTCACTATGGCCTTGCTGTACGCATGCCGTGCGTACTGCGGGTCCTGGTAGCTCCAATCTCAGGGCCCAACTCTATAATAGTAGAGTCTGGGCAAACTTGTGGCGGAAAGGGGTACTTGTTGAGCGAGTCTGGGTAGCTCTGGTTCAGCTTATAGGATCGGCCCAAAGTCGAGGTGCGGCTAATACACGAGCTTATAAGCTAGATTTTACGGTACATGTCATACTCACTATGGCCTTGCTGTACGCATGCCGTGCGTACTGCGGGTCCTGGTAGCGCTCCTCCAGGGGGTAGGTGTAGGTGGTCAGCCACTGGAGGAGGGGCAGGTCCAGCCCCAGCCCCGAGTTGGGGTACTGCGGGGCGTGCAGGTGGGCGTCCACAAACCCAGGCATCAGCAGCTGTCTGCGGGTAGAGGAGAATGGGGTATAGAATGACGTAATTGCCCATTAACCCTTCAAGGACGGCATAATGCATGAAATCATCATGTCTTTGGTCATCATGATGCATGAATGCAGCCCTGGTGAGTAACTCGCCAGTGCTGCATTCAACCCTCATGAAGACCCTACAGGGTTGAGACACGCCTGTTATGGTGGCATGATGCACCAATGCAGCACCGGTGAGTTACTAGTGAGTTACTCGCCAGGGCTGTGTCTCACCAGATCAGGCCAATGTGAAAGTCTTTGACTGGTGGACTTCTTAACCTTCGCTTGGGTTTGAAGGCAGGTGTCCAGGATTCAGAGTCCAGTGTCCTAACCACTCCCGCAATCTAAACACTGCACATAAGGACTATTTATCCAAAATACCAACCATGTCACCCTACTCTACTTGTACCCTATTCTCTGGTTGCTGGAGACTAGAGGGAGGACATTTGATACCAGTGGAGCAGGGCTGTCGGAACAGGAGGGGGGGGGCAGGAGAGCATGCCCCCCAATCCTAGAATTATTAGAAATATATTACTGTTATCCAGTCAGATACCATACATATATTTATGTATATATATATATATATATATATATATATATATATATATATATATATATATATATATATATATATATATATATATATAAATTTGTAAATGCTTATAAATTTTGTTCATTACTCTGTAGTTATATAAAAAAGAATAACCTCAAATTGACTTTAAAATGCACCAAATCATGTGACCATTTAAAATACTCTCCTTGGGGGCAATGTTCATAGAACATTGACTTAATGTACGGGTAATATTTTGATGCAGGCTGCTTAATGCATACCAGCATTCAGGGGCGGATCCAGGGGGGGGGGTCCTGGGGGTCCGGACCCCCCCCTTTTGGTCCGCCCATAAGGCTGTTCAAATAGACTTTGCCGAGGGTGGACCCCCCCCTTATGGCCCATACCTGATGTCCACCCCCAAATGTGCTATAAAGTGCATCAATTGACATCAATATTTTCAAAATTTTCTCACCTTTGCAGTAGACCAGAATGCTCTAGAGTGTACCAATTGACATCAATATTTTCAGAAATTTTCTGAGCCTCCACTCCCAGATGTCCACTGAGAAATGGTAGCATGTACCTGATGAAGGGGCAGATTCAGGGGGTCTAGACCCCTTCCCCCTTTATGTAGAGTTATAAGGATCTCCACCGGAAAGGCAGTGTACAAACAAAGAGGGGCAGCCAATATGTAAGAGACTGGGACTGTCCAACTACAGAAGGGGGCAGGGAGCATGAGGTGGTTACTCCCAGCCTGTTTACACTACTATAATCTTCATTGAGGGAGGTCAACTGCTGACAGGACAGCTTCCCTGGACATCTACCTGATAACTTTGGGGTGCATCAATTCACATCTACATTTTCAAAGTTTTCTCAACCTTGGAGTGCACCAGAATGCTATAAATTGCATCAATTGACATCTATATTTCTAAAATTTTCCTCAACCTTGGGGTATATCAGAATGCTTTAAATTGCATCACTTTACATTTATTTTCTCAAAATTGTCTAAGCCTTTGAGTACACCAGAATGCTATAAATTGCATCAATTGACATCTATATTTTCCAAATTTTCTCAGCCTTGGGGTTCACCACAATGCTATAAGGTGCATCAATTGACAAATATGTTTTCAACATTTTCTCAACCTTGGGTTAGACCAGAGCGCTCCAAATTACACCAATTGGCATCTATATTTTCAATTTTTTCAGCCTTGAGGTAGACCAGAATGCTATAAATCCCACCAATTGACACCTATATTTTCTAAAAATTTCTTACCCTTGGGTAATTTAGGTGTACTAAACTTCATACTTCTGGGGTGGACCCCCCCCTTTTCAAAATCCTGGATCCGCCCCTGAGCATATACGCTGAAGAGCCGCCTTTTATTTCTTGGATAAAAAGTGAGAAGACACCAGCTGCAGATAATTACCATTGTCCAAGGCTTAACAAAATTATTTTAAAGTAAAAAAACTAAAGTTCATTCTATTAAGTACACTGACAGTCCATACGAAAAGTTTTTTGCCTTGTAGGACATTCGGTCCTGCAGGTTTGTTATTCTGCAGGACCGGCTAAATGTTTGCAGGCCCGGATACCCAGAGGAAATGATTGTATTAAGAAAAATTATTGTAAAGCTAGAATTTACATAGGAATTGATCATGAATAGAGGTTACTGGTATATTCAAATCATTTTCCCAATTACAATTGTCTAATTTTGGGTAACTTTCTAGAAAATATCCAGGCCTTCTAGTTTACTCTCTAGAAACCTTAATAATAGTCCGATTTACAAGCCGTAAAAACTGGCATGTAGACAAGGATCATATAGCCAGCCATTGGAGCCGGCAGACACAGACTTTCTGTCCGGCAGGTTTTCGTATAGACTGTACTTAGTACACACAACCACATCCATTTTCTCAGTTTTTTTTGAGGTTGCAGTGTAACCTTTTAGCATAAAAATACTTATTCTGGGCCGGGGCGGGGGGGGGGGGGATGGTTACATGCTAATATCGGCCCTGGAAGAGGGGGTGTGCGCTTATTAGGCCGAATACAGTAATATGATCCTGACACCTGCTTGTGCAACCAACACGGCCAAGTCGAATGATCAATGGACTCTATGACAGATCGTTGTCATAGGGGGAACCTAGCCCTAACCCTAACCCCAACCCTGACCCTAATCCTAACTCTAACCCACCTAACCCTAACTCTAAGAAAAAAGAAACTGTCACACTAAAGGATTGCGCGAAAACACCACAAATAAAGTGATTCCCCTTTGACAAAAGCTTGGTCATAGGGCCCATGGGTCACTCGAGTCTGTTGTGTTATACTAAATTGACTGACACCTACCCTTTCTCCAGTACCCTGACGTCGTAGGCAGTCAGGCCGTACTTGTCTGATATGTCCTGCAGGGTGGAGCAGGGCTCAACGAAGCTAATCTGTGAACAGAAAGATGAGGAAGTCGTAATTTTCTACGGCGAGAGGGGCAAAAATATTTCGACTCCGCAAGAGGGGGGGGGGGTGAAAAAGAATCTGCGTGCCCACACAACTATATCGGCTCTGTATCATGCACATTGAAATATATCAGAAGCATGGACTTTACATTTGGCTGGTCTGGGGATTACGATTTTTTTTTTCCAAAAATGGAAGTCATTACCTGTTTAATAGAGTGGGAAGAAATTGAAGAGGAAAGACAATAGTTAAATACTTTATTGTAGTTAAACAATGTATTCTGATGTCTAAGTGATGTATCATAGCTTTGGTTCTAGTAGGACCATTTACAATATTCTTTCAGATTTAGAAAGCTGAGGACTGGAGGTAAATCTAGCGGGCTTTGTTTCTAATTCCACGGCCTGTGTCCCCACATTTTGGGGACAAGGCAACAGCTGCCCAGCCCTGGTTATTTGAGGAATAGGCTGCAGAAATACAGGTGGAAGGCCTTTTGGACTCCTCCGTAACAAATTATCAGATTTAAAGATGGGTTAGGAGCTAATTTGGGATTGATTTTTAATTTTCATTTATTTTTTTGTTTTTGCATCCATAATGTGTCTGGCTACCATTATTGGGCCTTAATTAAAAGACTTTCATATTAAAAGCAGAAATCAGATTTGGTCTCAATATTTTAGTTTTTTGAATTTTTCAGTCTATGATGAACACTAGCAGGTACGTGAAGGGGCAACCCAAAGTGTCATCACCAAAATTGAATGAGTATATTAATGCATAATTAAATACCATTCCTAGACATGCTCTATATCCAAAGGAATAGACAAAAAAAAGACAATTTTAATAATCACAGTTTGGCAATCATTCTCGATCTGGTGTTTGTTGGAAGTTATAATGGTCTTACATATTACCTTGGCATTAGTCCTCTGAGAAATCCACCGAAATCCACCAAAATTGTGTAAATAATGTACGTTATTCATTTGTTTATTTGTTATTGCTGTACATTACACCCAGTATGCACATCTATTATCATCAATGTATACTCATCATTATTTCACATCAAAATGTGTTACAAAATTATGTCATTGAGAAGTGAAAAGGCATCACCTTTATTGTCATAACATATATACCACAGATTGTAATTTTTGTGATTTGGCAATAAAACCCTTTCAAACCTTAAAAAAATTACTGTATAAGAGTATAAGGCTGTGTCTCACGAGGGTAGGGTCAATGTTATAGTCTCTGACTGGGTGCCATCTTTGACTGGGTGCCATCTTTGACTTTTCACTTCTCAATGACATAATTTGGTAACACATTGTCCCAAGTTCATGCGACACAGCCATAATTGTTGGTATCAAGTTCTATATATAGTCAGGGGGAGACATTCTCAGTATCAGTATAATTGTCAGTTATCAATCCAGGAGGATCAACTATCATTAACAGTTAAAGTTACACAATCAGGGAGAGACTGTAGGTGTACACCTTCCTATCCAGCAGGATCAATTGTAAAGCAGGTCACCTTTTTATCAGTGCACAAGGCACCAGTGGGGTGTTTCACAAGGGCATGATGGATACAATTAATTTTACCTGTTTTATAAGACTAACTTACTATCACCCAATGTTAATCTTAACTTGGTGCTTCACAAGATTCAATTGTATCTATGGTTGTATACTTTTGTACAATTGTAGATACTAATATGGCTTGTAATACACCAACTTAAGACTAACGTTTGGTAAAAGTAAGTCGATCTTGATAACTATATAACATCTTAATAGGTACCACAGGTATTTTGAAGATAAATGGGCTAAAGATTCGGCAACAGTATCGTTAGAAAGCTTGAAGAGAATGTGAAGGAAGGACATCAGTTATGTTGAGATCCTTTGAATGGTTGATTTATTATGATTTTTTTAAGAAAAAAAGTTTTACCTTATACATGTACATGTATTTGTCATTTTTTTCCTGATGGACCAATTGAGCATTTTTAGGTTGTTCATACATCAAATATAACACAGCCAGATTTTGCTTGGTAGCTAATTCATGATAAATCATATGCTCCCTTTGGGAAATGATCTTGGTATAACATATATTTGCACACAAATTGACATAATATGCCCCTCAAAATGCTACGTTGCACAGGAAAGGCTAGTGAAAATATGCATTCTTCCATTTTCAGGCCATAATACAACTTCAAGGGTTTTAGATTGAGCACCTTTATATTGTGGAAAACATATGTCCAGCCGGTATAGAGTCTCTTGAATTTTTTTTCATCACATTCCCATTGAGATTTAGTGACCTACTTAAAAATGACAAAATCACTTATTTATAGCCTTGTCTCAGTCATAAACCAGTGGTCACCTGCAGGCCCATCCTATATAAAGGGCAATAGAATCACAACCAGTGGTCGGATTCTCTTGAAATTCGAAGCGTAGAGTATCTTGAAAAAAGATTTTGGGAGAGGACCCAAGAAAAATTCACCCCCCACCCCCCCAATTTCTCAGAGACAAGCCTATATATTTCTATAGATAAGGGAACACAAATAAATTTTGCATTTTTGGGGGCAGATCCCCCTTTTTGAGGAAGGGGAAGACTTGCATTGAGATTCTACCACCTGCTCTATTCCCTTACCCTACCATGGAAGTCAGCACATAATCATATCTTAGGAGTCTATTTTAGATCATAATGAAAGCAGGGTTAGTATCACAATGCTTAAACTATAGAAAATAATATAGATCACAAAGTGGTGTTTAGCTTGGTTTTATGGTAAACATATATGCACACAGGTAGTGTGAGTGGAGTGGTGGTGGCTGCTAGCCCCACTCACCTGTCCTCTGCCATGCATGAGTACACCTGGCCCCAGCTGTAAGTCCAGTAAATAAAGGTACTGCATTCAAACTAATTGCAAAGAAAGCTTGATCATTTGTTATCACCTACTTCAAATGAGTATGCAGCAAGAAAATTATACAGCACATTCATCCCTAGGAGTGCCTCCAAAACCAATATGCACACATGAAAAGTCAAAGTGAGAGAATAATGCATGTATGGGATAAATCATAATCTCCATATAATTCATCTATATAGATATGTATGGAAGGATATATTCTATCAACATTTTGAGATTCATGTACTAGAGTCAAAACACCTGGTACCAGGAATTTTCAAGCGAAAAGGGGTGTTTGTATGTTCAATGAAGATCCATAGCATGTGAAATAGCAATATTCAAAATATCGATAAGAAATACTTCCATGGAATTCCAACTGAATGATCATATCATATAATTATAATATAATCCTCAGAGCTAGTGAGTTATTTAATGGGGTCTGCCTTTGGGAGAATAATTATTTTCCTTATGCATTGGCTGCCACATTGTTCCTCCAGTCCATGGTAAAAGAACCACAGAAGGTATATCCATATTTGTATCACTGGTGGCCATGTCATATCTAATCCATTTTCCCAACAGTAATCTGGTGCTGAATATTTTTTTCTGTCAAGCAAAGGTGCGAAACAGTTAAGAAACATATAAGAAACCCTTTCTTGCAATTTTGTTGACTCTAAGCTATATTCTTCCCTTCATTAACTGGAATGTGGGTCTGTATTGAGTGCCTGTACCTAATTGTGCTCCCATACACTTACAGTGCATACACCTACTCAATTTAGGACATGGCCAGGGGGTTATCATACTTATTTTACAAAGATTATTTCCTAGATTTAGTCTCACATCTGCCCCATCAATCGAACTGCATAGCTGTTTCAACATGGGTATTCTAGAGAATTCGAGCTTCATGGCATGGTGTGGCACAATCAATTCTTTTGAGAATTACTTGTCTATTTAAGATGTTTAATTATTGTTAATGCAGCCATAATTTCAAAAAAAAATATTCATAATTTTGCCGGGGATACAAATAAAGGTTTGAATCATAGCTATCCAACGGTGCCTATATCGTATAGGTCCAACCCATGGTGGAATGGCAAGACCAGTGGAAAGGAAGGGTAGGAAATCAGCCTGGTAGAAAACAGGTGACAAAGTGTCTAACTGATAGAAAATCAGCCTTCAGTATAGACCAATTTTTATAGGCTAAGGCTGCACAAAATTAGAGCATTGATAATAGATAACACCAGGAGATCCATATCTTTCTGGTGAGTGGTCTGCTATTCCTGTATGATTATTGGTCTGGCTGTGAAGAGCATGTAAAGATTGCTCTTATGCTCTGACATTTGCTCCGTTTCACGTGAAACAATTTCTATATAATACAATCGATACAACTAAATGTCGGTCTTCCTAGTTATATACAATTACATCCTCCTATAGAAACACTTATTCTATAATTAAATTTGTATGCCACTTATGTAACACCCCACTGTTTTCACAAAGTGGCAGAACCCAATGTAAGAGATGTATCAAGCTGGGACTCCACTACCTGATTTTTTAAGTCAATGCTCACAATCCGATCGTACATGTCTGTGCAGTTTGATCAGTTAAAATTCAAGACTTATTATTATGTATATTATAAGAATTAGAGTCATGTGAACAGTGGGGCATCGGGCAAATAAAATCACTCATGTTTGATATGAGATCGGTGTCAAAATCAACCTAAAATGTAAAAGCAGGACTTAAATTCGGACCTTTGTCAATTCTATTTTCCCTTAGTTAAGAACCATTATTCATAAACACCAGGTATTGCTATTTATTTCATTCAAGATTACACAAAAGCTGTGGGAGGGATGCCTCTGGTTAATAGATGAGCTGATCAGAGACTATATTCATACAGCCTCTAGAGGACAGTACTGCCACCTGCCATTGTTCATTATGACAACCTAGGTCGTCACTATATATATATATATATATATATATATATATATATATATATATGTATATATATATATATATATATATATATATATATATATATATATATATATATATATATATATATGACGAGGCTCCACTCCCCTGGGTTTTCAGTATATGATGGTACAAAGTACACTTATGCCACAGCGGGCCAAAAAGGCCTACATGGCTCCCTTCATTGTACTATATATATATGGGACTCAACAATTGAGGTGTATTCAGGAAGGAAATTATAATGTGTTATTTCCAGTCATTTCATTTTTGATAATACAGTAGAAGCCCTGCACAGCATTCTTAAGCATAATCAATGGAAAATGAGGACAATTTCAGATTTTTACAACTAAGTGGGTGAGTGAAACAGTCTGAAATAGGGGTTACTTTGACCTACACAGGCTTATATGCCGTTGGATTTTCAACTTTCTAAAGCATTGTATGTGTCCGAGACAGAATATCCAGATCATTAGTATCAAACACAGAGTTTGCAATTTTAATTGTTTGGGAAGCAGACTGTCTTGGCTTTCCAAAACTGTTTTAAGTTAATAAAATGGACTTATATTGACTGAGTTATAAGACAGAATCTAACAATTTGTTACCTATCTTTTAACACTTTTTGCAAGAAAGCACTACTTAGTTTACTCTTGAAAGCCTGTTTGTTAGACATAATGGCTAGATTCCATATAGTAGAACACAGCGGGATGACAAAAACTTTATTTGGCTGCCAATATTAACCCCCTAGCAGTAGTATAGTATGTATCGGAACGGGACTATAGTTAAGTACTGTTTATTACTCAATCGACCTGCAGCCAATCAGAGGCCTCCCTTTTGGCGGGAAATTCAAAAGCAGCCAATGAGAGGCCTCCCTTTTGGCGGGAAATTCAAATAGGTCACGTGACCGGAAGTGACCTACTTCCGGTCACGTGACCTTTGGGCGGGAAATTCAAATAGGTCACGTGACAGGAAGTGACCTACTTAAGAGGGTCACGTGACCACCATGTTGGCGGGAAATTCAAATAGGTCACGTGACTGGAAGTGACCTACTTAAGGGGGTCACGTGACTACTAGGTTGGCGCGAATTTCAAAATAAGTCACTTGAGATTTTTATGGATAAATAAATTTTAAAAAAGAAAAAAAGCAAGCTGAAAGCTTGCTAAAAAATAATTTAAAAATGTGGCTCTTTTTTTTAGGGGGGGGAGGGGCACTCTGGGGGGCACTCTTTAAGATGCATGGGGGGGGGGAGGGGGGGGAGGGGGGGAGGGGAAGGTTTTTTAAGAGTGAGACTCGCTTCTCTGCCCTCTCTTTTAGAGGGCAGAGAGGCGAGGCTACTGGTTTTGTCTACTTACAATGAAATGTATCATGATTGCGTTTATGATGATGTGCATCATGATGTGACTATCTTACAACCCTATAAGAAATAAGCAAGGTCTCTCTCCTATACATGGGCGTACTTACACTGACTATTTGTAAACTAATGAATGGGACTTCCTCGTTAAAATCAGTATCTACAACTCTTTCAATCCTAAGGCTTTTTTTGAGTTTATTCTTTTGTTCAATTTTGGGCCCACCTCAAAAGAGGAATAGGCCCTCGCTTGCTCATCAGAGCCGGGGTGTAGAAGGCCCCTGCCCTGTCGGGTACGTTCTGAGATAGATCGCCCTCTGGTACGTTTTTGGTTAGTTTGGAGCTCTCAGTCGACTGTCTTATCCACCTTAAAAAAACCAGACTTTCGGTGTCTCATGATAAAACTGGTGCCTTATACTAAGTGCTGGATTACTTTCTCATTTTTTTATTGTTCTATCCGATGCTTATTTAATTTTTGCACTGATAAAAACGGCTAGCTTGTACAAACACGCGGTCTATTTAAGTGTTAAGTGTAGAAAATGAACAGAACAGTGCACAGAAAATAGAGCTACCGACTACATTTCGCCCAGTCACTCAGCGGAGAACAAAAGAACTACTGACGTAGTGTACCCGCTATTCCGACAGTTGGCGCCACCGTTATACTTTTCCCGCGTGCGACATGAAGCCCTGGGTAGGTACTGGCTGTTTGGTTGTAGGTACCGAAACATAAAAAACTACAGCCAGCCCATGTCATGGTGAGACAGCTCTCTTATTCCCCCTTGAGTAGCGTCCGTAGGGCCTATGACAAAACCTAGTCCCGTACACTGAGCAGCTTCAGGTCTGAAGGCTCATACAGAAAAATGTGTGGGTGTGTGGGTGTGTGGGTGTGTGGGTTGCTTTACGCCTTAGTAAACAGCTATGGTCATTTCAAGGGCGGTGATGGTAATCGAATCTATAGCCCTTTTACCGAGACAAGGGTTCTTTTACATCCCACACTACATAGCAGAGAGACGTCTAGCAGATTCAGAGTGGATAGAATTTATCCACTGACCACGGGAGCCCCAGACAGCCGGTGACCAGTGGTGGTGGTGGAAGGGGTCAGGGGCAGTTTGTAGTAATCTGATACATCCTGGTCAGATACCACCACTAACCTTACCCCTTCTTACTGTGCCTGCAAACCCAAAATATTTGAATACCTGATTGAATTGATGTTATTCTTTAATAAGCATGACATGCATGTCATGTGCTTCACATAGGTACTTTATTTATGATTCAACTCCTACCAGAAGCCAGTATATAAGAAAATGTTTGATACAACGTTATCATGTTATACATTTTTGTATTACTGCTTCTAGAAGGAGTTGAGGCTTAATTAATTTACCTCTGTGGAACACAGAACATGAATAATATATCTATTTTAGAATTTCATCAAATTAATGAAGCCTTTTATCATCTTTGATTGTGAGGCATACGCTTTTCTTACACACAACAGCTGTCATCTATCAAGGGGCTCTGGATGGGGGGTCCCCATGTCGAATGTCGATCTTAGAAAATGGCCATGTCACATGTCAATGTCACTTAATAATGCTCATATCCCATGTCGATTTTAAGAATTGCTCATGTCGCCTGTCACTATGATTTTTGGGCCTCATGTCACTTGTCATTAGGCCTCATGTCGTTTGTCGATTATAAGAAATGGCCATGTCGCCATGTCGAATTTGGTGGTCCACACCCATTATCAAGTGTCAGGGCATGTTGGCTGCTTGACCACATAGTCTGTCATCACCCTTGTTTCTGTGCCTTATCTAAACAGCCAATTAGTGGCCGCTAGCCGAGAGTACCTCCCTGGTCACCTCTCCCAAATCTGCTAGACGCCTCACTGATAGGGGTGTGTGGGTGTGTGGGTCTGTGTGTGTCTGTTCGGTCTGTGTGTGCACGCGTCTTGCACTCTAGTCTTGCGGACCACTGTTAAGACTGTGGTTGGAGAGCGCGACATAGCCGCCCGCTACACTCTCCAAACAGGGGTCCGCAAGACTAGGCCAGATCGCGCTCTTGCTTAAAGGTGCACCTCAACTCAGTGCGCCTTTAACAGCCGTCCCAAATAGGTGAAGTTCCTGACGCGGCACAGCGCCTCCCACCAGTAGCCAATCAGCGCGCCGAACGCCGGACACACCTCCACCGTGTGAGCCTCTAAGTAGGTCACACGAATCATACTAAGATACCGAGGTCTTCAGTCGGTTCGTCGCGACGGCCGCGAGCGATTGCGCGGTCGTCTAGATTCACTGCCTTGATTGGCAGAGGGGGGGGCTGATTACCCCCCGTCGGATGAATTGCGGCGAAACCATAATCAATTTTTCGCTGTTTTAGATAAAAGAGATCCAGAGCTATCCGCTCGTCCAAGAATTATTTTTCTATCAGCCCGGGATCACCCTCAAATTAAGGCCTAAAGTCCAAAAACCCAAAATTTTTTCCCTATGGGATTTCAAGGTCTAAGCGTTTTTTGTGGCCCCAAGGAGCAGCTCACGGGTTCGAACCCTGTAAACGCCTTGACGCGCTTTCGTCGCCTTAGGCGACGTGGCTAGACGTCTTGACTAAAACTTAGTGAGGGTTCGAACCCGGAACGTCCGTATTAGACGCCTAATTTCTACTAGCCCCTAAAACGAGAGTATCACATCTATATAGGTCAACCATGTTAGCCTTGGTTTAAGTGCGTGCAGAACCGTGTATTGTGCATTTATGCAGCATACAGATATGGAGACAGGCTGCTACAGTGTCAAATTGATCGACATTGTATGTAACTGGACATGAAGAAGGATAATTTTTACTTAGTTTTCTAAAAAAGAGGGTAGTTCTCGGTACTCCTCCAGCAGCAGTGGTAGAGGGGTCGGACAGGTACTTAACCCTATTTATAGGGGCGCTAAGGTAGGGAGTTTGATAAATTTTTGAAAAATGAGTTAAAAAATACATATTGGTTCCATTAGTATAGATCCCTATGAGAGCTTTTCAGATCTGTAAAAGATCAGGGGTTTCTATCCTGCCTAGATCCAGAAATATCATGGTGAATGCAACTGAACATATTTCCCATTTCTGTGATCTAGGCAGGAGAGGGGCACTTTCACAGCAGTTAGGGGTTCTGTAGCTCTAGCCCTCCTAGGCACCCTTCTAACTCAGACAGAACAGGTTAACTTAAAATGGCTAGGGACATCATTGGGCAGAGGCACATACATCTGGATTTCACATACGTCTTCAAGAACACAATTACCAACATCCCCATGGTAACAAGTTTTAACAACTCATATTTATTTATTACATTTTGACATGAAGAATGTCACCATAATATTGTAGGCTACAGAAAACAGAGACTCTTATCTTTCTCCACTAATGGTTCCATTCATGTTGACTGCCATGATATTGTGATTAAAATGAGGGGTTTGTGTTTTTTATAGCTCAAGAAATGAGGTCAGGGGGGGCTATTTTTATGCAATGCATCAGTGGGGGTGCTATTAGGAAGGGTTCATATTGGATCACAGAAACGGGCAGACTACAGCGTTATTCACATCTTTTGACAGGGACTTGGTTGGTTGTTGGGCTGCTTTACGCCCTAATTAACAGCTGAGGTCATTTCAAGGGGGGTGATGGTGATCGAATCTATGGATGCCTGAAGGTGGAAAGCACACACCCTACACTTTTACCGAGGCAATGGTGCTGCTCAAAGGGTGTGGCGAGCTAGACTGGAGGATGTAATAACTAGGCGGCAGAGGGGCTAAAAAGACAATCACGTAGTAGTAGGTCTACTTGGATCTTGAGTAGCCGCCTTTGTGGTTATAATTACCTAGACTAGTTGGCTCTGCCAGCCTGGTCAAGTGAAAATTGGTAAGGAGACTATGAACTAAGCTAAGCTCGGATTTTAAAAATGGTCTATAAAAGTATAATAAAACTATAGCACCCTCTTAGATTTGATGATAAGACGCTGCCTACTAGGTATACGCATTTGTACAAGGGTATCATTGTGTATAAAACGCTCTTTTGGTACATCATCCCGACTCTACACGAGCACCATTTTCAACGACAGATAATGCTGTAGTTAGGGTGGCCGGAGGGTCGGCGTGAGGGCCCAGTGTGTATCTGATCCTATGTTAAATGACCCTTTTATTATATGCCCTCATTTTCGATTCAAGGCAGATAGACACTTCTAGTAATTTGTTATCAACAGATCCTGAATGGGTCCATCCTATACAGGCTGGATAATGCATTATAAACTGTATTACATAATGTAATTCAGGGGCAATGTTGACAGACCTCAGGTTTTGAGTCTCCTTTAAGCTCATAACTGGGAAATCTCTTTAACCTGACCTTTGGGAGAATTTGCACTGGCTGATGGCAAATCCATGTATCAACGAGATTCCTTTTCTGTTTGAAGCATCTTGAATGCAGCTATCCCATGGAGGGTCCTATAACTACTTAGGATATTGTTATCTTTTTTGAGATAAGCCACCTAAATTGCGCATTTTCAGGGCTCTTTTTTTTTTTATAGAAATCTTTAATTGGTAGTTTACGGTAAATTACTGAATATAGAGATAAATCAAGTTAAAATAATGCATTTTGAATGGAAATGATACAATCTACCGCCAGCCAGCGTCAGAGCATCTGCTGGGGGTCATATGAGGACCTCAGACCCCAATCTCAAGTATTAAAATCATATAAATAACACTAGAGGACACCTTCTGTCATACAGTTAGATAGAGAAATCTTAGTTCTCCCAATAGCCACTATAGCATGGCAGGGCTATAAGTAAGCCATGGGTATGGCATGTCTTCTCTATACAGATCTTCAGATCTGTCAGAAAGGTTTGAGGAGTGAGGTATATGTAATCAGCTACAGTTAGTTACCTAGTTACTCTATCAATATAACAGTGCTAATTTGTTAAATGCGAATATTGAGACATTCTAGACATACATAATACATGTGTGTCTAGTTTATTTTCAAAAATGCTCCGGCCACCCTACTGTAGTGAATTTCCCATCTCAAGGCGAGCCCCGCGCTGGGTGGTGCTTATGTCTCGTAAGAGCTCCATCTCATAAGTATTAGTTACCATCACCTCACACCCGTTTAACAACAGATTCAGGGTCTAATTATGGAGACCCTGGAGTAGGATTAACAATATATCCCAATGTCTGTGGTGGACATTTACGACATGCAGCCTGCCTCCTAGAGGTGATAGATCTGACCACAGGTCCGCAATATGGAGCTCCCCCTCTGAGAGTATTGTAGCGGTAATCGCGACTTCTCGTTGTGTTCTCGCTCGAAAATAGGTTACTGTTCGGACCGCTAGGATGGTGTTAACACTGAGTTAAGGACAGATGACAACAAATAGACTTACAGTTCAATACTCTTTATTGCTGGTAGTAAAATGTCATAGTTCACACAAAAATATATAAGTAGATGTAATAGGTCTATACCAAAATATAGTTATCTGCTTATATTAGCATAGCCGCTTGGGTAGGCTATATGTAACGCTTAATGAAAATAGCCGCTCAGGTAGGCTATGTGAATTTAGTGGAGAAATAGCCGCTTAGGTAGGCTATAAATGTAAACCTGGAGAGGCCACCGAACATCAGTACGTTAGTCTTAAAGGTAGTTGTCAGCCACAGTCCGTCTCGGACACCGGTCAGGCCATTCAGCATCGGCCAACAGGGGAACATCGGCCATGGGGTAGTCTCCGAGACTAATCAGGTCACCAAGCATCAATCTAAAAGGGGTGGATTTACATGTCTGAGTCCAGATCTCTAGAAAAGAGACTGTGTCCAGAGGCAAATCAGTGGGAACTCTGAAGGGAAGATTTACATGTCTGAGTCCAGATCTCTACAAAAGAGACTGTGTCCAGAGGCAAATCGGTCGGAAGTCTGAAGGGAAGATTTACATGTCTGAGTCCAGATCTCTACAAAAGAGACTGTGTCCAGAGGCAAATCGGTCGGACATCTGAAGGGAAGATTTACATGTCTGAGTCCAGATCTCTACAAAAGAGACTGTGTCCAGAGGCAAATCGGTCGGAAGTCTGAAGGGAAGATTTACATGTCTGAGTCCAGATCTCTACAAGAGAGACTGTGTCCAGAGGCAAATCGGTCGGACATCTGAAGGGAAGATTTACATGTCTGAGTCCAGATCTCTACAAGAGAGACTGTGTCCAGAGGCAAATCGGTCGGACATCTGAAGGGAAGATTTACATGTCTGAGTCCAGATCTCTACAAAAGAGACTGTGTCCAGAGGCAAATCGGTCCAACAGGTGGAGACCAGGAGGTGTAGTGGTGCCATCAAGTCCAACCAGTGGAAGCCAGGGGGTGTAGAGATGCCATCATGTCCAGGGTCCTGGAGGTACTGCTGGGCTGGTAGTCTGATGGCCAAGTCTGGAGTCCTGGAAGTACTGCTGGGCTGGTAGTCTGATGGCCAAGGTCCTGGTGGGGTGAGAGCCTGAACAGGTCTGCCTGAGTTGCTCCTCAGCTGGCTTATATAGGGGGGCCCAGGGAGGAGCTGGGCCCTGATTGGCTGAGGGGGATTGGAGGCTATTTTGCAATTGCAATACACAAAATGGCTAAATTTATGATAAAATAAGTTGTTGCATTAGAATCTATGGTCTCAAAAACGGGGAAAATAAATGTTGAATGGGCCAAATCTGTGCTCTAAAGGCTAAAATCAAGCACTGTCACTGGGACTGGCAAGCATGGCCAAAGCATGTGGATTCTAGTGATTTCTATAGAAAAGACTCACTCCCAAACTGGCCCAAAATACACTAGTTTATAATAAAGTTTGCACAGTCAATTTTATATGATAAGATGTATGAATGTGGGCTCTATAAGAGTAGCTAATAAGATGTAAAGATGCATGTGCATGTAAAGGGTGATTTGAAGAAAACTAGTACTAGTACTAGTGATGTTATGATTTGGCATGTAAACAAAACTGAGAAGTTTAGCCTAGCATATATAAAAGGTAAAATAACAAAGGTTAGAGTGCTCAGAAAGTTCCCATATTTTGGGATACTCTAGATATGGCCACTATCTACAATCCCTGGGATTTATAGGATCCAGGACAGAGTAGAAGACTCTGAAATAAGGCAAAATCGGCAATGTTTTGATGCCCGAAAATCGGAAATCGGGAGTTTCAAGGTTCTAACACTAGATGGAGCCACTGCTGCTAATGGCGCCAGTGGCGCCACCTCACGGCAAATCGCCACAGTATCAAGGTTTGCGTATAGTCTCCTGCAGTTTAATCTGTTATCTCCCCCTTTGTCGACCTCGCCAAAATCCTGGGAGATTCACTTTAAACCTAAGTCCTACCCTTTTTTATTCTTTGTTTATTGTGTGGCCCCTAAAGAGGGGCCGCGGTGTTGATTAATTACACCACATGTTAAGCAGCATGAGATCAAACCTCCCTCAAAAGCGTCAAGGCTCAAAGTCCTGTTGGACGGGAACCTTGTGTTGCTTTCGAGGACGAATGGTTGAGTGATCCGTTGCAGAATACCGATCCGTCAGAGGTTCTGACTTTATATAGCTTTTATATCGCTTTAGATATGGTGTAGTATTTTCAATCTCACTATAGTTTAGTTGATATTTCAAAGAATCTGCCTCATTCTATCAGAAATACACAACGTTGACATGTTTCTTATATTCAATATATTAGAAGTGTGCTTTGTTGCTTATTATAGGTCATTATGCGTTAAAAATGTTCGCGAGTATCGTGGAAATGTACAAAAACCCTATTGTGGCGTCATCTGACGAAAAGAGCGGAGAACTATACTAGAGCATGTAATCGCCAGACCAGCAGGCGGCGGCAGAGTGGTCAAAAGACAATCTCGTAGTAGTAGGTCTACTTGCATGTTGAGTAGCCGCCCTTGTGGTTGTAATTACCTAGCCTAGTTGACCCTGCCGGCCTGGTCAAGTGAAATTAGTAAGGAGACCACCCATTAACGTGCTCCACAGTCTTTAGACAGTTAAGACTATAGTCAAGACTGGAGAATTTGGCGAGACGCCCCTCTGGGAGGTCATAATCCTCAATGTTAGGTGTTAGCTCATTAACATCAGATACCATATTAACAACCCATTTAAAATGTTCATTTTAATAGCAACTCACCCTATTCTGACAAAATCCTATTAGCAGGTAACCTCTGTATAAACCATACTGCAAACATCTGCTACTTCCAGCGTCTGCCTCGTGACTGATAGTGTACAACAAGACGAAGTGGGCAGAGATTAGAAAAAATGAGGCTCTTTATATAGCCGAGAGAGCAGCTAATCTGGATGTTCTAAGCTTGTTTTCACCTAGAGCCCCACCCTCTTCCAGAGAGAATCAAATCGCTTTTCACCTGAACCCTTCCACCCCTAATCCATCAGCATGAAAAGAGAGATAACGAGTGTAACGTGCGCTACATGTATATGGGATTATAGCTGGTGAAGAGATAAAGCCGAGTCACCTGTGTATACAAAGACTACAGGGGGTGATTAACGCCAGGTGTGACGCGCCAGCCCGTGAACGGATTATCTTTTAAGCTGACGCTTAAATTCAACTAGCTAGCTGCCGTCCACACCACTCACTGCGGCAAGAGGAGGTGCTTTTGTTTTACACTTGAGTCGCTTACCACACGGTCTCTACCTCACAGACAGACACGCGCCCCCTGTAGCTTTTTTTTGGGTTTTTTTGTATACACACGCTAATCTCATAACCCCCTTATCCGTTATACAGGTAACGGGTATTCTCTTTTAAAATAGCTGCCAGTCAGCTTAGCTCTAGAAGCAAGAAGGTGTGTATAGGCGCCTTATAAGTCGGCAGGGGGTAAATACTAGTGAAAAAGGAAGGCAGGTGTGCAGGTAGCTTTTCTAACAGACACGTGTGTGCACTAAGCTGCTTAAGTCTAAACCCTCCCGCAGTAGTCAGGCGGCATGTGAAAACTTACTTAACAGATCTCTTACATTGAGTAGAGTCTCTGTGCTGAGAGAGTCTTTTCAGCTATTTTAAGAGGATTATCTAGGACAGGGTACATAAGGAGTGAAACGCCGAATAGCGGCTACTCAGTCTCGTGCAGCACAAGCAGCAGCATCTGGCAGCGGCTTCAGCAGCAGCTGCACGTGCAGCACAAGCAGCTGGCAGCGGCTTCAGCAGCAGCTGCACGAGCAGCACAAGCAGTAACATCTGTCAACAGCATCCGTGACATCGTCAGCAGCAGCAGCAGCAGCAGCAGCAGCAACATCTGTCAACAGCATCCCCCATGACATCGTCAGCAGCACAAGCAGCCAGCAGCTGCTGCAGCTGCTTCAGCAGCTGCTGCACGAGTAGTAGCACAAGCAGCATCCGTGACATCGTCAGCAGCAGCAGCAGCAGCAGCAGCAGCAGCATCTGTCAACAGTATCCATGACATCGTCAGCAGCACAAGCAGCCAGCAGCTGCTGCAGCTGCTGCATGAGCAGCACAAGCAGCAGCACCGACAGCAGCAGCAGCAGCGGCAGTGTGGACCACTAAATTCGAGATGAAGCCTAGTGACATTTGACATGAAGCTTGAAAAACATAGTGACAGGTGACATGAACAATTCTTAAAATCGACATGAGATATGAGCATAATTAAGCGACATCGACATGCACCATGGCTATTTTTTAAGACAAACGTCATATGTCATAGCCTCCTCATCCAAACCTCCACTAGTAGTGCTCTATAAGCGCAAGCTTTGCCTTAAGAGAGCTGTAGCTGTGAACCCTCTCCTCCCCCCGTGCACACAGGTGAATTATCAGAGTCAGCCAATGGTGCCAATACCACTCTCATACAAGGGTCAGGCGCTGCTGGACTATAATAGATGAGTCAAGGACTGTTCTACTGAGGGTCAAGCAGGCTAAGTCGGACATTCAATGACAGGCAGGTCTTTGGCAAACTTGCTTGAAAGTCTGGACAGCATTGACAGACTGGGGCATAAGGATCTCGCATGGTCAGACTTTTCAAGCAAGTTTGCTAAAGTCACGTTATTGAATGTCCGACCTAGCCTGACCCTCAGTAGAACGGTCCTTGACCCATCTATTATAGTCCAGCAGTGCCCGACCCTTGTCTGAGAGCGGTTTAGGTGCCATTGGGTGCCTCTGATATTTGCCTCTGTGTAAGATGAGAAAAGGAGCTGTTGAAAGACTATATTTCAAGCTAGAAAACTGTAATTGTATAGGAGAGAGACCTTGCTTATTTCTTATAGGGTTGTAAGATAGTCACATCATGATGCACATCATCATAAACGCAATCATGATACATTTCATTGTAAGTAGACGAAACCAGTAGCCTCGCCTCTCTGCCCTCTAAAAGAGAGGGCAGAGAAGCGAGTCTCACTCTTAAAAAACCTTCCCCTCCCCCCCTCCCCCCCTCCCCCCCCCCATGCATCTTAAAGAGTGCCCCCCAGAGTGCCCCTCCCCCCCCTAAAAAAAAGAGCCACATTTTTAAATTATTTTTTAGCAAGCTTTCAGCTTGCTTTTTTTCTTTTTTAAAATTTATTTATCCATAAAAATCTCAAGTGACTTATTTTGAAATTCGCGCCAACCTAGTAGTCACGTGACCCCCTTAAGTAGGTCACTTCCAGTCACGTGACCTATTTGAATTTCCCGCCAACATGGTGGTCACGTGACCCTCTTAAGTAGGTCACTTCCGGTCACGTGACCTATTTGAATTTCCCGCCCAAAGGTCACGTGACCGGAAGTAGGTCACTTCCGGTCATGTGACCTATTTGAATTTCCCGCCAAAAGGGAGGCCTCTCATTGGCTGCTTTTGAATTTCCCGCCAAAAGGGAGGCCTCTGATTGGCTGCAGGTCGATTGAGTAATAAACAGTACTTAACTATAGTCCCGTTCCGATACATACTATACTACTCCTAGCATCCCAACTAGTCCCCCTCCCTCCCCCCCACCTAAAGGATTATAGAGTCTCAGAGCATAACGGTTCAGGAGATTTTTGCATATTTTGTCCAACGGCGGGCATAAAGACTGTTTGCCTCATTCTGAGAATCTCTTTAGAGGCTCATATTTTCCAAAGTAAGGGTGCTACAGTTATCAAAATAGGTTCAAAAGAAGCGGAATTTAGCTCTACCCATTCTGTGGACTACCCATGTCCACACTGTAAATAGTTTTCCTGAAATGGCTGTCAGAGTGGTGACAAATAGATAAAAATCCCAAATATCATGAAAGAACTGTCATGGTTTCCATGGCAACCGGTCACACGATTTTCAAAATATGACAGTGAAAACGACACAATTATTTAGCCTTTTATTTTAGCTTTAACCTCATATTTGGATCACTATTGTAGGTTCAGGGTGTAATGACTTCTTATTCTAGTTGCTTACATCCCTTTCCCATATACTATTAATGTAAATACCTCCCTCCTCATTATTACATTCATATTCCTAATCATATTTTATATAGCCAACTACATAATAGTACAAAATATTACATAATCAATCCTAAACATCTACAATCGCTACATGCACATTCTACACTTCTCCCCCCTTTTATTTAAAATGATTTCATGATCTCATGAAAACATTGCTATGTATATCAGTTTCATGACATGTCAATAGCACAGAGTGAACGTCTTGGTGTGAACCCAATCAGTTTTGCAATTTGCTCTTGTGTTACCGTTACTGATACTGAAGGCTCTGGCAGGTCTGTTCTGCCAGTGGGGTAAGGAGGTGGTGGAGGGACGTTCACAATCATGGGCTGCATCATGGCTGACTGATCAGGCATTCTAGGCTGTTGGGCAGGCATTTGGATCTGTGGGATCATGGGTGGAGCTGTCGGTGACTGTTCCATGACAGCTGCCGGCACTGTAGCCCACTGGGACAACATCTTCATCTTTCCAGAGCAACACAAACAGTACACATTTATGATAAGCAAAATAACACAAATCAGCACTGCAATTCCACTTGACCCTGCCGTGACATAAGGGTGTGACACTGACTCCATCCAACCCCCACCCAACTCCTGCTCCTCCTGCAGCATCTGTCCCTCCTCTCTCCCCCAATCCTTAATGTGTATTAATGGTACCTTAACATGCTCTACCGATTTCAGGGTCCTCAATACATGAGTTTTAATTTTCTTTGGCCATGATACATTTAAACGAGGAAGTGCTACTGGTTCATCTTTAGTTACTCTTAGTGATTCATGTACGTGTACTACAGCTTTTACTCTCCACTGACCCGACTCAAGCAGACATCCCTCTTCTATACTCACAACAGTTGGTTTCACAATGCTCAATTTCACAGGTGGATCTCTAACACACGTGTAAGGCTTGGTTGGTCAACCCCCCTCCCCCCTAGTGGGAGGGAGGGAAGCCAGCTGTGACTTGCCCAAGCCTACCAATACTTCATGACTTCTTATTCTAGTTGCATCCCTTTCCCATATACTATTAATGTAAATACCTCCCTCCTCATTATTACATTCATATTCCTAATCATATTTTATATAGCCAACTACATAATAGTACAAAATATTACATAATCAATCCTAAACATCTACAATCGCTACATGCACATTCTACAAGGGGTTGCGAAATTATCAATGACTCTTCAAAACATACAGGGGAAACTTATATATGGTGGGAAGGTCTATAGTATGTGGGCATTATGTCAGGTTAAGTGCGTGGTGTCTAGGCTATAGGCAAGAGTTGCAGGGGTTAACTCAGTACATAGTCCCTGGTATAAAACAGTCTACTATCTCAAGGTGGATCCTTACCTTTTTGTCCTCAATCCCGATGAAGGCATTTTCCAGGATCTCAAGTGGGTTGTCCTCTGTGGCATGTGCCAGGGTGCCCTGGAAGATCTCCATGTCTGTCCTGTGTCCTGTCCTGTGTTCTGTCTTCTGCTCTGTCCCCAGAGCCCCTATGCTCTGTCTGTCCTGATTTCTGTCCTAATATCTGTCCTGTGGTCTGTCCTGGAGTCTGTCCTGTGTTCTGCCCTGTGCTCTGTCCTGATGCCTGTTCTGTCTCTGTCTTGTGTTCTGTCCTCTGCTCTGTCCTGCGTTCTGTCCTCTGCTCTGTCCTGTGTTCTGTCCTCTGCTCTGTCCTCTGCTCTATCCTGCAATCTGTCCTCTTGTCTGTCCCTATGTGTGTCCTATGCTCTATCAGTCCTCTGTCAGTGTGTGTGGTGTGTGGTGTGTGTGGTGTGGCAGTGTATGTGGAGTGCGTGTTGTGGAGGTGTCTGTTGATACTGATTGTGTGTACCAGGGATACATCCTTATATGGAGGATGTAGGGGCCTGTCATTAATGGTCAACTGTAGGAGGGGGGGGGGTTATTGCTAAAGGACCATTAATGAGTTCATTACTGATCATGTTCTGTATTGCATAAAACACATAGGTCAGTACTGACCTCCCTTTTGTTGTCAATAAAAGCTATTAATTAATTAATCTAGGGACTGCTAGTTTTTATCCGTCCTGGAGAGAGGACGATGGTGAGGCAGGCTTGGGAGTAAAGGGTTTAATAGGTAGCATGAACCTTTTAGGTTGTGTTTTATTAGAACAACCGTATGATAATAAACACATAGAAGAATATAAACAACTGGTAAGAATTAGACATGTCATTAATGCAGTAGTAGTACATGTATAATAAATACATAAATAAGTTATTTCAGTGTTAATTGAAGAGGAGGGTTGGTGCTAAGGGGCCGTCCATAAATGAGGTCAATTTCTCTTATCATTTCTGCCCAACCTTCCCCGTTAAGTCATGTTTTCTCTACAGCAATGTATGGGAAGCTGGACCTCATCCCGTCCTCCCTTCTGTATGACGTCATTTATGGACGGCCCCTAAATGATGGGGATACCTAAACAGAAGCAGTGCTGCCATCCTCAGAGTAAACAAAAGCCCTGACACAAACATGCAAGGTGGGGGGGGGGGGCATGTCAAGCCAAGGATGTGCCTGTAAGTAGCATATAGACTTATAGTATCAAAATAGACATTAACACAATGTGGCAGATAGGTTGGGCACGTACTAATCTCAATGTTTCTGTCAGTAGTTTATAGTAACCTACAGAAATTAACATCATGTGGCAGATAGGGAAACTAGCTTGCATAGGTTTCCTTAGTTAGAATTCCAGAAACCCAAAAACCGGAGTCCAGGTTAAAATCGGATGGTTGGCAGCAATGCAGAGGGCCATGGTGTGGAAGGGCACCAACCTTTATAACCCTTAGTTTTGCATCATGACGATTTACCAAGGGTATGGGGGGGGGGGGGGTCATGGCAATGCATGTCCGTGACAGCTCTCCTAGGTGCGTGGACAAACGTTTTGAGCGCAATCTTCATCCTATATTAAACTATCTTAATCCTATCTTAGAATATCTTAAAACTCTTACAAAGCAAATGAAGATGGCGCCACTAGTAGTAGTAGTGGTAAGCCTGCACACTCCATCATAGGATAGGTATGTAATGGGGGCCCCATTTTTTTCTACTTTTTCTTTTCTTCTAGATATTTATATTGTCTCACCAGGGTGTAGGGTATATACTATAAAGGCAAACCCCAGGTAGTATAGTGTTGGTATCTGACACGTGGTGGCAGATACAATGGGAGCTATTAGATTAGATTTTAAGATTTAAGATTATAGCTTAAGGTTGCGCTCAAAACGTTTGTCCTCGCACCCAGTAGAGCTATCATGTATTTGCCATGGCAACAGCCTATGGTCTCTGGTCGGTTGTTAGTGTAGGTCCTGACCTAGTGAGTGGTTGTTAGTGTGGGTCATGACCTAGACAGAGGTACTGCCAGGGCTACTTCTAACTATATATTACTATACTCTGTGATCATAATATATATTTTCGCGGAATTCACGGAAATTTAAGATCCGCGAATATTTTTATATATTAAAGTACGGATTAAATACCCGCGAATTTGCATTTTTTCCCTATTATGTCACGACAATTTACACCCTCGAAAATATATAATTTCACAGTAACCAGATATGTAGCAAGCAATGTGATAGTAGGGAGGCAAGGGGTGGAGGGTCTTATGACCTCTTTATTTCTTATCCCTTTTCTTTTGACCTTTTAGGTTTGACCTTTCTTCAGTGTTGCCAGAATGTATATATATATGTAGATGGGGAAGAGGGCAGTTTTAAATTTGTAAATTTCTAGGGTATTTAATAGATAAAGACTGCAAAAAATAAATCATGACTGCTTGGTTGGGTGGAAATGGGGGGGGGGGTTGCAGTCGTGACAATTATCCACCAACGCCCCCCCCCCCTCCTTTAACACATGACTCTTCCTGTATTCCCAGTATTGTGTTCCAGATTGACCCAACGTTATGCACAGTGTTACTTTCTGTCGGGCTTTGATTATGGATGGTCTGGCCAAAAAAAAAGAAAGTTGGTTTCCAGTCAAACGACAGGGTCTAGCAAACCAACTAGAGAGGGTCCCATATATCCTCTTATAGATCTATGTTTATGTGCTACTTCTCATTTCTTACCGTTCATAAATCAGAGAATGGTTACAGATTGTAGAGCGAAGCCCGAAAAACTGGGCCTAAAAAACGGGGTTAGCAAAAAATAAAACCCACAATAAAACGAACTCGGGACAATCTGCTTTTTCAGGCCCCATTACTAAAAACCGATTTCCCCCCTTGGCCTCTGCAGGGTCGGCCTCTGTGTAAACTTTGTTATCAGTTGATGAATACTTTGGTGTGGCATAACCACTCTGTACTATCTGAGTGTTTGATAGGGATAAGGGCCAAGTCATTTATTGCCAGCTGGGGGGGGGGGGGTGCTCAGTGGATATAGGAGGGGTCATAATTCTAAAATAGGCGCTTGGTGGGGGTCCAAAAATGGAAAAGCCTCCATTCTGGGGTGGTCAATATCAAAAATGGTCCATTTAAATATACGTGGACATGCATAATTCCACAGGTGCAGGCGATTTTAAGTAGAGGTCAATGTATAAGCCATTTCTCAAAATCCAAGTGTAAAATCCAGGTGGAGATTACTTTCGGCTAACTGATGGGGGGGGGGGGAGGGGCGTCGAAATAAAATCTCCCCCCGCTGTTTATAAATGAGTCGGCCCCCATGATACTATACAGGTAGATATATCCCGATATACCTGTGTACAATCCCCAGCATATGAGGTACAAAACCTCCCCAACTGGGATGGAGGGGACCTGCCCCCGACCTCCTGTGGTGGTCAGGGTTGGCCAGGAGGCTGCATAAACATCTGGTGGTTATGTAAAGGTGTGTCATCACTCTGTATGGAGTGGTTCATTTGTCATCATTGTTTTTCAATATCAGAAGGGAGACTTTACATATAGGATCTCAATATGTATAAGTATATGTAAAATAAAATAGGGTAAAAATGACATATTATTTATATGGTTATGATAGTTGGATTGACCTAACTCAGCTTCTAATAGGAATATTTGAAATATTCTTCCACTGTTGGAAAGCTGAAGTCAAGGAGATACTGATACCCATTTTCTTTCAATACAATATTGGGTTTTAAGATATATCAATACATCAATGCCATACTCCAGTCCATAATATATACAGGCAGTTATCTCATAATCTCTTTGAAGTTGACCCTCCTCTGAAGTCCAGAGGTTTATCTGACCACATCATGTGGCACCAATTACACCATGGGGCCGAGGCGGCCGGCGGCCACCTCAAGCAGCAACCTAATGTGCTGTATACTGTGTAGAGATTCTTACATCAAAGGTGCATTAATCTTATCTGTGGGTATATTGAGAGTGACCCGCGTGTTCTATAGTAGTTAAATGACGATAAACAACCAGAACAATAAGGCCACTTAAAAAAACAAAAAAGCTGCTTCTCATCACAAAGCAGTAAAAACTATGATGAGGGCGTTTTTTTAAATTCAATTTCTTTCTTTTTACTCGGCTCTTAAATACATAGGGAAATTTGGACTCTTTGTGAACAATTTTCACATGTTAGCAATCCAGACTTTATTGATCAGAAACGTTGTTATGATGCAAGTTGTTTCTAGCTGACCGCATTACCGACAACATAACCTTTAATTTCATACCAAATTTGCCAATATTTTTTTCAGATTTTTACATATTCATCATCAAAAATGTAAAAAAAAAAAAATATATATATAAAAAAAACAATAATAATAATTATGAGTGGCCTAATATGGGAACGTTCACAAATAACGTAACCAGCAAGTGGTTGGTCTTTGGGCTTAGCCAATTCAATAATAGTGATGAGGGGCTTAAATACGCCTATAGGCTACATTATTATCCAGACCAAAAACTGCCTAAAATTAGTAGCAAGCGGTGGAGGTAGGAATGTCTATGCATGAGATAGGACAATTCACCATGTTCAGTTGACATTGTGCTTTTCGAAAATCCTGATTTTAGCTATCCTTGAACAGTTCATACATAGAATCCGCTTGAGGTATATTGAACCTGCTATTGCCAATAAATATAAAAGATTATGATGCAGGATAAAGTTCTAGGAAAGATCGGAGACCCTGTGCTTGTGATCAAAATACTGCAATTTGGAACATCAATCTGTCAGTTATTCTGGTTTGCATTAAAGAGCATCACAGGTGTTCCATAAAGCCCTCTGGATAGAATATCACATATTGTTTTATGCTATGTAAAAGGTTGGGGAATTGCTAAGGCATGCAAAAATTATGTGGCCAAATGTCGATTTTAGGCCCAAAACAGGGCAAAATGGGACTACCTGTGGATAAAAGTGACTTTCTTGAGATTTTCATGGTCATGCCCATCATACAACCTTGTGGATGGCTGATTTTGGGCATTATGCTACATAGAAGCATAGGGGAATAATAATTACTTCCTCGTGACCTATACATTGCAGTATTGGTGGTTCCCCAAGTACCCACAAGGGGGCACTACTGTGCCTGTTCTTTTACCATTATACAACTACTACTGTAAGTTCCCGCGGGTTATACGCGAACCAAACCTCCAGTGCGGGTTATACTATATTCTTAAAGTGCGGGTAATACGAGGGTTTTTATAAGTATAGTACAGTACTAAAACAGCGATTTTCAGACCCCAGGTGAGGGTTATAGGATTCTCCCAAAGTCGGGGTGCAGGTTGTGCGCGAGGTGCGGGTTGTACGAGGGAATTTACGGTATTTATATTATGTGGCTGCAGACCGAGGGCATGATGCATTAAGGCCTCATGCCGTCGTTAAAGGGTTACGGCTACGATGAGGCAAACAGCTCCTGTTTGCGTTAGACCCCAGACGTCCACCCCCCCCCCCCCGTGCATGCCCGTGTTGTATATGTGCATACCTACTGTATCGTTATATAAGGACAGGGCGAACATTAACCCTTTAAGGATGCACGTCGCTAAAAGATGACATTTATCATCATGATACACTAATGCAGCCCCGGCGAGTAACTCACCCGTGTTGCATTAGTGCATCATGCCGACCCTGCAGGAGTGTCTCCATCCCGTAGGTTTGGCGTGATGCTTGAATACACTGGCGAGTTACTCGCCAGGGCTGCATTCATGCATCATGATGACCAAGGGCATGATGCATTAAGGCGTCATGCCATCCTTAAAGGGTTTAAGACCCACATGTCGGTACCCCTACAGCAGCGGTCGGAGTGGAGACACGACAGGTCATGTGGTCATACTTTATTTCTCGGAATTTGCGGAAATTAAAATCTGCAAAATTGTTGTATGCTAAAGTATGCAAAAAATGCCCTGAAAACTGCCGATTTTCAAATTTCCTGGAATATGTCTACCCTTGAATATATATAAGTATAATTACACAGTATTTATAGGGTGGGTGTGGGTTTATTGAATCAACCACTGCTGCCAGTCCCACCCACGTCACACCGTAGGGGCAAGAGTTGGGGTTTTACTCTCAGGAGGGTAGAGCTATGTGGACATTACACAGGTGGGACTGGTACCATAACGGTAATTACAGGTGTGAGGATTGGGCTAATACTGGACATATATGCAGGAAAAGGGTAAGTTCATGCTGGAGGGATGTACCTTTTATCGAGCACATCATTGCACATTTTCTTTGATTCTGTATGTCCCACTTATAGACTGATAAACCCTGGTGGACATACCAACTCTTAACATTTAGGGTAGAGGCACCCTGAGTCGGAGAGCTACCTTGAGTCGGACACCATTAGTATTCAATTACATAGTTAATATTACTATCCAATAAATCTTAAAATTGAGGGGTTTCTCCTTCTAGAAAATTATAGTACATTATTTTCTGCAATTTGCTAGGAAATATAAGCTATATATATAATGTGCCCAATGCCATGTCCCATATCAAAATGCTTTCCTTTAATGGTTTCAAATTTAAGAGGCAAAGGTGGCTACTTTTTTGTTGTCCAGGAGCGTCCGAGATGGGTGCCTTTACCCTAGAGCACCGGTCTGTGCGTGGGTATCGAGTTACCTCCTATGGCCTCCTAGAATCGTTTGCTCTCCGTGCTTAGCATGACCATGAACACTAATACAGTATGTGGTAGATATGGTACAAGTGAGTGGATGTATGCGAGTTATACGCCAAGGAGAGGGTAATTGTCCAAGGCGAAGATAATTACCATTGTATGCGGCTGCTCATGTGTGTCCATATCTGACTTATACCCAGTGATTGGTTTGTGATTGGGTGGCATGTGTTACACAGGCAGGCAAACCATCTTGTTCTCCCAGTCAAGTGTGGTATATAATTACGTACATAATTATAGTATAGCTCGTGCTTTTATATAATACATTATGTTAACTACAATATACTTATGGTAAACTATTCTTCAGATCGTGCCTAGCGCGTGCCAGCCACCAATTCAGCAGTTATATAAGAGTGTATCACTATATTTACACTGTGGACGGGGCTGTAGTGCTATAGTTATAGTGACTGTGGACGCCTTGCTGGTCTCATAATCGATTACCTTTGGGCACCTGACCATTGAAATACCAGAATAATGACTCAGTACATAGACAGAGCTGCATGCTAAAGTGACCGAGTCAGTGGTTATGTCATGAGAGCTCAAGTGACATAACTACTGATGAGGTCACTTTTAAGTGACGCTCTGTATTTATTTCAGGGTATTTCAATCTAGAATAGATTTGCAGTCCATGTTTGCTTACTTCCACAGCGTTTTTTTACTTCCGCGGTGTTTGTTTACTTCCGTTGGCCGCCATTTTGAATTCCGCACAGGTCACGTGACCCTCGGGAGCATGAAATACGGGCCGAGCGTGAAATACGGCCGAGGGTTATTTCACGCTCCCCTCACATATGGCACTCCCATAGCTTTAACCTTGATAGGCCATATTCACCATGAAATAAAAATCAAAGTCAGCGTCTGAAATTAAATCGCTGGTTAAAGGTGTTCTCACTACTGTGAAATTATCTTTTATGAGTGTCTGTCATCTTTTTATCTCTGTTAACCTCACGTCCAAGATGGAATGTTACAGAAAACTAGCTGAAGGATCTGAATATGGGTTCCTCGTATTTGCTGGGTACATGTTTCCAATACTTGATAAACCTAAAAGCTTTAATGAAAGGAGTTTTATAACAACAACATGATGGGAAAGGCATACACCCTCAACATAATGTTAGCCCACTGAGAGCTACTACCACCTGTTTTGTTACAATATAGCACAACAGGTTGCAGTAGCACATTATTATGTGTCATTGGTAGGTAGGTATATATAGTTAGAATGTAATGCGATACTCCCTGGGCCATTTTGCTGGAAATTTGTATATAATTAGCTCTTACAGAGTTATGATGCATGTACTTTCATAATGACTTACAAGTACTACTAACTTTAAACAACATGCATGATTGAACTTTCAGCTTGACACAGTCTAATTATCACCATCTGATGCAGTCAGCAGCAAAGGGCTGCACTCTTGGAGGTACAACAGTCTGACCAAGTACATTACTCAACCCTACAGACAACCAGGAGTCTTAGTATGGAAGCTAGCACATAACCATGGACTAAAGGACTAGTCACATGTCAAGTATTTTGCCCACAAATGGACAGTTTTGTCAAAGGAACCATATCAATGGATAGCACATGGCTGTTGGCTGCAAAGGATCAGTATTGCCAGAATTAGCAAACTTACATGTATATATAGGTCTGAATTTCCTTAAATTTTGTATAACTCATTAACCATTATATTCTTTCTTTATCTGTTAACAGTCTCCATGATTATCTTTTGAGCTTATGAAGCATTTTTATTACACATGGTGATTTTCTTAAAATAATACATTTACTAGTCAGCTAGGACACTCAGTCCCCATATGATACATATATCATCATACATGACTATACCGAGTTATTGAAGGTTTACAAGAACTCAGCAAAATGGGATGCAGAAGGACCATCATCTCACTCATTCTTAACTTATGGAAACGAAGGACAAAACAAAAGTTTTTCATTTTGGCATTCACATGCCTCCTAATGATAATATTGAGAATACGTTATTTAGAGCACTCAGCCATCTCTTTTCAATTTACAGAAGTGCCTCACACAATTTATGCACAGCACTCAGATATTCCTAACCCTAAGGTAAAAGATGTTGACTGTCTAAGTTTATTCCGCGGAGTGCGAAGTGAAAAATATGAAAATATAGACAGTGCTGACTGGCACCTCCCTGATGACTATTTTATACACAAACACAGCAGCTGTGAGGCATTCATTAATGCAAGGAGGTATATCATGAAGCCTGTGTCAGTAGAGGAGGCGGGCTTCCCACTCGCCTTCAGTCTTCTTGTATATAAGGACGTTCATCAAATTGAACAGCTACTCAGGATGATCTACAGACCTCAGAACTACTACTGCATCCACGTGGATGCTAAAGCTAATGAAACTGTCTACAAAGCACTTTCTATAATCGCGGGGTGTTTTGAGAATGTGTTTTTATCGACTAAGCGGTTGGATGTCGCGTGGGGAGAGTTCTCGGTGCTTGAGCCAGAGTTGAATTGCATGCAGGAGCTGTGGAATAAGACGGACTGGAGGTACTTTATCAACCTCACCGGGCAGGAGTTCCCATTGAAAACCATGCTGGACATTGTCAGAATACTCAAGGTCTTCAATGGATCCAATGCCATAAATACAGATCCAATGTGAGTATTCATTTTAGTTTTAACCAATGTTACATGCTGCTTGAATGCTGCAGCCCTGGCGAGTTCCTCTGCTTTATGGACATTTTTTAGATCTAAAGATAAATTCATAGTTTTCTAGATTTTAGCAAATAGTAGAGAGACAGAATTTCAAAAGAGACCCAGAAATCACGTTAGGAAGTTAGGGAATGTTAGAAGGTGGCATCCAGGCTAAATTTGAAGTTTGACCTATACTGATTAAATTTGGGGTGGATGCAACATGTTGCTAGACCCTGAAAATGTGATTGTAGGCACTTCAAATGAACGAATTTCGGTAATGGCTACCTCTATTAGGCATCTATAAGGTAAAATATGCATTGGAAACAGGTTATGATGACTTCATTGTGATGCTAAACCCTGACAATGTTGGTGTGGACACTTTAATCGAATGTTTAGCACTATTACTTGCAAAGCTATGGTAGAAATAGTGAATTTCTGTGATGGCTACTCTTTTTCAGGAGAGAAAAAGCTATTTTTGAGCATGGCATCCACCCCAAATTTAATAAGTAAAGGTCGAACTTCATATTCAGCCTAGATGATTCTAACATTCCGTAACCAAGTTTGTGCTATTACAAGTTACTGGTGGAATCAGTGAGTCTTATTAACGACTTAGGGAGTGCTCATTTTTTAACAAGGAGGGGTCGAAATTTCCCCCCCCCCCCCAGCAGGCCGGAAATTGAGCGCGTTCGCGCCCCTTTGTAGCATAGTAACGCGCGGGCTTTTCCCTCAAAACAGGTTGAATTTTTTTGACCCCCCCCGGTTAAGAGGTCCAAATTTTTTACCCCCCCCCCCAAATCCACCACCCCCCCTCCTGTTGTTAAAAAATGAGCACTCCCTTACCTATCCTAACTTATTGACTGAAACACACTTTCTTTTGGATTGGGTACATATGTGAACATAACTTCATTAACTTGGGCAAAGTCTTCTGTATTCTATTTTCTGGGGCCAATTGAAACTTTTGGTAGCTGGGTGGTTGCATCAAGCAACATTTTTTAATCGCTTAAACTGCTTTAAAAGCTTGTAATCCAAGATATCAAAATGAAGTGGCCTTACTGACATATATCAACCTCTTTGTTACAGGATCCACAATTCGACAGAATTCCAGAAACGCGTGCTGTATGAGTACAAGTCCCTTGACGTGACGGCAGGCCCGAAGCCCCCACCGCCCCACAACATCCAGTACACCTTCGGGCCCTTACACGTGGCCGTCACCAGGAGCTTCGTAGACTTTGTGCTTCATGACCCGGTAGCGCTGGACTTCAGGGAATGGGTGAACGGCACCAACGTACCCGATGAGACATTCTTCACGTCGCTGCAGATCAACCCCCAGGTTGGCGTCCCTGGCGCCTTTACAGGTTAGTGGGGAATGGGACTCAGTCTCACCAAAGCAATGCAGGTTCAAAGTGACCTGCTTAATTCTATGGCCAGTTGGTGTTTGTTTGTAATTATTTATTTATACTGTCCAGTACATAGGCTCATAGACTGTGTTTTTATATAGAACAGTTTAAATGTACTACAGTGACCTCAGCTCTGAGCCAGTCTTTGCGAAAACTTTTTCATCCCACAGGACATTCGGTCCTGCAAATTTTCAATTTTTAAGGACCGGCTACATTTTTGGAGGACCAGATAGCCACATATTGATAATTTCTGCATTTTAAGTATAGAAGAGATCTGTCCATTAAAAATACATTTTAATTGTAATAATTTATTGCCAAATCAGGATAGATATTTACTTTTACACAGTATATTGACATACCCATTTCAGCTTTAGAGGCCCAACTGAATTTTTTAGTTCAGAAAAGCCCAAAATGTGATTGGACATTAGGTCCTGCTATGCCTGTGAATCTGCTGGACCGGTGGCATTTTAGAAGGACATTGCCACTGTCCTGCATGTTTTGGCAAAGACTGAGCTCTTAGGGGATTCCTACTTTAATTTGTTGCACACACTGTTAGAACATATCAGACTGAGAAGGGATAATCAAATACAAACTGATATATGCTATGGTTTAGATAGGGGGTGACATTGTACCTAACTAAAGGCCTCTACTACTGTATTTCTAATAGGTGCAACTTAATTTAAGCACGCCAAAAGTCGATCAATGGGCTTAATCTGACAATTTTGTACAGGATGTATGTTCTTTGTGAACATTGTGACTAATATTTAGGAAAACAGATTTTAGAGTTCAAATCAACAAAATTAACTAATTTCAATTTTGGTGTTTCTAACCCGCAGGTGACCCCTTTGACCGTTACCAGTCATACGACTCCTTCATCCGCTACAAGTTGTGGCTTAAGTGTGGCTCCCGGGGCCTCGTACACCACATGATCTGCATCCTCGGGGTGCACAACCTGTACGACCTTGGTCTCAGCTACCACATGTTTGCTAACAAGTTCCTGTCCTACCACCAGCCGGTGGCTCGCATGTGTCTGGAGGAACGACTCTATAACAGGACCCGGGTGCAGCTCACAGGGGGCGCGCGACTCAACCTGCACCCATATAAGGAGCTCATCATGGTGAAGCATCACAACCCCAGCTGACCTTGACCCAGATTATAGTTCAACTTGACCTTGACACATAAAGGAAGGTGACCTTGAACTACATTATAGTTCAACGTGACTTTGACCCATAAATGGAGGTCATTTGTGAAGCATCACAACCCCAGCTGACCTTGACCCAGATTATAGTTCAACTTGACCTTGACACATAAAGGGAGGTGACCTTGACCTACATTATAGTTCAACGTGACTTTGACCCATAAATGGAGGTCATTTGTGAAGCATCACAACCACAGCTGAATTTGACCCAGATTATAGTTCAACTTGACCTTGGCTTATATCATTGGTCAACTTAACTATGAACTTGCTGTTCAGGCTTTGGCTGTATCGGTTTTAAAACTATATCATGACCTGTAAAGGGAGGTGATCTTTGTGGAGCATCACTACCCTAGCTGACCTTGACCCAGATTATAGTTCAAACTTGACCTTGAGAGGTGACCTTGACCTAAATTATGGTTCAACGTAACCTTAACCCATACTGACTTGTGACTTGTGAAGCATAACAACCCCACCTGACTTTGATATTGTTACAAAACAACCTCAGTTGTGAATGAAAGATGAGAAAATAAATTAATATCCACCTTGATAACTTATAAGTCGAATTATATTTTATTCAAACAAAGTTTTCACTTTGACTTTCAAATCTAGATATAAGTATATATATCAGATATATCTAGTTAGACTATCACTTGATTTCGAAGATGTAGAACATCAAATATATTATACTGCAATGCTATTTCATTCTGGTCCACTAAAAATTGACAGTGATCTTAAAGCCGTTGCTTTACCTCAATTTCCGAATTCTTTTTTCTGTTGGAGCCATGTGTGTTTAGTAAACATTGATATAATATATCTAGTCTACTCAGTGCTGCCTCCTAGTAGATATGAGGCGAACCACCCCTCACAATGCTGCTATGCAAGCACAATTCTCACCCACAGGAATTAGGGTTTTCATGTGTGTACATCAAAAATATCATACATTGCATACTGCCCTATTTGTTGATAGTACATGTAGACCTCCACCGTGAGTGTCTAGTGATTGTTCTTAGCAGCAAACGTTGATAGCCACAGAATACTGAGCCGTTTTGGTTACTCCTTCTTCCAATGCAAGTATTGATATTGGTGTGGGCCCCTCTAATGGTGCCTTTCCTCCCCACCACAGAAACCTATCTTAAACCTTTCCAGTATGCTATATAGGGGCCTATGTTATTGTGTTCTGCCTCATAGACGAACAAATGATTTGTCCATGAATGTGAGCTTTATGTTAGAGTTTAAGGGAGGTCTGAGGAGGTGAGGAGGCAGCCTTAAACAAATCCAACACTTTAGCCCACTGCATATCATTGGCCTGTTGTTTTAGTTCTTGTTTATTCTTCTCCAGCAACACAACTGAACCAAGTATCCTGGCAATTTGAAATTCTTATCCTCCATGAATTGATCAGTCGGTGTATTATAACCAAATGAAGCACAGGTGTAGAGCAGCATTCTCTCAGCTAGTTTTAGGTAATAAGACTGAATAACAGTAGGGCGCACTACAGCGTATAATCAGTCTAAGGCATTTGATTGCTTAAAACCCTGGGACTTACAAATTGTCTGCAGGGTCACTGCATGTCTTGGAAGGGGTCAGCACAGAGGGCCAGTATACGTGTGATGTCACTTCCAGGTACGTAAACTCCTACAAAGATGGCTGCCGATCCATAGACTGATACATGTCCTGAGCTTGTGTAGTACCACTTAGCGAATTGCTGTCTGTAGCCTACCATATATGGCCATGTACTCTCAGTCTCTGTGGTGTCAAACCTTCTGGTCCTTTACAGGAACCCTGGAGCTAATGGAAGTTGAAAGAGAGGGTTGAAATAGCATTAAATAGATATTGGCTGATACAAGAAACACAGGAAACTACTTGATATCACATTTTATTTTTTGGAAATACAAGATCTCCTATGCTTAAGCACTGGATGGCCGTATTCAATGGCACCATTGAATACAATGTGGCCGTATTCAATGGGATAAGAAAAAGTAGTTTTCCCTTAAGTAAATGGCCTCAAATAAAAAATAAACACAAATGCCAACTACATTGATACCGCTCTGATCTATTTCACTCGTGGGGGCTGGGGCGCACCCCACTCAGCCTGCTGCTTTGTGGGATACTGCCCCAGCCCCCACTCGTGATTACAACAGAGACGGTATCAATGGGCATTGGCATTTGTCTATATACTCAACATACCTCAGAAGCTGAATGCAGTGAATCCTTCCTGAAGGGCAAGTAAGTTTCTCCTAGATAGGCCCCAACCCTAACCCTTAGCATATCAAGTTAGACATGTTACCCCTGACCTAAACAGGCCAGTGGTATTGTGTACTACTAATGTTATAGTGATTAGAGTCACAGTAATTCTAATGAATATTTTTTTTCTTGTTTTCCTATAACTATATATACCAATATGTGGACGGGTTTTCATGGGGTTTCCATGGTTTTCTGAGATATCTTGTAGGATTCTTAATCACTGCTCCATACTTACCTCAATGTCTTTTTTTGTTTCAACTTGGTCACGTCATGTTCATGTGGCTGCCGAACCTTTTTTTTTTAACTCAAAAAGTACAATGCATTGGCGGACCCTGTTACCCCCTGCGCTTATCCAGGGGCCTGCGCTTATATGAGTCTCTTTAAAGAGAGATTTTGGATTTCAGAGGGGTCCTAGACCTGCGTTTATTTGAGACCCCTGCACTTAAACGGACCAGTACGGTATCTGAAAGTCTCTGTCACTAAAAGGGTGGACAGCCAATATAATGCTGCAGTATAGGCATATCAATTATGGATGTAAAAGCAACTATAGATAGCTAAGAATTCTGGTGTCCATATTACCTAGGGCCATAACCCATTAGCCGATTTGGATGTATTATCGGCTGATACATCCACAACATTATACTACAAAGTACTACATTAGGCCTGTTTTTGAGGGTGTATCGGTCGATAATGCATACAAATCGGCAAATGGGTTATGACCCTAAATTGTGTATAGCAATAAGTACCTATAAATTAATGCTAAATGTAATGCTACTTACATTATACTTACATTCGCTGAATTGTGGTCCGTATTTTCCGCATGAAGTGTCAGGATCACGCCCTTCCATTGGGTAAGTTCAAGCAGCGAATCCATTTTGTGATGTTTCGGGGTATTTTACATTAGCTGATTTGGAGGTGCTGTCGGCCGCTAGAATGTCCAATCGCTGGGTACAGCCACAACACACCTCCGACAAGTCTACTGTGTAGTATGCTTGTTGCAGCTCTACCTGCCGATTGCTACTCTTGTTCCCAAACCCTGCCGAAGGAAGGCTCTGATGACAGCCAAATGACCTTGAACTTGGGATTTTGCTGGGTCTAGGCAACCAGCAAACAGGAACAGGAAATGGAACCAGAAAGTCTGATGGTAAAACTGCTGTAAAACTACCATCATACATTCTGGTTCCTGTCCACTGGTTCCAGGCTTCCAGCAGGGGTTGCCCAGACCTAGCAAAATCCCAAGTTCAAGGTTACCACAGCCTTCCTTCGGAAGGATTTGGGAACGAGAGTATCCGATTGCCTGCTGATTGGACAATCTAGCGGCCGACAGCGCCTCCAAATTGGCTAATAGGTTAAAAGTGTCCGGCTGCTACACTCTCCATGCACAGACCTAGGCAATGCTATGTTTTCACAAAGAATCTGCTTGGAGAATGTGAGCGGAATCTACCTGAGCGGCTGAGTGATAATACTGAACTGTGCTCATCACAATTCTGTGAATTATAACCACCATGAAACACTAGAACTGTATCATACTGGTTGACATTACAAGGTACACAAGCAGACATTGCAGCCCTTTACAAGAGCTGCACGTGTGCCTTCAAGGCTGTGTCTCACCAGATCGGGCCAATGCGAAAGTCTTTGACCGGGTGTCATCTTGTTTATGGTTTATTTAGGACAGATAACATTCAACTTTTTCAGCCCATTTATATCTTCATCTACCTTAAATGAACTGTTTTCTGTCAAGCCAGTCAAAGATGGCACCCCAGTTAAAGACGTAAACATAGTCCTGGTCTGGTGAGACCATAGACATAGAGAGGGGTGGTGAGACACAACCTCAAATGCTTTGCCCTAAAATTGTTAGAGTGTATTGACAATATGATGCATACATGCAGCCCTGGTAAGTAACTCACCAGAGCCTCATTCATGCATCATCCCAACCCATTTGTGAATGTATCAACCACATGGAGTTGGAATGATGCATGAATGAAGTAATGCATCATGATGAATGACAAAAAATGGCAAATGGCATAATACATTAAAATCAGTAGGTGGTGCTCACATTTCGGAAACCTCTGATGCTACTTTGCATATTGGTCCAGTTTATTGACTGCCATATGCGGCTAAACCCAAAACAAATAGCAATAGTACTGTGCCATGTTCTTTTTTCTGAATCCTTAGACATATATGTACATTATATCAAAACTCCTAAGATATGAAGTAGGAGTCTTGATATGATCAAGATATATAGCAAAGAAGTAAAGAAAATACATGGTACGAAACTATTGCAAATTGGTTTGGGTGTATCCATAATTTGACTGAACTATATTATACATGATGAAATGAAATAAGAGAAAATGGGTCTTATTGTATATGTCAATATCAATTAATGATAAAGACCCATATACATTTTTCCTGATAAGACCACATTTCTACCACATACCTGGCACCATGCAGAGGGGTCGGTAGCCGAGCGTGCAGTCTCTGTCAGCCCAGTTAAACCCGCTGGAATACATTAATCTGATGCAGGCCGATTCACTACTTGTTACATCGCCTCGGTTAGGTTCCCCGGTCACCCAGCTGGTGTAGTTAAGGACAGATGAATCCCACATCCATGTGAAGTCTGTACCAGAGCCTGAGTCTCTGCCCCAGATCCACAGGTCCTCCTCAACCCCCTTACTGTAAGGCAGTGTGAAATGTGCAATATCATCATGTTAGTGTAATTGGGGATGGCTACAAAATATATTCAATTGACAATAATGAAAATCTAAGTTGACACCAGTGTTCCTCCATGCTGAAACATATATTTCTGTGGAAATGGAGTGAAATGATCATGATACATGTGTGACATAAGGTCAATTTTACAAGTACACCCTACATTTGGAGTTCACAAAAATATGTGCATGTCTTAATTGTGCCTTCAGGGGTTTTGATACACATACATGAATTAATTGCTAGACACTTCAAAAAGATCTCGATGAGGATTAATGGAATCTTCTTTTTTTTTCAGTCGAAGAGAAAGTAAGCTAATTATCCTTGACCTCAGGATCTGGCATGTATTTTCCAAGTTAGTAATTTGCCATTTATGGACTTTGGAATCAAACTCTTTATGATCAAAATGGAATAACTAGATACATAGCAGAAAAGCTAACAAGGTGAAATTGTAATATTGGGATGAGTAGACTTAGCAGTATGGCACATCCATTACCAAATATTCAGCAAAATAACGTTGGCATGAGGGTTCTAACTACTATACAAGATACCATAAGTTACAGGTTTATCATTGCTGAGATACCAAATGATGTAAAACCTCGCGTATAAGCCTAACTCGCGTATAAGCCGCACCCCGACTTTGGGCCGATCCTATAAGCTGCACAAGGGGTGTGAATATGGCGACTTTAGTACTGTACCATAGTAGCAAAAACTCTCGTATAAGCCGCACCCCGACTCTGGGCTGATCCTATAAGCCGCACCAGCGATCTGACTCGTGTACTAGCCGCGGCTTATACGCGAGGTTTTACGGTACTGTATATGCCAATCAAGTATAATGGAAAAATCATCTTACCCATTGAGGTAGGTTACAATGTCATTCTGAATTTCTGCATTCTTGATGTAAGCTAGAGTAGACCCAAGTTCAATACATTTGGATGCAGCAGTAGAGAAGCTGCTTGGTGCTGGGAGTGCTGCATAACACATGTTGTTGACTTGTCCATGATAAGCTGGGCAGGCTGATTTAAAAAAAATAAAACTGAATTAATTCAAGTAGTTTTACCTAGATTTGACCACAATCTTAGAGTTAGTACCCCAACTGTTGCAGTGACCAATGTCCACTCATGCCATGATTTAAAAGAAGTGTCTAGGGTTTAAACAACAGTGTTTAGATGTTAAATACTTTGTTAAACACTTTTTTGTCGCAAGTTTTTAAAGGTTAAAAATATTATCATGGTTGTGGTTTCTCCAACAGAGCTGTGGATCCGGTTGTTACATTGACACATCTAGGACTGACACTGTTACAGAACACAATGTAAAAAGAAATAGCCCAAAAAGGGGGTGTTACAAAAGAATATTTTGTTTTTCCAGGGAGTGTTACAGAACAAAATTTACGTTACAGATTTTCTTTACGTTATGTTTTTTTTAATGTTATGGACTCTATTTCTTATCATGGGTCAAAAGTATCTAGATTCACACAAAATATTTCACCAATATGCCTTGCATTTTGAAACCAAACAGTAAAAAGAAAAGTAGGGAGTCCCGAGATACTTTTTAAAATATGGAATTTTGAAAAATAAAAGTATTTCTCAAACACTAGTCCAGGAACTCATCTTATTCATGAGCAATGGCACTAAAAGTATCTTCATTCCTTTTAAACTTACCAAAAATATGCTTCAGATCATTTCTCAATTAATAATATATATTTTAACATATGGTCCCGTGCATAATTCAATTGTTTTTGGCAATTGAAAATAAAAAGTAATAATAATCTATACAGCAGAAGGTAGTGTTCAGATATTCACAGGTATGACTACCAGCAGACCAGCCTCTATGGCGCAGTAGGATCAGTGCTGAACTCCTACACCAAGGGTTGTGAGTTCGCTTCTTGGTCAGTCTACCTGTCAGTTTTGCATATTACTGTATAGGGGAGTTATACACGTCAGAAATCGTCGCAATGAACGTGTTCTTGATGGTAGGCAACCACCTTAACACTACCTTCCCAGGAAGGGTGGAAAAATGTGTAAATTAGCCTAGATTAGCGTAAATTTGAAGACCACAGCGTAAATTTGAAATATTCGCTGATATTAACGTAAATTAAGGTTGCTTATCTGTAACAGCTCCCAGTTGGGAAAACAACTTTAAAGGCATAAGCTAAGGGAGTGGTCATTTTCTAACAAGGGGGGTTGGTGGTTTGGGGGGGGACCAAAAAATTTGGACCCCTTGAAGGGGGGGACCAAAAAAATTTGGACCCCTCTTGAGGGGGGGACCAAAAAAATTGCACCCCTTTTTAGCGAAAAAGCCCGTGCGTTACTATAGCTCAAAGGTGTCGGCCGCGCTAAATTTCAACCTGCCTAAAGGGGGACCAAAAGATTTTCGACCCCTCCCGCGGGGGGACCCAGAAAATTTCAACCTGCTCACAAGAAAATCCACCGACCCCCCCCTTGTTGTTAAAAAATGACCACTCCCTAAGTGCCGGCATGACAGGTACTCAGTCCTTTATATACAGCGGCCAGGTGTTTAAGGTGTCCACTGCAATGTTGTAGTTATTCATGCAGGATAAGCTCTCTTTATGTATTCTAGTACCATTTAAGTTTACTTTTACAGGTGGGTCATGTTTACATCTCAGTTTCAGTTTACAGTTTTCAATGTTTTTATTGGCAAAGAATGGTCATATCAAATACGTTTTTCACTTTCACCAATATTGTAAATTCAACATAATATACATATACAGTACAAATTGTGCGAGAAGAAAAGGTATGAATTATGCGTCAAAGCGGTCACCGTAAGTCAGATGTATAAAATGGACGTTCCATGAGGTTCTAAAGGTTCTGAAATATCCGCACAATATCCATCTCTTAAATATTTGTATTTTGGCTTATTGAGAAATGTTCCATGACATGTTACTATTAATGTAATGGCAAGTGACTCAGTAGCACTGCATTGGTGCATGATACCAACAATTTGGGAGTGTATGGCACCATGGTGATGTAATGTTAAAAGGCAGCACTGACTATAGTTAATATCCAGGGCTGTATTTATGCATGATAATGACAGTTGGCAAAGTGTATTAACACTGAGCCATCTAAGAGTTAATTAAATATGTATGGATCCTTAAGTCTAACAAGTTGCTCTCTTTGTGAGAGATGAGAGTGTCCATTAGTAACACTTACACCCTCCCATGGACTCATCAATAATTATATACATCACCAATGGAAACAAGGTAACAGATACACAGTATTGACATTGAGGAATGAATGTATACATATATATATATATATATATATATATATATATATATATATATATATATATATATTTATTTATTTATATATATATATATATATATATATATATATATATATATATATATATATATATATATATATATATATGGCCGTGTCTCATGGGGCCAATGTGAACGTCTATGACCGGGTGCAATCTATGACTGGGTGCAATCTATGACCAGGTGTAATCTATGACCGGCATGACAGAAAAAGGCTTATTTAGGGCAGATTTACATAGACATTGTTAACAAAACTTTCTACAATATGTGATGCATAAATTAACGTGGATGCCTGTCATTATTTCCCATTCCTTTCGACAATGTAGGTGTTTAAAATGAATGCAACTTATAAAGTGACGTCTATGACCTTGTAAAATGGACTTTTCTATTTTATATGTGTTAAAATAGAGATATGATTCTAGAAACTGTGAAAATTAAATTAATATCATAACGTCTCAGTACATCCATTAACTTTTTTCAGCCATTTCTATGTACATGTGCCCTAAATAAACTGTTTTCTTCCATGCCTGTCATAGATTGCACCTGGTCATAGATTGCACCCGGTCATAAATTGCACCCGGTCATAGACGTTCACATTGGCCAAAACTCATGAGACACATATGTTGATTTACATGTGCAGTGGTTTATCAGAATTGTGTATTCTTTGACAAGATGGGCTTTCACGGTAAATACTATGCTACATATTGCTTGGGATAATTGATACCACCTGCATCGGTGCATTGCAGGTTAATATGTCCTGATTGAACTGGCGTTACATTACAGATGGTACCAGAAAGTCCTGTCCATTCTGGTTCTAATCCCCAAATCAATGGGGGTACACCCCTAAATTTGACACGGTGACATGGCCATTTCTCAAAATCGACATGTGACATGGGGCCTAGTGACATGCGACAGGAGACTTAAAAGGTTAGTGACATGGGACATGGAGATTTCTCAAAATCGACATGGGACATGAGCATAATTAAGCGACATGGACATGCGACATGGCCATTTCTTAAAATTGACATGCGACATGGGGACCCCCCCATCTATACCCCCAAATCATGTTTTTTAAAGTCACACTATTGTTCTACTGGGATGATGTTTCACCATTTTTGAATGATTTTCCCATTTAGATTTAATTTGAAGTACCATTATATGCCATACTTGAGCTACTCTGGTACTGGATATATGTATTGATTTTGGATACTGAAAATAAAGTATTGTGAAAGTACTTATTTTCACGTTTTAAATTTTCGCGGAAGAGTGAAAATCAGCAAATTCACTGGTATTTATTTTTCATATCCGTGAAAATCGCGAAAATATATACCCAGCAAAATAAAGTACTTTCCCAGCTAAACTATCCTTTTTTAAATTGCTTTAGTGATTTTTTTTTAATATAAGAATTATTTTTTAAAGATTAAAAAAACACCTATATACCTCCACATGCTGGGTGTTGTCCTGACCATCCGGTCACACGCTGACACGTCCTGACCAGGTCCCCGGCTGTATGTGGGCTGCCCACATCACACACGTAGGTCACCGTAGAGCCAAAGCCGAATGCCGGGTCTGTCACTGTCCGCGTACCCTCGTCCACTTCTCCAGGGTCACCACAGGAAACTGGTTAAATAAGGGGGATATTCTTTTAACAACTGGAAAATTCCCTCCAGGGAAATTGTTTGACCCCAAGCTCCCCTGACTGGTCAAAAATCGCTCGTGAAGGCTTTTCACTGAACACAAGTGATTCCACCCCCCACCCCCCCCCCCCCCCCTACCGCTTACCGCCAAGAGGAGTTGAAGCTATATAAGTTATATTAAATCAATCATTAAATTAAGATCCAGAGGAGGTTTATCTGAAATCCCATGATGCAATTTACATTGGAAAGCTTCTGCATTTTTAGAATCTGTTGCTATTTGGGTCCCTACACTGTCTATATTGCAACAGATAGATCCAAATTGCAGAGCTTTAGAGAAAGCACCCTTGCAATAGAGCTTGTGTAATATGGAGTAAATACAATACTCCAAAATCCCAACAGGCTCAGATTGCAGAGGTTCTTGGGGCATAAAAATGATCATGGAGTTTGAGCTCTATTGACGTTGCAGCAAACAAAAGGAATGCTCTAACATGAGATACACAGGTGTAAGTTATTCTAAAAAATCTTACCATAATCAAACCCGAAACCGATATTCCCAGCTTCATAGCTATTCAGGTTAGGTGAAGTCACATATGCACCACATCCACCAAAAGCTCCCTCATAGTGGAACTTGTAACTGGAAGTCATTCCAGTGTTCTGAGTGTCCTGGACTAAGTTATTAGTCATACAGTTAGCCAGGAAATTGTCACTTGATATTGAGCCTGTCGTAGTAAGAGCCTCAGTGAAAAATGCAAAGTGGCTATATCCATTGGAATCGCAGTTCCAAAAGTCACAGGTGACGCGGTGCATTTTAAACCCTTGTGTCGATGAGACACTGGCTTCATTGGTCGTCAGAATACCTAAGAAGAGGTACACAAGATGGTCAGGGGAATTCACCGGTGCATTAAACCCAGTGGCATTGCTTTGTAGGACTGTGACATTCCCACCGTCTATCCTGGATAAGGCTCGCTTGTACATGTCTCCTGTATCATCACTTCTAGTGAAGAATGTGAGAGACACCCGGTCAGTTCTTGTGTGAATTTGACTGATGTCGAGACTAACATTAGTAACGGCGTCCTTACTGAGGTACAGGAGGCCCTGATCGGCCGTTTCTGAGTACCAGCACCAGGCCTTGAAGGAGGTGCCTGATGAAGTATACAGCACCTTCTCACCAGTCGTAGCGTCTCCTGATTCAAAGGCCTGTTGACAGTTCACTGCAAACATAAGTTGATAGTTTTTACTTCACCAACCCACTGCTCAAAATCAGCAGCCGAGTCAACTCAATCAATTTATAACAAGGAACATTGTATTCAGAAAGATAAGTGTATTATTCATTAAATCGGATGTGTTATTTGGAAGCTAAAGAGGCTAGTAATGCCTGTCCACTTACTCATGCATGTAGCACTTATAATAAATTGTACTGTAAACAAATATATTTTTGCTGGTATAAATTTTCGCAGATTTACAAAAAAAAAAAAGTACAATTTCAAGTGAATTTAAATTCCTGGAGTTCCGATATTTTTACAAATATTCGCTCTGTACATATTTTCGCGAATATTTAAAAACCCGGGAAATCATGAAAATATGTACAGGGCAAAATATCTACGTTTACAGTAAATGCAGCAGTGAGTGGCCCCCTATATGGCAGGTACCTAAAGTGGCCCACCTACACCACTATACACCAGTCTCTATTGTTATTTTTGCCAAATGTAATCCAGATCTGAACGAAAAGACAATTATGTGCCAATATCACAGTTTACTTAGTATGTTCTCCATAGAGTAGCCACAGTGTTTTCCACGGAGTGCCAAACATGACCTGTTTGTGTGACATGTAGCCCTCTTTTCATTGATAGCTTAAAAAAGACTTTGTAAACCTCAATAGGGTTTTCCAATAAGATCTGAACTGCTACCTTGTGATCCACACAAATTATCTTGACTTCAACATACCATCTTCATTTCATTAAAACCCTATATTACATAGTTTTTAATGACCGATTGTCACCACTATAGAAGTACCTAAAGTGGCCCAGGAACTCAACCATGAGTGGCCTACCACCAGTATAGGTTATGCTCTGCTATGCTAGGCTATGAACAAGCAACAAGATGTAGGGTGGGATCTATGCTCAGATCAAATACTAACTAAATGGATGGTCTACTATAAACTCTACCCCCAAAATCAGAAATTGGCAGATGCCAAGAGGTTAGCAGAACAGAAGGCAGCCCCAAGAAGGCAAGATAGGAGAGAAGACCTAAAGCTAATTTATAGGCTTGCTATTAAAGATAACAATGTTATAATGGAACAGAACATTGTAGTAACATCTACCAAATCACAGAACTATGTTTTATTAGAGTTGACAACTCAAGATACAAGTGAGCTATAGTCATGATACCAATTTAATATCCAGAGACTATTATCTTACAATCAACACTTTCACAATACATTACACAGACATCTATATTTTGACTTGTCTATAGCATTCCAAATGGTGCACCAGTGAAGGTTCTGCATACTTCATGAGCATTATTGGATCACTCTTCTCCAGGCAATCTGTTATCAAAGTCAGTCTTATTCCTTGGCCTCATATATGTACTTTTTGAACTTTTATTTGAGTTCATTAGAAGCAAAGCTAGACATCTTGGATTTCTCAAATTGCTCAAGGGTGAGAACTCCACATCCACCTGGATATTTTCAGCTAGACCCTATAGATGCATAATCAGCAGGAAAAAACTTTAACAGACGAAACGAGGTCACCACCTCCGGCTTCCAGACTTCATATATATATATATATATATATATATATATATATATATATATATATATATAGGTTTCAGCTCCTCAACAGGGCCACCCATGGACGGTTTACCTACTCCTCAATCAGTGCCTCAATCATTAATCATTACAGATCAGTTGAGTTAGAGTTGGGAACAATTTTCATGTATTCAGGTGAGGGCAGATGTATAAAGTTAGACCTCTGGGGGAGAGTATATTACAACCTGATAGAGTAAGACATGACTGTAATACTGTAGGAAATTAAAGGAATGGGAAAATGTGAAAAATGTGCGCAAATCACCTACTTGGTAAAGAATCCACCAGAGTTGCACTTAGCCAGAAGGCTATCCAGGCTAAGGCTCTGAGTCCCATCCTACTGCGGATAGGGGGCCTTCATATAGTGGTGAAGGATCCAAGGCTCAACACAAGCAACTTGTATGTTGAACCAGTTCTTCTCTTGGTTATATTGGGCAGTATTGAAACATTGGGAGTTTTGTTTGAATATGAAATAGATACTGTTCCGCCGACGTCTACCCAAGCTATGTGCAACAGGTTTAAGTGCAGGGAAATACACAATAAAAATTAAATATACATGTTTTCCCTGGGTCTAACTAAATGCTTTCTTTGTCTGAAATGACCACGCCCATAAGCAACGTTAACACAACCTAATGTGCTTATCAATAATTAGGTAAATTACCATTGGAAACAAGGTACACAGATACACAGTCCTAACAGGATCCCTAGCTGCAGGAGCAATTCCGCATTAGCGAGATACAGTGGCTCCACCTTTTGGACCACTGGTTACAATCATAACCCTTTGCTCTGCAAGGACCAGCTCAGCCAAATCTCGTGGCCGAGATTAGGGTACAGGCAGGGTGCAGGTATTGTGAATAGGTTGTACCTGGACACTCCTAATGTCACCTGTGTCCAGTATAGTGTAGTGGTTAGCACTGTGGACTCATAATGCTGGGAGCCCAAGTTCAAATCCCTACCCGGCCAAATAACACTATGTCCTTTAAATACATATTTCTAAATTTTCTTTAGTATTGTGAATAATGTATTCTGTTTCCAAAATTGCTATACTTATGAATTTGATTACCAGGCATTGCCTGGAAGAGATTTGAACTCAGGTACTCTGCATCATGAGTCCACAGTGCTAACCACTACACTATACCGGACACAGGTGGCATTAGGAGTGTCCAGGTACAACCTATTCACAATACCTGCACCCTTCTTGTACCCTAATCTCGGCCACGAGATTTGGCTGAGCTGGTTGCTGGAGGTTAGACTGGTTACACTGGTACCAATCAACATGGCGCTGTCCACAGGACATCTAGCTAATGCGGAATACGTTGGTGTGCGTAGGGCATGTCAAACTATTTCAAAGAGGGGGAGCGGGGGGGGGGGGGGGTAAGGGGGGCTTCATGGCCAATTTTGACTTTTCAACTCATCGGCCTATAAGGCCTCCGGCAGATACTTTAAAAAAGTCTCCCCATGATATCTCAGACCCAAAGTATCTCCCATTAATACTGTCTACGTATCATATCATATTTCTTTTCCCAAGAACTTATTATATTTATACATACTACTGCATACTAGTATAGCTTTTTATCGTTTCACATTTTGGTAAGATTAACATTTCCTTTCGGGGAAGTTTACCAGATTCAGAATCAGATCGCCAATGCAGCTGATAGGATCGGCCCAGAGTCTGGCCCCCACCAGCAAGCTGTGGTTACATTCTACATACCTTTTAATAACCATTGTCTATCCTAGGTAAATAGTTTCACCAATACTCGAGAGTACATAATATAGAGACTCTTCTCTCTCTATGGTTCCACTAACTCCCGCATGGCGTCGCCTGTGCTGCAGCCCTCCCCACACCACCGTCCTGTCGTGATGGGATAAACCGGTAGGGGGCGTAGCGCGGGCTCGGCTACAGGCGGGCTCTGTACGTGCAGGAACTAGGGATGTCATTGACATCCCATTTATTCCTATTTCGATTATCACTATTTTGGTCCAGATTTTTTGATTATATCAATTTTAATCGATATAACAAAAATAGTAAATATCTGCTTGAAAAGGGGGATATTCATCTGTTGATTTCCTTCCTCATACTTGGGTGCATGAAACCCTTTTGCCTCAATATTATGAGTCACCATTTTTCAATTTAAATAAAAAGCAAGTTCTGAATGGAATATTTACACAGTTTTTGCAGTTTTAGGAAGGTAAAGTAAAGGGCTATTTGTTCTAAAAATGCTGTATCGATATGATGCCTCTGTTGATGTGATAATCGGAATTCTATAAATGTCAATGTATCGATTCTGGGGGTATCGATGACATCCCTAGCAGGAACCACTGACTCGGTGACTTTAATAGCGTGCCGCTCTGTGAATTTATGTAGAATTTATGTAGAATACATGTAAAAAGTGGCGGCGGAACAGGGGGGGGGGACCCAGGTCCTCTCAACTTTAAAGTTGGCAAATTATGTTTTGCCCCCCCCCCCCCCCTCCCCACAGTCATTTGGCAAGCAATAACAGCGTAGACTATTTTTAAGGGAAGCAAAACTGGGCAGACCCTAGAAATTGTTCTTCAGTTTTGAAAAAAAAAGAGGTTTAATGCTTGATTGATTGATTGATTGTTAGGTAGTTTAATCCATTGCATTTCAGACTGGAAATTATGGGGCTGGTTTAAACTTCATTTGATGGTCCACAAATCAAGGCAACAGTCCGAAACTCAATTTCTTGGTACCTAATTAAGGCCTAATTTAGAAAATACAAATAAACAAAACAACATACCCTATATATGTAGACCATGTAGGGTAGATTCACTATGAGCCGGATCCATAAGCAATAAGACATCTATTGAGTTTTTTTTGGAAAAAATTACACTTAAATTTTACCTTTATTCACACATAAAATGATCTAAAAACTGGAATAAACGCAAATGCAAGTGTCCGTCATGTGTTCGACCAGAAATCATGTGTCAGACCAATGAGTATAGAGCATGGATGCCACTGGTCAGACACAAGGGCAATCCAACCTAACCGGAACCTTTTTCTTTTATATACATGTATTTGATTAACCAAATACTTAGTACACTGTATATATTAGTGTAATACTTCTAGGCTAAGGTCTACTGAGGTACACGTCGTCTTTGAAGACCACATCCGGAGGTTTTTAATTGGCAATTTCGCTATTGTGATCAGGTACCTAGGTATGTTAACTGACTTCCTATCTAAAGGTAACTCCTGTAGAGCTATATTTATTCATTTATTACTTGGTTTAGTTGGGGGCCAATCCATGAGACCTCATATCTTAAATATCAGTGATTGTGCTGTCCCCAGTGAGAAGCACCTGAACTACAGCCCAAATACCCAATGTGATCTCATATTGGGTGACAACCAACCCTATGGGGAGGCCACCCCATATATTTTCTATAGAAACTACATGCATGTGCAAATATCACTTCAAACCTGGTATTCTTATTAAAAGAGGTAAATCAACAACCTAGCACTAATTTGATGAGAAACCCCTCCTAATCCTTATCTATAAAGGGCCCCAGAAAGTACCCTTTCCCTTAGAATCATGGTCACACATGCTAGCCAAAACTGAGGGAGTGGCCCCCCTGGGCCCCTGCAGTGGTCAGTCTGCCTCAAGCACTTACCTCCCACTGCACTGTGATAACAGTGATGTTCCCAACACGTGGTCAGGACATCAAACATGGTGGATGGTCAGTTGAATGGAGGCTAGTTCTCCTGATTACAGGGTGTTCCTGGCCTATTTAGAATGTACACTTCACAATAAATAGCTACGATATCTATTCAGACCCAGTGTATATTGAGGGAACAATGACAGGGGCCTAGACATACAGTATTGGGCACCATAAACAGAATGAGTGATGTCCTGACCACATTGCTTGATTGTTGTTGTGATGTCCCGTAACACATTTTTGTGATGCCCGTACCATGGTTCTCTTTTGTGTATAATACATAAATTTAGTTATAAGATTACAAATTATACAACCACACAGATATCAAAGCAGGTGGACAATCAATTCATATTTGTATAGTAATGTATTAGAGATGTACCAGCAAAAGCATGCCTGATCCTGTGTATGTCAGTGGGACAGACTATCAAGACCTGACTGTACAATGTCATGTACAATGCCATGGCGCCCAATACTGTAAACCTATTATGGTCAACCTTCAGAAGACCCTCAAAATTAACCAAAACATGCCAGTATTTAACTCACCATTCAACATGAGTAATGCCCTGTCCTTGTGGACAGAGCATCAACATCCACACAGTGATAATGCCTCAGACCTGGCCACCCCTCCCTCCCCCACCCAATCACTGAGCACTGGCCCTGATCACTCACCATACTTCAATACAGAGTGTAACAACGGGCAATCCATAGGGTAGTTAACAGTTGTTAGTTTCCCTGCAAGCAGGTGGGGGGGGGGGGGGGGGTATGTGAGTACAACTACACCCCCCCTACACACACACACTCTCTCTCACACATGTACTTAGCAACGGGCTCTCACAGCAGACCATGTACAGCAGTGCCCCCTTGTGCAAAGTGAGGAAAGCACACATTGACCAATTCAATATTTGGAGGGATTTACTATTTTTGCTAAAAACACCACTTTATTCACATATTTATGTCACATATACTGAAGGATTATTCAAAACAGTATGTCTGCAGTGGTATATTCTGGTTTTCTCATATTATTCAAAACCTCCGGATGTGGTCTTTAAGTCCAATTCATCACCAGGTTTATTCCACACTATGTACTTAATGCTGCCTACACACTGCCCTGTTTAAGCGCCGGGTCTTCGAATAAGTGCCCATCTTGAAGACGCGCTGCTGAAAAGTGATACACGTCCACTGCGACGATTTCTGCGCACCTGACGTGTATAGCTCCCCTATGCATTAGCATGCAAAACTGAGAAGTGGACTGACCAAGGAGCGAACGCACAACCCTTGGTGTGTGGGTTCGGGACTGATCCTACTGCGCCACAGAGACTGGTCTACTGCTGGTCATACCTGTGAATATCTCTACACTACCTTCTGCTTTATAAATTATTATTACTTTTTATTTTCAATTGTCCAACACCACTGAATTATGCACGGGACCATATGTTCAAATGGAAGCCAATAATTCAGAAAGGATCTGAAGAATACTTGAAGGAAGTTTTAAAAATATGATGATACTTTTACTACCTTTTCTCTCAAAATAAATGATTCTCTGGTTTAATCTTAGAGAACTACTTTTATTTTTCAAAATTCTATATTTTAAAAAGTAGCTCGGGACCCCCTACTTTTCTTTTCACTGTTGGGTTCCAAATTATGTAAGGTATATTGGGTAAATATTAGGAGTAAATCTAAATACTTTTGACCCAAGATAGGCAACCACCTTAATGCACTCAATGGCTGGTCTTTAATAAGCGCCGTCCTTGTTTAAGCGGCGTGGCATAATATACTCCTTGCTGCAACTCCTTGGAATTGATAAATTGAAATTTCAAAATCATTTACCCTGCGCTTAAATAAGACCTGCACTTATTCAAGATACAAAAATAACCTGAGCTTGCATTTCAATACTCTCATTGACTCTGCGTTTATTCAAAACCGATGCTTAGTTGAGAGCCCTGCGCTTATTCGAGCCATTACGGTACTCGAAATGAATAAGCCCCGAACACTTACCGAGGTGGGTTGAATAAGCGCACCTGCCATTCAAGCCACTGCGCTTAAACAAGACCTGCCTTTATTCCAGATACACAAATAACCCAAGTTTTCATTTCAATACCCTCATTGACCCCTAGTTTATTCAAAACCTGTACTTATTAGAAACCTCAGCGCTTATTCACGCTACTGCGGTACTTGAAATGTATAAGCGCCGGGCACTTACACCCCGGGGGGGCCACTCCCTATATAATCTATAGTAACCATGTGCGTACACAAAATCCCGGGAAAGGGGTGCTTTTTGGGCCCCACTGGCGGGTCCGGCCGGACCCGCCATTAGGGGTCCTTTTTGGGCCATTTTGGGGCAAAAGGGGTATGTTTTCCAACCAAAAAGTCCAAAAGTTCTTGTTAAAAGGGGTATATTTTCGCTGGAATTTGGCCCAAATTTAGGGTGGTATCCCACCAAAAGGGGTCCAATTTTGCCCAATTTATGTGGGTATCCCGCTAAAAGGGTTCCAATTTTGGCCATTTTAGAGTGTCCCATAAAAAGGGGGTCGGTTTTGGCCAATTGAGGGTGGTGTCCCACGAAAAAGGGGGCTGTTTTTTCACATTTTAGGGGGCAATCCCGCCAAAAGGGGGTGTTATGGTGGATTTTTGTCCCGGTAAAAGGGGTCAAAATTCAGGGTGATGTACGCCCACTCACATGGTATCCAGAAATATGAGAGTGGCCCCCCCGGGACTTACACTTGCCACTACGGTTACACGGTAACACTGGGGACTCCCAGAGAACTTCTACCTGTGTGACGTCACCGGAAGGAGAGCTGCGCGGGCAGCGAGGCGTGACTAGCGGCGTGTGTGTGTGTGTGTGTGTGTGTGTGCGTGTGTGTGGGGGGGGGGGGGGGTGCGTGTGTGTGTGTGTGTGTGTGGCGGGGGGGGAGGGGGTGCGTGTGTGGCGGGGGTCTGGGCGGCAGGAGGAGAGTGTGAGTAGTACAGCGTGGGACGCCGGGCACACAGGAGGTACATACACAGTACTACACACCACCCTACACACCACTCAGTCTACCCCTCCACACACCCTCCATACCCCCACACTGACACACGGGACCTTAGCTGCTGCCACTGAGCGTCATTCTACCTGTGTACAGCTGTTTGATACCACAGAGGAGACTGCACCACCTGGAGTTGTTCCACCATGGAGAATCTACGTCGTATTGCCTTGCTGGCGCTGCTGTTTCAAATAGGTAAGTCTTCCTGAGGCTGAGCCTCACCACCACCCGGCCAGTTACCTATGGAGGGCTGCCGCCTGTGGTACCTCTGCTCTACGGTTGGGTGGTATACATGCCGTGTTTACCAGGGCGGAGCGGACCAGTATACCTCACTGACCACCACCACCATACCGTGGTGGCCTAATTCCTGCAGTTTGAAATAGCTGCTGGGGTCTGTAGACTCTATATGGACTCACATACCTGTGTGTGGTATGTCTATAACAGGCCAGACAGGGGCCAGCAGGTGGATACCTTACGGCTTAAGGTGGTGGACGCAGTCATACTCATACTCATAGGGTGTTATTATGTAGGTGTACTGCATATTGCATCGACAGCTGGCTAACTGCCATTACACATAATCTAGATACTAAAGTAGACGTATAGGTGGGATTTAATAACAATGTGTGACAGATATACTATATATATAGTGTTAATATTCTAAGAACAATAATAAGAATTCCCTTTGTAATAAGGAGATACGGTGCCTTGTATTGAAGTTATGAAGAGTGCACCCAAGCCCAGTCCCCATATAACATATACTATTACTATATATCATATGGGGACTGGGCTTGGTTATAGTACATATCAAGATTCAGATTTATATGATATGGCTGTCTTGTCCATAAGATAGTGATATTACATTGGTAGATAGCTAATAGACATACTAGAATTCAGAGCTAAATGCTATGACAACTGTGGGGGTGTTAAGTCCACATGAAGACATCAGACTAAAGCCATGTAGCAGTTATACTAATGTAATCATGTCGTTCACACCTGGTAGTAAGGGTAATGTCAACTCCTGTTCTGTGAGGCACCGATGCCGTCACCTGGTCGGTGTAGGTGTGTAGAGCCAGTCACAGAGGCCGGGTTGGTACAGGTAGATGGTGGTGGGGAGGGTTGCGTGTCGGTCGGCGACCGTTTGAATACCCCCGCCCCCCTCACCCCAACCACCCTTACCTTTACCACACCTGTGCTGGAGAGAGGCTGGTCACGGTCGTTGGGGATGGGGCGGCAGGAGGGGTACCCTTTAGGACTGTCAGGGCAGCATAGTGATTTAATGTACTATGCTATATATACATTGCACTTTTCTTGACATAATAGTACATGAACAGGCACAGCCCTCGTGGATGCCTCCAGCCTCCAGGGGGTAAAAAGCGGCCTGGATACCTGGTCCGATTTCCAGGCAACCTGGCCACAAATTTGGCTAGAGTACCGAGTCCAAGGGTCTCAAAGACTGACTTTGTGACCTGGGACACTTAATTTCGGTGACTTTTCGACCTGAAGGGGCCCCTTAATACTTCCAACACACCAGGACTGCATTCATGCATCATGCAGACCCTGGGCTACAGACCTGATGCATCATGGCGACATGGAAATGGATGATTAATGCATGATGTTGTCCTTAAAGGGTTACGGCTGGGGTTGACCCGGGAGTCACAGACACCCTAAATAATAAACCATCACGACCAGATTGACCCCCAAGGCTCCTCGTGTTGAAACAATACACAAAGGCATTAATGCTTTAGTGTATCGAAGAATGAAAGGGAAGCCTTAGAATGTGTTTAGAAAAGCCACATGCAAGGGGGTAACTGTGTGTATTGTTGTAACTTTCTAAAGGATAATCGAGGCTAATTATGTTTGTGTTTATCAATGGGCATCAATTAATAATTAGCCACAGACGCTTCTGTGTAGCGGTAAGCACTGTGCATTACCTGTTATATTTTAACAGGATTAAAATGCCTTTATATCAGCAAAGATGGGTACACTATCCTATGTGCTGTTTAAATATACAAGGACCAAACAAAAATGTCTAGATGGATTACTTTCTTATTGCTCTGCCTCTGCTCGCCCTTGTCTCTCTCCATGTATATTCCTTTACATCAGTAACACGGTTTTGGAAAGCTTACGAAACGATGGAAAGCTAGGTTAATATTTTCTCAGTTCCTCAGTTTCTCAGTTCATTCCCAGAATGAATCACACTTGATCCGTTTATCACTGTTTATTGGCTTGGCTTTGTGACGTGAATAATCACGGCGCGGATCCCTTGTTCCGGAATTAAGCCGAACGGACGTAACATTCACCGGGTCCCATTATCTTAATTAACTGTGTTGAGTAATCCCAGAACCCCCCCCCCCCCCCCCACACACACACACACTGTCATGGTGTTTTAATGTACTGTCTGTAGGATCCTTGTGTACAGTCATGTTGTGTGGTATGGGGATTTGATGATTTAACATGACACATGTGAGGATAAGGATTGTTAGGTGTGAAAGCTGTGTCTGGCCTTTATCATTTAGAATTGTAATGATTAAAATATGTTTAAAGAATTGTCAAATAATTAGAGAGGCAACAATGGTTATTTAATAATCGAGGAAGTTTGTAGACAGATAGGAAATTATGTCTCCAAAACGGCATGGAAAGATCCCGTGAAGACGCATGGTCTATTTCATATACAATGTCATTGTAGCAATGCTTAGAAACACAAGTCAAAGGGCCGAGATTGACAAGCGGGGTTGGCATGTATTAACGAGGGCGACCAAATGAGGTATGAGGGCCTACATTAATGACGGAAAGGAGGACAGTAAGGATGACATCCACATAACTGGGAGGTACACGGTGAGATATAGGCCCCAGTGGAGTCCTACAACGTTTACAAATACACCCTACACCAACACCCTCACACAAGCCGGCCTTGGGCTGGATGCTCCGCCTCCTTCCTGGCCCAAACCACATAGTTTTTGTGTCCCATCCCCGCCCACATGCCCCCCCCCCCCCCCCCCACAGACAAACACCCCTGCATTCTACAAAAGCCACCCGAGGTCAGAAAACCTACCCAGGTACATCACGTATGGTGCACGATGTAATGATAAACCCGGGTCTGATCACAGAACACAGGGGACACATTATTTATTATGGTACTTTCAGTTTCACCAGTAACTTCCAAAAGGTGTTGGAAGTTGGGAGTCACTGGGGGTTTCACGCAGGGTAAGATAGCATCTTTGCCAAGATCTATAAATCTCCATACCCTTCTGCGTTATCTGTATGATAATATATCATACCTGGTTGTAAGAGAAAATGACGGAAGGACACCAGTATTTTGATGGGCAGAGGTCCTAAACTCTCATGTATAGTGGTGAAAGTCTTCAAGGAGAGCTCTGGTTCTTCCCCACTCTGTCCATAACATTCTCAGGGATAGCAGTGCCAACCTAGATGTAAGTTTAGGCAAGGATCCACACCATGAGGGTTTCCCAGCCCCATGTAGGTCTACATAACGTTATCAGGGGGTAGTGTTGCCTCCCCCGGGCCCCAGTCGTCACCTGTGTTATTTTAGTCAGTCTGAGACAGCACAGGACCCCAGTGTAGGCGGCGTGAGGTGGGGCTGTTTACACCTTCAATTAGTCACGTCGTAACGGGCAGGGGAGGCTGGGGGAGGCTGCTCCAGTTTATACAAGTCTAAAGTAAAAGTTGAGTCTTTCACAGGGCCCCCATGCAGCACCAGGTGGAGGCCCTACTAAGGCCAAAAAAAGGTTTGTTTCAGGGCCGACCCTACATTTCTTTATGCAAATTTGAAGAAATTTAATTATTTTTACCCTTTTTTGGTCGATTTTAGGGTCTTCGGCGAGTCGGGCTAGTATTTTCATGTTAAAAAAAAAAGATTTCCGACCTACCGACCCTACATTTTCTTGCCATGTTACCTGAGACAAACCTTTCTTTTTCGGCTTATGGTATCAAAGACCAATATGTGCATGGCTTTCACCACTTTTTCCTACTTTTATAGGATTTCCTAATTTTTCGCTGGCATTTCAGTATTTTCACATAAATCAATTCTTTATAGAAATATTTCATTTTGTACCCCACAACCATTTGTTGCTGGTACCAATAGTTCCACATTGGGTTAGGGGAATCCAGCTAGCTTTGCAATGCATTAATTTATATTGGACAGAAGAACAATGCAATGACTTCACTTTCACAGGCAATACAACTGAGTTATGAGGACAAGATGTACAAAATGGTCACTGTCAATTCCAAAACTTACCTGGTAAAAACATAGCCTGGCAGATGGAAAGTGAACTACACTGACGTTGGAGTAAAACTTCAAGAGGCCAGAAGCCACAGAAGTAGGACGTTTGTTTACTGGGCAATTCCTCCCATGGTGCCTACCACTACCAGGGTTTACTCCAATCAATAAAAGTGTGTACTATAATGGCAGAGTGTGTTTAGAAGGCAATACATTGCCTAGCTTCCTCTGTATATGTATATCTTTTCTGACTACTTCAGGCCTGGCATTTATACTGGTTTTATGAAGTGTGGCAGGGGCATTCTAATAACAGTCTGTGGTTTGAAGCCAGTAATAAAGAATTGAACGACTATGGTCCAAATCTGTAGCAGACTTACTCGCAGGGTTGCTCGCCTATAAGCAGGAAAATCTTCTTGGTGTAGACTCAATCTCAGTTCCAATTAAAATGATCATACTCTAGGCTACCTTAGGCTATCCATATCAATGGCCGTAGCCACACAGAGAGGTTATCAGCTCAGCTGGCACCATCTCTCACTATAGAATTGAGTATTCCTCCCTGAGATAAGATGTAACACTGGGTTGGGAAGTGGTCATTTTTAACAGGGGGGGGGGGGGGTCCGTGGATTTTCACGTGAGCGGGTCAGAATTTTTTGGTCTCTCCGTGGGAGGGGTCAAAATCTATTCAGTCCTTCCTCCCAGGCAGGTTGAAATTGAGCGCGGCCGACCCCTTTGTGCTATAGTAATGCGTTGGCTTTTTCGCTAAAAGGGGTACAATCCTTTTGGTCCTACCCCTCAGGAGAGGCCAAATTCTTTTTGGTTTCCCCCCTAAATCCATCAACCCCTCCTGTTGTTAAAAAATGACCACTCCCTCAGTAGGAGGGAGTTTCCTGTACATAAATCAATAAGTCAGGTCAGCCTCAGTGCTACATACATGATGTTGCAGTATTATTGGGTGCAGCTGTTGGGCAGCCCCCAGTGCGGCAGGCCCCAGGGATGGCCACAGGTGAGCAGTTAGAGGATCTGCTCACTGCAGATTGAGCTGCTCCTAAAGTTACCCCAACCACTCAGCCCTTCACTCACCCATCCGGGTCACCCACCCACTCTCTGCTATACTCATATACTCATTGCTCAGAGGGTTTGGGTTTGGTTATACATACCTATACTCATAACCTCAATTTTCTGTGTGACTACAGCATTGAATTTGTCTATTGCTTTTATACACATTGGGGATTCCCTGCCATCAGCTATTCAGGAGGGTTCACATCAGCTGGTATTTAAAGAAAGAGAGAGAGAAATAGTGAGAAAGAGGGGAGTCAAGAGAGCAAGCAAGGGGAGAGAACGGCCTTAAGATATCTTGGAGAAGAAACTCTAGTGATAGTCACATCCATCCTAAACCAGTGCCTTTTAGTCTGTGATGACATGGTTTACACCCAGGAGTTTTAGAGTAAACCCATGCAGGATGTAGGCCTGTTTATACAGCTGGGTGAACTGGACTTTGTGTAACATATCTGATATATAGGTAGTAATGTACATGCCATATCTGCCACCTTCACCTCCCCAGGTCACTGTACCAGGCTATGGGGGCACTGACACACTGACACTTTGTGTCCTAAGACATCCCGCTGTCAACACTCTCAGGGTTTAGTGTTATAAAGTATTACATTATGTGTAGGTACAGGGCAAATTGAACGTTATAAGCCTTGTATTTTATTTCCCTTCACTAATGGTCCCTAGCTATAGCTAGCTATGCTCAAATGCTCTTCTTACCAATGACATGTTAGAGAGATGATAAACTCGAATCTTCTTTAAATACCTTTTCTAGTCTTCCTCTCTAATGTCAACTTTGTTCATGTCCATGGAATACTATATACACACAGATATATATAAGTAGGGTAGGGTACATATATAAAGGGATTTGGGTGTACCTAAACGTCCATTAAGCACAGAACGCTCTATCAATAACAATATTGACATGTTGGCTATCCCAGGGCAATCTGTCACTTACCGTCTTTGTCAAACAAAGAGCATTTAGCAGTAAGAACCCAACAATGGATGAAGCTAATGTAGCCAGCTTATTGTGACACCCATTGTCAGATTACAGTTAGCTATACTGCTTGTAGATTAGGGTATTAGCTTGGTAGATGTGGGGGCACGCTGGCCCCAACCTCCCCCCTACAGGTAGTGGGGCTGGAGAAGGTTGAGGTTGTAGTGCCTTCGGGCATCACCAGTTGGGGTTAGGGGACTTGATGGCGGAAATACATGAAGGCCTTTCGCAGTTGTGTGCATTTAAAGTGAAAGTTCATCTGTGTCAAGAAAATGCCTATTCATATAATAGAAGTGAGATCACTTGAATGTTGATAGACACTCACAAAACAAATGCCATGTTCCTTATTTATCTTTAACTTGATCTTTTGGGCTGTATTTTCTCAGTTTTCGAAATATGACATTTCCGTAATTTGCCATTTGTAGAGGAAAAGGCAAGGTTGTATGACCATGAATGGCATTTCTATACCATCACAGCTTTATAGGCTGAGTACCTCACATGATATGTGAATTCTGACCTGTTCCACTTTCCACATGCAGTAGCCTACCCTTGTCAGGTCGTGCGACTCCCTTACAGAGAGATAGTCCCGGCCAGTCGGGACCTTTTGAAGTTTCAATCACACCCAGCCCCTCCCCACCCCTGTCCCGACTCGGCCCTGACCCGTGCCAGTCATGGTCACTCCCTGACGTCGGGTTGCCATGGAAACCTTCCCACGGCGTCGTGGCGGGAGGGGTGTGGCAGGTTGGGAGGAGATGGGAGTGCCCCCAAAGTGCCCCGTATCTCATGCTGCTAGGGGAGTGGTCTACTACTCCCATCTGTCCATTTCCATATTGTAATGTAGCCTGGGATGTTGACATGTAGTTTTTTCTAAGGTATGTTACAGTAAAAATTAAAAGAAGAAAATGGCATGTTTCTATATGATTGATATAGCACTATGTACATTCCAAGGCTAGTGGTATGACTATGACTTTGAGGCACGAACAAGTGTGGTGGGTCCTGGGTGGAGCTTAGTTGCGAGCAACTCACAATCGCTCTTGCATGTTGGAAAGTCTATGAATAGACTTGGGGCATGCAGTCTAGAAGAGTACAGAAGGGGCATTCTGTTCAGATCTCAAACTTTCTCATCTATTTAAAGTACATGTACATATGTTCAAACTTGGAGTAATTGTTAGCATTGTCAGGGACTACAGTAGATGTAAAGGTCGTGCTGGTGCTCAGGTAACATAACAAAGGCCTACCTGTGGCTATTATTAGGGGCAGGGTGAGGGGGGTCAGTAGTGTTGTACAGAGTTGTAGGTTAGGGGCCTGCTGAGGTGGTGGGGAGGGGGGGGGGTTGTGGCAGTGTTATGCTGAGTTGTAGGGGTAGGTATGTGTAGGAGATAGCTGAGGTCATGTAGGGTACATGGGTGAGGCACTCTCCATACAGAGCTGCTGTTACCTGCTTTGCCTCTATCCCAAACTGAAATACCCTAAGGTTTGAAGTGAGAAAAGGGTACAATCTAAATATGGATCCATACGATTCCCAAGACCACTTTCAGCATCTTCCAACTGCATCATACGGCGCCCATCATTCTCTCTCAGGTGTCTACTCACAGGAATAATTCTGGCAGGTTCTTCTGGCACTAACAACGACATCCATAGTTATAGCTTGAACTCCCTAAATCTTATGTGAATTTGAGCATTAGACATAGGAATTGTGAGATTGAGGCAGAGATGCATCAACAAGAATGTGGAGTTGTGATCCCAGTAGAGATGGGGTAATGGCTTTAGTACAGTAGATGGAAGGGTGAGGTTAGTAGGCTACAGGGTATACAGGGTGGTGTGCGTCAGGGTAGGGTGAGGTGAGGGGGTTGGTACACTTCCTCCAGGGTGGCACTTATTTAGAAACAATCGCCCCCACGTGCAGGATGGGTCTGACAATGACGGATTGTAAACACTCTGAGGTTGTCCTGGGGAGCGGCTTATCTGTGGGGTGTGTGTGTCGGGGGGGAGGGGGGTGGACTCAACAGGAGGCTTATCACACACCCTCTACAAGAAGGCAATGGTCCTTAGGCTAGCGATATAAAACTTTCAAATTGAAACATTGTGTATGTATGGATGCATATGTGACGTGCACTGATAAAAGGGTCCTTAGTGCTACCTGCACTAAGGGCCTTTTTTTGCAGATTGTGTCACATATACTTATTAAATGGGAAGAATATATGATTTGGTGCAAGGAACCCGGGTAAGAAATGCTAATGGATGTAAAGCAGTGCTAGGATTGCATTAATGGGATCATTTTCACAATTCAAAAACCCAAAGAGAGATCAAATCACACCGGTGAATCTATATGAAAATGACGTCAGTGGCCTAAGCCACTGTGTAAGGTCATCGGTACATTATACCAGCAAGAAGATAGTGCTTGTATTGCCTATACACTCAAAAAATTAACTTGTCTCCAGACTCTTCAAGGTGACGGTCATAAAATAAACGAGTCAAAAACTTGTCTAAGTGACAAGGAAGCGGGTCTTCTAACTGGAGATAGAAGACCCACTTGGTATGTGCCAGCCCAAAACCCGACATTTGCCAGCTCCAGATTCTATTTGTGGGATGGTAACCTAATACATTAGACAACTTTTGACTCGTTTATTTTATGACAGTCACTTCGACAAGTCTGGAGACGAGTTTACTTTTTCAGTGTACCTTCCAACACGGCAGCACACACTAGTGTCAGGTGTGTGTGAAAGATGGGTTGAACATGGCTGAGGAGTAGGGTGTGTGCTGGGTGTGTGTCAGAAACTACTAAAGCTAACACCATTACCCCAACCATTACACGGCTGCTACATATAGCATCCCCTCACGGGGGTCAACCCAGGCTACTATTGAATCCTACTGAGGAATCTTGAGGCATCGGTGGGGGGGGGGGGGGGGGGGTGCAATGGATACAAAATGTTCCTATAGTCATTGTGCCAGTGGAGGAATTGCATAAGATAAAAGTATTTAACGCATCATATACACCGCATTTACATTTGAGGCAGCGGAAAAAAGAGAAATGGGAAAATGATTTAGTGACCTGTTGGTATTCATGAAGGTCCTGCTAACAGACCACACCGATACATGAATGTAATAAACCTACACCAGCCTTAAAACAAGAGTTGTAGTTTGCCACATGGAATGCCCTGAATGCAGGAATAAACGGGAAATTATAATTAGATACCCCTAATGAGAGGCTTATCACCTAATGAAAGCAGGTACATGTACTAGCAGTTACGTATTGTGACCTGGGCGTGATGCAAGCTGGCACCCTCTACACTGTGTAGAGTAGGTCCCAGGAGATTGTATTATGAGATGAGGAAAGGCATAGTTGGCGGGGGTTTAACCCTTTAAGGACAGCAAGGTTCAAGTTGGTCATCATGATGCAACAGTGCGGTGCTGGCGAGTAACCCAATGCATTTGTGCATCGTTTCATCCAGTTGGGACTGGAGTGTATGTGCCTCTACAGAGGTACCCAATTTTTTCACCATGTCGATTTTTAGCAAAACGGCCGTGTCGGCGTGTCGATTTTTATGCAAACAGTATATACTACTGCCTTACAATAACGACTGTGTCCGTCGATTTTCAAAATCCCCGTGTCGCACGTGTCGATTTTGAAAACCCCTGTGTCGCACGTGTCGACTTTTGCCCATGTAGAGGCACGTGTATAAACTATACAGCCTCACTAGGATGTATTTATGCATCATAATGAACAATGGTATGATGCATTAAAGTTAAAGCACTATGTTGCCCTTAGAGGGGAGCAGGTCGGCCTGGGGTGCGGCAGGTGGACATTGGTATGCCATCCCCTGTAACAGTGTAACTTAACCCCCGCCACTTGGTGCTAATCAAGTACTACACCTTATTGGGTCGGTATTATTAACCCTTTAAGGGCCGCATAGTTATTTAATGTGCTATCAGCGAGGAATGCATCATGACGGCAAAGGGCATGATGCACTGTGTGTAGTGTATCAAACCCGTAGGGTCGGCATGATGCTTGAATACAGCCCTGGCGATACTCGACAGGGCTGCATGCATGCATCATACCAACCAAGGACATATGCATTGAAGGCCTATGTGCTATGCCCTTTGTCGTCAGGGTGCATGAATGCATCATGCCGATGCCTTCAATAGAATACAGCACGAGCGAGTTACTCGACATGGCTGCATTCATACACCATAGCAACCAAGGGCATAAAAGCACTGAGCGGCCCTTAAAGGGTTAATACCCTGCCTCCCTTCACCCCCCCCCATGCCCCACCTGTGCAGGTATCTAACGGCTCTACGACACACCTGACACATACCAGTCTAGACAGGTGACGGGTGGACACCACAGGATTACCCACACTGAGGTAACTTAATCCTTTAAGGACCGCATGATGCAGTAATTACTTTGTGTTCATGCTGCAGTGCTGTTGGTCTGTGAGTCTACTCACCAGGGATGCATTCATGCATCATGCTGAGTTACTTACCAGGGCTGCATTCATGCATCATGATGGTAGAAACACATTAAGGCACTATATCGTCATTAAGGGTTTAACATTAACAGACCCCTAGCTACCCCCACCTGTACCTCCTCCCATGGGACTGAGGGTGAAGTGCCTGCTTTTAAAGTCAGTTGGGGGGAGAGGGGGAAATTAGTTATGGGGGTTTTGGGGGAAACAGCTATCCCTGTGGGGATTAGGAATAACGGTCATTAAAGTCCCTATAGACCACCATTAATTGGTCACATAACACGTCAATTCTCCTTAATTGACATGTTATGTAAATCTACTCTCCAATCTATTGAAAGTAGTTGACTAAAAACCTAAGTGGTGGACAAATGCCTATTTGGTAAGGACAAAGGGCAAAAAAGGGTATGGATTGTATGTATGAATGAATAAGAGTCCAACCCACATATATACATACACCAACACACCCCTATGTATTTATAAACATATCAGGGTGGCAGTTTTAGGATGGCAGTATCTCAACTTTCCATTTGTAAGCTGTCCATGAGCCCCCATAGGGCCCACATAGTGTGGTACAATGTGACTACTGGAACTCTAAGTTTATGAACATGGGAGCAATATCATCAGGCAATGAACGGCACTTGAAGTTTTAGTTTGTGCAGCAATGTTTGCTCACTCACTAGTGGTTTACATACAAGTACTGGAATGTATTTCTGCCAGCGAAGTATTTTCTCATTGCACCCGATTTGTAAATATACCTTATGTACACATGATGGGGGAAGTTAGGCCAGCTAGTGCACTTATAATCTGTTGCGTACCTGACAAAGCTAGTCGGTCAACTCTCCCCCCCCCCTTCTAAAACTACATGTATTTTATTTTCATGATTCGAACCCGCACCCTTCAATTACAACCAAACTATTTCGGAGTTATTTCCATGCCCTTTGTCTTACATCTTTTCACTTGGGAGACTGACGAGAGCACACATGTTGTTCACACACTACATACCTCCTCTACACAGAGAATGCATACTTCCTATATATACAAAGAATATATTCTTCCCATATAATTTTTTTTCTTTTTCTTTTAAATCTCTGACTTCCCCCCATGTTACCTGAAACACCCCATCTACTGTTGGTGCCCGGCTGCCGTGTGTCGACATGTGGGTGTATGTCGGTGTGTAACGTGTGTGTGTGTGTGGGGGGGGGGTGTATGTAAAGGTGTATAACGGGTATGAGGGTGCAGGTGTTGGCGGCAGTGTATTACCTGCAGTGTTTGTACATCACCATGTACATGCTGCACCCACTACAGCAGGGATCCAACTATACCCTCTACAATCCTAAAGCTACCCCCAAAATAAGATCTCTGAATTTGAATTTAAATGCAATACCAAAATATTTGCTGGGGACAGTGAATCAGGCAATAGTTTATTTCCTTGAATTTGACAGAGAAATTCAATATTGATAACAATATTATCCATGCTGCTAAGTGATTACCTACTATTTAAAATACTTGATGTATTATAAACAACATTGGTATACAATGTATTCTATATATCAAGGTATGTAACTTTGAAATTGGACAACATATAAATCTGTCCACCACTTGACCCACACTGTAGTTGTAACGCCTACAATACATTAACATTGCCCAAACTGTACAACGATCGAGTTGAACTCTAAGTAGCTGTGGGGCTAGTGGTCAGGCCTGTACAGGCTTAGCCTGCTGCTGTAAGCTTACCTAATATCCATGACATGTGCAGGTCGCTGTATTTATACAGTAAATATACCAAGTGTGAACTTCCCGCTGTAGTTAACACCTTAAAAGGCCATGGCTAAAGGCGAATCACACAGGATCAATGCGCCTTTGTCAGCTGGCCCAACAAACTACTACAACAAAAAGTGGAACTTGTTGAGATTTCCTCAGAGAAACTAGAGATGTATGTCTAATTTAACTCTATGTGTGTTTTCCATTAACTCTGATCTTTGACTGCTACTGTAATTAGGTTTGTCATGGGTTTTACAATTCTTTGCAATTACGCCCTTGATGAGCTGGGGACCTCATGTCCCCTGTACATTTAAAGAAATGACAATTATTTTAAGAAATGGCCATGTTACTATATCGATTTTAAGAAATGGCCATACCACCATATCGATTCTGAAATAATTCCAAATGTCCCATGTCACGATCTAATTTCTCTCCCTGTCCCATATCGCTAAGCCCCAAAATGGTCCATGTCGCCTTGTAGAATTTAGGAGTCTAGGATGATAATATGTCTACTTTTTGGCAGACCGAAGTATGAATTCTATCCTTGTATGAACTAGGTCCTAACCATGTCGTCTAGCTTCTTGATAATGTGCAATATAAGGGCGACTAACTGTTGGTAGCTGTGATGTAGCCTATATATATATATATATATATATATATTAGTACACTAGTGGGTCACATATGATCTATAATATATTAATACACATTGCCAATAGAAGCTGGAAGGACGGTTGCTCTAGTTGGGGCAGGTTACTGTATACGTACAGTGGTGACTCCATAAGTCGGTCTTCGATAAGTCAGTCATTCACTCATCGGTTGCCAATTGGGTGACAACCATATTAATTGCTCTTTATCTGTATACTATAAGTCGGTTATTCATGCTTCCGGTATCGGTCGGTCATTTGAGGAACACATTGTGGATTTAGCATTAGATTACTCTTTGATAAGCCGGTCAGTGGCTGGTGGTTGTCATGGAAACCCCTCCCCCGCCCCACCTAGACACATATATCCCAACAAGCTGACACAAACTCTTGAAACAACACTCGCTAGACCCTCTGAAGATTTGAAATACCAGGATGTGTTGTTAGAGTAATATGACATATATAATGGTCCATCCTGCACAATTATAACTTGATGTATGAATACTCATTTCATTTTGTCTGTGTTTGTGTGTTAAGCTGCTAACGTATCAATGCTGTCTGCGAAGTGGCAAATATTAACAACCCCCCCCCCCCACCCCCCACCCCCCTCCAGCAGGGCATGGGCACGGGTGGTGTGGTGACAGGTCCTGCTCCGTCACCGTGGACGACGTGCGGCGGCAGGGGATGGACGGGAGGTAGGCTAGCCAGGGTGACAGGCGGCCTGGTGTGCTCAAGAGAGAGGGAGGGATAGGGGGTGGGGGGGGGGGGGGGGGTGGCAGCAGAGATCATCACATTCCTTCACTGGCTCTTATCTAAGTCTTTGTATTGTAAATAAGATCACTGTGGACATCTTATTTTAAAAAGATTTTACTTCTTTATATGATATTAACTTTTCATAATTATACATTGTTTCCAATGGTTATGTTAGCCAAGTCTTAACACCTTGCTCCGATGTCAGGTTACCCCCCCCCCCCCCAGACAGGAATTCCAGTCAACTCGTCCACTTACCAAGTCGTCCCCTACCAATTCGCCCACTACCAAGTCGCCCACTTACCAAGTCGTCCACCAACCAACTCGCCCACTCACCAACTCGCCCACCTACCAACTCGCCCACCTACCATCTCGCCCACCTACCAACTCGCCCACCTACCAACTCGCCCACCATATTTTAGTCCTGATTTGATTTGATTTGAAGGTAATAAAAGGCAAATACGCCTTTTTAATAGCTTTATAACAGAAAAACTGTGCATTGTGGATCATGTTGCTGCCATGTATGCCTCACCTAGATAATCTTCATAATGTTTGGTACTAGTATTAGAATTTTATGTTATATCCAATCGCCCCAAGGACCATGAGTAGGTTTAATAGTATACATTTTAGAAATAATGTTTTCTTCTTCATGAAGAAAGGAGAAAGAGGGGATAGAACCCGTGCTATATAATAGCAATGGGTAGAGTAAGAAAAAGAGTTACGAAGGTCTTGATTTCAATAGACTTTTTTATCTTTAGTTAAAGATAGCTAAATAGAAATTAGCAGTCTACATATGGGGTTGTGCCAAAGTGGGCGACTTAGTAAGTGGGCGACTTGGTAAGTGGGCGACTTGGATAGTGGGTGACTTGGTAAGTGGGCGACTTGGTGAGTGGGCGACTTGGAGAGTGGGCGACATGGTAGTGGGCGACTTGGGGAGTGGGCGACATGGTAGTGGGCGACTTGGGGAGTGGACGAGTTGTCTGGATACCCCAGACAGACCCCCGCAGCCCCCCCCCCCCTCCACCACCCCAGTGATCCACCCACCCGGTCGATTCTGATATCGGTCGACTTTGAATACAAACGGACCCGCCCGAGATATCGAGACCTGACTGTATACAAATAGAGAGAGCACCTTCGGGCACACATTCCCCGAATGAAAGCCTTTTTGTAAGTGTGTATTCAAAAGCAACAGACGCTGCTTACTTTCTACCAATGCGCACCTGCTGTGCGCAGCTTAATTTGCATACACAGGGACGCTGACTATTGATCTGCAGATTTTCTGGTCAATTGTAGCTGTGTGAGGATGTTTGCCCCCAGTCTGGAGGTCAATGACGGCCCAATAAGTGACCACAGCTCACCAGGTGTGTAGGGACCTGTCTGGGCAGGGGTGAACTAAACCTATTTGTAGTATAGACTCTCTGGTTAAAATCATATATTCACTATAGAAAAAGGTTTGTTCCGTGTAACATGGCGAGAGCAGGGATGCCACTTTTCCTAACTTTTTTCCTTATTCCGAATTTCGGCTATGATTCCTAAACTACAACTAATCTTATTTCCTATTGAAATTGTGCGAAATTGGATAATTTCCGAATTTTTGGTGACCAGTGAGAGGATGTATATATATATATATATATATATATATATATATATATATATATATATATATATATATATATATATATATATATATATATAGGATATGATTTTAAAATAAATTTATATCAGAAATCTGTAGACAATTATGCCTGTTCTGTGTGGTTTCAATTCAATTGCTTAAGTTAAAGATCATCTAAAATCACGAAAATTAGAGAAATATTGCGAATAGGTAGCGTCAGTTGTGTTGTCGCTTTGGCCTAACCAAAGGAATGTCCAAATAATGCCATTTTATAGAGAGCATACAGGATCCTGTTCTGTACAAATCTAAAAACTACAAATGTAAACATTGCCATTGAAGAGGCCATCACAATGGTGGGATAAGATGCCTGGGGCTCCCCAGCACACAGGAATTAGGGCTTATTTAATCTGTGGATATTTTCTCCTCTGAGAAGAGCCGTTGACAATGCCTCAGAAGAAGTTTCACAATGGACGGTTGGTGCTTTTTGGTGCAAATATATACTTACTATTTGTTTCCATCTCAGTTTCCACTCTGATGGGTGGGTGGGGGTTTAAATGGTGAATGTGTGCTCTGTAAAAGAAGGAACTGTATACGATGTCTTCCTGCACTCCCAGACATGCGCCAAGTAGAAATAGAAGAGTGCTAGAATGTGTATGCATAAGAACTCCAAGACATGATCAAATTCTAATTAGGGGATTTGCAGGCTGGGAACTGGGATAGATTTATGCCTCGCAAAAAACCTTAATCAAGAGCTAGCACTATAAACTAAGACGGCATGTCGCTGACAGATGAAATTTTTCGTCACGAGGCGTCATGATGCACAAATGCAGCCCCAGTGAGTAGCGGTGCAGCATTGGTGCATCATGCCGACCATTTGGGAATGGCTCAAGCCCATAGGGTTGTCATGATGCATGAATGCAGCAAGGGACTGCACCAGGACTGCATTCAGGCAGCATGGCGACCAAGGGCATGATGCATTAATGCATTATGCCGTCCATAGAGGGTTAACACTCTAGGTAATCCTCGTCAGGGGAGTACATGTACGTCCCCCCTCAGCGGGTCATGCCACACCTCTCTACACACAGTGGTTTTAGTTTCCCATTTCAAAACAAGAACTGAATACCACCAGTGTCTATCTACCCCTCCCCATCCACCCTCTCCTCTATATTGGATTTCCTACCAACTGGTCAGCTGGGATCTAAAGCGTATACAAGCCGCGGGCCCAGCCACCCGACCCCGCCAGGTGGCTGGCCAAGCCCGCCCCCACCCCATCACACACACCAATGGGTTACCCAGCAGTTGTAACCTTTACTAGCAAGGTTCACACCTTTCTGGTTCACAACCTTTAGACTTAGAAAGTCAATGACATATAGTCCAGCTGTGCCACCAATAATCCTTCAATGGCAGCATAGTGCTTGAAAGTGTAATCCATTAGTTATGTATCGTGCTGACCTTAAATTGGGTAGATGCCGTCCTAATAAGTTGGCATGGTGCAGGAATGGAGCCCAATGCAGCATGACCAGTGTATCATGCCAGAAAATGAACATGGAAAATAGACGAACGAAGGCATCATCCACTTTCAATATGCCCTTTGTTGACCTGGACAGCAAGTTGGGAGTCAAGTATAAGTCCCTCGTGTTATACCCCCCTCCCCTGGTCTACCACCCCAGGGTAAAAACAAACATGTCAGAGGCAGTCTCATGCACTGACCATACACAGCACTGTTTACATACGGCTGGGGGGTCCCCCACCCCCTACCATAGGCGTGTTACTATTGGTGTATCGATCTGTCCTCCAGAGGGTAGAGAGGGGCATGTAACACCAGATGCATGTTGGGAAAGAAGGCGGGAATGTGTGCTAATTGCCCCCGGGATCAAGTGTCATGGCTGATTGGGATCTAGTCAATGTTTACATGTGCATTGGTATTGTTTTTGCTATGCTAAGTCTATTAAAAGGGTCAGGGTGGTCACCAGGTGGAAATGATTAGGGATGTGATGTTTAATCATGCAAGTCTGATGTTTAATCGGATACATGACAGTTGGACCCCAAACCGTTTGGACCCTAACCATTTAGACCCTAACCAGTTGGATCCCAAGGTCAGTTGGAACCCAACCAATTGGACCCTAACCAGTTGGACCCCTAACCAGTGTTAATCCTGGCCAGTTGGACCCTTGACTAGTTCAAACACTAACCAGTTGGGCCCTGACTGGATTGATGCTGACCATTTGTTAGCATTATGTTTACAATTTCAACAACTCATGGTCCAATAGCTCCGATTTCTAAATGAATATGCCTAGCTTTCCTTACTTCATAATGGCATGCAGATTTTCTATACATGTATTCTTGCATGGGCTCATGTATGCCCATTATATATGATTGCACAACTGTGTAAGATAGTAGTCACATACATATCAAAGTAATTTTAGTTCTATATTCATGATATGAATATACCATCTTATCATATACAATATATCGTACAAATATGTAGCAATTAATCTATCACACCATATGGTAGCATTCAAACTCGTAATGACAAACATTGTTTCTATATATACTTATGGAATGATAGTTATTACACTGTATACAATTCAAGGAAGTGTGGGCATTAGGATCCAATTCTTTAGGGTCCAACTGGTTTGGGGTCGAAACACTTTGGGGTCCAAGTGGTAGGGATTATTGTGGGTTGAAATGGGCTGGGGTCCTACTGACTTATGCTTTGAGGTCCAAACGGTAAGGGTCCAAGTTGTTAGGGTCCAAGAGGTTAGGGTCCAACCGGTTTGGGGTCCAAGTGACGTGTTCCCGTTTAATCATGCAGCATGGCACTTATAATTGTCTATGTGTTACACTTTGGATATCGGGCATATATTAAACATATACTAGTACAGGAAATATGCTATCATTCATCCCCTCATCATGGTACACTATACTACATGTACAGTGTTCATGGGTGGTATATCATTGAGGAAAACCAGTTAAATCCTAGGCCACATATGTCAGAGACTACAATATAAAATATGTAACATTTTGTGATGTCAAATCTGGCCATATACTATATTATACAGAAACTGAAAGACCACCCCTCCCCCAAATAAAGGGAAAGATCCCCTGACCGCCTAATGTGTGACTAGTGAGGGTGGCAGCCCTACAGTTAGCAGCTCCCAGGCCTATCAGGTGACGGGCTGACCCGTCATTGTATCCTGAATCTCATTCTGTGTGTCCTTTCTGTCATAAGACACCAGGCCCTCTACTATAGCTGGTGCTATACCAGTATAGCTACAGCTGAATAGATGACAGGGGGTGGGAGGGGGGGGGGCAGGATCCTCAATATAACACATGTTTGGTTGTTTATCGTCCTACATCACGTCCTTAAGTCACAGGTCATGATACCATATATCACATCCCTGGGGGAGAGAAGTTGAGTAGATTTGCTCAAGTCTCTTATTATGTCATATCTTACCTTTAATTGCACATGCCTATGATACTGATAGCTTTGGACATAGATCCATAGTTATTACATTGTATATATATTAAACTCAGGTCAGAGAAGTACAGAAATAGTTCAATGCAAAGGGGATATAGAGAGTGGTGGGATTGGGGGGGTTTGGGGGGAGTGTGGGAGGGCTTTCCCCCAAAAAACTGCCATACCCAAAATCCATACCTAAACCTGAGTAGCCCCAAACCCAGGCACCCCACGAGGCTCTGAGAGAAGCCAATGATAGCCGCATATCATGTGGTACTCATTAGGACGGCCTTTTTACTGGGAGACAACCTAATGCCTGTCTCTGCATTCCTGACCCCCCCAGCCCCCCTACATCCATGTGCCATACCTTCAGCGTTACTCCATAGGGGATGCATGCAGATCTCCATGTCTGTCATTCCCTATCTGAGGGATGACTAGAGGGTGTCCTCATGTATGACCGTTTTGACCTTGATCTATAATTATGTTCCATATTTGTCCTTACAGAGTTGTTTAGGGGCAAAAGGCTCAAGTCAAGTTGTCAATTGTACCAAAATATACACATATATAATTAAGATATATTTCTTGTGCCTTTATTTCATGATTTTCCTACCTGCCCTCCACCTGAACAGATATACAATTACATGCATCATTCATACTTTAGATCTACAATAATATATATATATATGTACCCTATATATATATTTCCTGTGCCTATATTTAATATCTGTGAGAACACTGGTAATTATGAATATATATTTAACACATCTCTCTCTCCTTTGCAGGTATGTACCCCCTACTGACTGAACCATCCCCATGCAGGATACAGATAAGTGCTATACATTAATCCCACACAAAAAGGTCCATGTCTGCTCACGAGTGATTGAACCATGATTTTGGGATAGAATCTATCATCATGACCTATTTAGGACATTTCCAATAAGGCCCTTCCCACGAGCCCCTCCATGAGTTCACGAGCTGCTGCCAAACTGTCCATACTATATAGCAGTAGACTATGTAATATGTATATTTATATACACACACAAAATGTAACAAGGAAGTGGCTCCGCGAACTGACTCGACTCGAATTAGGACCTTGTTGGTTTAAAGCCAGATTTTACAGACTCCTTACGGTTCCTCCAGTAGTCCTCAAATCTGAACAAGGTTTTCGGGATTATTTTTCTTCTTCTAGGGTTTTAAGAGACATGAACCGTGTATGTGACAAAGATACATGCATGCCCTTCCCATGAGTTGCCCCGGTGCTATGTCCTCCACACACAGAAAAGAAGTAGAATCACTGCAACTCCCGACGTGATCACTGAGGTAACTCTCCCCAGGACTCTAACGTGACTCCTAAACATTAGCAGGACTCTAAAATAACTCTATAATGATTCTATAATAACTCTGTTCTAAGACTGCCTAATGATTAGGAGTCACTTTAGAGTTGTGGGGAGAGTTACCTCAGTGATCGGGGCTGGACTCCCATTTGAGAGTTACAGTGATCCTACTTCTTCTCTCTGTGCACACACTCACTAACACCACTAACTCCCATACAGTGGTGATTTACTTGTGTCTCTCTGTGACCGGTCATGTCCCACACACACAGGAATGTTGTAGGTTCCTGGACAGAGCCCCCCCCCCCCCCACATCCCCCAGTACTCTACATGGGTTCTCATGGCCCTGAGGTACCCAGGGTACATGGACACAGATAGTGTAACAGTGATATATGGCTGACCTCACCCACCCCACATACCCCCACCCCTACCCTACCTACTCCATGCTAAAGCTTGCTGATGTCTCAAGGCTTCATATTTAACATGCCCTTTGTGTAACACAGCGACGCTGCATTGGTGCATCATGCTGGCCTTGCTTTGGAAGTCTATCAACCGCATAGGGTCGGTATGATGCATAGAGGCAGCCATGGTGAGTTACTGGTCAGGGCTGCATTCATGCATCATGGTGACAAAGGGTATATTGCATGAAAGAACTATGCGGCCCTTAAAGGGTTAACACACTTCACAGATACATACCCCTCCCCCCCCCCCACACACACACCCCTCCCCTCTTTATGCCACTCCCACTTCTGCAGGTCAAACCCTCAAACTGCCATGTATCACAGCTAGAGTGCATTCAGAGCAAAGGCTGGGGAACCATGCCATATCAATTAGTATATATCTTCTTGTGATTTATACAACTCAAGTAATTCTCACGTTGGTTTCACGTTTCCAAAACTCCTGTGACGCTACAACTGAAGTGCATGACTATGCAATATTAGCTGAGGGTATAGTTTCACATGCAGTCATATTTCATGAGAATCTTGAGAAAACAACACATGTAACTGTAGGTTTAGATAAGACATGGTAGGTTGAGGTTTCTGTGTGAAGTGAGCCTCACACCTCGGGCATGTGGAGCCTAAACACAAAGTCAAAACCCATGATTTACTACTTATTGAGGGGGACTGTTGGATCTAGGTGCTGCGACCCACCACAGACTCTGAGGGTGTGGCTGAGGGTGTGTGTGGAGAGGGGGGGGTGAGGGTTTTCATATCCTGGGGTAGATTGATTCTGACATGGATAGAGTGGAGGAGACGTGATCAAAAACACATCTCTTGGATCCCTCAGCTCAGAAGTCTCTGCAGCTTGGATGTTAAATAGCCGCCCCAGAAACTCTTTCTCTCGAGAGAGATTTGACACTCTTTATGTGGCACATACAATGAAAGCAACACGTTTGAAAACAAATCACTTTCAGAATGAGCAGAGAGCAGTGCTTACACAACTGGACCAGTGCACAGAGGGGTGGTACACTGCTATTACCCCATGTACACACACCCCCTACACCCACCTCTACCCCGGGGGCTACAGCAGCTGGGCTAAAGGAGAAAGCTAGTTTCTAGAATACCTGACCCTACCTAGTTCAGAGCCAATCCCGGGAGCCAACTTTACAGTTTCTAGGTCATCTTTTTTGTTTATTTACAAGACGCGGCAAGGATCAGTCAGTTAGATCTCATATATCATCTTCAGCAACATGAAAAAAGTTGTATCAAAAACAAATGTTCCCTATCTGCTACCCTATCACAGAGTGATCCACTACCCACACCCCGACCTGCTCACCCCCCCCCCCCCACACACACATGCCTTGTGGTGCCCAGGAGGTCGTTACACAACCGTAACGTTTTCTCTTTATTTCCGCAACGTGAGCAAAAGTGTTACACAACCAAATTGTCGTTACAGAAAATCCCCAAAAAAGTCTCGCAATGTCATAACGTGAAAAAAAGTGTTACACAATCAACTCTCCTTGCTAACGATAACCGATGAGGTATGCGATTCTCGTTAAGAAAGGGACATAAAACGACTTCACTCTGGAGCTGCCCCTGCATCGTAACGAGAGTTTGTTTTTCACCCATTTCTTCCTTTATAAGGGTGGAAACCAGTGTAAAACTTTATTATTTTGGCGGGAAACACTTCCTCGCCACTTCCTCCATACCAAAATGGCGATACAAAGAGACAGCTTAGGGCGCATAAAGCGAAAATGCAAAAAGAGGTCCAACCCTTTTCATGTATACCGCAAGGACGAGTTTGAGAGTCGTTACCGGCTTAGCAAGAGCATCGTAAAGCGTTTGGTAAAGAAATACAAGCCCCACTCCTCCGTCAAAGGAACAAAACACGGAGGTGGGCTGTCACACATCAACAGGGTATGTATTATTTTTGCTTCCCTTTTCCTAATGTACCTGTTTCCTGTTTTTTTGTGTCATGTAACATGAAATTTAAATCTATTATGAGTTACACAGCCTACAGCATACATCTAAGAAACTCTCCCTCCCCCCTTCCTTCCTTCCACCCCCCCCCCCCCCCCATCACTCCCCTCATCCCCCCTCCTCCCCCTTCTATTACCCCCAAAATAAAGGGACCCCATTTGTATCATCTAGCCAATATATTCAAACATATACCCACCTTTCCCTATATAATTTGTCCCCCCAAACATATTATATTTCTATTAATTTCATTTTATGACATAGACTAACATAAAAAAAACTATTCTTTTTCAGTTCTGCCTGGCGTTAAGGTATTTTTCGACAGGGGCATCATACTCGGTGGTGGCGGACACTCAGCATGTCTCACGGGCCCTTGTCAGCCGGTCGGTCCGGGACGTCAGCGATTATTTTTATCGCCACAGAGACGAGTACATACGCTGGCCCAAAAGCACAGAGGAAAAAGTGACCAACGCCACCAAATTCTACCGACACAAACAACAGAAAACGCCACGTGTGATTGGCGTGGTGGACGGCACGCATGTCCCCATTGTGAAGCCTAGTGAAAACGAGAGCTGCTATGTGAACAAGAGCAGCTACCACTCTATCAACACGACGGTATGTCCTTTCATTTCTGCTATATCTCCTCCAACTTACAATGTCAATATATATAATTATTATGTTATATTTGCATTGTAATGTTAATACACACCAGTCTGGTATATTCCCTTTTTTATGTAACAGCAAGAATTTGAAAAAGTAGAAAGTAGGAAACCAAAAAATGTAAAAAACAAGCAACGAATGGTAAGATGTAGAACGCACTAAAATATTTTTATTTCAATTATAACACGCTGCTTCATATGCTATACCGTGTGTCACAATAATGTATAACGATAAAACACTGTTTTATTCTCAGATGTACTGTGACTACGACAAGCGTGTCATCGGTGTGGATGCTCGGTGGCCTGGGAGTGTCAATGACGCGTACGCGTTCCACGCCAGCCCAGTAGGGGATCAGTGCCAGAAAGGGGTGGAGGACGAGAATGGCCCTATGGGGAACTTTATCCTGCTGGCAGACTCAGGGTGAGCAACATATACTCTCTCCTTGCAAAATCACAACCACACTTTTACTTGTACTAAAGTTATAACAAGAATTTCCACTTTCTATCTTATTCTCAGCTGGGCATCAGTGCCAAATATGTAACATCTTATATGAAAGTATATGTCTTATATTTCCCAGGTACGCTTTGAAACCCAACTGTTTCACTCCTTTCCGTAAGCCAAGGACGTCCTACCAGAGGAAATTTAACGAGTGGCATAAGAAAAACCGTGTGCGGATTGAGCAGGCCATAGGGCTGGTCAAGCAGAGATGGAGGTAACTTTAGCTTTACTGTTCTTTTGTCTACTAAATATTATTCTGTCAACACTATATGAACCTATATAAACCATTTAACTGTAACGAGATCTTCCAGAACGTCAACTCTTAACAAACATCATGTTGCATAACATAAACCTGTCTCATGTTTCATTTATTTTCGGGCGGACAACCCAGCACTGCATCATACAAACAATTGTTACACAGCGATAGAATGAGACATCATAACTTCAATTATATACAGTGCACTTTATAGAAACATGGGTGTATATATTTTCAGATGCACAGATTCAGCAGCCGGCTACCTACATCATCATCCCAGCAGGGCTGCAAAGATAATAGTGACATGCTGCTGCCTCCACAACATAGCCATGGACCATGGCATAAAGATACGGTCGCATCCAAACGATCCTTGGCAACCTACTCGGACACCCCTCCCCCAACCACGTCAACGTACCCAGAGGGAGCGGAGCGACCGCATCAAGAAGGTCCGGGAGGCTTACGCTAAGAAATATTTCCGTTAAATAGATCCTGACGCCACTGCCACTACAAAGACACTCCTTTCTGTGCTTTACTATCCTTTTTTTCTTGCCTCACCCTGTTCCTCTCCCTCCTATCCTCCCTTTCAGCCTTCCTCGCCCTTCTTTCCCCCTGCCTTTTTTTCTGGCTCTCCCCCTTGATTAAATCAACTCCGGCCTTCTTTTCCATTTTTTTATCCTTCTTCAGTTGCCTCACCCGGTTCCTCTCCCTCCGTGCATCCCTGTCAATTTTACGCTGCCTCCTTTGCTCCATCTTTGTCATGTCACCCCCCTCCTCCTTGAATGTTACTTCCTCCCTTTTCACATTGTCCTCCTTTTTTGGCTCCTTCTTCTCCTTGTTTTTCCTCTTGTCATCAAAATTGACCTTATAGTCCTTCTTCACCTCTAACCCCCCTCCCTCCCCCCCCTTCCTCCTCTTTTTCAGCAGAAGTGCTTCCTTTTCGTCTTCCTTCTGTTGCAACCTCTCCTCCCTCCTCTCCCTCTTCATTTCCTCTGCAGTGTTCCTTTTCCTCTGTTCCTTCTTCTGCCTAGCCACCCTTCTGGCATTCTTGTCTTTGTAGTTGGTAGGGACACCGGTACGGGGCATGTCGATAGCATTGTAGTCGGGCTTGGTGTCCCTGTCATGTGTCCACAACAGCTTGATGTTCCTCCTGGATGGAGCAACGTTTATACCCCCTGCGTCAGTTGGCTCGATACCGGGTATCCCTGTCAAGACATAGTAAGAAAATGTCATAATGGTCACATAACAGAGTGATACAAGTAGAATTCATGTGAACACAAAAGGGTGTATATACAGAGGTATGACAAGTGCGGCAAGTGTATAGTGTCAGGAGGAAATATTCACATGTACTAACCTTTGACAGTTTCTGAGCGCAGATAATCCAAGGCCTTGCCCTCCGTGTCTTTAATGTGGTACTTCTTGCTGACTCGGCCTCTGCCAGTCTGTGCTACCTGGAATCGCAGCTTGTTGTACTGTAACACAGTAAGAAGCAGTAAGTCAGACATGTGCAATGAAAGGTGTGAATAATGCATTTCTCGTTGTGTAACAAGAATGGTGGTACCACCCTACTCTACAGGAAGTGTAAAAAGGAAAAGCTTGCTGTGAGATCTATTTTTTATATATGTGCTATAGGATAGGACATAGTCATTGGACATGTTGTATATATGTATATAGTTGTACATACCTTCCCTTTAACGCGCTGAGAGAAGCGTGCAGCCTTGTCTCTACACATCTTTATAGTCCTGTGTGTCCCGGCTACGTCATTCACGTAGGCTGTAAAATATTTTGAAGAAATTTGCACTTAGTAATGTGAAAATAAAAATTTCAACCTACATGGATCATTTCATGTACCTAGTTAAAGTGACTATCGTTGTTTCTTTCACAGGACATAAAAACTCCATCATTTTCCTATGTTCTCTCTCCCCATCCATTTGCTTACCTACAACGTCCAGCCATCCCTGCCTTTTCACGTCTTTGCCACCACCTGGGCCCTGGAAGTTGAACTTTATTGCCTCCCTGTTTATGTTGATAGCGTTCATCAGGGCATCCACCTCCTCCTCCTCCCATCTACCTGTTTTTATGGGCATGTCGTCCCTCATTGGTCCCGTCTCATTGTAAATGAGGTCCTCGTCCCCGCTGAGGCTGGTGAGGCTGTTCGCATCTGTAGAGATGTGGGTCCGGTTGAGGGTGTCATCTGGTATAGTGTCGACATCCGAACCCAGGTCCAAATCCGGATCCAGCACTATCTGACCTCTTCTTCCCTGAAAAGGATGTGAAACTCATGTTATCTGAGAAAAGGAAAAAAGGGCCTTTAACACATTACAAAGTAATTTTCTTTTCTCCTCCCCACTCCCAACCCCATGAGGAGCTGAGTGATGCAACTAAATAAATTATTCGTAACGATTTACCGGTACTGTAACGATAGAGCACAGATTCTCGTTAACGTTCAAGCTGACACGTTTACTCTCGTTACGGTTCACAGCGGAAAAGCGACCTTTTTGTTGTGTATTATACCCTATACTACCTGATGTTAATCCCTGCATTAACCATGGGACATATAACAACAATGTTGCACTCACCTGGCGTCTGTGTTCACCCATCTTCGTCGATATTTGACAGCCACCCGTGTTTTCGTCTTCTACGAAAAGAGACTGTCGAGAGGTGTGTGACGTCACAGACAGCTGGGTATATTGTGCTGCCCCCTACTGCTACTTGTTTGAACTAATAGTTTTTTTACGTTCTGTAGCGATTTACCGGTACTGTAACGATATTTGTTGATTTCTCTAACTTTGGCTCAATGTTTTTCGATATATGAGAAGAAAAGTATTTTGGGAATGGTTGTACTACCCATTCTGTTCTGCGGCATAGAGTGTAGATTACTTTTATAATTTGTTTCAGACAAAATAGATAAGGGAAACAGGAATTGAACTCAACATGAACTTTTTTTATTGGAATACCAACAGTATCCCTTTATGAAAAAATGGTTACAATAAAACAAAAATAGACTATCTGTCTCAAGGGTAAAAAAATAAATAAATAAGTGGAATGGATAGCACCATTAACAACTTAAGACTAGAAAAGACGCCCCGTATGAGCTTGATAAAATAGTTAAAATAAATCTGTGATTAGGCTAAAACAAAAAGTTGAGTTCCGGTAACATTGCACAAAAAAGGGAGGGTCGGTAGGTCGTTCATTTATCTTTAGATTTTGTTTTTTGGAGGAAGGTCAATTTCTGTAGTATAAACACCAAAAATTTCCAAACATTACCAAAGAGTTATAAAAAGGTCTGCCCCTAAAACTGAGGGTCGGCCGGGATACCAGAACACAACTTTTTTTTCTCTCAGGCCTAATATCATGCAGATAAAGTTGCTACATGTCCTGTTTATAAAATATGTATTGCTTATTGTCCTTAGCAGATCGTAATCTTTGATAACATATGTAATATAAATGCACCACATGCATGTACTTGCTACATGTCCTGTTAATAAAATATGTATTGCTGTCTGTCCTGAGCAAATCGTAATCTTGGATAACATATGTAATATAAATGCACCACATGCATGTACTTTCTACATGGACTGTCAGAAAAATATGTAGTGCTTTCTGTCCTGAGCAAATCGTAATCTTGGATAACATATGTAATATAAACGCACCACATGCATGTACTTTCTACATGGACTGTCAGAAAAATATGTAGTGCTTTCTGTCCTGAGCAAATCGTAATCTTGGATAACATATGTAATATAAACGCACCACATGCATGTACTTTCTACATGGACTGTCAGAAAAATATGTAGTGCTTTCTGTCCTGAGCAAATCGTAATCTTGGATAACATATGTAATTTTAAGGCACCACATGCATCACGTTTCTACATGTCCTGTGAATCAATTATTTTTTGGTGGTGCCCTTCCTACGGGAGGAAGCACGCTTCTTACGGGCAGGGGCGTTTTCTTTGGCCTCCTCTTTGGTGCTGTCCTGAGGCTGTTCACTTTCTGTCTTAATGGTTGACATCGAGTCCAAAATTTGGACTGCCTCCTCCTCTGTGACAGGCTGAATAGTACCGACACTGAGATCCATGCCCTGGTCCGTTTGCACCTGCTGCTGATCTTGGACCAGAAGCACCGAGCCGGGAGGCAGCACCCCCTCCTTACCACTGGTCCCAACCACGGGGGTCACTGAAACATATAAAACCACAAAGATTATTGCTATGTGCATACACCTAGACCGTAACGTGAGTTCGCCTTACATCGTTACAACAGCTCAAAGCAGACTGATTCTCACGTGACAACAGAAAAACTGAGATCATAAATAGTGAGATCACCCAAAAAATTCATTGGTTGTTGTAGGTTTCATGTTATTTCTTCTTTACAACTGAGACAAGTGGTATGACACAGGTACTCACCGGGTATAGTGTTGCTCAGCAACAGCTCGGCGTACGTCGGTGGTGCCGGCGTCTGGCTGCCGCTTTCCTCCATGGCCGGTGCAGGGGCTGGATCCTTCCCTGCTGGTGTCTGGGTGCTCCGGGTGGTGGTTCTAATGGCACCAGCCGTCAGGTAAGTAAGCGTTGCCATCACTGAGAAAACAAAATAGGATTGCTTTTCTGGATTGACTGATAGTTCAAAGATACGGTGCAGTAAGTGGCAATGAGATGTAGGTGAAAACTACAGGCAGGAGACTGATATATTACATAGTGTATGCTACAACAATAGGAACCACAGTTGCACAACCAGAGAGAAGCTGGCAAGAAGGGACAAAGTATAACGTGATCATTTTGTTTTCTCGTTACGTACCTTTCACTATGTTGAGCTGATTTTCAGTGGAGTTTTTCACTGCTTTCAAGATGTCCACACGGTCACTGACAATGCGTTCCTGCGTTGTCAACAGCCGTGCCCTCTCCTCCTGGATCATCTGGCGTAGCTGCCTCTCTTCCTTCAGGCGTTCCTTCCTCTCAACCTCCAGGTCTAACACAAGTGATTCCAGTTTAGCTAACCTCCCTTCCCGATCCTGTACTGGCTCCGTCTTAGTGTTTGTGGGGGGGGCAAACAAGGCTTTGCTCACACACCCTGAGCTGTGCTTGGAAGTACTGGGTGGTTTAGTGTTCACAAGTTGTGGGCTGGACTGGGTTAGGTCGATGTACGCTGTATCAAGACGGCTGTTTTGTAAAGCCGCCTGCATATCCGCTGTGTACTGATCTGCTTTTTTGACAGGCGACAGGTCCGGTAGGGGGTCAGGCCGCGCTAATTTCAGACGTTTCCGTGGGGTGGACCCTGGATTGGTGCCACTTTTTGGTTTGGTGTCACATTTTGCTTTGGGGGGTGGGACGGGCTTGTATTCTTTGGGTACGTGGTGGATAACGGTGCCCTTATGACCGACTATTGTTTTCACATCCCGCCACTTCAAACAGAGGACTTCCTGGGGAGTAAGACCTGACACTTTGGCTTTCCTGTTCTCTTTCAGTTTACGTCTGTACCGGTTGTTCTGGGGAAGCACAACAAGAGGAAACATTAGTTAGGCTGTCATGTCATACTCACGTTACACAGAGCAAACAAATCATGTCTGTCGTTAGGGAAACACTAGTTGTACAAGTTGTAATACTCGTGGAAAGTACTGTGTTATTCGGTAGCCTTTAGTCAAGAACAATTGCTGTTTTTTTATTAGAAAAAAACCTGAAGCTTAAGAACCAATATGTACCTTTTTGTTTGTTCTCGAGAACATATCATTTATTTGACGCCTTATGTCTGTGTATGTGCGTTCTGTCCCATCCTCATTGCTATCGACACTGTTCACAGCATCTGGAAATAAATTTGAACTGACATGAGACAGGAGGAAGGGACAAATATATGACATTGGCATGTTACACGACATATCACAAGTTATCATGTAGTAAGGTGAGACAAGCATAGCTGAAAGGTATAACATTATACCGGTTAATGTGGCTCCCATAAGGAGGTCATGTCAAGTGAACATGTTTTGCTTTCATATTGTATAATGAGAACAAAATAGCGTGAGCAGTGTCTACTGCAGGAAATGAGACTCGTTACGTTTGATATTAATATCATAAGGAGCAACTGTACTCACCCACCACCTCCTGCCAGGCCGCTGACTTCAATTCGGTACTCACTCCCTTGCGTTTGATTACCTCCTCGTTCTTAAGGCATGTCATAAAGAGAGCCGTGTGTTCCTGCGGGGAGAACTTGGGCGCCCTCACGCGGACAGTCCCTTTAGTGGTTAACTTGGAAGGCGTATCCTCCGCCTCCCCCTCTTCATCCTCCTCACCCTCTCCCTCGTCCTGCTCTTCTACCTCCTCTGCTTCGGCATCACTGCCTTCCTCCTCCTCTTGTTCTGAGTCCTCTCCGTCTTGACCCTCCCCTTCTGATTCGGGCTCTTCCTCTGGCTCTGTTTCCAGGTCGGTCTCGTCTTGGGTAGTTTGTGAATCAGAGTCCAACACACTGGACAGTGATTCAACCTGACTGGAGGCGGTGGTGGCATCGTCCACCTCACTGTCAAGCTCATCGCTGCTCCTGTCCTTTTTCATCTTACGTTTTACGCCGGCCGTCTGGAAGCAGGCAAATAAATAATGTTAATTCTTTGTTAGTGCATGCCGATTTATTTCACATGGGTGAGATGCAGTAATGCAGCAGGAAGAGGGGAATATTTTTTCACTTTCTATTTAATTTGGATAGAAAAGAAAAGATGGAAAACAACATGCCATTAACTCGGGGTCTGGGGGCTGCCCTGTGAGTTCTCGGTTACGTATAAGGAGGTGGCGCAAGTCATCCACAGTCTCCTGTATTCGTTTGAATGAATGGGGGATATCGGCCTCATTCTACAAAAAAAATGAATATAATCTGCATCAGTTTAAAAACGCCAGAGAAACATCCAACAATTAGGGGGGGGGGGGGGGGTTCAGCACTGCATGTAAAGCATAGTGTAGTGGAGCAGAGGGATGGGAAACAGGCAGGGGGGGGGGGGTAGCGATACATTTAAAAAGGATATTAAAGTAAACGGCGAGGGATTTAGGCAGTAGAGGAGAGGTACAATATAGATCGAAGTAAAAACGGAACGTTAGAAGAGAATAACATGGTGTTTCTTGTGTTGCTCCCTCACTGTGCCGTAGCAGACAGTACTATTTGAGGCCGAATCGACAAAATCCCCCGTTATCGCCCACCAGCCGAACTTTGTGACATGATTTTATGGTGCATTCTGCCATTGTCAAGCTCTGTCTTTCTCTCAGAAGTTGCACGGAACAGTTATAAAGCATATTGCGTGGTTCTGTCAAGTGGTACTCACCTTTTTGTTGGGTTTTGGCATCTTGAATGGCTCTGCACGACACTGTTCACTACGATCCCGCTACTGATGCTGAGGTGGACCGGAAGTGACGTTGTGGCACAAGTAGGTCAAATTACGCTGGATCCCGGGGAATTTTTGTCGCTATGAACGTTCACGCTATGTTCTGGGCCAAAGTATCGTTAAGGCCGCAACGTGTGTCGTTAAGAAACAGAGTAAGGGGTTGTGTAACGGGGGGGTTGCCTCTCTCGTTATGACTTACGTTATTTTTGCCATTTTTTAACGTGAATGTGATGCACCGTCACGTTACGGTTGTGTAACGACCTCCAGGTGTGTAAGATACCCTCCGGCAGGTGAACCCCAGGCTAAAGTCTTTATTATGGACCCAGGCTCCTCCCCTCTGCCGATTTATGCATCCTCTTCTCCCCTATACCTCCTCCTCCTCCTCCTCCTCCTCCTCCTCTCCCCACTAGTAGGGCTTTACAACTTACAGCTGGTAGAAACTGGATTAAGAAAAAACTGATGTACACAAACAACACCGGCATCAACAAACTCATACAAACATGTACTTTCTTTTCTTCCTCTCCGCTCTCCCTCCACCCATCATTTACGACTCAAAGAGCCCATCATTTTCTCTTCATGTCTCTGTCGGTATCAGCCTCTCTATCTCTCTCCCTGTCTCTCTGTGTGTCTCACTATCTCTCCCTCCCTTCCCCAGCCCCCTATCTACCCCCCCCCCTTCCCCAGCCCCCTATCTCTCTTTCCTTTCCCCAGTCTACCTCTCTCTCTCCCTCCATCCACCCTCTCTACACCATTTCCAGCCTCACCCCTACCCTGAGTAACTCTTGTCAGTCTCCAGGGTTGAGGGTTTTGCTCCTCCACCACAACTAGGTCAGCCCGGCGTCCTGCTATCGGTACCGGGGTTGTTGGTGGGGGTAGGACGGGCGGGGGGAGCAGGTTAGTGTGGGGGGCTCCTCCAGGTGTGGGCTATCAGCAACCGTGCAAGGGCCGCACAGTGCAGCAATGTGGTATGCCCATGGTCGTCATGATACATGAATGCAGCCCTGGCGAGTTACTCGCCAGGCCTGCATTCATGCATCATGACGAGCCTGCGGGAGTGTATCAGCCCGACTGCGTCTGTCTGCATGGTGCTTGAATGGATCCCCTGTGAGCTACTCGCGAGGGCTGCATTAGTAGGCCTTCATCATGAGAACGGGCATGATGCAGTAAGGGGTTACGGTACCCCTCACCCCCCCCCCCCGCACACACTCACATACAGGGATGTAGGGGTGAGAAAAACACTGCCCATCCCCCACCCCGGGTCCCACATAAAAAGGTAAGGCACGCGGACAGGTGGAGAGGGCTCCCTACTCCGTCATGAGACGAGTCCCTGTGACGCTGGTATAGCGGGATCATGCTACACTCTGTTCATACCTAAGGGACCCAGAGATGTCACTAATCATACTTTTCGCAGAAATTCCTACTTTTTCACTGGGATTTCTATCACAGATTAAGTCAAATTCTTACCAAAATCTACAGACTTCCTACTCTTAAAAGTGTTCTTTTCACACAAAAAAAAAGAAGAAAATTTCGGTTTGCACAACCAAACAAAAATCGGTCACTGTATATTTCATACAGGCCTTTCACAGAGCTACTAGGGCTGATACAGAGACCCCATGGGCAGAGTGTAGAGATTACATGGGTTCTCACACAGAAGATTACACACAGAAGAGTGTAGTTTCCAGTCAATTATACCGCCTGGGGATTACCTGTAGTGGTGTGTAGGGTTAAGGTATGGGGTTTATAGCTGCTGGGGGTAGGGTGGGGGTGGAGGTGGGTGGGGGGGGGGGGGTGAAGGTGTTACAGTAACAGTTCCACACTGAGAGGGGAGGGGTGTGGGAGGATGGACTGACTGGTATTAGCATTACACCCACGTGCCTCTGTAGTACTAGGGGTATCCCATGTCTGCACACACTAAGCTACTTTCCCAGGCCCTGATGCTTCACCTGTGCTGTGTCCACAGCTTACGGTGCACTGGTAGACCTTGGTGTAAATGGTGGCATGTTCACAGGTATCACTATCTACCCACCACTATCACTGCCTGCTACATTGTCTGACAAATGATATTGACTACACAGAGAGAGAGAGGGAAAAAGGAGTCAGCCTGACTCCTTTCTCATATTGTGAGTCGCTAAGATGTCTCCCCTATTTTGGAGAGTCAATCATTGCCAGAATCCCTTCCAATGAGACTTTGATAATGTTGCATCCTGCAGGGAAAACAAGATAGTGCTGTGTTTTGCAGGAAGAGTACATGTACAACGTTACCATTGCTGCATATAGCATGACAGAGTCCAGCATTGCTTGTCTAGATTCCTGGAGTCTTCTCTAACAGGGTCGCATCCTCAGGTTTGGATAGATATATGTCCTCGTTGGTCCTATTATGAAGGAAAGGCCCTTCTATAGAGCCACTGAATGGGATGGTCATGGGAGACTGGGATCCCTTTGTTTGGATAGCCTCCTCCAGCCCCCAACGAGGTTACATACGACACCTTCCTCCCCATCAAACCCCCTTCATGTCCTGTAGAATGGCTTGTACTTTCTTGGCCTCCTCCTTCTGAGGCTCTAGGTCCCAGGATCAGATGTCCGAGCTGGTATGTCAATGGTCACAGGACACTACACAGAGGCAAATATCAGAGTCACCCAGAGAGTCTCTATCAGCCTGCAAGAGTCCAGCATTGCCAGACTATGGCATGAGGATCCAGCATGGCTAGACTTTCAAGCAAGTTTGCCAAGGTCCAGCCTGTTATTGAATGTCCAGCCTAGCCTGACCCTCACTAGAATGGCCCTTGACCCATCTATTATAGTCCAGCAGTGCCTGACCCTTGTATGAGAGTAGTATTGGCGACATTGGGTGACTCTGATATTTGCCTCTGTGTAGGGCTGGGGTGGAGAGGATGGGATTGTCATTAAGCCAAAGAAGCTCTAGTAAAGTTCTACGCGCAATGTTATTCTAGAGCCTAACATTCACATGGTTGTATGCAGCCAACATTGTAAAGACTGGAGAAGAGATTTATGTGGACTATGACATCTACATTCACCTATATATCTGTGTTCATCACTCATCACAGCGACCCCCATAGAGGTTCTGTAGACTCAATGCTCACTGTGACAGTATCTGGCCACTTTCTTTATCTCCTTCTGTCCCTGCCTTCCCCTGTCACTTTGAATTCAGTGTTCAGGATGGCCAGGTACAAAGACGGTTGCCCATTTGGCCGCCAGGACCGCCTCGTGTTACACCTGGTCTCCCGTGGACGTCTTCATTCAGGCTTGGTTTAAGGTGTCCGTACTGAGCCCTGGTGTTACCCTGTGTGGACAGCATGATGCCTCAAGATGCATCCTCCTTGGTGCATCATGACGACCTTCTGGACGGTATCATGCAAGCCAGTAGGGTCAGCCTGATGCATCAATGCAGCACCGTGAGCAACTCACATAGCATTATGATGACATAAAAGCATATTGCATCAGCTCACTATCCTGTCCTCAAAGGGTTAAGGTCCATGTGTTCGGCCAATGGTATAAGGTATCAGGTATGGACTACCTGTACCAGTACAGACCCGGGTATGGGGTGTTAGAGGGGAGGAGCTGAGGGGCAGGAGGCCCTTTGTAACGTGTGTATACCTGACCTGAGCAGATACCGATCTCTGTAAAGCCTGCACACGTCTATAACGGAGCAGGTGATGAAGCCATAGGGGTGGGTGGGCAGGAGGGCGGGGGGTATCCGCATGGTGCTTTGTTGCAGTATGCCCTTTGTCGTCATGATGCATGAATGCATCCTTCTGGCTTTAGTGATGCCTACGTGGCTGATACACCCCCGAAGGGTCGATACGATGCATACATGCAGCCCTGGCGAGTAGACCCACCAGGTCTGCATTCATGCATCATATAACACCCAAGGACATAAGCCATAAAACACCCTGTTCCTCTTAAAGGGTTAAAAGGGGTATCTTGTTTACCTAGGGGCAGCACATACAACGCTCTGGCTCAGGTAACTGAATCAGAGAGTTTCTCAATCTTCCCACTTAAAATCCCTTTCTATGCTATTTCTTTTTAGTTTTGAATAAAAATATGTCAAAATATCTAGAAATCTGTCAGTTCCTGAAATTCAGACAAATGTATAAGTTAGCTCTGTCTCATGACCTGAACAACCTAGAAATCTCGTATTACCAAGCACCTTTTCCTATAGAGGGGTTTCTCGGGTTATAGTGACAGGACAGAAAGGTGCATGGTGCAGCAGAAAGGGTTGGGACTATTCGGATGGGGGTGTAGCTTTGAGGGGTAGAGTACATTAGTCTTGTTACTCCACAAACCTGAGTCACCTGGCTTAAGGGTCTCCAGGTAAGTGGAAGCAGGTAGACACAGGTGAGATGGGTTTTAGTATCCCCTAACAGACAGCATGGGAGGGCGGCTGAGTAAACCTAGTGCCTGGATAGATACCAGTGATGCAGGTTACCTTTGATTCAAACACCTCAAACGCTCTCCCCGAGGCATTAAGAGAGACCCGCAGAAAATCAACAATGTTAACGGTCATGTTGACCTAGTGTAGGAACCCAGAGGAATGTACGGAGAGACTCATGTGCCGTAAATGCTTGCGTATAAGCCTAACTCGCGTATTAGCCACACCCCTAACTTTGACATATCCTATTAAAGTCTCAGAGAGAGTCTGAAAATTGCTAATTTTGTACTGTACTGTAGTATATTTATAAAAACTCGTGTATAAGCTGCATCTCGACCTTGGGCTGAATCCAATATTTAGCCTGATCATACAAGTATTGTTCTAGCCGCAACCTCTATGGTATTACGGTAGTACAGACAATTGTTCAGAAATGTAGGTGGGGCTACTTGTCAAGTTGGCATGTGAAATGATTATTAAAATAATGTTACTAGATCGTTTCACTATGCTCTACTTCTAATGTTGGACATGCGCCAAACTACCATTGTTACATATTTCTAAAACCTAGAATAAGTAGTGTGTGTAGCCAACTATATCCATTACCTCAACCATCTAACACAAATAATAGCAAATCATGGGTCAACTGAATGATAACATTCCCTGGGGCAGATCTAGCAATGTGGATACAGCTCTGGTTCTCTGTATAGATTCATGAAGCGATAACTCCAGGCAATTTTTCAATGTTCTGAAGCTACAAACAAATCAACAGCATTGAACCAGAACGTTGTCAACTCTTGCACCCCCCCCTGCCAATGTCATCAGTCCTTTCAGAATTCAGAATTGGTTTAATTGCTATAGAAAGGCACTGATTGAAACAAGATGAGTTTGTGAGAGCTCTGACTAAATACAGCAGACTCTCCATGCCTTGGGACATTCTGCCCTGATTGAATGCTCTGGGAACTTACTAATTTTTTACTCTTTGCCGTTTGCCCCCCCCCCCCCGCCCTAGGCAGGTGGCACCCCCCCCCCCCCCTCAGCACACTTAACAGCTGTCACACACCAAGAACCCCCAAAGTGGCCATGACACCGTTTTACCCCGGATTTATCTGGCTGGGGTCACTGCAATGCCCGCTGCAGCTCTGAAAGGCAATCGGAGGTGGCCACCAATGGCAAAGGTCACCAGTGTAGCCCCTGCCTCATACAGACCCTATCAGCAGGCGTTAGGCAGGGAGGGATAAGCAGGGGAGGTAATCACATGGCTGTAGTCGACTCAAATGCATTATAGAAACCATAGGCGTAGAAAGCAATTTTCTATTGGGTGAGTTTGCGTGGGAGGGGGGGGGGGGTACTAGTACAGGCCACCCACACTTGAGCACACATCTCCCCCGCTCTTAGTTCTCATGAGGGCCCATGGCCGAGTATAAATGGACCAATATTAAGTGAGGAACCTTACATTTAATGCCATTATGAAAGGGACAAATTGCAAAGGTCAACTCGTAATGCTACAATGCCTGGAGTATATAGTTTTAGGGTTGTTTGAACTTGAATGTGCATAACCTCAAAGCTAGTTTAGACAATGCGGTCTGGCCTCTCAATAGAGTACAATGTGACTCTATTGTCTCATAGTCTTTGTTAGGCCTCGTCCACCCCTGTGAGTATTGACTTCTGTCGATGCCTACAACAATAGTTAATAAATCCCAGGCCTTAAATAAACAGCTCAGCACAAGTGGGATATTAGTACCGGGTAGGTGTAACAGTACATTTTACAAGTAGGTATATCACCTGGGAGGCTGGTGTTGGCCCCTATCACACACCTTGTACGTCAGGGTATTACTACCTCCATAGTCTCACTAGTCAGGGTCAGATTAACTCAAGTTAACCAGGGATTGTCTCCTACTTTGATACCTGCCTCCCCTCCCCCTCCCCCTCCCCATCCCAGGGGTGCAGACTCCGTATAGCTATGATGTAACCCCCACAACCACTCCCCCCCCCACCACACCCAGCCTGCACCACACTAGGCAGGTCCTCCCCCAATGTTGTGTAATAAGGGAGTAATAGTAATAATATTGATGTGGGGTACTTATGGCTGAATGCAGGCTACTGGTGTGATGGCGGGGGTATTGTGAGACATCTGCCGCCCCAGGTTGGGGCTAGTGGGGTGGAAGTAACCCACTAACCCTTTAAGGGCCGCATAGTGCTTTGATGACCTGTACCATTAGTCGTCATGATGCATAAATGCAGCTCTGGTGATGCAATTTTGCATCATGCTGACCCTTGATGAGTGTTTAATCAAGCTCATAGGGTCGACATGATGCTTGAATGCAGCACTTGTAAGTTACACCCCAGGGATGCAAAATTGCATCATGACGACAACAAGCATTGTGTAATAATGCACTATGCGGCCTTTAAACAGTTAACTGACATCTGAATAATTACATTGAATCGATTCTACCTCAAGGGGGTACTTATGGTTGTACCCCGTTAGGAAAACATCACATAACCTAACAGAAACAATAAATATATAACCAATAGCCATCACCTCATTCACTATTATTGGCTTTGGGACCTTGTCCCCAAAGCCATTTGCACCACAGAGGAGGGTTTAGATTTTTGACAAGAAAAGACTAGCATAGGCCCCATTGTTCATTGTTAGATATAGCCCTAGCTGGCCCTTAAACCCTGCTAGGACTGGTATCCCCATGTGTCCTTGCAGGTGTGTGCAAGACTAATTTATCCTAGATCTTGCTTTCTGTTACTACATGTCGAACCAATGTGCCTTGTGGTAAGGCCTAGACATCTTGTAAACAGCCATATTTTGAGTTCTCTAATGTTGCTGTCAATGGCAAGGAAAGGCACCAGCCTAATAACTATTGACTCCCATGCCAAGCCAAGCTGTCAATGTCAATGCCAATTCCCATACTATGCACATACAGGACCTATACTAGAAGTTGAGTGGGTCCAGGGTGGCTCTTGAAATCACTCAAGCCCGCCCAAAGACAAACTGTGAAGTCCAACATAATTACCCCTCCCCCACCCCACACACACATTACATGCACCAACCCTGAAATAATATTTTACAGTCTTTAAAGGAAGGCCATCACAAGTCCTCCTTGTGCCCCCCTCCTCCTCCCTGTGCCTCCCTGTGCCCTCTCCTCCTCCTCCTGCCTCTGCCCTCTCCTCCTCCTGCCTCTGCCCTCTCCTCCTCCTCCCTCCTTTCTCTGCCCTCTCCTCCTCCCTCTGCCCTCTCCTCCTCCCTCTACCCTCTCCTCCTTCCTATGCCCCCTCCTACTACCCCATCTACCCCTCCCCCCCCCCCACTCTACCCCATATTCCTCCTTCCTGTTACCTTCTCCTCCCTCTGCCCTCCCTCTGCCTTCCCTCCTTCTGCCCCCTCCTCCTCCCTCTGACTGCCAAGATGGCTGCCAAAAACTCAAGATTGTCTGATTTCCTTGTGTGATACATGGATAATAGGGTTTTCTGGGATGTAGAATCCATTTCCAGGCTCACAATTTCAATCCGGGAAATTTCCAAGATGGCTGCCAAGATGGCCACCAAAAACTCAAGGTTGTCTGATTTCCTTGTGTGATACATGGATAGTAGGGTTTTCTGGGATGTAGAATCCATTTTCAGGCTCAGATTTTCAATCCAAGAAATTTCCAAGATGGCTGCCAAGATGGCCACCAAAAACTCAAGATTGTCTGATTTCCTTGTGTGATACATGGATAATAGGGTTTTCTGGGATGTAGAATCCATTTTCAGGCTCAGATTTTCAATCCGAGAAATTTCCAAGATGGCTGCCAAGATGGCCACCAAAAACTCAAGATTGTCTGATTTCCTTGTGTGATACATGGATAATAGGGTTTTCTGGGATGTAGAATCCATTTTCAGGCTCACAATTTCAATCCGAGAAATTTCCAAGATGGCTGCCAAGATGGCCACCAACAACTCAAGGTTGTCTGATTTCCTTGTGTGATACATGGATACCGTAAATTCTCGCGTATAAGCCTAACTCTCGTAGAAGCCGCACCCCGAGTTTTGGGCGATCCTATAAGCCGCACTGGCCATCTGATTATGGTGGCTTTAATACTGTACTATAGTAACAAAAACTCGCGTATAAGCCGCACCCAGATCATGAGCCAATCATATAAGCCGCACCAGGGATCTGACCCTCGTACTAGCCGCGGCTTCTACGCGAGAATTTACGGTAGTAGGGTTTTCTGGGATGTAGAATCCATTTTCAGGCTCAGATTTTCAATCCAAGAAATTTCCAAGATGGCTGCCAAGATGACCACCAAAAACTCAAGATTGTCTGATTTCCTTGTGTGATACATGGATAGTAGGGTTTTCTGGGATGTAGAATCCATTTCCAGGCTCACAATTTCAATCCGAGAAATTTCCAAGATGGCTGCCAAGATGGCCACCAAAAACTCAAGATTGTCTGATTTCCTTGTGTGATACATGGATAGTAGGGTTTTCTGGGATGTAGAATCCATTTTCAGGCTCAGATTTTCAATCGAGACATTTCCAAGATGGCTGCCAAGATGGCCACCAAAAACTCAAGATTGTCTGATTTCCTTGTATGACACATGTATAATAGGGTTTTCTGGGGTGTAGAATCCATTTGTAGGCTCCGATTTTTGATCCAGGTAATTTTCAAGATGGCTGCCAAGATGATATTTGCATAGGCATCAATGGAGTTGCATTGGTACCTATTTGATTCCATTGGCACATATTGGATTCTATTGTTATACCAGCTGCAGTAAAACCAATAAAACTCAAAAAGATTTAGCTAAGTGCATGTAATTGACTGGCCATGCAGTGTTGCTGCAAACCGTCAAACTTGAATTGCATAAGAACCCCGGAAACACCAAAAATTATGAATCTATGCCCCCTCGTTTTCTCACCTGTAGTTCATAACAATCCTATAAAACCCAAAGCCACTACGGCTTTGCCGTAAAATCCTTGAATTTGTCCCCTTGTATATTGTAGCCGTTTTAAAATATTTTCATTGGGACTCAGCTCTCATGAAATCAATATAACGAACCATTCAGTGTTATCAAGGGTGCCACGTTACATCATTTTAAATGACCCCTCTAGATGTCTACAATAGATCGTTGAGTAGCCACTAGGAATCCAGTGAGCAGATATTAAATAGAGACATAGTAGGAGGCAGAGTGGGAGACAGAGTTGGGGGAAGGGATCCTTCTGCTCGCCACCTGCCATATACTAATAAAGCTACGAGGCTACACTAGATGATGGAGCAGCCACTGACAATCTAAAGAGTAGATATTGAAGAGACAGACAGACAGACAGAGTCAGTGGTTGGGGGAGGGGGGAGTCTTGTCATGCCTGCTGGTATCCCCCCTCCCCACACACACACACAGATCCCCTGGAGACTCATTAGCGACTATTAACGAGTAATCACCATTCGATGTCGGGTAATGACGATTAACCAGGACGAGGTGTAAACAGCTGGTCAGCACGGCCACAGACCTGCAGTAAAAACAAAGAGCGACGTCTGCCGCTGCTGTACTACAGGGCTATAGAGTTCTGATGATGTGTGGGTTAACCCTTTGAATATGCATGCCCTTCGTCATGATGCATGAATGCAGCACTGGCGAATAACTCGTTAGTGCTGCATGCATACATCATGATGACTACTTGGTTGATACAGTCCCGACAAGTCGCCATGATGCATGGATGCAGCCCTGGCGAGTTAATCACCAGCGCTGCATTCATGCATCATGCCGACAAAGGTCTTAGCATATCAAACCAGTATGTGGCCCTTAAATGGTTAACGTTGCTATGGAGGAGGTGACATGGTGGTTGTCACGGCGATGGCGTCAATTTAACATGTAAATACTCCATAAGGTGTAAATTGTGTTAGCTGAAATCCTATCCCACAGCGGAACCTCCCTGAATAAGTGCATGTCCTTTTTGAGGATGGATTCAGCATCAAATGGGTCATTTTGGTTTAGAATAAATTGGTGCAATTTGTTGTTATTTGTATAATACTGTATCTAGTCCACGAATGCAATGCCCTGGATGTATATGACTCAGCTGTGATTCCCCTGGATTCTGCAAGTGTTGAGTGGTTGTTAACCGTTGTTTAAATACATGTTAAATCATGGTTCGCATTATTCAAATGTCGAGATAAATCTAGTAGAATACTTGCCATTCCATTTCCTGGATAGGCCCTCTAAGGGACATACATTCTACTACATTTGTAGTGTCGGTTCTAGGGTAGATGGACCTAGAGTCAACCACGTACCTTGAGATGCCCTCCCCAATGTTATAGTCATTGATGCATCATAAGCCATCTTCTTGTGTATCATTTAAAGTGTTACTCCTTCCAGCAAAGGACAAAAAGAGACAATTCCACACATGAATAACTACATAATTAAAGATGGACATCTCATGGGATGTGGTTGACTCTAGGTCGATCTACCCTATAACAGGTACAAAGGTAGAAGAGGCACCTGTAGCCCATGCCTAATGACCAGTTCACATTTCCCTCCCTTTGTCTGAGAAGCCCCCAGTGAATACCAACAGACGTCAGAAACACGAACACACCAACTGCCACGTACCACTCAAAAACAGGATATAAAAAATGTGAGCACACTCTAAGGGGAAGCAAAAAGTGAGGCTACTCAAAAGACGGAGCACTTAACCTGGTCGCCTCCTGCCTGTATGTTATGTGTGTGTGTGTGTGTGTGAGGGGGGTGCCTCTGTGTGTGTGTGTGTGTGTAGGGGGGGGGGTGTCCTCCTGCTCCCAGGGCTGGGTGGGTATGTGGGTCAGGACCCCAGGTATGTGTTCCAGGTATGGGCCAGGATCTAAACCCCTGCTACAACCAGGTGAGGGTCCTGAATCTGTATCTGCTATCAGAAAAAAATAATTTTTTTTCCCCGACGCATAACATGCAATTTAAGGAAAACGATCTGAAATAAATTTTTCTAAAATTTGTTTTAAAACGATCTGTAGTTCCATGTATGTAATACAAAATGTAAAGGGAAAATATCAATTAAAAATTGATCTGAAATCCTACCCTAAAACTGTGCTAAAATGCACTGAATAGGTATACCAGTAATCCTACTCCGGTAGGTTGCACTATAGACAAGTGCACAGCTCCCTGAACCAGACTGACACTCAAGTCCTACTGAGGGTCAAAATCTAGGTCACACCAGAGTGATCTGACAATATCTAATACATAGATAAAACATGTGAGAAATTCACAGTAGGCTTAATTTATTATATAAATAAATTAAAGTGTGGCCTACCCCCATTTCCTGAATGTCTACCTGATGAATCTTTGAACAAGATGAAACACCAGAACTCACCAGACCAGTATTCACTGCTACACTAACCTTGGCATGAGAAATTAAAAACAATTTCTTAAACCCCTACCATTTATTTTCTATCTGATAGAAATAAATACCCACAATATGGGTCAACTGAAACTTTTTGATTTGTGTATTCTACACTAATTAAAATAAAAAAGTTGAATCAGGGAATCCCACTGCTGGGAGATTTCATGTGATATTGACCCAAATACACATGGAACAGCCAATGAAAGTGAAGCAATGTAAACCACCTGGTCACATGTCATGTCCGACATGTCAGGGAGCGCCAAAAACGACTTACCTGTTCAGTTCTGAGTGTAGTAGTGGAACACAACACACCGTCCGCCCCAACCTAGAAAAAAATAATCCTGTTTTTTTTTTCGCTGGAATTTCTATATCAAATACAGCTAGTTTCCTGCCAAAAGTTGACCAATAAGGTTGTCAACAATAACGGCCTGCTACCAATCACAGCATGATGTGGTAGCTCTAGATTGGCAAGAAACAAAATAATGAGTTATAATAACTTATATCACTTCCATGGGGGAATCTGCAACAGAATGACTGGTACTTGCCGGACCTTATACACCAGTGTATAACCTTGATGTCTGGGTGGTGACCACTAGGTGTTGCACCAGGTGAGGGACTGGATTATTACAGGTATCAGGACAGCCATCGGGGAAAAGACAGACACGACACGATCTTCCCACGGGGGCCTCCCGCCCACCACTCCTACTCAGGACTCTGACTTAACCCTCTAAGGTCCGCGTAGTGCTTTAATGCGTTATGTCCTTTGCCGTCATGATACATGAGTGCAGTCCTGGAAATTGACTCAACAGGAGTGCATCAGGTCAAGCCTGCAGGGTTGATACACTCCTGCCGCGCCAGCATGATGTACCAACGCCAGCATTGGACAATCCCCTGAGAATCCTGACAACACATGATGTCTCAAAGTACCATGCCACACTTAAAGGGTTCAGCTATATATATACACATATCTATGACTGTGCCTGACTATGACTATATAGTAAGCTAAATGGGGCACTGCATTTCTTTATCTGCAAAATCATGGGGCAGAACTGATGTGCCCAAATCTATACAATAACGGTCATTATCGTGCAGAGTCAGTTTCGATTCGATTCAATTCAAACTTTAAAAAAATCTAAACTGCAACAGACAAGAACTAGGTTCATGTATTACGTTTGAAATCCCCCCTCTTATTTTAACGGCTATTTCAATGATCATGGTAACCTCTTTATTCAGAGTGGTACTCTTTTTACCCTCCCCCACCTGGGCCCCAATGGTGATGTTCTACTGTAGTGAATATGTTTATTTGATTTGCTACACTTATGTATGGTGCACATATATCTGCAATTCATGTGGTGAATTTATAAACGTTTTTATTTTGCCACCTGCCCGACGCTTATGTATGCGGGCTAGGGTATTTATCTATAAAATGAGGCAATTCTAGTAGAATATATAAGTAGTATAGTATGTATCGGAACGGGACTATAGTTAAGTACTGTTTATTACTCAATCGACCTGCAGCCAATCAGAGGCCTCCCTTTTGGCGGGAAATTCAAAAGCAGCCAATGAGAGGCCTCCCTTTTGGCGGGAAATTCAAATAGGTCACGTGACCGGAAGTGACCTACTTCCGGTCACGTGACCTTTGGGCGGGAAATTCAAATAGGTCACGTGACCGGAAGTGACCTACTTAAGAGGGTCACGTGACCACCATGTTGGCGGGAAATTCAAATAGGTCACGTAACGGGAAGTGACCTACTTAAGGGGGTCACGTGACTACTAGGTTGGCTTTCAAAATAAGTCACTTGAGATTTTGATGGATAAATAAATTTAAAAAAAGAAAAAAAAAGCAAGCTGAAAAAGCTTGCTAAAAAATAATTTAAAAATACGGCTCTTTTTTTCTAGGAGGGGGGGAGAGGGGCACTCTGGGGGGCACTCTTTAAGATGCATGGGGGGGGAGGGGGGGAGGGGGGGAGGGGCAGGGTTTTTTAAGAGTGAGACTCGCTTCTCTGCCCTCTCTAAAAGAGAGGGCAGAGAGGCGAGTCTACTTACAATGAAAGGTATCATGATCGCGTTTATGATGATGTGCATCATGATGTGACTATCTTACAACCCTATGAGAAATAAGCAAGACATGGGCGTACTTACACGGGCTATTTGTAAACTAATGAATGTGACTTCTTCGTTAAAATCAGTATCTACAACTCTTTTAAGCCTAAGGCTTTTTCTTGAGTTTATTCTTTTGTTCAATTTCGGGCCCACCTCAAAAGAGGAATAGGCCCTCTGTAGCACTTGTCGCTTGCTCATCAATCAGAGCCGGGGTGTAGAAGGCCCCTGCCCTGTCGGGTACGTTCTCCCTCTGGTACGTTTTTGGTTAGTTTGGAGCTCTCAGTCGACTGTCTTATCCACCTTAAAAAAACCAGACTTTCGGTGTCTTATGATAAAACTGGTGCCTTATACTAAGCGCTGGATTACTTTCTCATTTTTTAGTGTTCTATCCGATGCTTATTTAATTTTTGCACTGATAAAAACGGTTAGCTTGTACAAACACGCGGTCTATTTAAGTGTTAAGTGTAGAAAATGAACAGAACAGTGCACAGAAAATAGAGCTACCGACTACATTTCGCCCAGTCACTCAGCGGAGAACAAAAGAACTACTGACGTAGTGTACCCGCTATTCCGACAGTTGGCGCCACCGTTATACTTTTCCCGCGTGCGACATGAAGCCCTGGGGCGGGTACTGGCTGTTTTGGTTGTAGGTACCGAAACATAAAAAACTACAGCCAGCCCAATGTCATGGTGAGACAGCTCTCTTATTTTTACCTTGAGTAGCGTCCGTAGGGCCTATGACAAAACCTAGTCCCGTACACGGAGCAGCTTGAGGTCTGAAGGCTCATACAGAAAAATGTGTGGGTGTGTGGGTGTGTGGGTGTGTGGGTTGCTTTACGCCTTAGTTAACAGCTATGGTCATTTCAAGAGCGGTGATGGTGATCGAATCTATTGACCCTTTTACCGAGACAAGGGTTCTTTTACATCCCACACTACATAGCAGAGAGACGTCTAGCAGCCCCTAGAGGCCCCGCAGGGGGCTCGAGAGGTGCCGTGGAGAAGAGCAGATATCCACGAGAGGCCACGCCAACAACCAAATTCTATCTTTATCCCGCGAGAAAAGGAGATAAGGGTCAAGGTTATGAACTATCAAAAGATTTTAGAGTAAATTAAGTTATGAGATATTAATATAATGTACATATCTAGGGCCCGATATAGGGCCTCTGCAGATCCCCCTTCAGGGCCCCGATCCATGAGGCCTTAGAAACGGAGCTGGGTCATGTAACCAAGGGAGATCAGCAGTTGTTGATGTCGGCGCTGCCGATAACGCTGGTAAATGACCGTTTTACTCATGTTTAGAGTCAGAATAGCTTGAGTATTACTTGAATATCGAAGAGTAGAGGTCAAATTACCCCAGACAAGGTGTTTCCATCTAGAAATTCTCGACAGTATTTCCGAAAATTGCAAATATTGGTCCCAGCCCCACGGGGCCCCATACCGAGTATTAAAAGTTTGAGATGCAACTTTCATTCATGCTGTTGACCAATCAGGGGGCTCTGTTTTTACGACCTTGACTACATAGTAAAAGTGATTGACAACGTCAGATATCACTTGACGACGTCAAATATCGATCTGATATTTGATCCCTTGATATTTGATTCAAAACCCACATCGAGTGGGATAAAGCCTTTTATCATCTTTTGATTGTGAGGCATACACTTTTCTTACACACAACAGCTGTCATCTATCAAGGGGCTCTGGATAGGGGGTCCCCATGTCGAATGTCGATCTTAGAAAATGACCATGTCACATGACAATGTCACTTAATAATGTTCATATCCCATGTCGATTTTAAGAAATGTTCATGTCACCTGTCACTATGATTTTTTGGGCCTCATGTCACTTGTCATTAGACCTCATGTCGTTTGTCGATTATAAGAAATGGTCATGTCACCATATCGAATTTAGCGGTCCACATCCATTATCAAGTGTCAGGGCATGTTGGCTGCTTGAACACGTAGTCTGTCATCACCCTTGTTTCTGTGCCTTATCTAAACAGGCAATTAGTGGCCGCTAGCCGAGAGTACCTCCCTGGTCGCCTCTCCCGAATCTGCTAGACGTCTCACTGATAGGAGTGTGTGGGTGTGTGGGTCTGTGTGTGTCTGTTCGGTCTGTGTGTGCACGCGTCTTGCGGACCACTGTTAAGCCTGTGGTTGGAGAGCGCGACATAGCCGCTTGCTACACTCTCTAAACAGAGGTCCGCAAGACTAGGCCGGATCGCGCTCTTGCTTAAAGGTGCACCTCAACTCAGTGCGCCTTTAACAGCCGCCCCAAATAGGTGAAGTTCTTGACGCGGCACAGCGCCTCCCACCAGTAGCCAATCAGCGCGCCGAACGCCGGACACACCTCCACCGTGTGAGCCTCTAAGTAGGTCACACGAATCATACTAAGATGCCGATCTCTTCTGTCGGTTCGTCGCGGTGGCCGTGAGTGATCGCACGGTCGCCAAGATTCACTGCCTTGATTGGCAGAGGGGGGGGCTGATTACCCCCCGTCGGATGAATTGCGGCGAAACCATAATCAATTTTTCGCTGTTTTAGATAAAAGAGATCCAGAGCTATCCGCTCGTCCAAGAATTATTTTTCTATCAGCCCGGGATCACCCTCAAATTAAGGCCTAAAGTCCAAAAACCCAAAATTTTTTCCCTATGGGATTTCAGTGTCTAAGCGTTTTTTGCAGCCCCAAGGAGCAGCTCACGGGCTCGAACCCTGTAAACGCTTTGACGCGCTTTCGTCGCCTTAGGCGACGTAGACCTACCTTATTTTTTTTTGGACCATGTTACCTGAACACGGATTATTTTTTTTGTTTAGCCCAATGAGCTCACAGCTAGACTAGATACCTCATGTTTTGGATTGGAGAAATCAGCAGAGCAATAAAAAGCGCGGTGAGGCTAGTGTGGCCCCTGTGAGTTGTAAAATTGGTGCTAAATGTGGTAACCAGGCGGATGCTGAGTTCATTGATATTGTCCGTTAATGATACTTAAGGTGGGTGTTGTCTAAAGTTTTAATTGATATTACCAATGTGGCCAATAATGACTTCACAGTTGGGGCCCTCGCCCGCAGGTCCCAGATTCAGGGTATTCTTTGTTTATTGTGTGGCCCCTAAAGAGGGGCCGACTAACTCTTTAGAGTTAGTTAGATGCTGCCACTGTGCTATGCAACAGCAGCTATTAATTACGCTTCATGTTGGGCGGCATGGATCACTTGATGGGTGATACCTCAAAGCTCAAACACGGCAGAGCCGTGTGTGGCATGCGAGGACCAGTGGGTCAGGGGTGATCCGTTGCAAACAGAATGCTGATCCGTGTGAGGTTCTGACTTTCTATAGTTTTTTATAAAGCCTTAGATATGGTGTGGTATTTTTCATCTCGCTATAGTTTAGTTGGTATTTAAGGAAACCGCCTCATTTCTATCAGAAATACACAATATTGAATTGTTTTTTATATTTTAATATATTAGAAGCGCGCTTTGTTGCCTATGTAGCTCATTATGCGTTGAAATGTTCGCGAGCATCGTAGGAATGTACAAAACCCCTATTGTGGCACCATCTGACGAAAGAGCGGAGAACTATACTAGCGCGTTTCGTTATTCACATCTTTTGACAGGGACTTGGTTGGTGGCTTTAGGCCCTAATTAACAGCTGAAGTCATTTCAAGGGGGGTGATAGTGATCGAATCTATGGATACCTGAAGGTGGAAAGCACACACCCTACACTTTTACCGAGGCAATGGTGGTGCTGCTCAAAGGGTGTGGCGAGCTAGACTGGAGGATGTAATAACTAAGCAGCAGAAGGACCAAAAAGACAATCTCGTAGTAGTAGGTCTACTTAGATCTTGAGTAGCCGCCCTTGTGGCTATAATTACCTAGACTAGTTGGCTCTGCCAGCCTGGTCAAGTGAAAATTGGTAAGGAGACTATGAACTAAGCTAACATCTCATAAGTATTAGTTACCACCCCCTCACACCCGTTTAACAACGGATTCAGGGTCTAATTATGGAGACCCTAGAGTAAGATTAACAATATATCCCAATGTCTGTAGTAGACATTTACGACATGCAACCTGCCCCCTAGAAGGGATAGATCTGACCACAAGTCCGCAAAATGGGACTCCCCCTCTGAGAGTATCAAGGTTTGCGTATAGTCTCTTGCAGGTTAATCTGTTATCTACCCCTTTGTCGACTTCGCCAAAATCCTGGGAGATTCACTTTAAACCTAAGGTCTACCCTTTTTATTCTTTGTTTATTGTGTGGCCCCTAAAGAGGGGCCGCGGTGTTGATTAATTACACCACATGTTAAGCAACATGAGATCAAACCTTCCTCAAAAGCGACAAGGCTCAGAGTCCTGTTGGACGGGAACCCTGTGTGGCATTTCAAGACACCTGGTTGAGTGATCTGTTGCAGATGCCGTTCCGTGAGAAGTTCTGACTTTATATAGCTTTTATATCGCTTTAGATATGGTGTAGTATTTTCAATCTCACTATAGTTTAGTTGATATTTCAAAGAATCTGCCTCATTCTATCAGAAATACACAGCGTTGACATGTTTCTTATATTCAATATATTAGAAGTGTGCTTTGTTGCTTATTATAGGTCATTATGCGTTTAAAATGTTCGCGAGTATCGTGGAAATGTACAAAAACCCTATTGTGGCGTCATCTGACGAAAAGAGCGGAGAACTACACTAGAGCATGTAATGGCCAGACCAGCAGGCGGCAGCAGAGTGGTCAAAAGACAATCTCGTAGTAGTAGGTCTACTTGCATGTTGAGTAGCCACCCTTGTGGTTGTAATTACCTTGACCACAGGTCCGCAATATGGAGCTCCCCCTCTGAGAGTATCAAGGTTTGCGTATAGTCTCCTGCAGTTTAATCTGTTATCTCCTCCTTTGTCGACCTCGCCAAAATCCTGGGAGATTCACTTTAAACCTAAGTCCTACCCTTTTTTATTCTTTGTTTATTGTGTGGCCCCTAAAGAGGGGCCGCGGTGTTGATTAATTACACCACATGTTAAGCAGCATGAGATCAATCCTCCTCAAAAGCGTCAAGGCTCAAAGTCCTGTTGGACGGGAACCCTGTGTTGCTTTCGAGGACGAATGGTTGAGTGATCCTACCGATCCGTCAGAGGTTCTGACTTTATATAGCTTTTATATCGCTTTAGATATGGTGTAGTATTTTCAATCTCACCATAGTTTAGTTGATATTTCAAAGAATCTGCCTCATTCTATCAGAAATACACAACGTTGACATGTTTCTTATATTCAATATATTAGAAGTGTGCTTTGTTGCTTATTATAGGTCATTATGCGTTTAAAATGTTCGCGAGTATCGTGGAAATGTACAAAAACCCTATTGTGGCGTCATCTGACGAAAAGAGCGGAGAACTATACTAGAGCATGTAATCGCCAGACTAGCAGGCGGCGGCAGAGTGGTCAAAAGACAATCTCGTAGTAGTAGGTCTACTTGCATGTTGAGTAGTCGCCCTTGTGGTTGTAATTACCTAGCCTAGTTGACCCTGCCGGCCTGGTCAAGTGAAATTAGTAAGGAGACCACCCATTAACGTGCTCCACAGTCTTTAGACAGTTAAGACTATAGTCAAGACTGGAGAATTTGGCGAGACGCCCCTCTGGGAGGTCATAATCCTCAATGTTAGGTGTTAGCTCATTAACATCAGATACCATATTAACAACCCATTTAAATGTTCATTTTAATAGCAACTCACCCTATTCTGACAAAATCCTATTAGCAGGTAACCTCTGTGTAAACCATACTGCAAACATCTGCTACTTCCAGCGTCTGCCTCGTGACTGATAGTGTACAACAAGACGAAGTGGGCAGAGATTAGAAAAAATGAAGCTCTTTATATAGCCGAGAGAGCAGCTAATCTGGATGTTCTAAGCTTGTTTTCACCTAGAGCTCCAACCCTCTTCCAGAGAGAATCAAATCGCTTTTCACCTGAACCCTTCCACCCCTAATCCATCAGCATGAAAAGAGAATTAACGAGTGTAACGTGCGCTACATGTATATGGGATTATAGCTGGTGAAGAGATAAAGCCGAGTCACCTGTGTATACAAAGACTACAGGGGGTGATTAACGACAGGTGTGACGCGCCAGCCCGTGAACGGATTAAGCCAAAAAAAAATAAAAGGTATGTTTCAGGTAACATGGGCAGAAAGACTGGAGTCGGTAGGTCGGATTTTTATTTTATTTTATTTTATTTTTTTAACATGAAAGTACTAGCCATCCTCCGTGGAAATTCTAAAAATGACCCAAAAAGTATAAAAATATGAAATTTTCTTCAAACTTGCTTAAAAAAAAAACGTAGGGTCGACCCTGTTTTGCTAGGGTTGGTCGGGTGACCTGAAACAAACCTTTTTTTTTTATTTGGCCTTATCTTTCAAGCTGACGCTTAAATTCAACTAGCCAGCCGCCGTCCACACCACTCACTGCGACAAGAGGAGGTGCTGTTGTTTTACACTTGAGTCGCTTACCACATGGTCTCTACCTCACAGACAGACACGCGCCCCCTGTAGCTTTTTTTTTTGTTTTTTTTTCTATACACACGCTAATCTCATAACCCCCTTATCCGTTATACAGGTAACGAGTATTCTCTTTTAAAATAGCTGCCAGTCAGCTTAGCTCTAGAAGCAAGAAGGCGTGTATAGGTGCCTTATAAGTCGGCAGGGGGTAAATACTAGTGAAAAAGGAAGGCAGGTGTGCAGGTAGCTTTTCTAACAGACACGTGTGTGCACTAAGCTGCTTAAGTCTAAACCCTCCCGCAGTAGTCAGGTGGCATGTGAAAACTTACTTAACTGATCTCTTACATTGAGTAGAGTCTCTGTGCTGAGAGAGCCTTTTCAGCCGTTTAAGAGGATTAACTAGGACAGGGTACATAAGGAGTGAAACGCCGAATAGCGGCTACTCAGTCTCGTGCAGCACAAGCAGCAGCATCTAGCAGCGGCTTCAGCAGCAGCTGCACGTGCAGCACAAGCAGCTGGCAGCGACTTCAGCAGCACAAGCAGCACGAGCAGCACAAGCCGTAGCATTTGTCAGCAGCATCCGTGACATCGTCAGCAGCAGCCCCCATGACCTTGTCAGCAGCACAAGCAGCCAGCAGCTGCTGACAGCTGCTTCAGCAGCTGCTGGCAGCTGCTGCACGAGCAGTAGCACAAGCAGTAGCATCTGTCAGCAGCAGCAGCAGCAGCACAAGCAGCCAGCAGCTGCTGCATGAGCAGCACAAGCAGCACAAGCAGCAGCACCGACAGCAGCAGCAGCAGCAGCAGCAGTGTGGACCACTAAAGTCGAGATGAAGCCTAGTGACATTTGACATGAAGCTTGAAAAACACAGTGACAGGTGACATGAGCAATTCTTAAAATCGACATGAGATATGAGCATAATTAAGCGACATCGACATGCGCCATGGCTATTTTTTAAGACAAACATCATATGTCATAGCCTCCTCATCCAAACCTCCACTAGTAGTGCTCTATAAGCGCAAGCTGTAAACCCTCTCCTCCCCTCGTGCACACAGGCGAATTATCAGAGTCAGCCAATGGTGTCAATACCCCTCTCATACAAGGGTCGGGCGCTGCTGGACTATAATAGATGAGTCAAGGACCGTTCTACTGAGGGTCAGGCAGGCTAAGTCGGACATTCAATGACAGGTAGGTCTTTGACAACCTTGCTTGAAAGTCTGGACAGCATTGACAGACTGGGGCATAAGGATCTCGCATGGTCAGACTTTCAAGCAAGTTTTGCTAAAGTCGCGTTATTGAATGTCCGACCTAGCCTGACCCACAGTAGAACGGTCCTTGACCCGTCTATTATAGTCCAGCAGTGCCCGACCCTTGGCTGAGAGCAGTTTAAGCGCCATTGGGTGTCTCTGATATTTGCCTCTGTGTAAGATGAGAAAAAAAGTCTGTTGAAAGACTATATTTCAAGCCAGAAAACTGTAATTAGCTTTCCAAGTTGTTTATTTAACAATATCTTAGCCTAGCAAGCAGCTGTCAGATGTCATCTAAGAAAAAAAATGTGAGCTGTTAATAGATCTAAGAGAAATTAGTTTACAAATAGCCCGTGTAAGTACGCCCATGTCTTGCTTATTTCTCATAGGGTTGTAAGATAGTCACATCATGATGCACATCATCATAAACGCGATCATGATACCTTTCATTGTAAGTAGACTCGCCTCTCTGCCCTCTCTTTTAGAGAGGGCAGAGAAGCGAGTCTCACTCTTAAAAAACCCTGCCCCTCCCCCCCTCCCCCCCTCCCCCCCCATGCATCTTAAAGAGTGCCCCCCAGAGTGCCCCTCTCCCCCCCTCCTAGAAAAAAAGAGCCGTATTTTTAAATTATTTTTTAGCAAGCTTTTTCAGCTTGCTTTTTTTTTCTTTTTTTAAATTTATTTATCCATCAAAATCTCAAGTGACTTATTTTGAAAGCCAACCTAGTAGTCACGTGACCCCCTTAAGTAGGTCACTTCCCGTCACGTGACCTATTTGAATTTCCCGCCAACATGGTGGTCACGTGACCCTCTTAAGTAGGTCACTTCCGGTCACGTGACCTATTTGAATTTCCCGCCCAAAGGTCACGTGACCGGAAGTAGGTCACTTCCGGTCACGTGACCTATTTGAATTTCCCGCCAAAAGGGAGGCCTCTCATTGGCTGCTTTTGAATTTCCCGCCAAAAGGGAGGCCTCTGATTGGCTGCAGGTCGATTGAGTAATAAACAGTACTTAACTATAGTCCCGTTCCGATACATACTATACTACTTATATATATATATATATATATATATATATATATATATATATATATATATATATATATATACCTGCATCCCCTACCTGTAAATGATATAAAATTATACCATGACCCCCTCATCCCCCACATGCTTTATGCCATTATACAGGTACATGTATACGGCATTAGTCACTCACACCCTCTAAGGGCCGCATACTGCTTTAATCTGGTATGTCCCTTGTCGGCATGATGCATGAATGCAGCCCTGGCGAGTCTACTCAGGGCTGCATTCATGCATCATGACGACCCTACAGGGTTGATGAATCATTTGTAAGTTATTCGCTAGAATTGCACAGGTGCATCATGATAAATGAACATGAATCGTTGAGGCATCATGCTGTCCTTAAAGAGTTACCCACCTACACCCAGCACCCCTATAGCCATACCTGTAATCACCTACACCTACAGTCTATCTATCTCTACACACATCTACTATATAATAACCAGGCATACATATATATTTGAATATCTTCCAAGATCCTTGTAGTTTTAACTGTTTTATCCTCCTAGTAGAACGTGATAAAAGAAAGGTGATCTTTTTTCGTCGCCCTAGGTGACAGGTATCCCTATTTACCTGTGTTTTTACCTGGTGAGTGGGTTGGATCTCATGAGGATCCACTATAATCACCAGATCAGCGTGGGAACGGTGGATCAGGGACTCTCTGTGCCAGAACATGCAGTTCTAATCTCTTTAAGTCCTTTATTTGCTCTTTACAGGGGGCGGGGGTCCATGCCCATGATATTCTCATGATATTGTCATAACTAGCCTTTGCTGTCACCATGACAATACTTAAGTTTGTATGTGATAATGTCGGAGGCGTCATCCTTGCATTATACGACAGTTTGGACCGTGGCGTCATTCATGGGTGTTGCCAAGACAACAGTATTGTCACCCATCGGTAGTCATAGACACTCTACAGTATTCTAAAATAAAATGAAGAAAAAAGTGGCACAATGTCTCATCATAATACTGGTTAGACATTTTTTCCATAAATCGCCGTTACTTGAACCCATTACTAAGCTTAACAAGCGACAAATTATCCCTCTATATAATAAGTATACAACTCCCTGTATAGCTAGAAATATCAGTAGATGTATACATGTGCTTCTAATATGGATACACTTCATATATAAATAAACGTACCTAATTTGTACTCAAGACGTTTGCCCTTGACCGGCTGTTTGGCCTGTTGACTTTGGCGGTTATTTCTCTTCATAAGGGGCGTTTTCCGCTACTTGGCTCGCTCTCCCGGGCTATTTATGCCATGAAAAGGGAAGGGAAAGCGTCACATTGTTGCCACAAGAGCATGCCCTATACCCCCCCCCCCCACCTCCTCACCCCCCCCCCCATCTTGAGTGACGCTATTGTTCCTTCTTTTCAATTCCCCCCCCCCCCTCCGAGCAGACCAGAGCCCGTTTCGTTTGCACCCTGGGGGTTGAGGTTGTAATCCGCTTGCGGCATAGTGAGTCCGTGTTTTGTAGACCAGGTGAGAGCTTTTCTCAGACAACTGTTATTCTATGTGGTTAGCGTGTTGAGTGTATGTGAGTTGGTGGGGGGGGGGGGGGGGTTATGGAGTGAGGACTGGATGCCCATGCGTGCAGTGTTGATTTAGGAAATTCTCCGAAATCCCAAGACGAAAAGCTCTTTGTCTGGCAGATTCTGAATTGAAATTAAGCTATTTTATCTTTTACATGCACTATTACTGCTTCCACAAATCAACTGTGAAGTAGAGTATTGGAATACTGTCTAAAGTCAGAGATATTCTAGTCCCTGCTAAAATCTAGAAACTTATATGTCACTCATCTATATCATCGACGGAATGGGGGCATAAACTCTATGTAGGTGTTTACAGGAATTTGATTTCAAGAAATGTGAGGTAAACGACTACACCCTCAGAAAAGTGAGAGTCAGTGTCGCTAAAACTATCCTCACCTGAGAGTCAGGCAGTGCTTGACCCTCAGGTGAGGGTAGTTTTAGCGACAATGACTCTCACATTTCTGTGTGTGTGTAGTGTTGTCTTCATAGTTCCTAAAGACCTTTAGAGACATATTCCTCTTACCTGCACCATGCACCACTTGACCCGGCCTCTGCCCCAGGACCTGTGACCCATTCCCATGGGGCAGAATATTAGGACTCCCTTCTCAGAACTCACTCCCAAAACCGGCTCTATCTATTTCCTAAAATGGCGGGGAAAAAGTCCTATAACCCTCATCTGTCACTCTGTGGGCGATTTGTGTGCCCTTTAGTGAATACAAGAAAGATGAGAGGGGAGAAAATTGATATAAAATTTATGAAAAAGGGCAATGGCCTCACACCTCCCCCGCCATTGTGCTGTCAATTCGGTGTCGCCCGGCCACAATTGGGGGCTCTTCAGGGGGTCATATCTCTTGTGTTGGCTCCAATGCTAGGCTTGAGGTCCCCCAGGGGGAGGGTCCCAGGTCAGGGGAGGGGGAGCCCCCCCCCCTTGGATGTGCCCTGTCAGAGATGGCCCTTTGCTAGTACAATGTACATGTGTGCTACTGGTCCAGTCTGCCTTCAGGGCATCTAACCGAACCCATAACCTGCAGACTTCTCAAACATTTGACTTTGTAATCGTTTGTGTCTTTTGTGAATGGGTCCCAGTTGGGGGGTCAGGGAGAGGTAGCTGACCCATAGGAAAACAAAAAATTGATTCATCAGGGAACTGAGCTCGGATTTGAATTGCATATAAATTTATCTAGCCTGGATGTTCACATGAGGGTAGAGAGCCGTTCACTCTTTGTCGCGTCCAAGGTAATGTTTATTGTGTGGTATAATAGGCACATGCCTTCCTCATACAATCCCTTCCTAATTGCCAATTTACAAGAATACAATATCAAATTTCCATTCTAATTAATTTATGTTTTGCTTCACATTGTCCAATGCTAACAGCACCACTATGATACCCTTCTGAACACTTTGAACCCTCACCCCCATCTCTGGTCAACAGTCCCCTCAATGAATACGAAACCAGCCTGGTGAATTATTGATTAAAATTAGCCCTTTTAGTTCAGAAGGCCTAAAAACACGCACCCCAGGGGGGGGGGGGGCAATGCATAAAGAATTCATCAGCAATCTCAACAGCAAACAAGTGCCTTTGTGTAGATGTCATTTCGGGTGAGTTGAGAAGCCTGGTCAGCTCAGACCACGGTCAGTTTAGCACCATTAGCCCCCAGATAGGCTGTTAGCACTGCTTTAGAACTTATTCACCACCGTGAGACCTTAACCAGCGGTTAGCTGCATGCATCTCTATAGGACCAGTCAAGCCGTTTAGGTATTCATAAAGCAGTTATGGCCGTTATGGTGATAATTTGCATGCTGATACCTGGATAAGGAGGGTCTATCTACCCTTGGAAAAAAAGACCCTGGAAGAAAAAAAAGGGTCGCAGATTGGTATCCATTGAGTTGTAAGTTACAGGCATTGACATCTTAATGACAAACGTCCATGTACTTATCAAGATCTTTTGCCAATAAATAGCAATCAATCAAATTTGTTATTTATCCATTTAATTTCGAAATATCATTCAAATGATTAAAAAAAAAAAAAAAATGTATTTGATTTAATGAATTATGAAAATATGTATAATGCTCGTGGTAATGATTAGGTATGTTCCTAATTAACAAGACTGGGTGTACCTTGTGTGGTGATACCTTAAGGGGGTTACTCTACACCTTCTTGGCACCAAGAATGAGGAAGTCACCCCCCCCCCCAACACACACACACTCCCCATGCCTCGACGCACCCGAAAAGAATCCCCAACCTGGGTTCAAAGACCAAGATGGCGGCGTCCACAGATGCATGACGGGAGAACAATGGCGGACAAAGGTCATGACCCCGCCCCCTGAGCCTCGTCCAATCAGCGGCCAGTACACCCAGTGACCGCTAGAGGGGGTTAGTCTTTGATGTCGGGTTATACCTGTCTAATTAACTCCTCACCTACACAAGTCATTACATTGTGCTTTGTGAAAAATATGGTGGAGGAAAAGGGGTAGAAATCTAAATCTGGAACCCATATTTGTGCTGCCAAGTGAAGCCATATGTGCCCCCTTTGAAAGGCGGTTGGTGATGTTAAAGAAATATAAAGGACCTATTGACCAGCAGAAGGGCTGGTTGGAAGACCTATATGTGCAGACTGAATGGAGGAAATATATATGTATACCCCTGATAATGTTATCCATAATGCATGCTTTGCTTGATATACATCCTTACACATGTACATACATACAAATTGTATTACAAAATTAGTAAAAAGAGTACCCAAATTAAATTTTCAGGAAATGGCCAGGGGATGATGAATAATTTGAAACCATGCCTAACAACTGTTACTCTTGCTGCCCCCAAAAACCACCCTCTACCCCTTATGACCCTTCCCCCCCCCCCCCCCATCCTCCCACGCACCCCAGCTGTCCATATCATTGTCACCCTGCCACAGGGAATATCTCTAAGCCTTGAAATCTGCCAGAAGCCTCACACGGGAGCTAATAACCCCCACAAAGCCGCGGTCACGTGCGTCCTCTTATCTCTTCCTCTCCGAGGGGCTTGTAAACCCTTTAAGGACGGCATGTCGCTCAAAGATGACATTTGTTGTCTGGATGTACCAATGCAGCCCCAGCAAGTATCTCGCCGGTGCTAAATTAGAGATCATGCCAACCCTTTGGGAGTTTCTCAAAACTTAGGGTCGGCATGATGCTTGAATGCTGCACTGGCGAGTTACTCGCCAGGGCTGCATTCATGCATCATGACAACCAAAGTAATGATGCATTAATGCATTATGCCGTCCTTAAAGGGTTGTCAAGTGGTGATCCCCAGGGTTGAGTGGGGATTTGGGCCCCACACAGACCCCTTCCCACATGGACGTTTATCTGACCCCCCAGCATTGACACTGGGCAGATAGCGACTCAAGTACCTGTAACTGCTACAGCACCCTATTGTAGTGCTACAGAAAGGGGGGGAGGGGTTAGCTTCCTGGTGGCAGTGACCAGTGTTTAAAGTGACTTGGTTATAGATGATTAATAGGCTCAAAAATCAATCTTGTTTGAAATTAGCCAAATGTCTCCCTATGGCCATACTTTATGTGCTACCTACTTTATTTAACTCCATGCCATAGAATTCAGCGTGCATTCATCAGATTTAGGCTCACTACTTCATGAAAATGAACTGTAAAGATTACACCTGGGCCATATGTAGAGTAAAACTGTCTAGAGATGACATTTTTATTGTGCCCCCATTCACTTTTCCGCATCCATAATTTTATTCATGCAGTTGCGAGGTTGTCATCTTATGAGCAGCTGAGGATAGCTCACAATTTCAGAGACTGAGTGATATGGATAGGTAGCAAAAAGATAAAGATAAGAGCAAAAATCTGATCCCCTAGAAAAAGATAACATGAAAGATTCCACAGATATCTGTACCATGAGAGGCCATGGCAGCACCCTACTGACCCCCCCCCCCCCCCCCCCACACACACACACCTCCACCTCCACACACACCCCTCACATTCAACCCTTTAAGGACAGCAGGCTTAATATACATTGGTTGCATGATGCAGCACTGGCAAGTTTTCCCCTGGCGTTGCATTGGTGCCATCTCTTTTGGGTTGGTGAATCAACCACGTAGAGTCTGAATGATGCATGAATGCAGCATTAGGGAGTTACTCAACAGGGCTGCATTCATGCACAATGCCGACAAAAATGCATTTCACATTAAAGCGCTTTGCTGCCTTTAAAGCCCCCCCCCCTCCCAATGTAGCTTCCTCCAGTGTAAAAAGTCTGCTGCTGTAGCGCCCAGTCTGTCAGTCCCTTCCACCTGTCTGGTCCCATCCAGGCAGGACACCCGACATGGCACACCTCCTCCTGTACCTAACCCTGTCAGGACAACATGATGCCTCAAGGCTCCGGGTCTGTCGTTATGCAAGCAGCGCCACCAGAAAGAAACTAACACGCAGGCTCATGCTGAACCAGTGCTGGATTCATGTCTCATGACAAAATAGCGCATTAAAGCTTTAAGCACAATTCCTCCTGCTGGTTGACTAGCCCTCTGAGGACACCCATCCTCAGCTGCCAAATCGCCCCCTGTGTGCAAGAGACACAGCAATGTTGTTTTTCCTTTTTTTCCTCAGGGATTTTTATGTATTTTTCAGTTCAGTTGCTCATGAAGGATTTCTGATCATGGTTCTCCATTTTAATAGCCCCAGGTCAATTGTATATTGATACTCAGAAATATCTACTCCACAACAAGGGATGGGTCTTGAGAATGTTAGGGAATTCCTGACAGACGGGACATCATTCCACTGTTTCCTCAATCCCATAATGCTTCATGATGTTCGCTGGTTCCCAGTAACCACACTGTATGAGGCTGGTGCCAGCAGACAAGATGGCGCTGGTACTTTCTGTACTGTATGTACCAGCAGTGGTAAAGTGAATGGCGGACCACTATAGACCAATGCAGCAAGAAAGGGTGACTTTTCAGAAAAGTTGTTGATAAAGTTTTTGAACATTTCTGAAGCATGACCAAAAAATACACAAATATAACCTCAGAATGCTGCATACTGATATACATTATTTAAAAGATAATCATCCTGTGAATCTGCTGATATCAGATGTTCACAGATTTAGCCGTTATAAACAATGTTATTAGGATTCTGCTAGAACCAACGTTAACATAACTTCATTATGAAAAAGTCACCCTTTCTTGCTGCATTGGTCTATAGACTACACCCAGACTGTTACTAACGGTGTTATCCTCCTACACCATTAGCTCTAATCCATCCATACCCCTGCAGGAGGATACCACAGAGCACAATCTGCCCCCTGTGATGGGGGTCTAGTAAGTCCCCATTCAGTAGTTTCCCGCTGTGTTGTAAAGTCCAGCCGGCTGCGGTGCCATTTTGTCGCTGGTACCCATCTTACACAGTGCAGTTACCAGGAACCAGCTAGGATTGTAAAGCATTCTGGGATGATATAATCATAAAAATATTCAATGCCACCGGGAATTCCCTTCAGAATGTCCCCATGGGCTGCAGAACCCTTCCCTTGTTGTGGGGTCTGGTCGGGTTTGGTGTGGGTTATGTTTGGGGTATCTGTTCCTACACAGAGTTGCTCTGGGGTCATGGCAGGGTGTTGTGAACTAGGAGAGTTAATGTTTGTAGGTGGTTTGTGTAAATGGTGACTGGGTGTTTGTGTGTATGACAGGGTGTGGATCAGGGTTGGGGTAGGGTGGGGGTCAGCAGGGGTGGCCTGGAAGGGGCCCAGCTGGACACTACCCAAGGCTAGGGGTGTGTGGGTGTGGGTGTTGTCCCTATGGGGTGGAGTTTGGGGATGCATGGGGGTGATCAGGGAGTGCTAGAGAATTGGGCAGTACGAGAGAAAAAGGGGGTAGAAAAAGCGGGGGGGTAGAACAAAAAAAACGAGGAAAAAGAGCAGTTTGATATGGCTTTATTCAGTGTAAAACGTCAATGTATATAAAATGGGAGGGTCATCTTTGAAGACTCCTTGGCTACACAGACAGATATGGAGGGGGGTAAGGGGGGGGGGGGGGCTGGGGCTGCCTCTGGGAAGGATCCCCAGTCCTTGCCAGGTCAATGTCTGGATGCCCTCCCTGAGCCCCCTCGTGCCTCCAGGGTGGTTGGCAGCATACATTATCACACTGGTCCCATTTAGAGCTTCTATCCCTCCAGAAGCCAGCTAGATTCCTGTGGTTATTACACATTAGATACCTGGGCTTTGTAATAGGTATTAGGACACTTATAAATACAATGTTTTTACTATGTACATAAAATATGCATGACATTTTAGACTTAAAATACCACCATATTGCTAGGATAGTATGATGATATGGAAGTGACCTTTCACTGAGTGTATTGACAAAGAAGAATGTGTCTCTCCAAAAGTGTAAATTTATATGGTGCAGTTAATTATATATATATATATATATATATATATATATATATATATATATATATATATATATAGATTAGTGTGGCATAGATGTAAAGAAAGTTTTGTCAAAGGGAAAAACAAGAATAACCCTCCCCCATTCCCACACCCTGTCCAGTATGACACCCAGGTAGAGGCATCTCCCACCCCCTGTCACACTACCGGGTACCCCACCGACTTAGGGCACAAATTAGACCCCTAAGTGCAGCATAGTCCTTTAATGTACATTCCCATTCCCATTTGTCCTCATGATACATGCCCAGGCGAGTCTCCCTGCCAGGTCTGCACTCATGTATCATGTCAACCCTTGCGGAGTGTATCAAACCCATATGGTCGATATGATATATGAATTCAGCACTCGCCACGGCTGCATTCATGCATGATGACGACAAAGGGCATAATACATTAAAACATTATGAGGTCTTTAAATGGTTAACAGTGGGGTACAAATTAGAGGCTACCTGGTGAGACGCTGAGGAGACGCTGCCCACCTGCTGGGGGACATCACAGGGAGGTCAGGGGTCAAGACGTCATTAAGGAGGGGTCAGAGGTCAGGATCCTCACCAAGCAGGGATCCCTTTGTTCTTGGGTTAATAGTGGGTGCACACCTTTAATGGTGGGAGGTGGTGGACACACCTGAGGGGTGGGTCATCACCTGGGCACTTGATCCTGGCTGACCACTGGTCAGTGGGGGGGGGGGGGGGGGTACAGGTAGGTAGAGTGTGGCATGTCAGTCCTCCTATAAAAATATCTCACTCAGTCTCTGGGTCAAGCTGAATCTTCTTTGCCTGGAGGTAAGAATGAAAGATCAATGTTCCCTATTTCTGAAATTACCATCACAGCCCACACATTGCCTATGCACAGGAAATAACCAATGGTATATCAATGTTGTTAATATTCATAGCAATTAATAGACTTTAATAGATTTAAATGTCTGACTCTCATCTGAAAGAAAATATACAGGTTCTAAAGAACCGTGAACAATAACTGTTTATTCCTCAAATGAACAGGCAGCCTGGGACAGAGATACAAGTAGCCAGTGATCTCTGTGTGTAGAGTGCATGCTAGATGTGTGTCTGGGGGGGGGGGGGTACAGGTGTGATCTCCTGCTTGGAGTGGTCAGCAGGTTGGTGAGTAGAAAGGCAGTACATAGACACTGGAGACCTTGATATCTTTGTACAATAAGGCTGCAGGGTCAATTTTTAAAAAGGGTGGGGGGGGTGGGGGTCAGTGGATTTTCGCGCGAGCCGGTCGAAATCCTTTTGGTCCCCCCCTCAGGCAAGTTGAGAAATTGAGCTTAGCCTTTTTCACTAAAAAGGGGTGCAATTCTGTTGCCCCCCCCCCATCAAGGGGTCCAAATTGTTTTAGCCCCCCCCCCCCCCCATAATCCACCAACCCCCTCCTGTTGTTACAAAATTACCACTCCCTTAGTTCATCTGGGTCAAGGTCATATGACCAGTACCCCTTAATCCTCATAGGAGTCGATGCTTCTCAGCTGTCCAGCTAAACAGGATCTACGTTCACCACTAGCATGTATAGCCTTCACAGATATGGGTGAAACACTTGGGCGAACATCCCTCTAGATATGAGTAAAAGGATTCCTATCACAACCATTTGCATTACCTCAAAAGCACCCTTAAGTATGATTTACTGCTTCAGGACTTTCTGTCCTACAGCCTATTTCTCACATGTACATCAGCCTCACATTAACGGCTAAAACTTGTTGTATCATCATACATCACTCTTACACAGACTTGGTGGAGCTGTTGATCCTAGACTAAGCTTCTTTTTGAGCTGGAGAAAAAAGCTACAGTTTGTGCTCAGCAGGATGATCCCAGAGAGGATAAAAAGAAGTTACAAGAGGGGGTAGCTAACTGTCTGCCAATGGGTATCATCCGGTTCAAGGCATCTTAACCCTTTAAGGGCCGCATAGTGCATTATTGTATCATACCTTTCTTGTTCAGCGTGATGCATGAATGCAGTCCTGCCAAGTAGCTCGCCAGTGCTGCATTCCTGCAAGGGTTGATCCACTTCTGAAGGGTTAGAACGGTAGCCTAGTATCCACCAATGCAGCACTGGTGAGTTACTTGCCGGGACTGCATTGGTGGATATGGACAAGAAATACTGCCATTCATTGATTTGCCGTCCTGAAAGGGTTAAGATACTCCTCCTTGCATATCCCCAACTCCCCACCCTCTTTTCTTTCTAGTCAAGTGCCACATGTCAGAATCACAGGGCAGAGGGACAAAAGGTTCAACATGCCAGGGTTAAATAAGAAACATTGTGAAAGCCCCAGAAAAGGGTCAGATGTGAGTCACAGAGTCTAGACCCTCCCTGCCTCCTTCCCCAAGACTGAGCTAGTTAAGAAGTGCTCAGATGGGTTCCCTGGCAGTGACTCCCATAGGGAGGTTTAACCCTTTAATAACAGCAAAGTGCTTTAATGCACTTTGCCCTTTAGCCCTCATGATGGATGAATACCACTGAATACAATCTTGGTGAGTGACTATGCAGGGCTGTATTAATGCATGATACTGACACTGCAGAGATGCTACACTCTCAAAGAGTCGGTATGATGTGCCAACGAAGTGATTGTTACTTACCAACACTGACTTGGTGTATCATAACAATAAAAGAACATGAACCCTTTAGGCATTCTGCTGATTTAAAAAAGAAAAGAAACCAGCAGGGTTGTTGTTGTCCCCCCGGGGAGGTTGTCACGTATGGTGGATGCTGTACACACATTGTCACGGCTCGTGCTACTGTCAATACCACGGTAATAGACCCCTGGGAGGGACCTGCTGGCCACATGCTGCTAGGGCTGTACAGCATCTGATATCTAACAGGTTTTTGTACTGGGGAATTTGTGGTTTGAATTGTCCATGTTGTCCTGTTATAGGGAGCTTTGGGATGTAAGTTTTGTTAACAAACATTACATAGCATCACATACACTGCATGGATGTTGGCATTTAAGCAAATATTGGATCGCTTAAAGTCACACTATAAGCATCTTCTTTTCTAGTCATTGTCACTTTTAGCCCCCTCAATGCCAGTATGCCCTTCCCTGACATTTACATGGCATTTAATGATTTAAAAGCCAGTTAAAGAGTGTCTTTAAGTAGGCAAAGTTTTGTTTAAATGCCAACGTTTATGCAATGATACTTGCTTGTCCTTGATGCAAAGGGTCTAAATGCTCTAATCTCACATTGAAGGATGTACTGTAGCAAGAACTGGCGTTGGAGCATCATCATCTTGTTGGAATGGATGTGTTTTGCCTTGAACATTTACAAGACAAAAAAAAAGGGGGGGGGGGGTGAAATCTGTACTGCAGAGACGCTGTTTACTCCCATTCCAACCATTAGCAAAAAGCAGTGGGAGTGTCCGCGTCTCCATCCTCTTGACTGAGAGATACATATCTGCCCCAAGTTATTTTCTGACTGGAATTTGTATCATCTAGCTTCATGTTAGAGGTTTTATATAGCATGACAACATATGGGATGCTGAATCATCATATTATAGGGATGGCTTCTGCCTTGACATACCGATTAAGAAAGCAAACCAGTTAGATGCTATACTGCAAATGCTAATATTTACAGAGGAGGGAAGTAGAGGTGACATCTCCTACAGCCCCATTATACTAGTACATGCACACTACCGTAAGTTTTAGCATAGAAGCTGTTACTTATGTAAGAGTCAGAACTCCAGGGCAGCTCATAAGACAGGCACAAAGTCATGTTGTGGCTGATTCAAGGGTTTTCAGAAGTAAAATACAAATAGGCTTATACGTGGATCAGGATTATACGCAGGCTTATACGCAGGTTAGCCTTATACACAGATTAGGCTTATACATGGGTTAGGCTTATACGCGAGGCTTTAGAGGCTTTACGGTAGCCTGGAGGTGGCTGTAGGAGTGCATTAGACATGTACACAGGAGGGAGTCAGAGGACCCACCCTGGAGGGGAGGAGGCCTTGGCCCCTGTCCAGCCCCCTGCTGCTCTGCCCTCCTCCACCCCTACACCCTGCTACAATATACAGGGTCAGTTACAGTGTACAGGCTGTGTTGCTGTATACCCCTTTAAGGATGGCATAATGCATGTATGCATCATTCCCTTGGTTGCTATGATGCATGAATGAAGCCCTGGCAAGTAACTCTCCAGTACTGCATTCATGAATCATGCCAACCCTTCGGAGCATGCACCAATGCAGCCCCAGCGAATTACTCGCTGGGGCTGCATCGGTGCAGCATGGCGACAAGTTTCATCTTTTAGCGACATGTCGTCCTAAAAGGGTTACAGAGTGCAGGAGGTGCCCTCTGGTGGGGGCTTGTTGTACCACCCACCAGCAGGTTGGCACAGTGCCAACACCTCCCTCAAACCAGGAGTCCCTCACATTGGGAAGACACTGGGAGCTGCTCTAGGACTGAGCTGCTCAAGTCTCTGTTGCTGCCTGTCTCTGTCTGTTAAACTTTTGTACTAATCATTAGTTGACTGGTACCTTGCCAAGAAGTCACATTGAGAAGGATATATATGTGAATTGCCCTATGTTTCATGGCTACAGACTGCAATTCCTTGTGGGAAAGTGACATTACCCCCTTCCATCAACAAGGGCATTTTCTCCTCAAAAAGGCTTTTGTTTAAGTCAATAGCCTAAAGTTCAGTCCTTCTTATTGTGTCTTATATAAATTACAATCACTTGTTAGATGTACAAGGAAAGATGCCTCAAAGGTCTGAGGCTTACTTTGCTTTCAGTGCTTATCAAGGCACATTCTGATCTCATAATAAAGACTTGAGCAGGTCTATTACAGCTGCATCATGTACATACTGTCTCCAGTAGAGTAAGGTCAGGGAGAGCAGCTCACTACAGTGTAAGGGCTGTACTACATGAGTAGCTCAATGTCTGACCTGCTGCTGCTTACTGACTGAGTTACTGTAACTGCTAGAGGCAGTTCTGGGTGAGCTAGTGTTAATGGAAGTTTTCTTTCTGGATGCAACAGGGTTGATATCCAAATTACTATTTAGATGATGCTCTGGAGATAAGAGGACAACTTGGTTCTTGCCTAGATTATACATACTAATTGAATGTATAGATATCCTATTCTGATTATATTAGAAGATTACCTCGACAGGGACTACCATATAGGGCTGTAGACTAATACCCAGCGGGTCCGCCATTTGAAATTTCGCTGTGTGCGGTTATCAGCACTGATAAGACACACACTGACTGGTACCTTGTCCCTGGGTAACTATCACTTCCAGGGACATGCTGGTATCCAGCCTATCAGCTCTTATCAGTGAAGGCCGCTGAGTAGTATAGTATGTATCGGAACGGGACTATAGTTAAGTACTGTTTATTACTCAATCGACATGCAGCCAATCAGAGGCCTCCATTTGGTCACGTGACCCGTTGCCATGGTAACGTGACCTACTTAGGGCTCTCAGCCAATCAGAAGCCAGCATTCTGGGTGACCTACTGACCTACTTAGAAGCTCTCAGCCAATGAGAGGCTGGCATTCTGGTAACTATGGTAACGTGACCTACTTACGTCACGTGACCTACTTAGGCTCAGCCAATCAGAAGCCGGCATTCTGGTAACTAGGGTAACGTGACCTACTTAGGGTTTGTTTGTAAACAACACCACGTGGCTCTCTTGTTTGTAAACAACACCACGTGACACGTGCCTGTTTGTAAACAAACAACGTATATATAGAAAAAAACACAACAAGTTCCATCTTATGTTAAAATTATATTTTCGAATAAAAAAGCACATCTGTAACTACGCGCGTTCTCATTCAAACACTATAACACTATCATACCGTAGCAGCAGCAGGTAGGACCGGAAGAAAAGCAAGCGCACGAGCAGAAGCGACGACACCATTTGCACCATCCGGCCGTCGCGTTGGTAGCCCTACTACCCGTCGCGCGTTCCACTGGAGCGGCTTTAAGAGTGACAAATGACGATTCTTTGTCGACGCGACTGCTAACATCAGCATCGGCAGCAGCATCGGCAGCATCGGCAGCAGCATCGGCAGCAGCGGCAGCAGCCTCGGCAGCAGCGGTAGCAGCAGTAGCAGCAGCGGCAGCAGCAGTAGCGTGAGCATTAGCAACAACAGCAGCAGCGACAGTAGCAAGGGCGGCAGAGCGGGCACTAGTAGCGTTATCAGCGGCGTCATCGGCAGCCGCAACAGCATCAGCAGCAGCAGCGTCGGCATCGGTGGCATGAGTAGCTGCATCGGCGGCAGCAACAGCAGCAGTCACAGCCGCAGCGGCAACAACAACAACGTCATCACGACCCGCGTCACTAACAGCCGCAGTAAATGCAGCAGTAGCACGCTGAGCAGCACTAGCAGCAGCAGTAGCAGAGGCTACAGCATCAGCTTCACATTCGCGCGCCGCTTCGTCATTCCGCTTCATGTCACGGTAGCAACTTTCCATCACGAGGATCTGCAAATTGAGGCGCGGTGCTGGTGGTGGTAGTAGTAGTAGTAGTAGTAGTAGTAGTAGTAGTAGTAGTAGTAGTAGTAGTAGTAGCGTGAACGATGATGACGATGCTGAATGTGGTTTCACTCCCCTTATATACCCTTACGCCCCGCCTTTTTTCAAGCCACCGGCCAGCTGCCCCTTCACGGCAGGTCTTTAGATCAGCCTTAAGTCGCTTACTACGTGGCTCATCATCCCTCTAATCGCATTTTCCAGCCGCCAGCCGGCTGTCTGCTGATGACAGGCGAGGGTGATTTGTTTTTTTCTTTAGATATAAGCCGCTTACCACACGCGCACCCTCTAGTCACAGACAGAGTGACAGAAAGGGAGGGGGTCGCTTTGTTCACGCTACCTGTAGTTGTTTTTCTATACACACGCTGAGCCCATGACCCGTTAATCCTTTATACAGGTAACACGCGTTCAACTAATTACCCTATTGTATGACAGTCGGTACACGGATTTAATTTTAAACCGCCTTCCCATCTGGGATCCATGTCTGGCGGGGTGGAAGGATCCAGCTGAAAAGTGTGATTAGGGCTTTTGTTTCTCTTATGCTAGCAGCAGGTCAGCATGCGACAGCTGAAAATGTCAGACTCGCCGCTCCTATAAAAGACTGAGATGCGTCTCTCTTTCCACACACCCTTCTACCATCGCCGCCGACACCGCCACCGCCGGCCGGCCAGCCGACCGCCGCCACCGCCTGCAGTCACCGCCATCACGCCAGCAGGGAATTTCGAGCTGAGTCTGCTTATTGCTTATTTTTTTTCTTTGAGCTTTTTGTTTTCTTAAATTTGTATTTTCACTCAGGCTTTTTTGTTTCGGAGGAAAGAAATATGGCGCTGCAGAGGGCGCGAGTTTCTAAAAGACGGTCGCGCGAACAAAGCGCTCTCCTCAACTGCCCGGCTATTTTTTTATCTCAAAGGAGAGAGCGTCACGTAGTTGAGGTTCACGCTTCTCTTGAGGCGTACCGAATTCTCGAGAAATGCAAAGCTGAGCGCCATCGTCGTTATACAAGAGCGGAAAAGGAAAACGTAGCGACATGGCCGAGAGCCGTCTTCTCAGAACAGCATTTACTCTACTATTGCATAACAGCTGCTCTCAGCGCCCCCACTCGTTGGGCGTTTCATGAAAAGAAAGAGCGCCGCTACTCTCCTCACCCTGCCTCCTCTTATAAAGTGAGAATAAGTGCTATGAAACGATTCGACAAGCCGATCGGTTTCTTGGGAGCGACTGCAGCTCCCACTCGGTGGGCGCGCGTTGTGGCCGACGTGAACACGGTCTCTAAACGTTTCGACGTCGTCACTTGTTATCCCGCATATTGCAACGCAGCCGAATTGAAGAAGATAGGGACGCACTATTTTAAACCATACGCTCCAATATGTATTTGTCACCGCCGCGCTCACACGCCTTATTGCTTTTTCGAGACGATCGTGTCACAACACAGAAATAGAAAAAAAAACGGCAAAGCGACGAGCTTTGCCTAAATGATCAAAAAAAAAAACAAAAAAAAAAAAAAACTAATCTCCTCCTCCTCCTCCTCCTCCTCCTCCTCCTCCTCCTCCTCCTCTTCTTCTTTTTTTAAAAAAAAATAAATATTTGTATCAGACTCCTCTGGAGTCTGATACAAACATTTATGACTATTGAGTGAAAATAGAATTTTATCGCAAAAAAAAGTCACTTCTGCCGCCGCTACTGTGACACCGGCCGGAATCAATAAAAAGGTCGGCGGACTTTTCTCCACAACCATTCACCACCGACCGTTCGAGTGAGAAACACAGCAGACAGTCAGACACACAACCGCTCTCTGACGCGTCCTGAAAAAAAAACAAAAAAAAATGTCCAGTAGTAAAAGCAAACTCTTCACAGAAATTCATTTCGACGCTCGACTACAAGGACCCTTTAGTTGTATCATTAGCGGTCCGTCGGGTTGTGGAAAATCGCGCTTGGTGGATCAATTTCTGAGCGACGTGAACAATTTGGTCACGCCGCCGGTGGAAAAGACTTTTTACCATTACGGCGAGTGGCAACCTCTGTTTGAAAAAATGGCAAATCGGTACGGTGTGGAATTCAGAGAAGGTCTTCCTAGCAAAGAGTCTATAGCGGGAGACGTGGAAGTAGCAGAAGACGCTGTACGACCCCACACTCTACTGATATTGGACGATCTGATGAGCAGTTCCAATCAGCAAGTGGTAGCCGACATCTTTACTAAATACTCGCATCACTGGAACGTGAGCGTCATATACATCACTCAGAACCTCTTCCAGAAATCACCCGACTTTCGAACTATGAGTCTGAACGCTCACTACATGATCGTTTTCAAGAACCCGCGCGACATGGGGCAAATAGCTAGTCTGTCTCGCCAGGTGTTTCCGTCCAACGCGGCGGCCCTCTCTAGTATATTTACCCATGAACTCAAGCGACCTCACTCATACCTCCTCCTGGACTTCAAGCAGTCAACACCTGACGATCTGAGAATACGCTCCTCTTTGACGGCCATACACTCTCAGCTAGTGTTCGTACCGCTAGACAAAAAAAAGAACAACAGAAAGCAGTAGCAAAAAAAAAATGTCTTCTCATCTACTCGAAAGACACTTTGGTACTCTCAAGCACTTAGCTAAGTGCTCGCCAAAGGACTGCTCGCATCTAATAGACTCTGGAAGCGACGAGCTGATCGCAGCGTTGAGTGAGATCTGTCACAATTTACTGGTAGGGAACATCCCGCTCAGCGACAAACAACTGGACAAGCTTCGAGAATCGGCTGACGTGTTGAGGGAGGTCGGCAAAAAATCTACGCCCATCAAAAAAAAGAGACGCGTCTTGGTACAAGAGGGAGGTTTCCTCATTCCGGCTCTCATAGGGATGGCCTTACCGCTTATAAAGAGCATTCTCCGTATATGAGACACGTCATTCGACACCTACTCGCCGACAGCACCACCACCACCACCACCACCACCACTACCGCCACCACCAGCGTCATTGCCACCGGCGTCCCCATGACGGACTCAGAGCAGCAACAACACTACAAACGTTTAGCGCTCGTGGATCCTGAGACGCTCTACAAATCATCACGAGCAGGTCTACTTCATCATGTGCCCGCTGCTGCTGCTACTACTAGCGCTGCTACTACTGCAGTCGCTGCTGCTAGTACTTCTACTGCTCCAAACCTTCCTCCTCTTCCTGATGAGCGCACTGAAAAGAACGAGAGTTCCGCTCCTGCCACCGCCGCCCGCCTACCCGCCGACATGGCCTATTACCACAAGCAGGCAGAGCAGTCCCTTCATCCCGACGCGGCCTTGCACCAGGTGCTACAGTTTATCTACAGGGACTTGGATTTAGTGTTGAACGACCCCACTTTGGAATCGCGCGAGAAAATGTTGAAATACCGAAGGTTGTTGAATAGATTGCAATTTTTTCTCGCGAATCCCCACAACAGCAACATCTCTTCGTCCTACTCTTCTTCGCCCCCGGCTCACCTCCGTCAGTCTGCTGAAGAGGCCAGCGCGTCCCTACTCGAGCGGTTGGCGAACCAAGTTCCCAAGAGGAGTCGCCGCCGGACCGTGGAGCTGTACAAACAATTGGAGAAATCCGGAGTGATCAAGTGGAACGAGGACGGGGCGGTGCGCGAGATGTCGGGTCGGAGAATACCACCTGAGCAGCGCATCAACATAGTGGACTTACTGAACGACGCCGCCAGGTTCAGGAAGACGGCGCCCAGACCGGCGGGCTACTCGCCGTTCACGAAAGCGCTGCGCGAAGCGGTTCCCACCACAGACGCCTTGATCGGAAACCATCTGTATAAAGCGAGCGGACCTGGCCAAAGTTTGGACACACGGCTTGCTGACAGAGGTCGGAAACGACCGAGCTTCGAATCGGAAGAAGGAGAAGCAGCAGCAGCAGCAGCAGCAGTAGCAGCAGCAGACTCTTCTCTGCAGGTGGTGGACGATCAATCCTCTGACGACGAGGAGGACGACCGTGAACTTTTCCAAACTCCGACTTCCTATAGGAGCGCGCCGCGTAGTAAGAAAAGGAAAGCGCGCAACCGCCTAGCGGCGAGCTCGTCTTTCACGCCCTCAAGAGACCCGCGATGGGCAAACCAGTGAAGAGACTGACCAAGAAGGAAAAAGAAAAGAAGCGCGTAGTAGCTAGATATACCGACGTCAAAGCGCCCTCCAGTTTCACTAGCGTGACTAAACTCCAGAAACAGCATTTTCGCCACCTGAACCCGGCCGTCATCCGAGATGCTTTAGTGTCGCTGGACGCCTACACTAAACATAAACCCATTCGGAGAAAATTCGCAAGGAACAAGACTATAACCGGCGCAATCGATCAGCAGTGGCAGATAGATCTGATGGACATGCAAGCTTTGGCGTCTCACAACGACCGCTTCCGGTACGTGGTGACGGCGATCGACGTTTTCTCTAGGTACGCGTGGGCCGTTCCCATTAAATCCAAGAGCGGCGCTGATGTCACCGAGGCCTTCCGAGAGATGACAGGCCCTGGCGAGAGACGACCGCGCACTGTTCAGACAGACAAGGGGAAAGAGTTTTTGAACAAGATCTTTCAAGATCACTTGAAGAGCGAGGGCATAGAGTTCTTCACTGGCGAGAACGACGACATCAAAGCTAGTCTAGTGGAGCGCTTGAACCGCAGTCTGAAGGAGAAGCTGTGGCGTTATTTCACACACAAGCGCACGTATCGCTACGTAGACGTGCTGCACCATGTAGTGTCTTCTTACAATCGCACTCACCACAAGACGTTGAAAATGGCGCCGGCTCAAGTCAGCTCGGAAAACAGCGAAACAGTTTTCTACCGACAAGATCTCCCAACTAACAAACAAATCGACGAAATATGGAAAAAGAAGAAAAAAACAAAGACGTCCGCCGTCGACGTCATCGCTCCGGGTGACAGAGTGAGGATGTTGAGAACCAAAGGCGCCTTCGACAAAGGGTACGAGGGAAACTGGCGCGAGGAAGTGGTGGACGTTGCTAACACGTTGGGAAGCAGAGGGTTCGAGCTGAAAGACGACAAGGGCGAGGAGATAAAAGGCGTCTTCTACCCGGAAGAGGTTCAGAAGGTGTACAAGAGTCGTTACGACAAGAACTACCTGATAGACGAGGTGTTGCGCCGCAAGACCGTCGACGGTAAAGAGTTAGCTTTCGTACGTTGGTTAGGTTACGACGACAAGTTCAACGAGTGGATCCCCGTCAAAAAAATAACGTAACAAAATGAACATCACTCTACCTAGCAACAGCTCTATGGAGTATTATCCTGACAACAGCTTGACGTCTTTCCGAACTCACTTCGACTCGCCGCTCCTTCTGCCCGAAGCGTACGAAGCGGCTCTGACTGAGATCATCCTCCCTACAGAATGGACTAACGTGCACGACGACGACTTGATCATCGTTGTTCCTCTGCGCACCAAAGGTTCGCTAGAGGAGGCGATCCAGGTTTTAAAAGAAACTAATTTCTCCGAAGGAAAAAAACCACAGGTAGACTGGAAGAGAATGAAAAACGCGAACGGTCTGAGCAAGCTAACGTTCAGCTCAAAATTCCCGCTGAACTGGAAGGAAGCGAGCTATGTAACGGTGGAAGAGATATCAGACACGTCGGAAGAGCAGCAATTGAAACCGGAAACAAAAAGGTTCAAGAGAGAGGTCGACTTGAGACAGACGAATGCCGTATACAAGCAGTTCTTGTCCCCGGCGGTGAAGAAGAAGACGATCAGCCATCAAGCAAGACAGATGATCGAAAAGATGGAGAAGGACATGGGAGTGCGCAGTTTCATGCCAAACATATTCGAGATACCTCCTATTTTCACCGGAAGCAACCACACCCTAATCGAGCGCTTGAGTGAGACGTTGCGAGATGACAGACTAGAGGGCGACAGCTTCTTGCTCAAACCGATGCGGATCTTATCGTACGACGCCAAGACGAAACGCGTCACCATCAAACCGCCGAGACACTGTGCTGTCCTGCTGAGTCAGCATCTCGCATGCGTTCTAGGCTTCGGAGAGAAGACGTGTTTCGCGTCGCCGACTACCGGCGCCTACTCGATGGATGTTTACGGGGACGTGCACTCTGTGTACATATACACCGACATGATCCAGGAGAGACGTGTGGGCGACATGCAAGTGCCGCTGTTGCGCTGCGTGGCGGTGGACAGAGGCGGAAAGCGTCGAGGTGGCGTGCAAGCTATCAGTTTTCCCCATTTGGATTATTTCCCCTTGAAATCCAAGAGGTTTACCGAGGTCGGCATCTATTTAAGAGACCGATCCGGTCATTCCATCCCATTCGGTAGAGGCGAGGTGACCGTGACACTTCATCTGAGACCTATTGAGCGCTGAAAGAGAGAAAAATGATGCGTCAACGCGTTCCGTACTTTCCACCCAGGCGCACCGACTTCGGCAGAGGGTACAGCGATTACTACAACGCGCAGCTGGGCAACGGCGTGACCATGTACAGCGGGCGCTCTTTCCAGAGCGGGCACGGTTTGGGCGGCGCTCTGTTAGGTCTGATGCGCTCGGCTACCCCGCTATTGAAGTCGGTGGGAAAAACGCTGCTCCGCGCCGGTGTGGGCGTAGCTAAAGATGTGCTGGCGGGTCGGACTTTAAAGAGCAGCGTGAAAGACCGAGGCGCAGGCGCTCTGAAGAGACTGGCGAGTACGGCGTTCTCGGGAGGAAAGACGTCTGTCGCGTCTAAGAAAGGGTCGAAACGTCGTCGTGGGCATTCCCCTCAGACGGGCGGTGGCTCTTGCAAGAGACGTAGAGGGGATGTATTCGACCGGTAAGCGCCTAGGCGTTCAAGTATAAATAAAAAGACTGGAGGGGGCCGGCGTCAGTCTGTCGGCCGCGTGAAGAGAGAACACAATGGCTTACGTACACGAGAGCAGTAACGAGTGCGCGCTCTCTGAGCTCGACCTGCACACCGTAGCGCCGACTCAGACTACTATCTTAAAGTCGTCTTTCCTGGGGATAGAAACAAAAAACTCTTTAGAGGATGGAGGTAACATAAATTTCACCATCAACAAGTCGCAAGAGTACACAGACCTGAACGAGAATTACCTTCATCTGGAATGTCAAGTGCTAAAGGACGGAGCGGCGATCGAGGCCACCGACGCGGTAGCTCCGGTGAACAACTTGGCTCACTCGCTCTTCAAAGACGTCCAAGTCTCCATCGGCGGTTTCAAAGTGTCTGGCAACACCGAGACCTACCCTTACCGAGCTTACTTGGAAGGGTTACTCAACTACAACAAAGACGTGAAGGACGGCGTCATGAGCGCCCAGGGGTGGCATGAAGATACGCCCGGTCAGTTTGACACGTTGACTGACGCGAATGCGGGGTACAAAGCGCGCAAGAAGCTAATCTCCAACAAGCGCTTTTCGCTGATGGCGCGACTGCACTTTGACCTGGCTCATCAACCGAAGCTCATCGTTGGAGAGACAGAAATCAATCTCACTCTGAAACAAGCGGCGCCCTCTTTCTATCTGATGTGCGCCGCTGACGGAGGCTACAGCTTGAAGATCTACAAAGCAAAGCTCTACGTGCGACGCGTGCTGGTGGCGGACGCTGTAGCGGAAACGCACGAGAGAGCGGTGATAGAACACGGGCCCTTCGACTACCCGGTGAACAGAGTGGAGGTGACGACCTACGCCATCCCTCAAGGTAACAGAGATCACAGCTACACGCACTCCAACACAGGCCAGCTTCCCAAGTCGATGATGATTTGCTTCCTTGACCACGACGCCTTCAACGGTAGCTACACCAAGAACCCGTTCGAGATGAAGCATTACGACATCAGCTCGCTTCAAGTGATAGTGAACGATCAGAAAGTGCCGAACGACGCCTACGTGCCCGACTTTAAGACCAAAGCGGCCGTGAGAGAGTACTTGGCGCTACACACGGAAACGGGGATGTACGAGGGCGCGCGCTCCTGCGGTATTTCATACGAACAATTCCTGAACGGTTACACGGTGTTCCCCCTCGACTTAACCCCAGACAGATCGCACGACGGGTGTCGCGTGAACCTTATAAGAGCGGGTCAGCTGAGGGTGGAAGTCAGTTTCCGCTCGGCGCTACAAGCGACAACAACGGTGCTACTCTACTTGGTGTACGACAACGTCGTCGAGCTGACCCGAGATCGACACCCCGTCACCGACTACCACATGAACTGAAGACAAGACGGCGGTACTTGGCGTATCGTATGAACACGCTTGAAATAAGCAGAGTGTTGAAGGAAAACGTTCACACAAAACATCGTTTCCTGGGCGTTTTCTCTTGTGACACTATTCCGAAGCACCCTATCAAAGACACTTGTTTCGTGAGCAACACAGATCCGCAACATTTACCAGGTCAGCATTGGGTGGCGTTTTACGTGTCGAGCACGGGTGAAGTGTACTACTTTGATTCCTTCGGCTTACCGCCGCTGAGTGCGGAGTTCTTGTCTTTCGTGGAACGCTCTGCTCCGTTCAAGTGGCAAAGAAACCGCATTCAACTACAAGACACTTCTGCTGACACCTGTGGACCTCATTGCGTTCATTTCCTAATTGAAGCATGTCGAACAAGAAACCCCAAGAAGTGCGTCATGCGCATGAGCAAAATCCCAAAGCTGAGCGACCGGGTCGTGAGTCAGAAGCTATCGATGATGCTGTTGTGACGGGTTGTTGCGATGGCGGCCGTTTCATGGAGGCAAAGATTCTCTGCCTTGCCGAAATGGTGTTGGATTTATCCAAAGTCGTGCAATGTCTATTGGAGAAAAGTCGTCCGGGGTGTGGTGGTGCGAGTGACGGCGGCGTGAGACTTTGCGGCCTGTTGAGTTGCTGCAAATCGAAGAAGCGAGCTAAAAAAGCATAAACTTGTGTGTTTTTTCTGATTGAAAATGAAAGAATAAAGAATAAAATGAAAAGAAAAGAAATTATCTTGTTGTGTTTTTATTTCTATATATAAGTTACATAACTTTTTTTTGTTTGTTTGTTTACAAACAGTCACGTGTCACGTGGTGTTGTTTACAAACAAGAAAGCCACGTGGTGTTGTTTACAAACAAACCCTAAGTAGGTCACGTTACCCTAGTTACCAGAATGCCGGCTTCTGATTGGCTGAGCCTAAGTAGGTCACGTGACGTAATTAGGTCACGTTACCATGGTTACCAGAATGCCGGCCTCTGATTGGCTGAGAGCTTCTAAGTAGGTCAGTAGGTCACCCAGAATGCTGGCTTCTGATTGGCTGAGAGCCCTAAGTAGGTCACGTTACCATGGCAACGGGTCACGTGACCAAATGGAGGCCTCTGATTGGCTGCATGTCGATTGAGTAATAAACAGTACTTAACTATAGTCCCGTTCCGATACATACTATACTACTCCGCTGCAACCAGCTCCAGTCCGGCCTAGGCCCTATAGCGGACTTAAAATAGGACAAGAGGTTTTGCTGGATATTATTCAGGGACCTCCTAGAAGCCCTAAGTCTACTTTATCTGGCCAATACCAGAATCTCATGTCAACCCATGTCACCCAGACACAGACTACAAGCATGCTGTGTGGGCTATATGTACATTAAGTGTACCTGACCTGTTTGCTACAGCTGACCCATTGGATGTCCATCTCTGGTGCCCCTTGTACAGACAACCAGAACCAGGGGGTCTGTCCCTGCCAGCCCCCCCCCCCCCACCCCCTTTACACTGGCATCTGTATCAGCAAGTTGGTATTAGTCATGCTGGTCAAGCAGCCAGTAGGATGTATCCCACTATAAGGGGCTTAACTTAATTCCTGAATTCTGTGGGATCTGCATGTAATATGGAAATCAGGCTAATCCCTATTAGAGGTAAATCTGACAGTTACACTAATGGGAGCTGAGGAAGTATTGGGGACCTGAAATTGATTTAACCATTCGACCTTTTGCCCTGCACTAGACTTGTTAAGTGACTTCATGCATCATGCCAAACCTATAGGGTTGATACACTCCTGACAAGTTAGCACTGTGTATCAAGGCAGCACTAGCAGCTTACTCATCGGCCATGCATTGGTCTGGTATCGTATTAGCAAGTACTAAACACTGAATTCATTAAATTTTCAAATGTCTGTATACTGAAATGTTGCTAATGTTTGTGTCTGTTTGTTTCCAGGTGAGTACAAACCGCTGCCATCATGTAACTGTATGACCACAGAGGAGGCTCACTGAGTGACTAGCCTCCACAGGAAGGATGACTGGTCTGCATAGGTAGGAGCTATATAGTAACCCTGGGGATGTCATGGATGGTAATATTTGTCGTAATGATGCAACGGCGTAGCACGCGTAAGGAAACTCATGCATGCATCGTGCTGACCGTTTGGGAGTGTATCAACCCTGAGGTGTCAGTAGGCTGCATCAATGCAGCATTCTGACCATGGTTATAGCACATTATACTCCTATGTTGGCCTGAAAGGGATAAAAGCATGGCTTGCACCTACTACTAGTATATTGCACCTAGAGCTCCAGTCCTATTGTAGAACAAGTGAAAGAGGGATCATTCAAATGTTATGTTTCCCCTGGCCAATTGATGGTTTGAAACCTTGTATTAAGGACTGTTAGAAATCCATAGAGGTTGGACCTACTTGACTGAAAGCTCTCATTCCAACACACCATTACGTAAATGATTGACCTTAGCAGCAGCTGGAGGATTAAAGTCGATTGCTCTTTAAACCAGATGAGATTAGCGTTAATCTTCATACTAATCTGGGCATGGGTAGCCATTATGGCACCTGCACACTCCCAGTAAACTCCCAGTTGCTTTAGTTGTATCTCTGCTTCAACCTGCCTGTTCAGTTCAGATATTGGCAACGTTTGGCATAATTCCCCATGATAACACCCCGGAAGAAAATCTAATATAAAAGCTTTAGAGTGTAGTCTTCAGGATACTACCAAGGACTACTTTTTATTCATAGAAATAATGAAATGGGGATGAGGATCTAAAGGAATCTAGTTTCTTATATGATATTTCACACTATATGTTTGATGTTTTAAATTTGGGACAGAGGCAGAAAATGTTAGTAATATTGCAGTCATGGCGCTGCAAGGAGAGTGCAACTATTACCGGTGTGCTGCTGGGTGCATATTAAGGGTCATATTGATCTCATATTGACTGACCTGCTTTTACTAACCAATCAATATATACAGCATGTATAGGATAACATCACTCTCAGTTTAATGGGAGGTGACATGATGAATATGTCCAGACATGCATTTATATAAAGTATTATGGCAGGATTGATATTTCTATGGGTTTAGAATGTCAAAACTGTCATACTTTTAATAGGAATAGGAATCGGAATCTGATATGCGGGTATTGGTAGGAAATTGAAAGTCAATAAAATTATGATTTGTTTAACAAAACTGTCTGGACTGTTTCTCTAATTGATGAGTCTAGTATGGATTCTGGCAGAGTCCAGATTACCATTCCTGACAAATGTAAGGTGTAATACATCTAATTTTGGTAGACACAATTATTAATGTCCTAGAGATAATGGGGACGATACTATTAATCTGGAGCTAGACAGCTATGACATGCATGCACCAACAGCCTTCACCACCCTCTCCTCACACAGCAAAACATCTCTAATGCTGCAATTCTATAGTTAACATTGAGGGTTACATAAGTTTGCTATAAATGTTACAGGAAAGTGCCATGGCTAAAAGAGTTCTATTTACTCTGATAATTCCCTCTGTGTATGTGTATATATTAAAGGCCAAATAACCTCAATGCAGGGATTCAATAGAACTATTAGAGCTTACATAATTTTGCTATAAATTCTATACATGTATACTCGAAATGGTCAGGCAATGATAGTCTTTCCATCCTCTCTTTGAATTCTCCAATGCCGCCAACCAATAACAACTTATATTATTTACCCATGGCACAGCCAAGGCCCCAGTGCCCCAGTAAACTCCAGTCCCCTTTACAGCCTACCCTGTGTACCCAGAGGTCATCAATATATGTAGATACCACGGGGACCCCACTCAGGGGGGTACCCTGTTAATGTGACCTGAAAGGCCCCTGGAGGACCCAATAATCAGCAGAGTAATTAGCAGATTGTCTGTGACGTAAGGGGTAATGGGCGATATAAGGGGGGTTGCTGGTGTAGACTGTGTGGTGGTGTTATCGGTAGGTGTGGGCTGGGTGGGATATGGAGACTGTTGGTATTGGCCTGACCTTGTGTGTAATGACAAGTCATGAAGGTTATGTCATATGGCCCAGTTATGATTTCCCATATTGCAACCAGGTTCAATCATGTTGTCAATCGATGCTATTTGCCATAATAGGATTCTTGATCTATTTTTCTGGTAAGTCTCTCTTAGAAATAGGCATAGGGATTCTATTATAGATGTATCTAGAATGCCAAAGGTATTTGGGCTACATGAGAAATGATAGCCGATAAATTGTAATCAGCATCCATGGTAAATAATGAGATCACTTGTTGGGGAAATGCCCCAATGGATATATAATTTAAAACGGGTATTACTTCCGTCCTTCATAAGCATTTTGTCCCCGGGATTATGTCCAGATCAGCATCACATGACTACAACCAATGGGTATCAGTTTCATCCATGTCCCAATATATCTGTTATATTTTGTGTTTATTTCTTAATCTACTTTTTATCATGTTTGACATCTCAGCTATTCTGATGTAACTGTGCTGGTAGGGAATACCCAGTGCCTATACCGCAGTATCCTGTACATCCATGTGACCCCCGGGCCCGGAACACGGTGTTGTCATCATTACTAATGCCATGTTGTTGTGTGTGGTTTGTTCACCACCCATGAGTGACAAACCGCAGCAACTAATAATACAACTGGTATGCTGCACCTTTAAGGGCCGCATGGTGCTTTAATGTGCTATGGTTTTGGTGATCAACCAGCCCTGAGCTGGCGACGGGCATGGCAAGTACCTGGCGAGTAACTTGCCAGGGCTGCATCATACTAATCCTACGTACAGGACTAATACATTCCCGATAGGATCGCCATAGTGCTTGAATGCTGTCCCGGGGAGTTACTCGCCAGGGCTGCATTCATACTTTATGGCGACAAAGGGGTTTAAAGCCCTATGTGTATCTTGAAGGGTTAACTGCACGCCCAATGATGTAGTGACCTCTGATTCACATGTCAGCTCTGACACAGGCTGTCATAATTCTGTGTCAGGTCCCGATTTGAGCATTGCTCATGTATTTCTTTCTAATTTCATGGGGGCAGGAGCGTTTCCCCATCGCCGATTAGTTTTGAAGAACAACTGAGCCAATTGATTTATATCTAAATATAGATAGAGCAGCCACATCAGCTAAAGATAATATATTTATATTCTACAAATATTGGCTGTGAGTTGGACCGATCCGACTGTGTTCCTGTTCATCTGTTTCTAGTGGCTGTAATAAAATACACCAATACATTACCTCCATCTATATTTGTCCCACACATGATTGCCCACTGATAAAAGCATCAATAACTCTTGACTTTTTGAATTTATGAAATATGAGCATTTTACAAAAAGGCCATGCAGTTCATTTTTCAATCCTCCCATCAGAAATATGAGGCAGATGTCTCAGCCTGATTCTGCGGGATTTATGACAATGTGACATGCCAATCTATCCGTCATAGACCTGTCACTCAGGGCCTTTTAACCACGCCCATTTCCCGCGGGTCACGCCCCATTGACCACCTGTGCCTCCCCCTGACCACCCCCCAGGGGCACCCAGCCATGACAGGCCACACGTGAAGAGTTGTTTGGGGGTAACTAGGCCATACATACTGTGATAATACAACTAATATTATTTTATATGATATGGTTTATATTTTTTTCATAAAATATAATATAATATTTAATATGATACAAATTCCAATAATTGTTATACTGTTATGTATTTTCGCATATTACAGGCAGAGCAAAGACTCAAGAGCTTGTGATAGAACTACTCTTGAGTGACCTACCATGACAGCCAATTAGGCTGTAAAAGTAAAATTTCAGCTACGAGAAATTTAAGACAGTTTGGATAAGATAACTCCAATCTAAAATATCTATCCAAAATTTCCTGACCAAGTCCCCTGAAACAAAATTATATTGTCTGACCAGTCTTGGTCCCTCAACCATGACAGGTAGAACCCCCCCCCCCCCCCACCCCCCCCCCCCCCCCCAGTCAGGAAATCAGCCTCATTTCCTGCTTGTTGAGGCCGGGCAGACAGGAAGGTGCTGGGTCCGGCAGGAAATCTGAACCCCAAAGATGCCTTACCGATAACCAGGGCTGGATATGGGATTTCCCAGGTGGTGATTCTTTTTTTACCTGGTGATAATTTATAATTGGAGTGCGCGGGAAGTGAGTCAGATGTGGAACAATCGGTGAGGCTTTGATTTGTGTATTGTTAGAATTCTGCTTTGTGCTTGGGAAATTAGACATTGCCTTTATCATGACACATATATAAAAGAATGCAATTTCCAGCCAAGCTTAAAGGAAATATGAAACATATTTTGATAAAGTTATTCTTCAACTACCCTCCGTTCCTCAATATCTGATTTCAAAGTTAACCACAATCTTACAAATCTTACACAGAGGCAATTGCAAAGAAGGCCATTGTATCTTTGTAATCACATCTTTGCAAAAGTATAGAAAATTTAGGTGACCTAGATCTTTACCCTGGATTGCAGTAAAGAATTCATGAAAAAAAAGACAATAAATCAGACCCCTCCCCCAGAAGGCTCCCTGGCAGGCCCTCACCTATAAAACACTGCCCCCTGTTCCCTGTGCCCCTTAGTGGGGGCGGGGACAGCTCCATTACCCCACCACTACTTGTACATGTAACCCCTTTTAACTCAAGCACTCCGGCCTTTTTCTGCTGATCGTGGGAATTTCCCATAGATCTCACCACGGGGGAGTGTGTCTGACTCTGAGAGGTGGGGGGGGGGGGGGGGGGGTTAGCCCTTTGAGGGAAGCAGAGTGTTACAATAAGTCGTGATGATGCAATGTGCGTAACTCGCTGGTGCGTCATTCATGCATGACGCCTATTCTCCAGGGTCTTCTGAGGGGTCAATAAAATGTCATGGTGCAGTTCTGGCGAGTTACTTGCCAATACTGCAGTGGATGCGTTATGACGAGCAGAAGCACTAACATGCAGCATTGAGGCATCATGCCGCCCTTAGAGGGTTATCACAGGGAGTCTGTATCCATGGCCTATTTTACTTAAGGTTATGGCCATGAGTCAGGCTTGGATCATCATTCACTCACCTGACTCCCCCCCCCCACCCCCCACCTCCTACCCCAAACCCCACCTTAACCCCCCGCCCCAGGGGTCGACGCACGCTTCTCACTCAAAGCGGAAGTGGCGAGTCTCTCAGTCATCTTACGCATGCTCAGACAGCTGCGGACTTCCGGTACCTGGAGGTGTGTGTGAAGTGGGGCGTGTCGCGTCACGTGGGCGTCATGTGACCGGGTCACGGTCAGCGCCGTACGGCTGTTTGATGGTGTGTGTGTGTGTGGGGGGGGGGGGGGGGCTGGAGGTAGGTCAGAATGCATTTCCTAAGGCCCTGTACGGGTCTGTTCCAACCTGAAAATGAGATGGTCTCTGCTGAGCCTGAGGTCCAGAGGTCAGGCAGAGAGCCAGATCGCATAGAGCTCTACAATACTTTATACCATTGGTTGGACGGGAATCCACATGTACACCCAGTAATCCCATTATCAGCGATTATTCAAGCAACTCCTTATTGTTGACCATCCCTAAAATAGGTCATATCTGTCAAAGATCCAGTAGAAAAATTAGAATCTATTTGTCCTGCATCATTTTAAAACATCCTTGACACTATCAATGCCATTTTACTGGCATCTTGATTTACGGATCTTTGAAGGGTGGGGCAGAGATACATGGAAGGTGGGGCAGAGATACATGGAGGGTGGAGCAGAGATATGGTTCACCAACCAAAACAAATGAGTGTCAGAGTATATATCCGTTGAGGTCTGGGTTGTGAGCTATTTTTGGCATCCTTGTGGCTGAGAAGGATGTTAGAGACTGATGGGAATGTCGGTAAATGGTACATGTGTCCTACCCTGACATGGGTCACGTGTGTGGGAGCTGACGGGGGGGGGGGGGTTCTATGAACTTTACTCTGATGTTTTGTGATGATGAGAATAAGGGGGTTTCAGGGGCAAAACTATGATTTCAAAGTTTAGCATGACTTGAAAGCTTGATTTTCAGTCTGATTTGGGAGTTTGATATCAAAGCTTGGATTTGAATATTGTAGTTGAATTCCAGAGTTTGGCTCGGATGTTAGATTTTGAAGTTTGAGACCGATTTTAGAACCTAACTTGGAGGTCTGATTTTCAGCCATGGCCTTGTCAATTAGAGGAGACAAAATACCGGAAATTAGATAGATAATGATTTGATACGGCTGTAGCTGATAACTCTGGTATATTACCATTATTATGTAGAATTTGATATGACATATGTCACCTATCAAAACAGGTGCATGGTTTGGTTTACCTTATTTCGAATTCAATATTTGAAATGCATTATGTAAACAAGTAGTGATGGCAAACATAGCCACCTCCGTCCACAGCGGCATAATGGCCGACTGTTTACACTGCTCCCCACACACCTACATCAATTGTCTAGTTCAAATTTGAAAAACTCATCTCCCTGGTCTAGGAAGCAAGCTCTTCTTTTATTTGCAGGGGACATAAAAAGCAGGTTGTATGAATGTATGATGGGGAGACGTTAGACTCCGACCCTGAGTGTACGGAGTGTACGGAGAACACACACCAACACACCTGTAACTAGCTATACCTCCTACCTGGGCTGTTGGTTTAATAGATATGGGGCAGTCTTGGGGACATACATGGTACACTGTTGCAGGGTGGGGGAGACATCCTCCAGCGTGGCAATTAATGACCTGAGGATTCCATTCCATATTCCATTCATAGATGGAAAGGGTATTTAAAGCTAATATATGAGGGAGCCTCTTTCTTAAACACAGTTAGATACTAGTAACTAATATACGTATATACTTTGTATTGCATGTATAGTAAAAGAAAAATTAAATTTGTTCAGAAGATTATTTAGCCAATAAAAATTATCAAATACAAATACAAATAGTATGTCTTTTCAATAGTACCAGACACTATATATTTGATATATGTCATAGTTTTACAAGTCTACTTCCATATCCTACCAATTTCTAGCTACAGCAATAGATTTGCAAGAATTTGAAAAGTCAACATTAGCTCTCATCCCTGTGCGAACTTAACACTAACTCAAACACATGTATACATGCCCTCTGCCCCCCCCCCCCCCGCCCCCCCCCCCCTCTGCCTCCAGGTGTTCAGGTGCCCCTCCCACACCTGGGTTCTGCCACCCCACATACCCACACACTACATACTGTGAACCACATGTACAATTTTACACCTGACCTCCAGATCCAATATCCTCTAAAAAGTAATCATCAAAACCACTGACTTACTTTAGTCACTCCACCCCCTAAATATATAGTGTGTTCAGGCACATCAAGGATAGTGGTATCAGAGGATTCTCTATTCATTCTCCTTCACTCATGTAAAGTATTCTCATGAGCAATATGTTTTGGGTCACCAGGTGAATGAATAGCTTATGCTTCTCATTCTGACGATACATTTGCATGAAATGACAAAGTGGTCTTCCCTCTCTGCCTTGCTCTATTTCTGGGGTACTGGTGAGGTGGAGTGGTTGACAAAAGATGAATATGATTTACTTGGCCCATTTGAATATCCACATCTGCAGAGGGGACCCCCTGGGAGGTGTGTGCTGTGGGCACCAGGTGGTGTCTCTGTCTGTGTGCTCTCATCTCCTGCCGGGGTGGAGGGAGAGCTAGGGGAGGAGAAGGGGTTAACCCTCTAAGGGCCTGCATGCATTGAACTACTCTCCTGTCCACATAATGTATGAATGCAGCCCTGGAGAGCAACTCACCAGTGCTGCATTCAAGCATCATGCCGACCCCATGTGATTGAGACACTCCTGAAGGGTTGGCATGATGCTCCAATGCAGCCCTGGTGAGTAACTCACCGGGGCTGCATTGGTGCATCATGAAGACAAATGTCATCCTTTAGCGACATGTTGTCCTTAAAGGGTTAAAGGGGTTATGGGTGGCGGGTGGTAGGCAGGTGAAAGGGTCTGTGATCTTAGTTGTAAAGTAAAACTGTCCCATACCACACCTGATGAGGTCTACACCTCATGCAGCCCTAACGTGCAGGGGAGGGGGTGGCTGCATGGGTACAGTGTGGGACTGTGAAATCTGGGGTCCTGGGTTCAGTCCCTGTTGCTGCTAGTCCACCTTTCTCTCCCTGCTACATTTATTTGACATCAACTAGCTTTATATTATGTCTTGGTAATTAGGTCTTCAATGGCATCAAACACCAGATCCTATACCTGTCCCTATCCTACCTTGTCTGTGTTGTGTGGGAATTAAAAGAAGCATCGCAGCAATACTCTCGAACCGCTGGCAGAAAGTCTATCATGACTTCACTTCATAGATTCAACAACCATCATTGCCATTGGGAAGACCTGGTGATTGTACTACCAGGTCTTCCTACTAGATATAAAAATATAGATGATATATCTGGTCTGATATTGAGGTCATAATTATCTGTATCCCCTATATATGGAGCATTCCCCAAGCTGGCCCCACCCCCCGCTGTGCAGCCTAAGTGATGTACTTAAAGGTGCACACCCTGTGGCCTTCTGGGAGTCATATAACCCCCACTTAGCGGCCAGCATTAAAGGTACCTCTCACATCCAGCAGGTGGCGCTACGCCCTTTAGGGACGGAGGTCGCTAAAAGATGACATTTGTCGTCATGATGCACCAATGCAGCCCCGGCGAGTAACTCGCCGGTGCTGCATTAGTGCATCACGCCGACCCTAGGGGGATGTGATTGTCTGAACCCCAAGGGGTCTGCATGGTGCTTAAATGCAGCCCTGTTGAGTTACTTCCCAGGCCCGGTTCCCAGGGCTGCATTCATGCATCATGAGAACCAAGGGTAGATGCATGAAGGTATCATGCCATCCTTAAAGGGTTAAAGCCACCTAACACATCCACCAGGTGGCCCCATGCCCTCTGATATTACCTCCCCCCATACAGACACGATACTGGCCTCAAATGACTGCAGTTATTGCACTACAATATGCCCAGTGGACTGAACATAAGGCATCCTGTGTCCAGCCTCATATAATCTGAGTGCTGTAAGTCTGTTGTACTGTTGGGGTAATTCCCTGCAACCTTTGTCTTCTGTCCAAGTAGCGAGCATAAGCAGCACTTAACATTTAATAGCTAATCTTATTGACATTTGCAATATAATAAGCACACAGGCATAGTTATGTGCATGGACAGACAGATGACACCGCTTACTTGGAGAGTTGCGCATAGGGGTTATTTTGTACTAGAGCTCTAGTGAAAATATTTTCAGCCAGTTTTCACCAGTTTTCAGATAAATTGCTGTCCATGCAATCATTGAGAAGACTCACTGGGAAATTCTACACTGCTAAAAGTAAATGTAGCTGTGCAGTAGAATCTACTGTAGTTACATACTACGGTAGTAGAATCTACTGTTGGTTTACAGTAAAAATGACATATGTTTGGGTTCACCATTTATTGTGTGAGACTCCTCTGTGATCCCTCTATCTCTATGGTGATCCATATAGTCTAATATTCATAGAGTCTGGCCACCTTTTAGATGTAAACGAGCTGTACGCTAACACTTGTACCCCCTCCCACCTCCCCATAACGCCCCTCCACTATCCCAGGTATTCTCATTACCCCCTCTCTCCAGATGACGAGCACTCTCCCATCCCAGCCAATGCTCTCCAGGCGGAGGTTATGCTCCTCAAGCATAGGTCAGCCCTGCTGGTCAGTTATTATGGGTGTTGAGCATTCTAGTCTCGATACCGATCACTTCTCAATATTTGGGAAAGGTCCTGATAGTAACAGCCAGCTCCATATTGGAGCAGTTCTAGGATTGCAATGCATGTTGGGTTCAGCTTTTACTGACACCAGCACATAATGCATTGGATCCCCGGATTGGATCACGCTAAAATGACTAGATATGACGTCTATAACATCAAAGAGACATGAGACTTACACAATTACATAGGTAATCCAGTACAGAATGGTGTCGCTACCACCAACTCCTTAGATAATCCTGCAGCTCAACTAGTGATTTGACTGGTCTGCTGCCCCCATACACCCCCATGCGCCCCCTCGTGGGACCTGGCGGAGACCCAGGGGCGGGGGTGGTTAGTTTTACCTTTGAATTCTCCCTACTTCAAACCCACCTTACCTAACAGACCCTACTTAATGTGGTGTATGGCAGATATCCCCAGGGACAGGAGAAGTGGATTTTAAGAATAGTAACACTTAACCAGGCACCCCCTGGGTACCTTTGTGTCGTGGAGTCCTTGTCAGGGGTATGGATCATAAAGCATAGGGCACCACTGTCTCTTCCCCTCTTTGTGGTGCTTTCACTGACTGAAAAGTCTGAAAATCATACATAAAGATAATAAGTTAGTTCAAAGGATCAGAGGTTGTCAGCCTTCTCCAGAATCAAAATAAAACAAATTCGCATAAAATACGACAGAGTAAGATTAAGTAGAAACGCCACTTCACAAAATTCTGATGAGATTTAACATTACCAAAATTAGATTAATGCAAGATGGAAGAGTAGTGAGCATTGACCTGAGCGTTGGATGCTATAATGTATCTGGCTTCTAGGTTTCAGGTGTACCCCAGTGTAATCGGATTTGATATCAGAGACCTACCCCAGGCAATCCCACTAACATCCGCATATCACAATAACTGGTAGGAAATCCAGTCATCGGTTTGGATATTAGATATCCCAATAGAGCAGGCACTCAGTCTAGCACAGGCGTACTCTACGTCCTAAACCTATGGGGGGAGAGCTGTGATATGTAGTATATACATGAAGGCCTGCCACCTGGATTTCGGCCATTTTGTTTTTATTGTTGTTGTTTGTGGTGTTGCCTATGGTGTAAGGGGCCCTACTTAACTTCTTCCACATATAATAAATACTCAAGCATAGGTAAATAGATAAATATATTTTTATTTACCTTATATAAATTGCCTGTATTTGTGTTAGTTAGATTGATATTTTTCCTATAAGCCTAAAGCTTAATCACACAGTGCACTGCAGACTGCCCATGTGGAAAGTGCTCTGCAGCTATGTTGACACCCGGATGAAGGGGGACTAACAGAAAATGTGATATTCTGCACAATGTCATGTAAAATATACATTCATGGGGTCTGCATATATTTTGGATTTCCATATATGGCAAACTGTGGCAATGCATATAATTGTATCTTTCTCCAGTTCTGCATATGCACCCCATCATCCAAGTGTCTAGATGATCGAACCATCTCAGTGACGGGCCTTTCTATATTTAGAACAACACACCTCTCCGCCCACAGGCTTAGTACTCAGAGTACGCCTGTGCAGTCTAGGGTGTGATGCCCCTTGGATATTGTCTCAGGTCACACACACCTACTAGCAGATGAGAGCCACCACATATACCTAAAAATCTGCCATAATTATTTTAGAGGAATACTACTGCATGTTTTTACTGCCAGAGTCTACTAGATTTATTTTTGTCCAGATATATCAATCTGCAAACATCTGGGACACCAACAGTTCATAGAAACTCTTGTTATAACAATACCTGAAAAATAGAACGTTGTCGTACGTATCTAGCCTAAATTTGCTGACCATACTATCTGGCAGATAAACTCACTGCACTACAATAGAATAAGAGCCACCTGTATTGATATTAAGACCCCAAGATTGACCTCACCATCCCCTTTTCAGTCAAAATTAAGACCCTCCAGACTGACCCTCCCCCCTATGTGCAGTAACATTAAGCCCCTACAGGTTGACCCCTGCCTCCTATCTGCCCGTCTCACCATCTGCTGATGCCATAACTGTAACCCTTTAAGGGCAGCACACTGCTTTAATGCCCTGTGCCCTTTGGTGGTCATGATGTGTGAATACAGCTCTGGTGGGTAACTTGCCAGTGCTGCATTCAAGCATCATGCTGACTCTAAAGGGTTGTTGCATTTCTGGGGTGGGGGGGGGGGGGTTCGGTATGATGCCAGTGATGATGCACCCACCACTGGTGAGTTACTCGCCAGCAATTCATTGATGCATCATGGCGATAAATGCACATTGGGGCCTGATGCTACTATTAAACCCTTATTTCATCATGCCCTTTATCGTCATGATGCATGGATGCAGCATTGGAAAGTAACTCGCCAGTGCTGCATTCAAGCATCATGCCGACTCTGTGATACTCATTTGGTCAGCATGATGCATGAATGCAGCACCGGGGAGTTATACTCTGGGGCTGCATTCGTGCATCATGAGGACACATCTTTAAGCGACATCTGTCCTTAAAGAGTTAAAGGGTTAGTTTAAACACTGACTGTGTGAGGAGTGGGACTGAGCTTGGCTTACTGATACCTCACACCCCACAGATAAGCCCCCAGTGCTGGTCAGCCATTGTTGTACCTAAAGAGGCCCCCACCTCCGCACCTGGCACGTTTTAATTAGTGGGTGCAAACGGAGCCTCGCCACCAGAGAGGGGGCACAGGGCACAGGGCTGGGGCACAGGGCACAGGGCTGGGGTACACAGGCCAACAGATAGAGAAAAATCTGAAAGGGTTCTTCAAGTTACATGGATAAAATATTTAGGCTAGGTTTTAAAAAAGGAAGGAAAAAGTACCCGCGTTTTTGTTTTGAGATTTTGTAGATCCTGTCATAGATATTCATATCAAAAGTAAATATCCTGATTCTGTCATTTTCAAACAGAGGACAACTGAACGGGTGTTTGATTTTTTTCATGGGTACAAAAGTAATGCTATAGGTATACATAAAAGGAAGGAATTGTCATCGTTTTTTTTGAAGATTTTATAGATCCTGCCAAAGATTGTCACTTAAATAAAAAAGATGTCCCGAATCTGTCATTGAGGCTTGGACAAAGCAATCAATATCCCAGCAGCTATACTATAATTGCTATAAACAGAGTCATGTAACCTGAAACACACCTCTAGTGTTTGGCCTCGTTGGACATCTCTCCCTACCCAGACACAGCAGGTGGGTTCTGTAGGGTTTCACCAACTCCCACTGAACAACAAAAACTGGCCTCAACCAGGGAAACCTGAGAGGTGCCAGTGCGAAAAATTTGAGTGGTTTGGGAGGTATGTTTTTGAGTGTGCAGCGGGTTGGGTATTATTACACGTGGTCTACATCAGAGACCTCCCCATATCTCCTGGCAGCTGCCAACGTGGGGATGGGTTAGTACCAGGGTGTAGGGTATCAAGGAGGCTGCGTTATATAGACATGGGCTGGGCTGCTGACAGGATTTTGGCATGTTAAAGGCCCTTAGTACTTAAAGCTTTGAGGATTTTTCATAATTGGAACTACTTATATACTAGTACTGGCTTTTCTTACTATCATAGAGCCGCATATAAGACGAATCCTGTCAAGGAACTGTTGTACACAAGCTAGCCATTACCTTCTGTAGAGTTTTAAGGGTTTCAGAAAAAGGAATGGAATTTTTTAATTATGAGTAGTAATTATTGTTTTACTCATCAAGTGTCAGTGAACCCCCAATCCGCACACACTGTTTAACAGTATGACAATCACCGTATATGACTTTGTACGTGTTCCATTTAGCTCAGAGGAGTCATGCAACAAGGTTTGAAACCCGCAGCAACACTTTGTTAGAGAGAAAAGGTGTGACAAAATGGCCCAAAACCCCCTACAACCACCAACTTTCATACCCCTACCCCTCCCTACTCCAAATCCTCCCACACCCAAACACCATTCCCCATTGTACAGCTCCCAGCCCAGCCCACACCCTGCCCCTAACAAACCCCACCCACCTTCTCCCAATCCCCCCCTCACACCAGAACCACCATGGCAGTACTACTCCCCCAGGGGCTGTCCCTCCCATCATGGGGCCAGATATGATTAACACCTTTGGGCTTTGGCTAATAAGGAAATTATACTGATTAAATTCGATTGTGTCTACTTCATACCAACTGTTCAACAGCGATTTGTCAACTTGTATTGATAACTTCGATGTCCTCGGGCAAAGTGTTTCATAATGTGTTGACAAAGGAAAGGGAAATTGATTGTGAATTTTTCAAAATATGTTGACTTGATGTGAATTTGCTTTTAGGAATGTGTCAAAGCCTTTCAATGCTTCTCTTTTTTTTTGTTTAATTTATGAGCAACATTTTGCATGATATGCTGACAAAGGAAACATAATTTTCGAAATAAAGAAAATATGATGTGATATTAGGAATATATTCCGCTACCACTTGTATTAATGTTTCTATTTACTTGTATGTTTTAGGTGAGTACATGCTTGGTCTGTGATATTCGCGAGCGTCTCCCCAGCCGCTGGTGTATGGCGTCTATACTGTAAGTAGTATATGATATGGGAACTCGACAAAAGAAACTGCCGAGACCAGACAAATCAATCTCTGAATAAAACTAATACAGAATTTAACAGATGAAATACTAAAGGAACTCAAACCCCAACCGATGCACTAGAGGAACCGTGACGTCTTGTACCCCAACACATGTATGCACCCTCTCAATAATTAGAAATAGGTGCAAACATTTGGCAGGGGTAATTAAATCATCTACCTTAACCATTTCAAAGGGAACCCACTAGAATTGACCCAGGGTGATTTTGACCAAAAATCCCAAGATTTCCAGAAATGTCCCAAGCTCCCATACCTGCCCCACACATGTAGGTTGGGCATGTACACCCCATGTCGCCATGTGCTACCCCCCCCCCCCCCCGGGGGGTGCGGCACGTGTGCGCATGCGTCAAGGTCACGTGCCGGGAGGTGAACATGGGACGCCGCAGGTACCATGTATATGGGACCGGGGGGGGGGGGGTGTAAAGAGGGAATGTGGGGGGGGGGGGGCAGAGATTGAAAGGTGAAAAGTGTAGAGTAAACATGCAGGGCAGGGAGAAATGGGATTTAAATAGAGGGAAAGATGTTATATGCAGGATGGTGGATCATTTTACTGCAAGTAGGAAATTCAATTCAATTCAAATTTCATTATTGATCCTGGCAAGAAGTATGTCCTGTTAGACCGTATAGTTACAGCGTCATGCTTATCCAAAGCTATTCAAACCCAAGTTCACGAACTCAATGAGGATAGGAAAGGGCAGGAAAGTGATAAGACATGCAAATACTGAAAGACTGAAAGAGAGCAAATCCAAAGGGTGGGCCACAATGAAGAGATTTTAGATGTTCAGCATTGTATGCATTGCATGATCAGAAGTTCATGACATATGTACCAGGTAGTTTTAGACAGAGGAGAGAAAGGATGACGCGGGATGATTGTTAAAAGTGGCACGCGTATAGGGGGGGGGGGGGTGTACCCCACACGCGCCCACCGGAAGTAGTCCATGTATTTTTGATTACGTGGCAGAACGGGCGGAGCATGACGAAACAATATTTGACAAGAGTAAGATGTAATCAGCGCCACCTCCCGGGTATTGACGTGATTTGATGGGTTTGACACGGAAGCCTAATCATGAAATATATGAAGATGAAATGTGAATTGCATCAAGGATTTACCTGATGTTGAAAAGTAGGCCTAATAGTCATGAACCGATTTCTGCTGTTGCATTTGATAACATCCGTCAATAAATGCCCTCCAAATAGATGGAGAAGTGACTGGATTCAACAGCTGAGGCTCTGAACAAGATGTTCAATCCGTCCCCCCTCACCAGCCCCAAAAAAAGTTAGAAAAAATATGGCGAAAAAAAACACCCACGCCAGTAGCATGTGCAGCCTGTTACGCCTTCTGCCCCCCCCCCCCCCCACACACACCCTACCTCCACCCCCACTCCCACTCTAAGAGCCCCATTCAGCCAGTGTCATACAATCACTTTCTATTTAATTTGGGCACAAAGACGAGTTGACGCCTCCAAACCCCTAATCTCCTACCCTGGGCACGTCGCTTTTTGCCCCCGGTAATCCTAGACGCCCTTATTGTAACAGGAACAAGAAAGGCCCTCAGGGCAGCAGCTGAGGGCCTGGGACAAGGCCCTTTTACAACTACAAGGCCCTTATCATGGCACTGGAGGCTCTCGAGGCAGCCTAAACCCGACATTAGCGGGATTTGGGCGCCCTGGCTGCCACAATAGTCCCATGTCAAGTGTAGGCTCTACATGCACGGCTGAGTCATGTGTGTGGGGGTGAGTGGGAGGGAATAGAAATAGGGGTTTTGTGCATCTAAAAAAGGTATGAGTGAAGTAATTGAACTTGAAGGAATATAAAAAAAACTGGGCTTGAGCTATTGAACATGAAGACGCCGATCACTTTAGGGTATGAATGTGGTCCTACCCCAAAAAGTCTCTTCCTTTCCTCTCTTTCTTTCTCTGCCTTCTAGGTTTTTTTACTACATCCAAAAAGGGCCAGAGTGAAGTAATTGAACTTGAAGAAAGATGGGAAAAAAACGAAGCCTGAGCTATTGAACATTAAGACATGGTTCTCTTTACATTTTTAAAGTGGTCCTACCACAAGAAAGTCTCATCCTTTCTCTCCCCCTCCCCCCCCCATCCCCGGCGCATTTTTTGGGTCAGGGTCGGGGTAGTGTCCTCAGTGATATGGGATGGATTTCTTTTAGCTAACAAACCTAAAGTGTGCCCTCTATAGGTGAAATCCCTCAAATATTGAGAGAGCATCTTTGGATGTAACGGTCGGGGTGCGGGAGTGAAAGGGTACTGTCTGTGCTGCCATGAGGCCAGGTGCTACCCCCCCCCCCCCTACCCCCTCACCCCCCCCCCCCCCACCCACACACCTGGGGTATCTACCCCTAAACATTGGGTTCAGGATGGTAGGAGGTGGATAAGGGGTGATGTTTTACTCCTACCCCTACAAACCTCCCCCTCCCCCGCCCCACAGTGTCACTACACACAGCTTTGGCAAATAGAAAAATGGCAGCACAATGCCTTTATAGCTGATGGCACAGGGAGAGTGGTGGACTTTGTGAAGGAAGTGACTACCCCTGGAGTGTCATGGTGGAAGGTGTGAAGGGCTGGAGTGGTGTGGGGACTAGGAAAATTCATATAAAGATAGAACAGAGGGGCCATTATAGGGGATGTTCCTAGAAGTGGGATATGAGAGGGTCCTTAACTTACATCATGGAAATGTCTGTTATACAGTGAAACCTTGTTATAAGGAGGGCCTTTTGGCAAGACAAATTTACTCCTGATAAGTTGCTTATAACCAATACTAAATATAGAGAGAATAGGCAATTGTGGCCATGGAAATGTGCTCCTTATAACAGGAAGTTCCTTATATCAATCCTCCTTATAACGAGATTTCACTGTATCTGTACCCTGTGAACTATGGGGAACAGTCAGGACTCAGTGCAGAATTGTACATATCAAGGCTAAACTCGAGATGACATGTACAGCATGGTATATAGCATCACCGTGTGCAGACTACTACGAATTGAAATTAGTATGAGTGAATCTGAGTACGGCAGCGGCAGGCATGTGTTGGCATGCCTCTGGGTGCTGGCATTGTTATTATTGTTTGATGAACAATATCCTCCCTTCTATACTGTGCTGCCTTATCAATTATTTAAGGCCATCTCAAGGCTTATGTTTCTTTGTCTTGATTCACCAACGCTGCGCCAACACCGCATTAGTGCATCATGCTGATCCCTCCTCAGCAGCCCAATTATCACCTCTGTATGATTGGCATGATGCATTCCTGCAGAACTGCATTCCTGCATCATGACAACAAAGGGCATGGCACATTAAAGCACTAGGGTCAAAGAAGGGTTATAAGGACCACCCACTTTCACATGGTATTGTGCGTTAAAACAATATGGTGCCATACGAGGATTAAATACCCCAGCCCGACCCTTTCAGCATTATTGTAGCCTGGCAGCACGTGTATGACACGTGATACACGTACACGTGTGTAACCTAACACGTGACGTGTCAGGCTGTCCAGACTACTGCCGCTACACGTGTCAGATACCAGCACAGATAGGGACTAGAACCCTCTAAGGGCCACATAATGAATTAATGTGCTATGGCCTTTGGTCGTCATGATGCATGAATGCAGCCTTGGCGAGTTACTTGCGAGTTGTGCATTCATGCATCATGACGACCTTAATGAGTTGATACACTACTGGTGATGCACCAATGCAGTGTTGGTGAGTTACACCCCCACACTGCATTGGTACTAGACTGGCCTGCGTCCGCGAGAGCCTTCCTCCCCGCCACACCCTACCCCCACCCCATCCTCCCCTCTCCTAGGAAAGTACTAGTACATCATAGAAAAAAAAGAAGTTTTTGTATTTATTCAAATTCTAAGAATTGAGCAAGTCTACATTGGACATCAAGACGATAGATGAACATAGAAGCCTTGAGGTTCTTGCACTCCCTGTAGGGCTATGTACCTGGTTGGGGTTGTACTGGATGGGGGGATGGGGGGTAGACTGGAGGGGGTGGGGGTGCCAGCATGTAGCCCCGGCCAGCAGCAGGTATGCAGCCCCGGGTATGCAGCCTGTACCCAGGAGGCAGGTATGGCAGGTGCTGCACACACCTACACCACCTGGAGGTGTATCAGGACGAGGCCTCCAGGGTGCGGCCTCCAGTCACCCCCACACACTGCTGCAGCAGGGGGGGGGGGGGGTGACCATAGGGGCATGAGGTGTGACTACATAAACATATCTATGTGTACAGGCCTCTATGGACATGGTGCAGGTTGCCAGGGAAAATGTGATGTTTTCTCTCCAAGCAGCTGCATCCATGCTTTATATGCCTATTACATGTATCTGATATCCTAATTTGCTTTGAAAAAGGGTACTTAGGCCTACATACCACTACAAAATGTATATATCTTTGAATGTGTAAGATGAGTGATTTTCCTAATACAATACAAGTCTAGGTATGAATGAAATATAGTTTTTTTCTAGTATCATAGGCTTTGGGGATATTTAAACGCCTTTCAAATAATAAGGTAGAAAATTCGCCGTTGTTACAGTTTAAACCCCAATGGCATTTAGGTGTTGACATTCTACTGGGAAGGTGTGGCAGTGCATGTGTGTCCTCTTCGCTGGTTTTACAGTGCACGGCTATATTCAGTATTTGAGTTGTGACTTGCTTTAAGTCCATAACGTGGGTCAATACATTAGGATGCTTTTGGTTAAAAACGAGTCAACTTTGCCTTTCATTGGCTCTTGACTTTCCTCATTGGTTTCCTAATGTGATCAAATACCAAAAACGAAATCCAGAAGTTCTAATCAATTTGATTAACTTGTAACTATTTCATGGATTGGATTTGAAGTGGTTTGGATTTAATTTTCCAAATGGACGCCATTTTTCAACAAAAGTGCAAGTCACTCTTGGTGGTCTAGAAATTGGCCATTAAGTAATGTTGCCATGTAGGATATTAAATGTCTAAACACTGAACCAGTGCCATTTTGTTCGCTGGTACAGCTGTAGTGGATTGTGTTAAGTTGCTAGGAACTAGCTATAGCATTTTTGGTAAAGTATAACATTTGAATGGCGTCTTTTACATCGGGATCCAAACTCCCTGCAAGAAAAATTGCTTCTCCAGCTTCAGGAGCCTGGCCTCGTTCTGGGTGTGACTTCGCTGGTTGCCGGTGACCTGAGTACATCAGCTAGGTGGGAGTTCTGGTAACCAGCGGCGGTAATGACACAGCCTCAGGCCGAGTGTCTGTTCGCTGGTTCCTGCGTCTGTTCGCTGGTTCTGTGCAGGACACCCACTAATAACGACGTAAGCAGCCAATTGTCTGTACTGACACGGTCACGTGACCGCCGGAACAGGTCACGTGTGCCGCCGAGACACGGCGTGTGCCTCTTAGACCCAGCTATAAAGGATTTTAAACCTTTAAGGGCCGGATACTGCTGTAATGCATCATGCCCCTTATGACATGGATAGTCTACTTGCCAGGGCTGCATTCAAGCATCATGCTAAGCATATCGGTTTGATACACTCCCTAAGGGTCGACATGATGCATGGATGTATCCCTGGCGAGTTACTCGCCATTGTTACATTCATACATTATGGCGACAGAGGGCATAGGGCATTAAAAGATGCAGCGGACCTTAAAGGTATAAGTGCCACCCCTTTCACAAAGTTTTAGAACTTTTCCCCATCCCTTCTTTAGTCCCACCCACTCACTGCCATGTTGGGACCTAATTTAAATCCCCTTTTAAACTAATTCGTGTCTGAGCAAGGCTTATAAATGCCCTAGTTCCTCCACCTCTGCTGCAGCCTTGGTACTCTGCACTCCGATGACCTGTACATGTATTCAAACCCTACCACTCTCATCCTCTTCCTGCCTCCCCCTCTTTTGCTGCTATCCTCTGCCTTCTTCTTTTCTCCCCCCGCCCTCTTCTCGCCCCCCTGCCATCTTCCCCCTTCCCCTTGCCCTTTTCCTCCCTCCCCCTTCTCTTTCATTTATCATATCCCCTCTTTTCCCTCCATATCCTATCCTCTGCCCTCCCATCATCTAGTCTCTGGCTCCCTCTCCTTAGCTATATCAGCCTCCCTGGTCGTCTCTCACCTCCTCCATCCCCCAGATTCCCAGCTGCCTTTTCCTCCCCTCCCCCATCTGTCCCCCTGGACTCCCCCCTGGCCTCCCTGTTGCCGCTAGTCGCCTGCAGGCTTGCTTCAGGCTTTCTTGGGGGTCGTGTAGGGAGGCATCACCTTGGCTCTGAACTTGGACGCCATTTGCATGAACTTGACAAAGTGCACCACTGAGACTGCTGGTTTGTGTTTTCCTTCTGTTCTCCTCCCCCTGGACCCAGATAGAGGCTGATGCCGCCTTAATGGCCGCCGGATATGAGGAAAGTGTCAGGCCGGTGTAGGGGTCAGAGGTGAATGCCCAAGGCCATTGGCTGTATCAGCATATGCCCCATTGGAGGCAGGCAGTTGACCACAGGTAAAAGGCAGTGTGTGTGTGGGGGGGGGGGGGGTCTGTGAAGGGGGGGGGGTGATACCACCTGAGGGGTCAGACTGACCACAGTGCATCATTCTGTTCCCACACTTACACAGCTGTAAACTGATTTTGCAAACATCTAGATTGCTACTATTCATTTAAAAATTCAGAAAGGAAGAGTATCAAAGTGGAAAACAGAAGTAAAACCATTTTCCACAATTTTAACGTTTAAATGAAATGAATGAGGGTGATACCAGTGGCAAACGATGAGCTCTTTGAATAATTATAATCAAACAGAGTGAGAATTCCTGGTTTCATACTGCAGAATCACATATTTCAGCAAAGTCTACAACCAGCCTTTAAATGAGAATATCCCCTTTGAAAAATAGATAGCTCAATATGGCACATTGGAGACTATAGAACAGATATACTGAGGGCCGTGGGACCAGTAGATGTAGGGGTGGGGGTGGGGAGGGGGGGGTGGGGTGAGAGGGCATGCCCTGCTACATGCTGTCTGGTCCCCTGTCTGTTACAGACTACAATGGGATGTTCCCACAGGGAGGGCCAGATTAAAGAGGCCCTAATGCCCCCCCCCCCCCCCAGCCCCAGGGCTGATGATGACCTCCTGACCTGGTTGCATTATCTACTTGGATGACTTGGGTTGGGTTTCAGGTAGACTTTTAAACTCTGCACCTCTCTATTCCCAATACGACCTTAAACTAAAGAAGGTCTGTTTCAAGTTTCAGGGCCGACACTATCTTATTTGCTCCATTTTTTCTACATTCTTAGATATATCTTGGCCATAATGCTAAGTCTCATGGATTTTCTAGGTAGACATATTCCCATATATCTAGAATAGTTTGCATATGTAATCTAGAATACGCCATTTTCCTAGGTTACATTTATAGGAAATATGGCAGAAATTTCTCATTAAATGCATGAGTTCTTCATCATAATCAAGCTAGGTCCAAGGAACATGGAGACAACTAAGTTCAAGTAACAAGAAATTGATACTTTTGTTCTCAGTGTTCGATTAATACAACTCTATTTATTAACACAATTGCATCTAGTTAGAAGGACTGGTTCTAATTGAATCACCATGGACATAAACACAAGATAATTAAATATAGACCTCTGGGGCCAAAGTTGATGCTAATTGTATGAAGAAACAGTGCAGCAGAAAGCAGTGGGTGCTGCTGATAATGATTTATAACACTCTTAATGACAAACCCCGCAGGCCATGCCGAGGCCAAGTTCAATAACCCTTTATGGGCGGCATATCAATTTAATGTGCCATGGCCTTTTCTCAGTATGATCCAATGAGTGCATCACTGAAGAGTAAGTTGCCAGTGCTGCATTCATGCATCATGCCAACTCTATGGGGTTGATACACTCCCAGAGGCTTAGCATGATGCACCAATGCAGAGTTTGCGAGTTACTCGCACAGCATGATGACAAAACAGACATGATGCATTTGACATAAGATACTTTATCTCCTCGTGTTCTCCTTCCTACATATAGACGTGTTTTCTGCATCATTGTAGAGTTGGCATGATGCACCAATGCAGCGCTGGCATGTTAATCACGAACGATACATTGGTGTATTATAACAGGAAAGCAATTGAGGGAACACACAACCCTTAAAGGGTTAATTATGCCATCCCCTCCGGCCATGCCCTGCCCATGTTCAATATCCCAGTACCACATGAAGTCCTTAATAAGAGGTCGGCACCTCTGACCTGGGGCAGGGGAGGCAGCCATCCCACCTGAGGTCTTAATTAAAACCTGACAGCCTCTCGTCATTAACATTACCCAGGTCTCAGTCAATGAGGTGGGCTATTGTCACATCTAGGCTGATCTAGCAGGCATGGGCTCCCCACTAGGCCACCAGAAATGGGGTTAAATGGGGACAATCTAGGCTTTTTTGGCTATTGCTTTTTATATTGCAATTGCCTGCACTTGTTACTCATTTCAACTGTTTTACTAAACATGTCAATACTGAGTATATAGGGATCACTGAAAGATCGGAGGACAGCTTTGTATAGGGTTGGCATATTGTGCTAGGTAGGCTTTGGTTGCCAGATACTTTCTTACACAAACCACGAACCCTTTCACAGAAGGTACTCTCTGATGTAGGGTGGCCTACCAGGTGTTGGATCCCCACTATCTCCCATGGTCGCCTCTGCTAAACTCATATCAAAGCATAAGCTCTTTACATCGGTATTGAGACCAATATGGTGGCTGATTCCCCTAGCACATCAACCTTCTCATGAACATGTTAAAAAAACACCTGGTTGCAGTGGGTGCTTTCCCCTGCCTCATGTGCTATCTTTCCCCTGCCTCATGTGCTATCAAGAAAGTTTTTATTAAAGAGTGAAGCAGTGTTGTCCCAGTGACTGTTTCTACCCTTTTTTCACCAGTCATCATGTTAGTATCTCCCTGGTCATGCTCTGTGGCTTTAGATGATTCTGTGATTTATGTATCAACCCAACCCTTTCAGCACAGCATGGTGCCTCAGGGTTTCATGCCCATTTATTGTCGCTATAATGCACCGATGCAGCTCCGGCGAGCAACTAGCGGGTTGGCGGTGTATCGTGCCGACCCTTCGAAAGTATATTAACCTGGTAGCATTGGTACGATATATCGGATATGGTTGCATTTAATTCATATACTATGATGACAAAATAGCAGAGTACATTAAAGCACTATGCTGCCCTTAAAGGTTTAAAATCTGGGGTAGGGTGTGGCTGGTGCAGATAGGGGGTGATTAATGCTGTAGTTCCCCACCTGCCAGTGGGTGCCTGTCCCACCCACCCAGTCTGTGAGGCTGAGCAGCTCAGGAGTAGCTCATGGTGACATGCGGTGAGTTATATACTGCTGAGTCATTGTATGTCAATGTGCAATGTCCCTGTTTGCAAGTCTGAGTTAGTCTGTACATGCCATAAGAGGGTGGGACTTTCATATAGAGCAGTTTTGCTAATATTTGACTAATATCTATTCTCCCCAATTCGGGGAGCAGGTCATGGTGACATGGTGTGAGTTATATACTGATGAGTCACACTATGTCACTGTGCTATGTCTCTGTTTGCACCAGTATGTGGACACTGGTCTGAGTTACATGTAACACATGCTATAGGAAGGTAGGACTGTCAGAAATAGGAGTTGTGTAAATGTTTGATTATCAGGAAGCTCATACCTACATTCAGAGCGTAGTCACATGCAATACATTGATTCTGGTGTCAGGTGACACATCAGGAAATTGTCCTGACATGACAATCAGGAGGGCATAGTTTGCAAAGTCACAGTTTCTTCCAGATTAAATTGATATGTGTCTGAAGTGAGCTTTACACTATACTGAGCTACACTATATATTCTCCCCTATTCCTCAGGTTATTCCCACATCCAATGGATAACACTTGAAATTACCCAAATTGATTTGAATTAGCATGACCTAACCAATAACATGATTAATTGGAGAGGCAGTCTCTCATGGTGAGTAGCTCAATGAGCAACTCCCTGAACTGCTCACTGTGGGACTTTCACAGGGACCACTCCCTCCCTAGGTTATTCAGCCTGGGGCATTGAGTCAGTGAGTTCCTGTTAAGGTGATACACTTGGCATCCTGCCCACCCATGTTGAAATACTCCAATCGATGCGGTTCGAAAAGCGACATCAATAATTGAGAACTGAACCATGACGACCGGAGGATCCGCCCAGTCAGATTTGCACCTAGGCCTTCTATGGGGGATTAACATAGTTATTGGGACTGTCTGAGGTGCTAGTAGCCCCACCCAGACTCCTGTCACAACTAGGGAAGGGTCATGATGCTATACTGCATCAGTACCATTGCACCTTGTTCATTTTACTGTTACAAGTAGTTCAGGAATCAGGTATTCAGAACAGATGTATACTGTAGAGCTTTAGTGAAATGGCATAGTGCAACTTAGGAATAATCCTTAAATATGGTCATGATGAACCCTAAAGCTTACAGGTCTACAGCAGAATTGACTCAATGAGTAGAACTAGGCTGTCTGACAAGCTTATCTGACCAGCACCTCAGCCACTCACCCTAACAGGGGATTGACACAGTTCTGAGGGGATGAGAGAGAGGTGGATAAGCCTAATGACCCCCCACCAGACCAGAATGACCTCATGACCAGGTCAGACTGGACTCACTCACTGTATCAGGGATGCTGCTAGGTGATCTGTGGGACTGGGAGGCCACCATGAACAGACATTTTGTTAGATATTTCCAATTATGTTTGCAATCCATCTGTTTTCCTTCCCCAAAGTGCCCTGCCAAATTGCAATTGGTACAGGTTACAGTGTTTGTAATCCTAGCTGATAATTCTTACAATATTTGTGCCAGCATTATGAGTGAACAATGTCCCTAATGCTTTTCAATTCTATCTGGTTTACTTATATAAAGCAGCATGAGAATGATACTTGGGCCAAGGGCTGCTCACCATTAGACTTTCACATACCTAGTTGTGGAAAGAGTTTGTACAGGACTAAGTGCCACCAGGACCCTTACCTAGTTGTGTCAGGTGTATGGGAGTAGTGGGGTGAGTGGGTGGTCTGTAGGAGGTGTTAATGGCCTTCAGCTTAGGGTTTACAGCCTTATCTGTACCCTCCCCACCCCTGGTGTGTTAGATGGAGGATTACTGCTGTCCTCAGTCACCTCCTGATCCCAGCAGGGACCCTCAAGGTGACTGCTTGGGCAGCTGGGGTGAGCTGGGGGTGTCATGGGGATGTGCTACTGTCTTGCCTCTTACATCAATAGGTAACCATGATATTATGAGGGTTCACAGGGTCACGCCTGTCACAGGGTCACCCCTGTGAACTGTACAGATCCACTGAGAAAATATCTTAATATTAAAAAGGGTGGGAGAGGGCCTTTGTCTTTGGAGGGGTCCCATCCCATGCAAATCATCTAAAATGTCTCACTGAGATGGTGCTTGGATGGCTTCTTGAAGTTTTCTTTGCTTCTTCAATTTTTCTTCAAAACCCAGCCCTATGCCTGTTCTTACATTAGTACACAGAGAAAGACAAAAGGAGTCCAGGCTGCTTCTAGAATGACTCCCCTCTCTCAGGGAGCACGGGTTCTTATGTAACTCCTTAATGTGAGACTTTTGACTCTGTTTCTGTTCTCTATGTAGGTAGAACAAGTGTACAGACTTAATTGTATGCCAGATGTACCAGGGGTAATTTCTATTATGGTCTAAATTTAGGTCATTAGATTCAAGCATATCGTTAGTTTGGTCATCTAACATAAGTAACCAAACATCTCTTTAATACTGAAACATTATGACTCAACACATCACATCTCATCCAGGTAAAAGGGTCACCGGCTGGCAGACTGTTCGACAGATTGGCGGTTCGACAGATCGGCGATTCGACAGAATTTCAGAAATGTTGGGACTGTTGGACAGGACCATTCGACAGCATTTTTTTTCCAGGAAGACAATTCGACAGATTATTGATTGGCTCTTAACTATGGTTCTAGTGGGAATATTTACGAGATTCTTTCAGTACTGCAAAGCCTGAAACCGGGGGTAAAAATAATACAAGAATAGATGGGACAGGACTTAGAAATGGCCTCAGAATTACGCAGTAAGAATCTGCTGTAGTCTGACAGTAGGGGAGCCCTGGGAGAATTGGGACACTAAATTAGGCCATAACATGTTTGCTTGTGATTTCTACAATGCCAACAATAACCAAATGCCTTTGTTTCATGAAGAAAGGCTACCAATAAACCTTTCATTTGGACTATTTAGATTCATCCTAGCCTGCCATGATTTCCGTCTAGGGCCTTTTGAAATTTTGAGAAATTCCAGGGAGAACTGGGACACTTTGAGGAGAACTGGGACACTACCTGGGGAGAACTGGGACACACCAGGGAGAAGTGGGACAGCTAGTGTAAATAGTGTGATTATTAACCAATGAAACATCATTTTGCTTTACTTTACGTTCAATATGATCATATGTAACATATTAGCTTCAGTCATAGGTCTGAGAGAAAAATAATTAAAGCACAATAAATCTTCACCCAGAGTGTCCCAGTTCTCCCCGATAGTCAAAAGTGTCCCAATTCTCCCTGCAATGAGTGTCCCAGTTCTCCCCAGGTTGAGATTTTTAAGCAAAATGTTGATACAGTTCAAAATATGGTTAACTGTGTTTTTGTAAGTAGCTGGTCAATTTGCCATCTATCGATGCTACATAATGCAACACTAAAATATTTTCTCATCAAAAGGTAACCCTATGTAAATTCAATCGTCAGAGACCTGAAAAAAAAACTTTTTTTCCAAAAAATGTTATAATCTGTTATAGTTCAAAGTATAATAACATCACAGTAATTTTTTTTATCATAAAAAACTTAAATATTATTGGCCCAAAAAATGGCATCGGTGGTTATGCATTAAAGTTATTGGTTATGGGCAGAATACACAATGTCCCAGTTCTCCTTTGTCCCAATTCTCCCAGGGCTCCCCTATCTACTGGATCTTTACAGTCGATTTTATTGCACTACCTGCATACAACTACACTAAACTACACCCACGGTAGAGTAGATTACATGTATGCCAACAAAAAATCCACGGAACCCCTCATTTGAAAAGAGTAGGATCATAGGCTATACCATTGGATAGCTCTAAATCGGGGGCTCTGCCCCCGCACCCCCTCCATTTTCCTTTCTTCTTTCTTTACTTTTCTTAATATCTGAATTTAGGCCTTATGTCCGGTGGTATTTTCAGAACGGTTTTCATTCATGCTATAATAGCATCAGCTGTTAGTTGGTTTTTTTCTTTTGTTTTTTCTCCTTTACATCTGAAAAATATCGGGTGGAATCCCAACTCTTTAGAAGGTGTCTGATTGATATTTTCTAGCCTATATACCGAACCCCATTTTCTTTCTTTCTTACTTTCTTTCTTTCTTTTTCTTTTCTCTTTGAAACCAAACCTATTTACCCTGAAACTGAACTGCACACAGTAAAGAAACTAATTCTGTCGAATTGTCCCCTCAAAAAATTAAATCTGTCGAATGGTCCTTAAAATCTGTCCAATAGTCCTACAAATTCTGTCTAATTGTCCTGTCCAATAGTCCTGTCGAACTGGCAATCTGTCGAATTGTCCTTTTCCCGCATTGGTTAGCCATGCTTGAATTAAGCTTTATGAGGCACTAAGCGTCCACAATGCGTGCCAAGAAAGGATTGACTAGTACAGGAATGCCACCACAGGAGTGTTCACACAGCGGCTTCCGGGTGGTGGCGCAACAAGTTGGGACCTCGCCAAGCTAGTATTGAATCATGGCTGCTAACCATTTAAGGATGGTATGATGCCTTAATGAGTCATGTTCGTTCATTGACATGATGCATCAATGATGCACTGGGGAGTAACTCGGAGGTGCTGCATCAGCACCCCGAGCTAACCCTTCGAGCATATACTCGAAAATCCTGCCTTCAATAATTAGGCACCCTCGGTTATCTACCGTAAAACCTCGCGTATAAGCCGCACCCCGACTTTGGGCCTATCCTATAAGCTGCACCAGCGATCTGAATAGGGTGGCTTTAGTACTGTACTATAGGAGCAAAACCTCGCGTATAAGCCGCACCTGGACTCTGTGCCGATCCTATAAGCCGCACCAGCGATCTGATTCGCGCACTAGCCGCAGCTTATATGGGAGGTTTTACGGTAGCTGTTTTGTCAGAGACAATTGTATACATAGCCATATAAATGTGCTTCAATAATCCGGCAAGATCCGGCCAATTTTTGTTTTAAACAGAGGTGGTCGAATTATCGAGGTCTCGCTGTATTTTTTTTAATAGTTTTACTGACCACATTTCACACTTGACAATCATATGTAACAACCTCGAAAATAATGTGTGTCAAAGTACTTTTCTGCCCTTAAATGGTTAAAGAGTGGGTGCTATATGAGTAATGGTGATTACTACCTCCACCCACCTGTATGTGGGTTGGTGGGGGGGGGGGTGCTGAGCACTCACCTGGGTAGGGAGTTCCTTATACAGGTGTAACACAGTAGTAATGGTTATATAGCACACCAACACTGGGCAGGATGTTTACTTTAGACCTGTTAGTCATGAATATTGCAGGGACTACTGCATGGTCACTACTGGTGGCCATACTCAGTACATGAGTGGTGGTCATATATACATATATGGGAACCTCATGTTCTCAATGTGTGACTATTGGTAATGAATAAGTCCATGTATGACAATGCTGAAGCTATGACACATGCATGGGAACTTTGGACATTGTATAATATATGCACTCAACACAGTGAGCCCATATTAAGATTATGTCTGAATAGAAACAATGATGTATTTCAAAACACTGTACACAACCTCCCATTTGGAGGGAATGCTTCTGGAAGATTTAGACAACATTGTATATTGCAGAGCTGTACATTTGCTTAGAGATATATTAGAAGGATCTTCTAACAAGGTCATGAATTATAGATTTACATCCCTCAGGCTCAAGTACAAAATAAATCACAAGCTGAGAGGAACCACCAGAGAAAGTGGACTTTTACAGAACGCTTGTAGCCATAGTAAAGTTGCCGCATCTGCCAGGACTTAACCCAGCATGCCAAGTATGACATAGCCCTGGTGTAAAGCTCTGTGTGTGGTAAACCAGGTTTACCAGCTCCAGCATTTCTTACCGTCACCACATCGTGGTAGTACGCACACAGGTTACCCCACCCCCTCCTCCTCCTGCTCCCTATCCTAGAAGTTGTGTTTTCTGTATTATTCTTGGCAGGGATGGTACTACAGGGATGGAGGCCTGGAGGGGTAGGGAGGGGAGGGGGGCTGGTAGGTGAGGTGGGGAGTAGGTCAGGTATAAGGTATAGAGGCTGCTGGGGGATGTCAGGGTATAAGACAGTACTCACTTACCTGGTATTTAGAGGCTGATAGCTGGGATGGACTCCCCCTTGGGAAGAGGAGGGGCAGCTATTATACCATGCTCTAATACAAAGTAATCTCAAATGGTTTGATCTTTCATTTCTGATGGTGATTTATGGGGGAGATTCTAGTGGAAAATTGTGGGAATCGTATTTGCAAAGCCACACGTGGTTGTGCCATCATTCACTGTTGTGGTGTACAGTATTGTTTTCTCAAAGAAAGTTCTTTTAGTTTCTAAATGTGTTTAAGCAGAGCAACAGGAATTTACCAATGATGCATCATTGCCTTGTGCTCATGTAAATGAAATGATTCATTTACGATGCTGATACCTTTCCACTGCTCAGGCCTCTCACGAGATTAGTGACATACATTTCATGAAATATATGCTATGTCTCAAGATTGCTAGTTCTAGTTATGTCATGGACACTTTTATCCGTCTGGTGGCAAGTTTACGCAAACTGAAACCTTTTAGTGGGCTCCACTTTACAAAGGTAAACTGTGGCAAGATTCTAGTTGCCCTGGAATGCAGCATGGAGGATAACAACAAAACGATGACACCTCCCAACTCCTCCCCAACAATCTCCAAGCACATGTATTTATAAATCACCCCTTCATGTCACATACAGAGCAACCAAAACTCTGTTGGGAGAGTGAGGAGGACCCATGTAAACAATAGGCTCTATTTCAGCCCCTGTACATCAAGCTAACTGGTGGGGAAGGTGTCGTAAAAGCTCCCAGGGGTGAAGGGAGCACTAGGTGCCCAATAGATCTCCATGAGGTATAGGGTGTGTAGTCTGTCTTGTAACTTGGTGTTTTTGTCAGGACAAAGCTTGATTTGTAAGGGTTAGTTTTCTACAAAGAGAAGAACAAAGGGAGCTAACAGTCTAGGTGTCCTGTAATACCCCCATGTTACCTGGGCTATTAGAGCCCAGTGGGCAGCCCTGACTCACACACAGACAGAATGGGGGTACTAGCCCCTATACGTGTGTAGACTTAACCCTTTAAGGATGGCATCATGCCTCAATGTTTCTGGTTCATTTGTTGCTATGATGCACCAATGCAGCATCTGTGAGTAACTGCATTGGTGCATCATGACAACACTTCAAGAGTTGATCGATCAGGGGTTACTCGCCTGTTCTGCATTCATGCATCATGCTTGCAAGGGATCATGGTGCATCAAATGCCATGCTGGCCCATAAAGAGTTAATAGTAGGAGTAACAGGGACAACAGGACAACACAAATGTACCCCTGTTAAGTCCTATTTGGAAACAATTGTCTGATTTTATCAAAGCAAATGACACAGAAATGCCAATTGTAATTGTTTTACAGCGTCGCGACGACTAATTCTGACCAGCGGGTTTACTACAGAATGTGAACTCTTGAGATAAATGGTTTGTAATCATTCAGCACTGCAAATAAAGGTCATGATGTAAGAGGGATGATGGACACGGAGAGCATGTTAGATACTTAAGGCATCACAATGTCACTTTATGTGGTACAGGGCCAAGGCTAAACTACACTGTTGACAGCACTAGCATTGGTGGAACTGACATCAAGCTTTGCTTGTCTACAGGTCTATAGCAGAATTACTACTATATACAAAGATGACAAAAAACTCTATCTTGGGGGCTAGGGCCAATTAGGAAACCACCAACAGTCTAGGAAGGGTCTGCTTAGCCCTGGATCTACTTTCCCTAATTCATCCTGACAGTGGCATTGACAGGCACTGGCTATAGGCTGTCACCTTAGTACACAAGCTACATCTCCTCCCAGGTTTATTCCCACCCAGTCCCATATGGCCACACCAGATACCTACAATAAGGCAGACCTACAATCTGACTGGTAGTGAGTGAAGAGGATACCTCATCCAGGCAGAATGACATTAAATTAGAGGCCTGGGGAGTCCTGCTATTCCTTCAACACCCTCCCTACTCATTGATGCCCTGGTCCCAGGGGTCAACATTCACCCACTCGGTCTGCTGCTGGTGTGTAAGGTCTTGTTTGGACCACCGCCATTTTTGTTTTGAAACTTTATAAGGAATCACATTTGAATACCTTAACATAGTTGCAACAGGAGTTTGGGAAGGACTAGATGCCACCAGGACCTTAAGTTAGTTGTGACAGGACTCTGGGTAGGGCTAGGTACCACTAGGACTCTTTCCTAGTTGTGGTAGGAATCTGTCCAGGACTAGGTACTACTAAGACCCTTACCTAGTTGTGGCAGGAATCTAGGTAGGACTAGGTACCATCAGGACCCTCACCTAGTTGTGGCAGAAGTCTGAGCATGGCTCGGTACCATCAGGACCCTCACCCCGGGACGCTCACCTAGTTGTGGCAGGAGTCTGCATGGATAGAATTATGCACCACCAGGACCCTTACCTAGTTGTAGCAGGAGTCTATGTACAACCACTGGCGGGCAGGAAGGCGGATAATTAAGTCGTGTCATTCACCTGCTCACTAGGTGGCAGTAGCAGCGGACAGATGGACTACCCAGGAGGAGTCAGGGGGCACTCCTGCTAGGTTTCCATAGTGACCTCTAGTACAGGAAGCGGTCAGGCCCCTACTGCCCCTCCCCAGGTGCCCCCCGAGATGTGTCAGGACCTCACCACCAGGGGGCATGGTGGTGGGGCAGGAAGTGACCCCTGACCTGTAGGGGGCCCACAGACAGAGGTGAATACAGATATATCAGTCCTGCCAAGACCTCTGCTACAACGAGGTTAGGTTTCTGATGGAAGCCTGTCCTACTCTGACTCCTGCCACAACTATAGGTAAGGGTTCTGATGAGCCCAGACTCCTGACATAACTATAGGTGAGGGCAATGACCTCCATAGAGGCCATTGATGAGGGTCACTGTGGTAACCAGTTTTGACTCTGGCCACAACTAGGTAAGGCTCCTGATGGTACCTCTTTCTACTGGTACCTAGTCCCTTCCAGATTATTCTCCACCTGGATACTGTTCCTGAAAGTAAATATGTCTGTAGTACTATCTAGACCTTGTATGCCACTAGCAGAGCCTGGTGGAGAAATGAAGACCCACTATGGAGTAAATCATACCTATGTGTATCTATGGGGGATGGCAGGAGGGCAGAGTGGGAGAGGGCTCCCCCCGGGGGGGGTACTCAGATCGGAAATGGGTACCCACCTCCAAACGGCCCTAGAAAGCGGGGGCGGTGGGCCTCAAAAATAGGGGGCGGTAACGCAGAAATAGGGGGCGGTAAGGGAGTGATCAGGCTCTTTGACATTGCCCCCCCCCCCTGGTCGAAACGTTTTACCCCTCCAAACTCACCAACCTGTTGTTAATAAAATGACAACTCAAAAATAGGCGGCGGTAACTGAGTTGTATTTAAGTGTACATGAGAATAATGGTAAACCCCTCTCTTTTCACACTCCTTTGTTAACCTGTATGTCTGTATTTGCTCAAGGGATGCATTTTGAAAAGTGTAGGGTATGGATCAGTACATGTATAGCAACTGAGGTATATGGTCTACTCTATGATGTGTCACCCTTTCATTTTGTAATTAGCATCCAGGCTGTAAGGTTTACACAGCCATAAGAACAAAGGGAGATGTGGGGATACAATTAGGGTGAAATATAAGGGATGGTATGAGAGTAGTCACACTGACTGGGGGGGGGGGGAGGGGTCTGTGTACTTTGCTTGCTTTACTATTAAACTGTCTTCTATCCATACCCTAGGGATGTCCTGCCATGGAAGGGAGGGGTGGGGATGGTCAGCCTGTTCCCTCCCTATGGCTGTGTATACTTTCTGGGAGTGACCAGGACCAACCACCCTTCCCCTGCCGCCTCCTAGCCTCCTTAACCCTCATAATCATGCATCTCCTCCCCTGAATCCCTAGGTCTCTGTGGTTGGACAGTCTATTTCCAGGGCGGTTAGCACTGAAATACCATGGGTGGTAGGTTATGTGAGGAAAAGCAGGCGGTCACATTCTGCATTTGGTGGGTGCGGTAGTTTGGAGGTGGGTAGTTACCAACATAGAGTGACTACCCCCCCCCCCCCCGGGGGGCTCCCCTCCTGTGCCCCCAAACTGCCCAGGTAGGGGGCAGTAGGTGAGGGGACAGAGGGTGGGAGGTGCCCAGGTAGGTGGTGTGTGTGTGGGGGGGGGGGGGGTAGACACAGGTGAGATAGGTGAGAGTGTGGGGCGGACATGGCCACAGGGGGCCTGCCCTGTACAGGAGGCCCCTACTGACACACTAAACCTTTAAGGACAAAACGATGCTCATTTGTCACCCTGATGCACTTAAGCAGCCCTGGCGAGTAACTCACCTCAGGCTCTGCTGCATTGATGATCATGCCTTCAGGATTGTATCAATCCCAAAGGGCCTCTGCATTGTGCTTGAATGAAGTACTGACGAGTCCATCTCCTGTGCTGCATTTAAGCATCATAGCAGGAAAAGGGCATTGTCCATCGAAGCACTCTGCAGCCCTTAAAGGGTTAATAAAGGTAGCGTAGATATATCGGTCTCAGCTGAGTTGGTCACACAGCCCTGGGCAGGGACAGTTGGCATTGAGGGTGTCAAGTCTCTCAGCAGGACCCACACCTTACACAGACAGGCCATTTCTCTTTCTGAACTGAATAAGACCATTTAATGCCAGCGATTTAATGCCCTTTTGTTGACATGATGCACGAATGCAGCGCTAGCGAACAATTACCCATGAATGCTGCATTTATGCCACGTGCGGGGCTATGGTGTTGATACGCCTCCTAAGAGTCGTTATGATGCACCAGCGAGTTACTCGCCAGGGAGGGGGGGGGTGCATCTTGAGGACAAATAAACTTTTGAGGTTTTGAGGGTCCTGATGCCATCAGTAGAGGGTTAACGTAAGCCTCGTGTGAACAGTCACCGGTAGTCATTAATGGTGGTTTTATTCCGGCTCAGTGCCGTGGGTCTCGTGTTCCTGGTCCTGGGTCAGAGACTTGCAGCAAGGCACAACTACAACAACTGTACATAAATGTGTCAGGTGACATGAGCGGGCAATCTGGGTGGGTTCAGAGAAAAGATACAGCGTCAAACAGGAGTCCAGGTTGGCTCCCCAGTGACTCCCCTGTTCGCCTTAGGGAGCCTAGGTGACTCTCTAACTGACCTAAGGGAGTCAGCGGGGGAGTCATATGACCCAGAGATCTATATGACTCCCCCATGTCAGCCAGAGAGTCATCTAGGCTTCCTTAGGCGACCTGGACTCCACTAAACAGGGAGTCATCCCTTTTGACGCTGTTTCTTCCCTCTGTGTAGGGCCGAGTTGTTTCTATTCATTACATTTACCTTCATTTACGTCGTCCATAGGACATGCCTTGGCACCTTTCTTTGTGGTATTGCGGGTCTCTGTCTGCTGCTAATTAATGGACCGAAATGTACCCAGATTACTGGGTCAGGCAGAACTAGACATTTAAAGTGTACATCTATGTGTCAGGTAATCGGGTAACATGGGCAGGGAATCTGGGTGGGGAGGCCGAATAGTTTCTATTTTCTTCTCTTTTCATTTTACATTTGTACACATTGTATAGACGTGCCTGGTCACCCTTCTGTGGGACCTTTTGGGCCTTTGTCAGCAGCCTGTAAATGTCCTGCCTGAAAGATGTCATTAGATAAAATGATTACTGGAATATCATGAATTAAAAAGTACAAATAGTAAAGAGCGTGTCCAGCGTTGACTGAGAGAAAATAAAAACAAATCAGTGTACGTAACAGATAGACTATGGTTATGAAAAGGTATACAGAATTAACCACAGCTTTCTGGTGGGGCCAGACGAGGGCGAAGCCCAAGTCGCCCTACACTCAAAAAGTAAACTCGTCTGCAGACTCTTCTAAGTGACAAGAGAGTGGGTCCTCTAGCTGTAGTTGTCAGATAGAAGATACACTTGGTATGTGCCAGCCCAAAACCTGACTCATGCCAGCCCTAGACTCGTCAACCAGGGTCTGATTCAGGATTTTCCCTGTAGGTGGCATCAGTATAACATGCATTCTGTATAAAGTTGGGGAATGAATTGCATAATTTCTATGTTGATTTTAATCATATTTATGGGAATACACATTCATGTTATGGAGAATCCTGAGATTTATCTATTGGGGATGCTAGAAAAGGTAAAGGAATCAATGTTTTGATATAATTGAGACAAAACAAATATGTGTAGGGCACAGACACCTCTTTTGTGGTTATTTCTATGGTACAATAGCTGCAAGGAAATTCCCATTGGTATGACATCCACATATGTGTTAGCAGTCTGTAACTAAAGGGTAGAAATACTCTCAATATAGACTTGGGGATATGGCAGGAATTCCCCTAACCAACATACCTCTATGTTTGTATGAATTAGCTATTATAAACCTCAGAAATATAGACAGACGTGGACAACAATTATGCCTAGGCAGAACCCAGTTAGCTCCACCTGCAGTGAAGTAGAGGTTATAGTGTACAGGTTAACCCTCTAAGGGGTGCATAGTGCTTTAAGGTGCTATGCTCTATGTGATCATAATACCTGAATTCAGCCTTGGCAAGTATACTCGCCCAACTGTTGATTCATTTCCAAAGGTGCATGAATGCAGGCTTGGCGAATAGACTCACCAGGGCTACATTCATGCATCATGCTGACAAAGGGATTAAAGCACATTTAAAGCAGTTTGCAGCCAATAAAGGGTTAACTATTCTGGGTTGTCAATTTGACGACCTTAGACTTGTCACTTGGAGTGGGCCACTGCCTGGGCTAACATTGTCAGTTAGATGACCCTAGTCTTGTCTTGTGGGATGGTTACCGGACAGTTCATCAAATAGACAACCTTTAACTCATTTATTTTATGACCGTCACTTAAAAGACCCTAAACTCTTCTTATAAGACAACCTTTTGACAAGTTTGGATCCCTTCATTTTATCAGTGTACCAGAAAGCTGTGGTTAATCCTCTTACCTTTTCATAACCATTGTCTATCTGACTTAACCCTCGGGTATACGATATACCCAAGGTGCAAAGTCCTTTGTCTTACCCCTCCACCGTGGGTTAAGTTGTATATAGATTTGAGCTTCATGTGCCCGGAAATGTGATGTCATTCTCTCAATGAATTCAGTTTAAATTGAATACAATCTATGATCACGTGATGATGATACATTCATCTGGTGCAACCCTTTAATGCCAGTATAATGCCTTAATTCACTGCGGGAAATCACTGTCCACCAACATGATACCTGAATGCAGCCGTGCCGAGAAGTCTGCCAGTGCTGCATTCATGTATCATGTTGAGCCTATGGGGTTCACTCACACTCCTGGAGAGTCGAATTGATGCACCAATACAACACTGCCGAGTTACTTAGTTACTGGCGCTGCCTTGCATCGATACCAGAAATGAACATGAAACACCATCCTTAAAGAGCTAAGACTGGTTAATTTAATATACATTTATGTGGGAGGTGAGGGTCCATCCTCCTGGCAGGACAGTCTTTCTACAATTTGTCATACAGTTTTTATTGCCGCCTCCAGTTTAATGAAATTTAAATCAACCATTGTGGGTGCCGGTGGGGTCAGAACGTTTAAGGCTACACTTGGCGGCCTGCTGGGGCCTATTGTAGGGGGTAACAGTAATGATTTTGTTCAGGCAAGTTAAGGAGCGGCCCCGCCCCTCCCCGCCCCCCACCCTTGTACCCCCCACCCCCATAGTCCAACCCTACCCCTACAGCCCCACCCCCGAATCCTAAGCATCCCCAAACTAGGGGGTACAGTGGTCCTAACGTGATTTTTACATTAAATACACATGTAGTTGGTTTGAATTTCTTCCTGGCACCTCAATATGCTATAGATGTTCCACTGAACAGCGCAACACTTTCTTTTGAAACATCGTTCCCATCCTACTCTTTATGGGTAAGGGTGTTCTTCTGGAAGCACAGCTCTTCATAAATGAAATGACTGATGACATATATATTCCTATTTTGTGGCATATTTCAGGGGCGGATCCAGGATTTTGGAAAAAAAAGGGGGGGGGCGTGATTGGGGGTATTGGAACAATTTACATTAAAATATACAGAAAAATAGCCCCCCCCCCCTGAATCTGCCCCTGTATTTTGGGGCCCCAGCCAATGTTGTCAAATAATGACCACGCGCTGTGCCCCACTCACCCTTACCCCCCCCCCCCCCTGACTGCTCACGGCCAGTTAGGCTCACCCTGGTACAAATGTACTGAGAGTCTCTACTCCATCTCTCAGGTCTCTACAATGAGTATAGAGCTCTATACTCATGGGTCTCTATAACCACCAGGCACCCATCAGGGCTGCTAATTACCCACCTACATATCACCCCCTACATCTCACCTGCACCTCCCCCAGCTGCAGGCCACCATTGTGTCCAGTCGCCTGCCTCCTCCAGTCTATTGTAGCACCACACTACCCCCAGTGTACAGCAGTAACGGGGTTTGTAATGAGCTGGACGCAACCCCCCCCCTCCCCTTGCATTGGAAAGCACTTGGAGGAATAAGGATTTATTTTTTGGAAATACAAGATGTCCTATGCTTTAGCACTGAAGGGTCATATTCAATGCCCCCATTGAAAACAACATGGCAGTATTCAATGGGCTAAGAAAATGTTGGTTTTCATTCATTAAATGGCTTCAAATAAAAAAATAAACACAAATGCCAACTACATTGATACCGCTCTGATGTATTTCACTCTTGGGGGCTGGGGCACATCCTACTCAGCCTGCGGCTTCATGGGATACTGCCCCAGCCCCCACTTGTGAAATACAACAGAGACGGTATCAATGGACGTTGGCATTTGTCTATATATTTTCTAGATCTCAAATCAGGTTAGCAGCTTGCCATATGGTGTTAACATGCCTATGGTGGGCTTGGGAGTGGGAAGGGAGACAATGGCGAATGCCATATTTTATTAAATATTACTTTATTAGTCTCAAATGTTATAAATGTCAAATATGTGCCACTAATAACTGAATCGGTTCCTTGGCAAACACAATAGTGCTAGTTCCATGGTTGTGAATATGAACAAAACATAAAGTTGTCCTATTATTCTGAAACCGATATAATACAATGAATGGCCCATAGTAGTTGCCCCCTGTCCCCTAGACTCAGTATGTAGCCCAGGTAAAGCCCCATCTAGACTATACACGGTGTGGACTTACAGTTTAACCGACTCGGTGAATGCAGCACTTGATACATTATGGTACACAGGCTGCTCAATGTTCACACGGCCGGAATAATGACGGAATACGGGCTCCTCAACTAGCCCTTTGTAACCCCCCCCCCCCACTGCCCCCCCCCCCCCCCACACCCACACTCACTCACACATGATGGGGGTGTACCTGTGCCAAGTTGAGACCATTGTTTTCTCTGCCGCCCAGTTACCATGAATGATTCGTGACTGCATTTCTACACAGGGACAGGACGGAGGCTGCATGGGTCTGGGGCTGAACAGGATCAGGACGGCATGATGCCTTAATGCATCATGCCCCTGGTCGTCATGATGCATGAATGCAGCCCCAGTTATTCGCCAGGGGTGCATTCAAGCATCATGCCGAGCCTATCGGGTTGATACACCCCAAACGGTCAGCAGGATGCACCAATGCAGCACCAGTGACCAAGGCCTCATTTCGCGTCATGATGCACCAATGAGTCACTTGCCAAAGATGTGCTAGTGCATCATGCCGCCCCTTCAGGAGTGTACCATCCCTCTAGGGCATGAATGCATCAGAATGATGTCATGGTGACAAAGGGCATGAAACAACCTTGAAAAAATACTGCACTGAACCAAAGTGCTGCCTTTACATGATTAAATCAGGGAAGTTCCTTCATGGTCGGATTGATATCATTAGGTACAAAACCATAAAAATGGGAAGTGATTTTTATATTTGTAGCACTATGAATAATGTATGTGTGTCCCGGGTGTGTCGCGTGGCGTTATGGTACACTGACCCTGCCCCTCACCGTAACCATGGTAACCAGACTGCCGTGAAGTGCCCTCGGGGTATCATACCATAACCCTCTAAGGGCAGCATTGTGGTTTAATACACTAGGAGCTTTGGCTGTAATGCATGAATGCAGCCAATGTAACTTGCCAGTGCTACATTCATGCATCATGCCAATCTTGTAGAAGTGATACTATCCCGAAGGATCACTATGATGTACCAATATACTATTGCAGTTTGGCCGATTTCTGGTCAGCGCTGCGTTGGGGCATTTCACCGGCGACAAATAAAGACAAAACTTGAGGTATCATCAGGAAGACAGGACCGGGTTGACCCCAACCCGGTCCTGATCCCAACCCGGTCCTGTCTTTCTGGTATCATGCCGCTCGTAAAGAGTTAACCGACCAACCATAGAATGGACCTAGAGAAGAGCGCCCGCTGACCACACCAAACCCAGATACATGTAGTATTCTGAATAATGCAGGCGGCACCCAGGCATGAGACACGGCCGGCCGCAGGCAGGTGTCCAGGTAAATGTGTGCCCCCCGGATACCTGCATGTGTCACCGTACTGCATATGGTGCTGGGGGTCAGGGGCCGGGGGGGGGGGGCACTCACTCCACAACAGGACCCACCGACTGCCAATTGCAAAAGTACAGCCCGCATCAAAACAGGAGTTATCACACAGCCAAAAATAATTTTCTCATTTTCAGAAAATATTTCTTGTTTTAAGTAAAATAAACTTAAAACAAGTTTGTCCGTAGGATAACAAAATTTTACTTAAAAGCATGGTTGAGTTTAATAAACTAAGAGTAAGAAAAACAAACAAGAAAAACAAACAAGAAAGAAATTCTTAAATCAAGTATTTTATACTGGAATCAAGATGATATTTCCCGACATATTTCTCAAAATAAGATAATATTTCTTACAGAATGGACCTTTTTTCTAGAAAACTAATTTCTTGAATAAGTTTTAATTTCTTATTCAAGTAAATAAACAAGATTGATGTTCTTGCCTAGGAAAGGGGTATGGTTATATTTAATTATAGTCTTAGAGAGAAAGGATTGATGCCAGAGCATCAGAAAGAGGTTCATCAGATTAAATGCAGCTTTTTGTAGCTACAATAGAAGTTTAAGCAAACAGACCTTTATTCAAAGTCATTTCACTTTATGTAATGGGACAGGTAATCCTTCCCTTTATTTAAATGATATTACCAAGCAAATGGTGTCTTTCCCTCATTTCTCCCTAATAGTTATCATAATTCATTCACTGGAACAAGGGTTCTTACATCAAATTAATCCCTAACAAATTTCCCCTTTTCCCACATATTTTTACCCTCTTCTGTTTCTTGGGGACTTATTTTGAGGCACAAATGTATACCCTGTTTGATAAGAATGTTGTTGTATTGCATAGTGGTGGCCTCTTGTGGCACAACATGTAACTAATGTTCTTAATTTAAGAAAAATAATTCTTATTTAGTAGTATGTATACTTGATCCCTATAGAACCTAACTAAACTCACATTCCACACTTATATAATTCCCAAATAATGGAAGGAATTTGATGAAGGCATTAAGCATGGTCATAACCATCACATAAGGGAGTGGTCATTTTTTAACAACAGGGGGGGGTTGGTGGATTTGGGGGGGGGACCAAAAAAATTTGGACCCCTTGAAGGGGGGGGACCAAAAAAATTTGGACCCCTCTTGAGGGGGGGACCAAAAAAATTACACCCCTTTTTAGTGAAAAAGCCCGTGCGTTACTATAGCTCAAAGGGGTCGGCCGCGCTCATTTTTTAACCTGCCTAGGGGGGGACCAAACAAATTTTGACCCCTCCCGCGGGGGGGACCGAAAAAATTTCGACCCGCTCGCGCGGAAATCCACCGACCCCCCCCCTGTTGTTAAATAATGACCACTCCCTAATAGAGTATACTTGCATATTTTTTCGCCCTAATAGACACTTTGGATTCATGGTTTCAGACATCGCAATCTTAAATCTAGAAACAGAACTTTCTTATTTCAGGAATATAAGATATAATCTTGTTGGGTGCACAAATTACCAGTTTTAAGAAAATTTCTAAAGAAAAATAATCTTGAATACTTGTTTCTAGAAGAATACTAGAAAAATATAAGATATTTTTTTTAGCTTCCCCTTTCTGAAAACAAGATAAACGTAAAAACTCAGAATGAGTTTATTCCTTGAATCGAGAAAATTTAATCTTGATTCTAGTATTTTCTTGGGGTAAGAAAATTATTTTTGGCTGTGCACACCACCGCTCCTCCTAAATGTAGATGACTGCCCCCAGTTTCCTTAGAGATATGCCACCACGCCTGTTATTTCAGGGACCACTGTATTGGCACCTTTATTTCCTGATGCACTAAAAGTAAAGACATGGATAATAGTTTTAGTCTTTAAGATTTAACACTAGCACCCCGGACTAGCACCTTACAGAGAACCAATTACCACCCCCTATGTTGAAGGGATCCAGAGAGGCATCGCCCCCTAATTTTGAGGCCCACCACTGGCGGTTCCCAACAAAGGGCAATTGGTAGTGGGTAGCAATTCCAGACCTGAGTGCCCCCCCCCCAACTCCCAGCAGGGGTCTAAGACCTCACCTGAACCCCCAGACAGGCCTGTTGCCTCTATTAGAGCAGCTAATGCTGCTATATCGGCATTAGGCCCCCTCTTTGATGTATGGTGTGCCTATATTGGAACAGGAAGGCACATCAAAAGTACAGGTAAAAAAGCCCCCAGGGGAGGCTAGTCAGTACCCACTGGGGTCATGAGGTTAGAATTCGCTCTGGGTCATACTTTATAGGTCTGGTGTCAAGGAGCATGAATCGCAAAGTGGGTTTTAATCGAAGTCTGATATGACAAGAACTGTTTTAAACTCATTTTGAGACAAATATTCCATGAAGGATTGTCTTCCTAGAACATAATGTGTACATGAATGGTCACATGGGAATGCTTGACTACACAATTCCAACCATAGTCCTCTCATAACATCATATGAAAAGGACCATGTCCTAATGTTTCAAACCCAGTTTGTCGACTGATCAATAAAAATCATTTGACTATGCATGCCTTTGTTCTCTAGGTTCTGTGCCCCTTGACTTGTGCTCATTCTTACAACGTGTTAGTTATGAGGGGGCGTGTCCTTAGTTCCCATTCCCAAAGTGACTTCCTAGGGGCACACAACCTCTGATGCATTTACCGGTTTAGGAGCAGTGTTGAACCTGAACCTGGTTTTGTTCACTGGTTTAAAAGAAGCATTCACTGTGTTTATTTTCATTAAAATTCGCGGCGGCTCCTCAGAAAGGTTGCCAATGAAATAGCAGCGGAAATGAGTTCTTTTGATGTGAGACTCTATGTATGTACCCCAGGTCAGTGGTTAATGCTGGACTAGTGACCTGGACACGGTATGCTACTCTATGGTTAAACATGGCAGGGGACTAGGGAAGTTATGAGAACAAACTCAATGCTCTAGGGGTATTAAGTGTGTTATTTGGCCTTGGATTGCTGAAAATTGTACTTGTGTTTGAAAGATATATACCCAGTTATTAGATATACTGGTATGCTAGATTGTTTAGATGGTTTATAATAATGTGACAAAGGCATTACTTGAGAGCAGTCTAAATACTTTGTACTTTGAAAACAAACATGTTGTGAGTTTGCTGAGTATATCTTTCCCATTGTTGACATTTAAACATGTATTAATGTTTCCCTTTTTCTCTATTTCTTCAGGTGAGTTCTTGTTTGGTCTATATCCCCGCTCAGGCCATGGGCAGAATCCACTCATTCAGTATGTAAGTATAATACTTGTCTATACCTGAAGGAAACAGCTGATCACTGTTTGACCATGGTAGAGAATCAAATTTCAAATGACAAATAAAAATAAAGATATGCTTCTGACAGCTGTTCCCAGTTCTGTTTTGATACAACTTCCTGAGCTAAGAAATTGCCTGGGGAAGAAATTTTCATTTGGTTGCAGAATAAAAAGCAAACTGTTTCTCTTGAGTACAGCATCCATCTTGTCCCCTGTACTCCCCTATATAACACTCATACCTAGGGTTGTGTTAGTAAACAGCGCCCCCACTAGACACTGTTTACACCCCCAGAATCACAAATAACATTCAGCACAAGGTCCCAACAACAAGACAGATAGCCACCTCAGGGGGAGATGGCAGCAGGATTATCTCCCCTCAGATCATAGGGTAGATTCACCTGGAGTCATACAGGGGGGGCCCAGGATCAGGGTGCGGCTTATATGTGAGTTTTTGCTACTATGGCACAGTACTAAAATTCACCATAATCAGATCTCTGGTGCTGTGGCTTATAGGATAGGGGTGCGGCTTATACGCGAGTTAGGCTTATACGTGAGGTTTTACCGTACCTTGAGACGGACACTTGATTTTGTGATTATTCACACATGTTAAGCTCTTATGAATAATAGTAAAGGAGTACACTTTCCAAGAAAAAAACACACCAAAAAAAACCACTAGAACTTGTATTGTACATGAATAACCACAAATTTCACTGTCCGCCTCAAGGTGAATCTACCCTACAACATGATACCCTGTACCCCGCCATCAGCTTCCATAGATAATCCGCAGGCCCCTTTTTACCCCTGTTGTCGTCTACTTCCTCCCTGGATGTTTCCCTGGTTTTTACATTGTGATGACAGTAGACCTGTTGGTACAGTGATACAACCTGACACCTTGTCCTCTGTACACCCCCCATACACCCCCATGTAGCCCTAGTACTCTATGGGCCGCATACTGCTTTAATGTCATTGGTTGTGATGATGCATGGAAACAGCCCCTGCGAGTAACTCACAGGTGTTAAATCAATTTAGCACACCGACCGTTCTTTGGTGTATCAACCCTATAGGGTCAGCATGATGCATGACTGTAGCCCAGTTGAGTTACTCCCCAGGGCTGCATTCATGCATCATGACAACCAAGGCCATACTGCATTAATGCCCTATGCGGCCACTAAAGGCCCATCCTTTTTGTCCCCCAGTGGATCCCCAGAGGCCCGTTTTTGCCCCTGTGTAGATGTGTGTTATCCGTTTTTACATGGAGGTGGTGTTTATCCCCATCATTTCTGGTTCTCGAGTTGCGTGTGTTATCCTGTCCCCCCTACCAACAGGTGGTCCTCACAATAACCCGTGTACACAGATCTCAGTCTACCTGTACCTCTACCCCCAGGGCTGTACTCTAGGGCTACAGCCTGCTCAAAACTAAGGGGGCAAATCAACATCACTGCAAGGGAAGATTGTCTATAATCACATTGTAAATTTGTGGAAGACCATGGAATCTTTTCAAATCAGAAATTAACAATTTTGAGAAAAAGAGTTTGACGGAGACTTCCTTATACTACTATCCCTCAATGTGGTACATGTGTACATGTGTAGGTGAGAGGGAAGACATGGATTACAAATTGTACAGAATTAATTATAATAGATATACTGCTGTATAACTTATTCTGTTTTCTTCACATACAATCTATTGTATGTCTTTGATTACACATACTTGTACCTCTACCCTGCAAGGGTGTACTGTGCTCCTTGTTCCGCACTTAGGTGCTGAAATCGTCAAAGTTTTATTCTTTGTTCAACCCTTAGGAAGTGGTAGTTTGTTCAAGAAAATACTTATATTGATTTATCAAAACGTCAATTACTACATCAGTTATTTCATTCCCCATGAGCCTTGTAATCGTTGAATACGTTATAGAAGGATCCACAACTATCTAAATGCAAAGGTTTACATCAAAGTTTTGATAGAAAAGTCTATATCCAATATCTCACTAAATATATATAATTTGTGCAGTGAAACCTGTATGCATTAGAACAGCAATCAGACCATTGCCTTACACCTCTACGGTTTCCTTGACAAACAAGATCTCTGTTTGCATAGAGAGGGTCAAATATGGGAGGTGTGTTTCACGTAGAATACACAGGTAAAATACAGAGCATGGGGGTAACGGCCTTCTTAGTAGTAAGTGGATCCTACATAGATTTACTTTCAATTCACCTGTAGAAAAGATTTAATTTCTTAAAATAAATATTGAAAATACTTTGATATCATGAATATCAAAGTTGAGACCGTCACCAGTAATATGTACTTTCTTGGCCTACAAGTTAGCCCCCTCTATCAGGGTACCCCATGATTGTTAGATTGGCAGGGCAGCCTTAGAAATACACCATAGTGAGACCTTACAGGTGGTTATTGGTGCTGAGCTATCATAGAAACCCATCAACACCACTAGGCCTCTCAACATGGCCAGGTTACCCCCTGCGGAGCTACTGGAACTCGATACTAAAATCGTTTTGACATATTATGACCTTTATAGTCATAGTGTACAAGAAAGAGATCCTTGTCCTTTTCTCTGAGATAACCCCACTTTGATCAATATGGGAGATAATATCATAGTTCATCTTCAGGGAAGGCTCTGGGACTATTTGAAGTTGTGAGAAAACACGAAAAGGACCTTGAAACATATTTCACTGCATGAATGTTTGCATTTTTGCAAACTTAAGATGCCTTATAGGAATACTTTTAAGTGACTTTATAAAGTTATGCCTTGTAAGTTCACCAGAAAGGTCATATGAACGACATTCAAGTCACTTCAAAGGGAATTTACCCAATCAAATATGCTTGAAGTATTTCTTTAAGTATATTTTATTTACTTAAAATGCAAGCATTCATGCTGTGTACAAATTCCTCTGTGATTCTCCCAGATCCTTCAGTGCCTCAAATAGCTCCTGACAAATCCAGCTCTGACTCATGCCCAGTAAGTGTTCCCCTTGTCTTAGTGGGTTACACCAACGTTAGATTACACGACAGTTTGTCTCAGCAAGAAGTAACAGTAGCCGCCGACTTGTGACTGTTATCTTTAAGGTTGGCCTTGGAGGCTCCAGTTAAAGTGACTTGTTGTGTTCTGGTGTGGGGAGGGACTTTACATGCTGTGGGGACCAGTCATGGTCATGTATGGATATCTGTATGTCGGTACTAGGGGGACTATAGACTGGCCCCTGTCTCTGCCCAGCAAACACGCCTTTACCGGTCCTGTACTGGCCCACACCTGGCAACGGTACTGGGCCAGTACAGGCAATCTGTACTGGGCTAGTACTGGGGTGCAAATGGCACCAGTACCGGGCCAGTACAGTATGCCAGTACTGGCATGGTACAGGGCCAGCATCGGACCAGTACTGGACCAATGCTGGCATTTCGGTACTGGGCCGGTACCGGACCGGTTACTGAGCACTGTATAAATTATAATGTAGAATCAAAAGCATAAGTGATCTGTTGCAAAATAACATTATATTGTACCTATTGTGCTTCAAGGCCTGAAGACTTAGGCAATCAATCATCATGGTGCAACAACCAGCTACAGTTTATAGCCAGTAGTACAGCATACCAGTTTTTGGCAGAGATAACACCTTGCAGGTCTTATGGTTGTGTAATAACCAAGCAAAAGGTGTTTGCAAAGACATGCCCTTTGTTCTCCCGTTGTTTATAACATTCAATGTAAAAGTTTGTATTCCATAAGATTTCACAGGAAATCTGTTTCAGGCTTAACTATTTAAAACTATTTGAAGACTCTGCGGGTCATAATTATAGAGATATCATATGCAACTAAACCCTCAATATCATAAAACATGCACCGGTGACATCTGGTGGTTTCTTTGAACACTACTGTGCCGGTACCGGCATGTTGGTAGTGGCATGCCAGTACTGGGCCAGTACTGGCATACCCTTACTGATATGTCGATACTATGCCAGCACAGTGCCAGTACAACCAAGCTTAAACGGCATTATAATGGCTCTGTACTGGCAGTAATGGCCCGGTAGCGCCGGTACTTGCCAGTACAATGACGGTACTGGCCCGGTACAGGTGTGTTTACTGGGTGAGCCCTACATCCATTTCCTCCTGCTACCCCTCCCCCACCTTGCCTTGGACACAGATTTTACAGTTGAAGAAAAATAAATTGCAAAAGAGGTGCGTTTCTGGGCTTTATAGAATCAAGGGGTGGAGCAAGTCTAGGGGAACTACTACCCAAGGTTGTTGAAATTTCTTCTTTTTTTTGGGGGGGGGGGGAGGGGGGGGGACGTCCAAATATATACTGTCCAATGCGTTATTATTACAAAAGATCCCCTGTTGTGTCCAATATGGGATTTATCTTATTCTTTGGATGTCAAAGACAAGTGTATCACCATTAGCAATACATGCCTGGTCCCTTACATAGTGTGACGGACATGCCCTGATAGCCTGCTTTCTACCATGAGCAGCTCTGTACTTCTCCCTCAGTGCTCAAGTACCCTGGGTGCCGTGGGAAGAAGCAACTCATCTCTCACTCACCAAACACATGTTGATGTCATATATAACACCCAGCCTGCTGCAAATATCAGCCCCCAGGAATGCAAACTCTGCTTGGAGATCCATCACTTGTTGACAAGTGTGCCACAAGATGAGGATGCGCCGACCGCTCATTATAAGGCGGCCTGTGATTGGCTGACAGGGGTAGAAGTGGGTGAGAGCTGCTCTCTGATTGGTCACACACCTGCTGATGTCTGTTACACCTTTAAGGACGGCATGATACCTTAATGCATCATGCCCTTGGTCCTCAGGATGCGTAAATGCAGCACTTGCGAGAAACTGCATTCAAGTATCATGCCGATCCAACAGGGTTGAGACACACCCGAAAGGCAGCATGATGCACCAATGCAGCACCGGCGAGTTACTCGCCGGGGCTGCATTGGTGAATCATGACGACAAATATCACCATTTAGCGACATCCATCCTTAAAGGGTTGCATGTAGAGGGAGTTGTCCATCATGACGGGGTTGTGTTGGGGTTACAGGGTGACCTCAGGGATGAGTGACTGAGGGCTGGATGTAAGGGTTGTCCTGGGAATAGGCGCCTCCAGTGTTGAAATGGGTTGGAACCCTGTAAGGGCCGCTTTCCGATCTAATGTATACTATACCCAGTAAGTTTATTCTTGCTATACCCTTGGTCGGTATGATCCATGCATGCAGCCCTGGCGAATAACTCACTGGTGCTGCATTCGTGCATGATACCGACCCTACAATGTTGATATAGCACTCCCAGAAAGTTGTCATGATGCATGAATGCAGCACTCGCCAGGGCTGCATTTATGCATCATGACGACCGAGGACAGAACACATTACAGCACTAAGCGGGCCTCCCGGGTGCTAAGGTCAGCTGTCTGTCAGGGGGGGGGGGGGGGGGGGGGGCGGGGGTGTCATCGTCCTACCCTGGGACGGGGTTAGTTATGTTCATAGGGGCTGTAGGGTTAGGTTGGGGAACAAGTAGGCTTAGGTTGTAGCTACTCTGGTTTTAGGCTAATAGCATAAACAGATCCAGAGGTGAAGCTCTCAGTCTGCAAATGCCTCTTTAGGATGTCTCGTAACATTAGATTATTCTGCACAAAATACTCTATTATACTACTTTCATCGAATCCATGGTCCTGACTTTGCTTTAAGGACTGTCAAACCTCTGGATACTGACCGTTGTATATCTTGTGTATACATGCCTATACTTTTCATATGTTTAGTATACAGTCAGCCCTTACTAACTCGAAGGCCAGTTGCAGCGCTTCTGTTTCAAGAAGTGAGGGATTGGAGGTAGTATATGTTAAAATAAATGAAAATACCAAGTAGGATATTTTGAGGGTGCCCCATAATTGAATGCTATCGGGGTACGTGTACACACCTTGAGTTTTCACCTGTGTTTGTCAGTCCCTCTTACAACCACCACCTTGCATGTCCGACACACCAGCCCCATATATAGTGGTAGCTGCATTGTGGCCCAGTGAAGCCTACACCCGCATTCTGCCTATATACCAGTATACCAGGACCTTATACACTACAGGGCATGACCCCCCACCATAGACACACCCTAGATGTATGTCACCTATAGAAACTACCTGTTGGACATAGATTTAGGGGCTGTCCAATGACCCAGGTACAGGGTCCATGCATGTATAGGTGCTATTTAACTGTCCTGATCCTTGTGTGGGGTACATGCTATAATGGTGGTTAGCCCTTTAGGGATGACATGCTGCTTAAAGATTACATTTGTCGTCATAATGCACCGATGTAGCTCCTGCTAGTAACTCACCAGTACTGCATTGGTACATCATGTCGACCCTTCAGGAGTGTCTCAACCCTGTAGGGTCAGCATGATGCTTGAATGCAGCGAGTTACTCACCAGGGCTGTATTCATGCATCATGACTACCAAGGGCATGATGCATTAAGGCATGATGCCATCCTTAAAGGGTTAGAGATCTCACCCACCTGAGGCCACACAAGATGATCCGAGTGTTCACTTCACGACTCACGTGTGTGAAACATGGTTACCATGGTTACTGGTACACGGTAAAGTAGCCACCTGACAGGTAGCTCATGGGGACCAGCAGGCATGTCACGTGGTGTTCTAGGTAGGTGAGGTGTGCCGGGATCTAGGCTACCTACTTCTGGTAGTTTGCCTCCTAAGGGCCGCAGAATGCTTTAATTTGCTGTGATACATGCATGTAGCGATGGTGAGTACTCACCATGGGTACATGCATGCATCATGCCGACCCTTCGAGAGTGTATCAACTCTAAGGGTTTGACATGATCTATGAGTCATTTGCAAGGGCTGCATTCATGCAACTGCATTATGCCAACAATGAATATAGCAATTGTTTAAAGTATTTTGCCAACCCACATAACAATGTAGGATGTAGGATGAATCTTCTGTCGATTCAATATGCATGTCAGTTGACCAGATTGATGGTTCAATGATGGCAGATTCCGGAATCTCAGATTAAAAATTCAAGAAATTGTTTCATGCTAAAGCTCAATCACCGATGTGTCATCCCATAGGTTATTAATCTCCTGGGTTAACCTTCCCACGCTAATCATACGTTAACCACACGTATACAGCTTACAGTAACTGTACTAAATACGGACTTAATACCCCTCCCCTGCCATTATTTCGCACCACTACACAGGGACTTATGTTTTATTATGTGAGGGGTTTGTGCCATTACTGGAGGCTTGTTGGCGGGGTGGCGGGGTACTTATAGGTGGTATTGTGCCGAGTAAGACGCTGGTATTGTTTATGGGGTTAATGAGCCTTTAATTACCCCCCACCAGCTGGTGCATTGTGGGTAGCCTGCAGGGGGGGGGGTCAGAACAGGGAGGGGGGGGGGGTAAGTAGCATTGACATGGCTGCCCCATGGCTGTTTGCATGTTGGGTCTAGTTTAGCATTGGACGCTGTTTTCTGAAGGGATCACCTCGAATTCTTCCCATTCCTTGACTTAAAATGTCCATTTCAATTGTACCTTCCCAGGACTTTTAATTTTAGAATCTATATCTCCAGAATGGGTCATCATGATAGAAGATGATACTTACATTACTAAATCATGCGTCTCACGTGACACCATTTGCTGCACGTAACACGTCATGCAATTTGTAGTTCATATCTAAATAAATCATGGAAGTAACCAAATGTTTGCATATTTAGTCTTGAAGCTCACTTTCCTAAAGATACAAACTTAACGGTAGCTTGGACGGCAACAGTTACTATTAACGTTACCTATACTGTTACGTCGGATAATTACTTCAACTATTTCTAACATGTCAGTTATTCTAATCGCTTTCCCCTAATTCCCATACTGGACGGTCTGATTGCTTGAACAGTCACGCTGTGCTTGGACTGCGGGTTGGACTGCTATGTATATGTACATTATGTAGGGAGGTGGAACAGAAAGAGAGGAGGAAGAGGCCGATGTCGAGAGGGGAGAGAGAATGGAGAGGGCATGTAGACATAAGTGACAGAGGGAAGAGAGAGGATGGGAAGGGAAGGGGGGAGGGAAAGGGGAGAGAGAAATGATGGCAGATCACAGGGAAGGGAAGGATAGGTTGTAGGGAGTGAGAGAGAGGGGAAAGAGAGAGAAGAAAGAGAGTGGGGGGGGGGGAGACCCGGGGGGAGACTGAGAGAGGAAAAGGAGAAGGGAGCGAGACTGGGAGGGAGATACACAGAGAGAGCAGGGAGGAGAGCACAAGAGGATAGATGGCCAGCTTGCAGGTTAGGAGAAGGCAGTGGTGGGGTATAGGTGGAATGTGTAACACTCAGGGTATGCCGGGGGCTGCCCACCCCTTACACCACTCTACGTAAGTGTATTTACGTACCACATTAATTTGGCGAATTGTCATATTTTTGTTGCCCTTGCCGTGGGTTGTGTACACTCAGTTGTCACAACACTTGACCTAACGGTAGCTGGGTCCATGTAGACCGTGCATCGCATACTCCCCTGACAGACATTGACAGATGCCGGGACCATCAGCTGAAACCATGGCAAACATCCATGCTGCATTACCTCACAAGCAAATATCATTTTCTCATTTCAAGAAAATGAGATAAATAAACTCGCTTGGCGGACGAAAAAGATAACCAAAGAACATTTTCTCGAACATTTTCTCGAAATTTTCTTAAAACTAGTCGTACCATTGTCTGCTAGACAAGTTTATTCATCTTATTTTCTTGCAATGGGAAAGTTATTTTTGGTATATACCAACAGTTTTTGATATCCTTGTGGTTACATTTCTGCTATCTGCTATTTAGCTTTCAATGGAAGGAAGCCATACACAGTTGTCTGATCTATTATATGCATGCATTTAGGTTAGCATGCCTCCAAAATTGTAAAATGATAATGACGAATGCACTACAGATCTTGCCAGCTATCTAGCCTTCTAATAATACTGTTGTTTGTGTTATTTTATTTTATCTCATCAGAAAATCATCTTCCCATTTGTTTATTCCTTGGATTATATACGTTTTTATACCTCCATTATTCGAGCTATTCAATGGTTCAAATGGTAAAAAGCACTTATTCCTTTTATTATCACCCACTCAAATTACCGAGACTGGCAGGTCACGCCGAGTGTCAACGATATTAAATACTTATGACGACTTGCATATGGCCACTCCTTTCAAACAGTTTCCAACGCTCTATTTTTACCTCACCCATCTCCACAAAAGGCACCATGGAAGTATCTCCAAGCCTTTAACCCTTTAAGGATAGCATCATGCCTGAGTCCTTCATTTCCATGTCTTGTTATGATGCAGTAATGCGGTGTTGGTGGGTAGTTTGCTGGCACTGCATTGCTGCATCATGCCGACCTTTCAGGAGTGTATCAACCCTATATAGGGGTGGCATGATGCATATATGCAGCACTGGCGAGTGAATCTCTATGACTACATTCAAGAATCATGACTAGAAAAGTAAAACACATTGAAGCACTATGCCACCCTTAAAGGGTTAATAGATAGATAGACATTGTTATTTAATGAGACGCGCTATTGGGCAGAGTTCCAGGTCGTTATAAATAAGGTCTGTGCCCGGTGTGGTTACAATGGGCGCCCAGACACCTACAGAATACACCGCCAGGTGGCCGCAGGGGCAGATGACTGATAACACGAGATGACATGACAGAATCAAACTTTGGTGTTTTGTCCCATATTTAAATGATTAAACACCATAAAAAGATAAATAAATTAACAATGTGACAGTGCTAGACAAAGATGTGTTCTTGTTAGATTACGGAACAGAAAGGAGATAGAAGCTAAATTCATCTTCCTCCAAATAAAAAATGCATCAATAAATTCAGTATTAAACTGTAATATAATGGAGGACTACTCATTGACCTTATTTGGAATAGTAGTATAGTATGTATCGGAACGGGACTATAGTTAAGTACTGTTTATTACTCAATCGACATGCAGCCAATCAGAGGCCTCCATTTGGTCACGTGACCGGAAGTGACCTACTTAGGGGATTAGTGGTGACGTCACGTGACCTAGTTAGCCAATCAGAGGCCTCCATTTGGTCACGTGACCGGAAGTGACCTACTTAGGGGATTAGCGGTGCATTCTGGGTAACCCTGCAGCCAATCAGAGGCCTCCATTGGGTGACCGGAAGTGACCTACTTAGGGGATGGTGCATTCTGGGTAACCTACTGACCTACTTAGGGGACCGGAAGTGACGTCATATGACCTAATTTAGGATCACGTGATCGGAAGTGACCTGATGAGTCACGTGACCGGAAGTGACGTCACACAACTTAATGGCCAACCGGAAGCGACCTGATTGATCACGTGACCGGAAGAAGAAGAAGTTTTTTTTTTTTGTTTAGGATCCCGTGACTGGAAGCGACGTCGTCACATGAGTGACGCTTTAAGAGACTGCGCGACTTACTAGTAAAAGAAGCCGTATGATAATAAAAACACAACAATATTTTCTTTTAATTTTTTTTTATTTATTTTTTTTTCAATCTTGATAAACACTCTATTTTTGAAAAGATGCACACGCTTATTTTTTTTTTCATATCTCTAAAGGACTCGTTGTCACACCGTCAGAATGCACGCGACGCTTATAATACAAGTAGCGCACGCCGTCTTTCTCTATGGTGTAGGTGACCATTTTGTTTCGCACCACTTTGAAATTTCTATTTACAGCAATGAGAGTTTTTCGTTGGCGAAGAACATCCAAGAAGGCGTCTGGTTCCTGGGGGTTTTGTTTCTTCTGTACGCCTTTTGCACTCCATTTTTTGGATTTTCTTTCACCGGTGTCGCTGACTCGATCGTAGCAAATGTAAGTCTTAGGGTTGAGACTTAGGATCCCGTCACCTTCCCACTCCGCTTTCATGAGCCCCGAAGTTCTCAGATCGTGAAGGTACCGTCTCTCACAACATCCGCCGGGCGGCGCACACCATTCTCGCACTCTTTCCGTTTTTGTCTTCACGAAAAGCTCTAAGTGCTCGTCGCACACCGCTGTCGGAAGCCACTTTCGTTTCTCTCTGAAGTACGTCTCTCTCAGGCGAGGTTTCACTAGGTCATCCAACGTGGCACCGCTGAGAGCCATGTAAAGACTGTCGGTGTCCATTTGACAAAGGGCATAATTGCGCCGATCGACGAATCTATCCAAGAAGTCGTATGTGAACTCTAACATTTTCAACTTCGCGTACTGGTATACCATGAACCCTATCTGAATAGGGAGGTTGTTCTTGACCGTTTTCGGTTGTAGTTCGACTTCAAACAGATCGGAAGTCAACTCGGACGCCTTTTTGAAGCGCCACGAATTGGCCAATAGTTCGAACTTCCGACTGTCAGTGTATCTCACCGCCGTGTGTTTTTCTTTGTTGCAGATTGTTTTACCGTACGTAGCGTTTCCCATTAACTTGTAACAGTCTGACAGAATTTTCTCGTTCTCGTTCACGTCGCCACGTCTTCGCGCCGCCGTCACTTCGTCCGCGAAACCGGCAAAGGAGCGTTTAGGTAGGTATTCTACCACCAGCTGCACTTTGGTGACTATCAAACCGTGCTCTAAATACCACTTGAGAAGCGGCGTTCCCAAGAGAATATTTTTTCCGTGGTAACTCCCTATCAGACATCTCTGAGGCGTGCTCAACAGCTTTTCTTCCTGCGCAAAGTCTGACATGTGAGGGCCTATGTCCGATTTTGAAACGGTCGCGTTCTTGAAAACGGGGGTCATTTCTTCGAAGTACTCTCGTAGGTGAGGCGGCGTAGTGATGTCCACTTGAACTAAACCGAACATTTTCTCCTCTTTCACAGCGGAAAGGATGTCGCTCTCGCTCATCGCGTTTCGAGACACTTTCAAAGCGTCAACCTTCCAGCGTTGTTGGGAGGCCTTGACCCGCTCATCTCGACGCTTCATCTCTCGCCATTCGCACTCCCACACGACGACCAGCTTGTAACCTAACGCTTTCAAGTAAGCGCTTACTCTGGTCGTTCTGTCGCGTCTCTCCTCTCTCAGTGAAGCGCACTGATATCGGTGCGACGGTATGCACTCGTGAGCGTGGAACCAACACCCGTGAAACTGGAAAACCGTATTAGAGGCCGCGTGAAATCCGTCCACGCGAATTCTCCGACAGCCTACCGCCATCTCGCCGCCGTTCAGAGCGTGGCGCAGTTTCACGTCGCGGTCGTGCTCTACGAAGCGTAACCACTCCAAAGCGCTGTGAGAGTTTCTTTGCCTGATTTCGGGCTTGAACTCGGTCTCGGGCCGTCTCACCGCGTAATAGCCCGTGCAGTGCGCTTCGCTCATGCAGCGCAAGTACAGTGAGTTAGCGTCTAGTCCTAGGATGTGTTGGCACGGTCTCGCTTCTTCGCCGTACTTGTGCTCCCTTATCCGCGTGGTGCCCTTCTCGTGAAATCTATGGAAGATGATGGAAGGACCGCCGACTAGATTCTCTTTGATCAGAGCGTGGAGGACGGCGTCGAACTGGGGAAACGTTGTGAACGCGTCTTCTAGGTTTTGGAAGAGGAAGCGTAAAGTCAAACCGGCGAGAGAAACTCCGTCTTTCAACATGTCGATGCCGCGATCTTGGAAAAATTTAGCGTGATTTTTCAGAGCTTCTATGAAAGGTTTCACGTCTTTGTTGTTGTAGTGGATCAAGTAGTCTTCCATAGTTTGCATCTTCTCGTCGGACCAAACTTTCTGACATGCGGCGTAGTCGGATTCGGACATTTTGACGCCCGTCAGCTCGCTGTCGAAAGCCGATCTCGGCGGCAGCGTTCTGTTTGCCAGTTTCCTGGTAGACGTCATCCATTCGTAAGGAAAGTGACCTTTCTCTTCGTTCCTGGTGAAAGCTCGCAAATAGGTCGCGTAGTTGTAACCGGGTGCCAAATAGTTGACTACGTCCAAGAAAACCGTGTGCTGTGTGTAAACCGCCAAGTATTGATTGCTTCTCTTTATGACGCTGAATTCTTGGTTTCTTCGGTCTCCGGAGGCGAAGAACGAGTGAAGGCGTATTTTGATCAGGTTCAAGTCGTAACGCCCCGAGTTGAAGCCCACCACTGGAGCTTGACGGATGTATCTCAGAAGACGCTTCTTCAGTTGAACTAACGGGTGTCTGGTCTGAGCCGCAGCGAAGCCGCCTGGAGAAGGGGTGGTGAACGTCGCCTCCTCCAGCAGGAGAGCTTCACCTATCGCCGCATCTAACTTCGCTAACGTCGGTCGGTAAAGTTCTAGCACAGCTTCCCCGATCGCTTTGGCGTTCTCGTTTATGTGATTTAAAACTCGGTCCAACAAGGGGTCGGAATCTGCGTCGGACGCTCTGACGAAGCAGACGGGCCCCTCCCACCCCGGAAAGTCGGATGCGACGCTAGCCGACAAAGGGACGTGATCCCACAGCAGGGACACGTGCTCCGTCGACGGTTCTTTGCACGGTCTGAAGAAAGCCTCGAAATCGAAGGCGATCTTGTAAGGGTAGATTCCGGAATGTCCGTCGGGGGGAAAAATGGAGAAGTCTGCTAGCGCTTCGAAAATCGTTCTCGAATTTTGGTAGATGCCACCTACGTAGCGCAACTTGACTTGTCGGCAAGAGGAAAGCTGGTTCCTGTGTCTCTTCAGCAAGAACTCGGTGGTGAACGCCGCCTTACACTTGCAACATTCGTATATGCCCGCGTACGCGTTGAAGTCCGTGACGAGAGAGACGTGCAAACCGCCTTTCGCCGTCAGGTGTAGGTTGACTTTACCTCGGGCGGCCACAGTTCTGGAAGGCGGTCTGATCAGAGTAACGCGTCTTCTCAACTTCCGCCCCGGCACTTGACGCGACGCGGTGTAAACCGCTATTTGTACGTCAAACAAGTTCTCTAACGCGGGTAAGTCGCGGATGTTCAGACCCGGAAAGGATTCAGGTGTGGCAGCGGGACAGAACTGACGTAACAAATCTGAAGCGCGCTTGCTGGTGTTGTATAAGTGAAAGGAAATGCAGCGGAAGATGCAGAGGTTGTCCTTGTTGGGAAAATCTAACACGCCGCTTCTCTTTCCAACTCGACCGGCCTGCGTGATCCTACCGCCTATGGGGAATTCCCCCGGTCCCATGTAAACGCAGATGTTCAAATTGGTAGGAAAAAGAACGTGCCACTTGGTGTCAGCGTCGCAAAGTTTCCGTACCTCCTCGCAAGCGACGGTGTTTTGCATCTTTGAGAGGAGCTCTTCCAAAGTTTCTGAATTAGTTACAGTAGGGAGCGGTTGTATGAGAGTTGCGTTGTTCTGGGAGGCGTGGAAGTAGCGCAGTTTGCTCTTGTCTTCTCTGTGTTGTAACAGTAAGCCTACCGAGAAACCCACTTTGTATCTGAATCTTTGTGTCAAGTGAATGCGACGCATAGTATCTACAGCGTCACTCAACTCGCCGGTTGGTAGCCTGAAGTTTGTTACACTCACGCGAGTCCCGTGCATCCTGACGCCCGTTTGTATCGCAGGCCAATTCGCCGTGAACGTTTCCTCCCCGTTCGGTACAGCACATATGCGCGGAGGGACGGTCACCCCGTCCAGAGATTCGCGTCGACAAGCGCTCTTTCGGCAATCCCCTTCGCCGCATAGAGGGCAAAACTTAGCTACTACTCTACAATTTTCTACGTGTCTCTCGTGGTTGTACGCTCTTTTAAACATTTTGAAACACTTTTCGCATACGTACTGTGTCATGTTTTTTTTCACTCGGTTACCAACTACTTAGCCGTCTAACTATCTATCTATCTATCTAGCCATCTATCAATCTGTCGTCTATGTAACTATCTTTCTGTCTGCTGTCTGTGTATCCGTCTGTCTGTCTGTCTGTCTGTCTGTCTCATACAGCGTACGTCAAACGCTGTGTGTGTGTGTGTGCGCGCGTGAGCGTTGAGCGTCTCTCATTCCGAATCTATGCCGAGATATTTCAGAATGATCTCTGTTTTGTCATCCAACTCTTTGAGCGCTCTGGCGGACAGCGTCACCCCCTGCTGTGTGGGTTTTTTGTCAGGACCTTCGTACTTGCGCACGTGGACGAGGTTCTTACCGCTGTAGTAGCTCACAGCTGCGTACACTTCGCCCGCCTCATCCAGCACTGCGAACCAGGGGGTGTGATTAGGTTTTCCTTGCGCGGCCGCTGTGTCGCGTATGCGCACCACTGCGCGGATATCGGCGATGCGTGCTATGAGCTCGCGCAGCGCGTCGGCCGTGAAGTGCACTCGCTTGCTTCTGGTCAGAGACGCCTCTTTCACCTGGCCGTCTTTTGTGTAGCGCGGCCTCCTAGACAGTCTAGCCACGTCCTCCCAGATCTCCAGCGTCAAAGCTCCGTCTAAGCAGAACTCTAACCCGAGTGTTTTCTCTGCTTCTTCTCGTCCATCTCCTTCTTTTTCTTGTATTTTTCTCTTCTTAGTGGGCCTTGTTGTTCTGGAACTCACCTTAGAACGTTTCACACCCGCAGGATGAGTAACACCATCAGCGTGAGCTGAATCAGCAGCAGAACCGATAGCAGGAGCAGCGTCAGCGCTGGTGGTATCGGAGGTCTCGTTGTTGGAACAGCGCAGCCACACGCCGTCCGTGCTGTGTGTAGCGGTAGAAGATGAAGCGCCGCCGCCGCCCTCGTAAGGTGGCGGTGAGGGCAGTCGCCACGGACCGGACGGGGGGGCGCTAGCAGTGGAGGAAGTGAGGTCGAAAGGTCGAAGAGGGAAGCCGAAAAACGTACCGCTCACCCCTTGCCCTTCCGGTTCTTCGTACGCCTCGTCGTCAGCGTCGTTCTCTGTCTCACCCTGTTGCTGCTCCTCCTCCTCCTCCTCTTCTTCTCGGTTCAGGGGCTGAGTGTCCGAATAGCTGTAACTCTCAGCGCGAGCGGCGTCGAGGGCGTCCGTCGATGTAGTGGTGGAGGAGAGGGGCTGTGCAACGTGCGGCAGGTCATCAAAGTCATCAACAGTAGTGGGGAGGTAAAAACCCGGTTGCCAGTACTGCGCTGTGCCAGGAGCGTTGTCGTCAGTAGTAGTAGCAGTAGCAGCAGGTGCAGCAGAAGCAGCCGCAGCAGGCGCAGCCGCAGCAGACGCAACAGTAGCAGGCGCAGCAGCAGCCTCAGCAGGCGCAGCCGTAGCAAGCGCAGCAGTAGCAGGCGCAGCAGCAGCAGCAGGCGGGACGGCGGTAGCAGCGGCAGCGCGCTTAGCAGCAACGTGTACCGTCGCGAGTGTAACAACGTCGCTAGCACGACGACTGCTACCAGTAGTACTACTAGTACTACTACCACTACTACTACTACTGCTACTACTAGTGCTACTGCTACTACTACTACTACTACTACTGCCGCGAGCGCTCGCTACAGCAGGAGGGTGATAAGACCAACCGGCTGCGGCGGTAGTCTCATGTTCAGTAGCAAGAGCAGGCACTGACGCTAAACGAACGCTGTTCCGCGTAGTCTTCTTGTTCTTGAACGCCGCTAGCTGTTGTCTTTTGCTCATGGTGGTGACTGTAGAGAGCAGCAAAAAAGAATGAGTGAGTGAATGGAGGTTTCCAAGCCCCTTATATACGCCTTCTCGCTTCTAGAGCTAAGCTACTTACCGACCCTGTTCAGCTGCCGCCGGCTGGCCGGCGGCCATTCACAAAGAGAAACAAAAAGACATAAGGCATGACGTTTTCAGCTGGATCCCTTTCCCCCCCCCCCTCTTTTGAGAGATCGACTGTGATGATGAGCTAAGCCGCTTACCACCCTGTTCAGCAATTCAACGCGCATTAGCTGTATAAAGGGTTAAGCGGTTGCTGCCTGCCGTCGACTGACCGGCGGCGGCCATTCACAAAGACATAAGGTATGACGTTTTCAGCTGGATCCCTTTTTGAGGGATCCACTGTGGTGAGCTAAGCCGCTTACCACCCTGTTCAGCCATTCAGCGCGCGTTAGCTGTATAAAGGATTAACGGTAACGGTGATGAGCTTACAGTGTGTATACAAAAAAAAACTACAGGAGGCGTGTGGCGTGAAGCAGGACCCCCCTAAGACGAACGTGTCTGTCTGTGAGTAGAGGCGTGTGCATGTGGTGAGCGACTTAAGTGTAAGACAAAAATCGCCACCTCCTGCCGTGGTGAGTAGACCGGGCCGGCCAGGCGGGCGGGCGGCCGGCTAGTTCAATAGGGAGGGGTGACAGCTGCCTAAGGCTGTGCATGAAAAAAAAATCCGATTTTCACCTGACCTCTGACGTTTGTTACAATGAATGTCAGAGGGAGGGAGACGTCCTCGGGTAGGGGGTAGGAGGTATTAAGGCTATGAGTGAGGAAAAAACACCGTTTTCAGCTGGTCTCCACGGATAGCGATGCCACACCCCCTCGTCATCTAAGCTCTTAAGGAGCGGAGCGGCTGAAAAAGCGTCATGCGGACAGGGCGCTAGACAGCTGGAGCACTGTTGGAAATGGGATTAAACTCCCTCTGTATAAAAAGCTCTCATTTCTGTTGGAAAAAAAACATATCGCCTCTGACCCCAGTAACGGCTACTACCACCACCACCGCCACCACCACCACCGCCGCCACCGCCGCCGCCGCCGCCGCCGCCGCTGCCGCCGCCGCCAAGACGAGACGAGATGGCTCAAGCTATTCCACTTTCAAGCTCGCCTTCACCGCCCGGTGCGCCTGAAAAAAAGTTAATGCGGCTTGACGACGTGAGACGCGGCGCGAGGCAGCAGACCGATGATGGGGAGACCCGACAGGTAGGACAGCGGCGGTTAGCCTATAGCGACGCCTTGCTTCGTCAACTAGGTAAAGAGTTGAGCGGCTGTTGGAGAGAGTTGGGCAGTAGCTTAAAAGTCAGCGCCGCCCGTATGGATGCTCTAGTAGAGCGCAGTGTCAAGACACCGGAGGAGCTGTGTACGGCGATGTTCCGAGTGTGGTGGGGTGAAACCCCGCATCGTCATAGATGGGGCGAGCTCGGTCGCGTCTTCACCCGCATTAGACGCATGGAACTGTTGGCTCAGTGGATGGCCCTTCTCCACAGACAGGGGTTGGATTTCGAAAACCCCGACTCGCGCGCGATGCATAAGCACTTGGGCACCCTCGGCAGACGTCTGGGTAGCAGGTGGAAAGAGGTGGGGGACCATTTAAAATTGTCGCCTGAGAGGTTAGATAAGATCGCTGAAGAATGCGAATACGGAGGAAGTCCCGCTGAGTGGGCCTTCCGAGTGTTGAAAATGTGGCAAGATGAAGCTGACGGCGCCGGCGGTACGCCTTTTGAACTCCTTCGAGTGTTGACTGAGGACATGGGAAAGTTTGGCCTCGGCATCGCGATATTACTTGACTTTATCAAGCAAGAAACAACGAGAACGACGGACATGTGAATTGTTGTGTTTTATTTTCATACGTCTTCTTTATTAGTAAGTAAAAAAAAAAAAAATAACAATTAAGACGCGCGATCTCTTAAAGTGTCACTTCCTCCAGTCGCAGCTGATCGCCTCATCGCAGCACGTGATAAACAAAAAAAAAACACGAAGAGACACGCTTCTTCCTCTCGAGAGGAAGAAGCGTGTCTCTCGATTGAAAATCTTTTTCTTTCTTAAAAGAGACAAACGCACCCCTTAGAGTGCCCCCCCCTAGAGTGCCCCCCTCCCCCCCTCCCCCCCACCACTCGCCCCATGCATCCTAAAAGCGCGCCCCTCCCCATGCATGTTAAAAGGGCCCCCCTCCCCCCCTCCCCTCCCCTCCTTCCCCCTTATACACTCTAAAGAACGCTTCTAACTAGTTCAATAAGTCACTTCCAGTCGCTCGTAAAACAATAAAAAATGAAAAAAAACTTATATCGTAGTGTTTTTTATTAGTTTACCGAAAAAAAATAAGAGACTCGCCTCCTCCTCCAAAAAAAAAGATATCACATTTTAAAGCCCGTGACCCCTTAAAGACGCTCATCTCTTCATTAAGTCGCGTGACGTCACTTCTTCTTCTTCTTCCGGTCACGTGATCAATCAGGTCACTTCCGGTCACGTGATCCTCAATGAGGTCACTTCCGGTTGGCCATTAGGTCATGTGACGTCACTTCCGGTCCCCTAAGTAGGTCACTTCCGGTCACCCAATGGAGGCCTCTGATTGGCTGCAGGGTTACCCAGAATGCACCGCTAATCCCCTAAGTAGGTCACTTCCGGTCACGTGACCCAATGGCGGCCTCTGATTGGCTAACTAGGTCACGTGACGTCACCACTAATCCCCTAAGTAGGTCACTTCCGGTCACGTGACCAAATGGAGGCCTCTGATTGGCTGCATGTCGATTGAGTAATAAACAGTACTTAACTATAGTCCCGTTCCGATACATACTATACTACTTGGAATTGTGACGTTTCCCTTGTTTGCATTAGGCATGGCAGTGGATTACTGTGTAATTTATTTAGAAATATGTGATATTGGAATTGGGGCCAGTTCCAGAGGAGTTAGTATATAGAAAGGGTGATGATAATTAGTTGGAAACAAATGAATTAGTTACAGGATTCTTCATAGAAGGATCAGAGAACATAATGACAGATCACATGACTTCACCAGTTGGTCACATGACCTGTAAACACCCCCCGTGACCCCTGGTCATCCACACTCTCCAATCAGAAACCTAGTCTCCGACCTCCACACCATAAGGCTATACACCCTGTCTGGGAATCAGCTTGGAGACTGCACCATATGGACTGATTAGCCAGTGCTTCCCTCTGGGGATAATTCCCAAAATAATAATTATTACTAATTAACTGTTAATCAGAGGGAATGTGGGGGTTCTGATAGGGTGTGACTGACGTCCCTTTTTAGGCAGATGGACACTGCTTCTAACCCCAAGCGTTGCTACTTTTAATAAAACAAACATCCCAGAAGAGAAATGCAGCCATGGGGAAATAGCCATGTCTGCTAGGAATCCACTCCTATTGTTTTTGTGCAGACTAATGTCAGATTGCAATCACTAGATTACACCGCAATGGGCAATCAGGGAATTATACCTTAAGCTTATTGCAATTGTAATTCAGATGGTTATCATTGGGGATTTGGTGGAATTAGACCCCCATCCCGACACTAGAGCCCCCTGTGGGTAGCTATTGGTAAGCTCAATGTGCATGCCATGTCTACCATTGTGTTATATTCCATACCTACTTGTGCATTGTGCCTTGAGAGACTGTAAAATCCAACTCAAGAGCACTTGTCTCTTTAGGCCATAAATGCAAGAAATCTAGCTAAACCCCTCAAGATGGTGTGGCAGGCAGGTGGGCCATATACTTAATTTTAATGCCTAGGCTAAGAAAATGTGTAGTTTAGGTAATATGAACAGAGAATTGAGGGAATCTTTTCTAGCAATTAGGATATATTTGTATAATTTCTATACCTAAAACTGCTTCGAAATAACATCATACTTAAAGTTAAAGATAGCAGGAAGGTAGCCTCAGTCCCTGCAGATAGCTAGAATGGGCCCTCACTGAAAAAGTAAACTCGTCTCCAGACTCGTCGAAGTGACTGTCATAAAATAAACGAGTCAAAAGTTGTCTACCGTAGCAGGTTACCATCCCACAAATAGAATCTGGAGCTGGCAAATGTCAGGTTTTTGGCTGGCACATACCAAGTGGGTCTTCTATCTCCAGCTAGAAGACCCGCTTCCTTGTCACTTGGACAAGTTTTTGACTCGTTTATTTTATGACCATCACTTTGAAGAGTCTGGAGACAAGTTTATTTTTTGAGTGCTGTTTTACCATACATAATATTGGGGATAATAAGGCCAGCCAAAGTTTCACGAAACAAACCCTTTGGGGACTTGTTTTAGAATCTGCATGGGAACAATGTTAAAGTCAAGTGGATTGGAACTGGATCAGACATGGTGTGTGTGAAATGGGGGGGGGGTGGATTATACAAGAGGCCAGCCCTATTTACATTAAGGCTGTGGATGGGAGATTAGTTATGTGTGGCAGTCTGGGCGCTGATTTACGGAATGTGGACAATGTGTGACAAATATGTGGACTAGGGTAATGGGAACCCTGTACCAGAGGTAACAGGGGGGATCAGGGGTAAATATGTAAAGGAACTGTTTAGATTAACTTTAGATAATCCTAATTCAGGGATGTATAATGAGTGAACCCTTATTTTGAATTAGATAATCTGATTATACAAACTTGTAAAGATCATCACAGACTACCTTTATATTAATACTGGCCTGATTAATTTACACATTTAATAATAATTGAAGGTCTGAGCATCTTAGAATTCATCATGGCCTACAGTGCAGAAATACACTACATGTAGTAAATTCTCAAAATATATTAGTATTCAATATTTATCACCTTACAGTGCACTAAACAAACACAATACAAGATTACCAAGTACAAACCTTCCCTTTTAAAACTTCAAGTCTAAATTATAAATGCTTATTGACCAACCAGCTAGCTTCTAGGTGCACCTATAATGGTCCTGCCACCGGCAGTTGACACCCTTCATAGACATGTCCTACCTGTGGGGAAATAGATATAAAAATAATAAAACATTTTAGTCAGTTCCTGGCTGTTGTACTGGGCTCTGGTCAGCTGCCAAGTGTCAGCTATACTCAGCCATATAGAGAGTCGATAATCGGTTATTGATTTGATATTGATTTCCAATAATACCCATGAATGGTCCCCTGACTGCTGGCTCGGCTCTGCAGGTGGTAGCATTGTAGGTGGCAGAATGCCTTCACAGGGTGACATCATGTTTCCTATTTACCAGATATTTGTCTGAATGGGGGCTAGATGTGTTGTAAATGCAAGCTTAATTTCTATACGGTACATAATTACATCATCTGGATTAAAGTAAATTTCGATGCTCCTTAACTACATATAGTTAATTCCCTGCCTATAGTGTGCTCGTTATTATACTGCTAAGGCTATTTGTATATAATCTGGATTCCTCTTGCTGAGGTGTTTAACATCCTGATGTTTATCTGGTATGGGAGTCTGTAAATATATGGGTACTCATGATGACATTGTGATACCTGCATATATCCAAATATAGACCAGCACATGTTGTTATGCATAACCGTTCTTGTCACAGTTGTTTCAGGTGCGTACGGGGCGGGGGGGGAGGGGTGGCTAAAAAAGGAAAATATGTCAAGAAAAATAGCATTCTGTACGAGATACAGATGTATAGACATAGTTAGCTGGGGGCCTGACTTTAACGTCAGTAGTCACCTGTGTTATAAATAAAACTTCAGGTGTATGGTCGTCTACCCACGGGGGGGGGGCGGGCTCAAAACCCACAGGTGGGTGCCATGGTGGTACTTCAACCTAACCCTTTAAGGACTGGTGCTTGCTTTAATGTACCATGCCCTTTGCATGAATGTTGAGACTTTAGGGTAACATCGTTTTGTGATAGCTCGAGAGCGCTGCATTCAACTTCAAGAGTGATGCTGATTGTAAGAGGTTGATACACTTTCCATAGGTCGGTATGATGCACCAATGCAGCCTCCTAGGGGACCAGATTCACCAGGGCTGCATTCATGCATTATGACGATAACATTAAAACATGATGCGGTTCCTACAGAGCTAACACTTTTACAGGTGAAACCTACCCAGATACTCAGTCACCATACTAAGTGGGCCTCAGCCTTTTCAAATGCCAAATGACTTACCATAAATGGCAAACAAAACTAGAAGTTAAATATGAGATGGGTTAAAATAACTTTGAAGAGAGGTGGTATCTAGAAATGCCAAATGACTTAGCAATACAGGTAATACACAACTGAAAGCATTTCAACTTTTAAAAATAAATTTGATAAAAAAGTAATGATAGAAAGTTACGGTAGTGGTAAAGAGTGCTTATGGTTGAAACACAGTCCATTGAACAATTATACTTAAATGATTTGATATTTGGACGGATTCAGCACAGGCTAGGCACACTTGAGTTGAATGGGTATTTAGCATGCTTGTCTAGTGAGGCAATGCCAGTACTCCTACCAATAACAACCCCAGGTTTAACATAAATTCCATGTTCCTCTTTGTGCCTTAATGGTCGATTTTCAAACATATATGCTAACTAATTCTGAAGGTAATGGCTTGTTTTCCTCTGTGAACTAGATTCAATATATTTTAAGTTGAATCTTCAATACATAGTGGCGCCATTTGTATCCATTACAACTAGGTAGGGACCTGATCATGAAAGCCTAATGTGCCCCCTTCTCACACGGGGGCGCCCCTGTATGACCTCTGGGGTCGGGGGTCAATGCTGGTGGGGGTCAGGTCCTGTGGATGTTGGGGGAGATGGGAAAGTCACCTGTCGCCTCATGATCCCTATAGGGGGCACTACTGTATGGATGCCCTGTATATTAGCAAGGTTGCTTCTAAAGGTGTCTAGTAGTAGTATTATAGAAACTATCATCTAAAGTGACTTTAGCAAGTCTTGTCCTGCTGTTAGGATACTGATACATATTCAATATACATGCCGTATAATGTAAACCATTACCGGTACTCAAATTACACCCAGGGAGAGGGAACAATTGTATGATTGAAGAAAATTGGAAGCGAGACAAAGTTATGACGTATAAAACCTCTCTAGCATGAGACTAAGATCATAAAGATAGACTGAGTGCAGTCTTCGAAGTCTCTTTCCCGTCAAAAAACCTCATAAAATGTAATACTATTGCCCTAGTAAAGTTTTAACTATTGATATTTTGACTAAGTTTGTAGAGAGCATTGCTGTGCATCAGGAGGTAAAAATTAACTAGAGAGATGCTAGTTAGAAAGGGGTATGTCCACAGTAACCCATGTCCTATCCATATACTGATATCTCCTTGTATTACTGGCATGGTACCCTGGGGATCACCCAGTTTATGTAACAAAAAAAATAAATATAGTTTGATGATGCTATTCATGACGCGCCATTCCTCAGCCAAAGTCAAGTCATGGAGACGCAGCTGCCAACACCCTACTCTGTCTGGTCCCCTCTCGTGTATGATGGACGAAAATGTATCTACATGGTGTTCTTATTGCTAACCTACATACATAGTTATTACCCATAGTGAGAGGTGAAATACCAGGTCGTCTCCTGACTGTGGGCACTAAGGGTTACCTGTGTAGGAGAGCTACAGGAGAGACAAAATGGGAAAGTAATAGGAAGACTGATAGCTATCAGGAAAGAACATATTTCTTTTCAAGTTTTTCTTTTTCTGCGAGCACCAAAACATGCCACACAAGTGGAACTTCCGCTCTCCTCAGAGCCTCCTTCCGGCCCACCCTTGGGTTAACCCTTTAAGGGCAGCATAATGCTTATAAAATGCTTTAGAAAATGCGTCATTGTCAGGACGCATTGAATGGTACACAGGCCTGCATGATGCACCAATATTGGCACTGCATCGGTGCATCATGACGAGCAATGAGCACGATGGGGCATCATTCGACCGTTAACCCTTTAAGGACTGCATAATGCAGCTATGCCTTGGTCGTCATGAAGCATGAATACAGCCTGGCGAGTAACTCCTGCATTTGAGAATCAAGCCGACCTTATGAGGTTGACAGTCAGTCCCGAAAGGTCGGCATGATACAGCAATGCCGCGCAGGCGAGTAACTCGATAACAAATGTCATCTTTTAGTGACATGCCGTCCTTGAAGGGTTAAATGGTTATAAGCTTGTATGTGGGTTGAGTAGTTGCCTGGGGTGGCATCTCAGAGTCATGGTCATTGTGAGCTGGTTCTGACTGAGGGAGCATGAAGTAACACGGCCTCAGCGTGTAGCGTGCCCCCAACATGCCGCAGATAGGGGCGGCTTGACTCACCCGGCACCACGCTGAGATATAACCCTCTAATGGCCGCATGGTGCTTTAATACACTGTTCTCATGCCTGTGGCGAGTTACTCACTAGAGCTGGTTTCATGAGCCATGCCGGTCCGAAGACTCGGCATGATGTATGAATGCAGCCCTGACGACTTACTGATCAGCAGCACTGCGGTAGTGCTTGACAATGGGTTAGTGCATCATGGCGACAAATGGACATGAAGCTTTCAGATATCATGCTGCCCTTACAGGGTAAAACATAGGTCTATTCCTCCTCTACAGCCAGGTGGAATCCTAGCCATTTCTGCTGGTGACCACAATATACAGTAAAAGGAAGAAAAATATTACTGTCCAGCTAAATCTAATTAGTTACAGTTGTAACCCTATCAGTTCATCAGCTCATAGGACTATCAGGATAAATTAAACATCGAGCTAGGTTGATCCAATACCATGTCTTCGTTACACCTACAGTGTCCACACTCATTATGCTAATAGCCATTGAGACACTAGAAGTGTATGCAGTACCTTGGGTCAGGTAAGGGAAAAAACACAGGTGTGGTTTGTATTCATAGGACGAAAGAATGGAAAAAGCAATACCTTTCTTATTTCACCACCCATACAACATCAGTATGTATATTATATGAGTACATACCTAGTTACATTGTACTCAGAATATAGAACACAGTCCCAGAGTTTGTCTTGAAACTGGGATCTATGTTAAATGGGTGGGGTGCCAAGAAGTAACTGACAGGTCCGGCACAGTGTAGTATATATGTAGAGGTGTGTTCCTACATTCCTCCCGTAGATGGATATATCCTGCTCATACCTTATCTACACAAAAATATCAATATTTATGAGAAAAATTAATTTCGTTTCCAAATAATTGGATGGACAGATTTGGCAGCTTTTATTTATGATAGAATACACTCACTTCTCGTAGTAAGTCCTGTTATAGCTATAAATAGTAAAACCAACAATGGGTCCTTTCATAATGTAAACCAACAGTAGATTCTACTGCCCATGTACACTAATGATATATAGTGTAGTGTGTACTGTAAAATTACAGTAGCTTCTACTGCTCAGCTACATTTACTTCTAACAGTATAGCTGTATAGGGTATATTTTATACCTGCAGAAACCTGCTATCAGCATCCTTAAGTCTAGATATAGTTTGGCCCAGTATCAGTATAGACATGCATCTGACCCTGTAGGCTGACAGGGAGGTGGTCTGTGGTTCACCAGTCTAACCTCAATCCATCTCCGCCACACCCTCCTCCCACTCCTAGGTCCTGTAAGCCTCTAAGATCCTCTAAGGGCCGCAGAGGGCTTTAATGTGGTACGCTCTTTGTCGGCATGATACATGAATGCATTCATGCATCATGGCGACCTTACGAGGCTTATTCACTTACTAAGAGTTGGTATGATTCATCGATTTAGCCCAGGTGAGTTACTTTCCAGGGCTGCATCCATGTATCATGACAACAAAGGTCATAATGTATTTTAGCACTTTGCGGCCCTTAAAAGAGTTAGCTAAAGTTCTGATCTCAGAGCCCTATAGTGATCTATCACGTACATGTACAGAGGTCATATATAGTGGATATACAGTACCTCTAGTGATTATATATGTCGCTAGAGGTCAGGGGTTAGAGTAATATTGGCCCAGCATAGTCATCTAAGTCCACACAGGCCCTGCTATAGTATTGATGGAGCACAGCTGATGCCAAAAGCCAATGGTGTGTAATGGGTATGGATGAATCCATGATATACGGGAGAAACATTGATGTTCATCATTTGTATGGAATAGTGCTTTTGATCCACGTGTATTGCAAATTCAATATAGCTGAAGTGTTTTAATCAATGTTATTATGTTCAGTGAATATTTCATTTACTTTGAAAATCGAAAACATTTAAATGACCCACAATTGTTTTGGAAATTACTGGTTTGACATTCCTCCCAATACATTACCATCATGCCCCATCATGCTCTATTCTCTCCCCTACTTATCACAATAAGTGCTGGTCTAGTTAAACACCGTAATTCCCTCATGTTGATTATACCCCCGTATACGTCTACCTGATGATTGTGTGTGATATTAATACATTGTATTCTTGTTCTCAACAGGTGAGTGACCACGATGAGTAGGTGTGTAGAACGACCACCAGGTGGAATAGGGTGATGGCGATACAGGTAGGTGGTGGATCAGGGCCCACCAGTTCTCAACATGGTCAAGGATTCCCTATCACAGACTAATACTGATAAGGATACCGCATGGTAGCAGAGATCTATCGAAATCATCACAGAATTAAAGACTATCTATACTTTCATGACGTCATATAGTACATGTATATTCAGATGTGATATTAAGTGTGTGCCCCTTCCATGAGTAACAATTTAAGCAGGCGGACACTTGATTTAAACAAATATCTAGAATGCACTCATGATGGGTGATACCAGCAAGGAAACCCCAAGTAACCCAATCAATGGTAGAATCTAAGAGTGTACAATAGAGCTAGCCTCAGTCAGATATGATGGTGACAAAGAGCTCAGAAACCTCAGAAGGTGGAGGGTGGTGCTTCCCAATAATCTTATATCTGGTTCCAAGAGTGTGACTAAGTCTAATAGTTCGGTTTTCTTCAATACCTGCCATTGGGGTTGTGAGTAGATGGGGGGGGGGGGGTAGTAGTAGAGGTGGGGGGAGGGGGTTATATTATATTCACCAGGCACCGAATGAGGTGCTTTATCTAAGAGTAATGTCACCTGTCCCTGTGGTTGTCCCTGCATGGTGAACACCCCCCCCCCCCCCATGTAGGTAGTCACCTGTAGTCACCTGTAGTCTCACCTTACCTGGACAACTCACCTGTGCAGGTAAACCTACCGTCACAACAGCTGCAGCATTATCCTTATAACCATTTAATGACAGCATCATGCCTCAAGGCTCTATGCATGATCAATTGTTGTCGTGAAGCTTCAATACAGTCCTGGTAATTGACTCATCCACTCATCACAGGCACCCCGACTCTAAGGCAGGAGAACTCGGCATCCCTGTATTGATGCATCCTGACGAGTCTTAGAGAGTTAAATTATACACGTGAATATTAGGATGGGAGAAATGGGTATGATATTTATAAATAGTATTCACACAATAATAAACATCTGACTCATGATAAATGCTCTTGTGTGATAGTGAACTGGAAGAGAATTAAGATATAACTTGAGCCATTATTAGTATAGGTCTTCACATTTTCTATGGGTAGAATACATTACAAATTAACAAGACGTAATCCATGTAGGCTCTAACGGTACATTTCAATTTCAAATCAATAACCAAGGTTAGAAGAAAAGGAGAATAAAAAATGCCAAGTCAAACTGGCAGAAAAAATGAAGTTGACAGTGGGGCTTGTCCAGAGACCCTAGGTGCCCTTATGCCTGGGTCTAGGCATCTGGTCGGACAGCGGGGGGGGGGGGGTCAGGGGGGAGGGGTAGCCCCCACCACAAAATCACTTGTCAAACACAATGGGTGGTTTTACACGGGGACATGGTGGGTGCACACACCCCTGCTGCATTCCTGAAGGCCATGCTACACCCCCCCCCCCGCCATCTCCCTCACCCACTCCCAGACCAGGGTACAGAACAGGAGACTTATCCCTTTAAGGGTCGCAGAATGTGGTAATGTATTTTGTCCTTTGTTGGCATGATGCGTGAGTAACTCGCCAGTGCTGCATTCTTGCATCATACCGACCCTATGGCGTTGACACTCCTTTAGAGTCGTCACAATGCACCAATGCAGCCCCGGCGAGTTACTCGCCAGAGCTACATTGGTGCATATGTCTCTTTTAGCACCATGCCGTCCTTACAGGGTTATACCAGGACAGACTGGGGTGCACCAGGGGGTACATGGGATACCTGCAAATAGAGGCGCAACACGCAACTCTCTTATTGTCCGTGTGTGACCACCACCACGCCCCCTACCGTCCCACACCCCCTGCATGGCCAGCCACGGGCAAGGGCCAACTTGATGGGGAAAAAAAGTGTTTCAGGTAACTTGGAAATTCAGAAAAAGAAATATGCAGTCATCATTTGATGTGGCTCAACTGACATTTGCTTTAAAATATAAATGCTCGGATTGCTGTAAAAATGTCTTTGGTTACTTGAGTTTATCTGACAAGAGATCCTTTAATACTAGACGTTAGCTTGTGTTATCATTTTTGACCATATATGTAATTTAATCAATGACACTAGATAATAGTAAAACAGATGAACAGATAAGCTGGGTATCCACTGCCGGTGTGTATAAAGTTCATTCTAAACTAAAGTATCTATAAAAAGTATAACAAATGTTTGAATATTTTTACAAAACAAAATCCACCGTTGTTGCTGGGATACTAGTGAGGTTCTCGCTACATGTCTGAAATACACTTTTTCAGCCTTGTAAGAGTCCACCCCCTACTGGCCGACACCGGTAGGGGGTGGTGGTAGCCCCGCCCCCTCACCGCGACACACACCAACTAGACCTACCCTTGACCCCCAGCAGGGGGCACTGGTAATTAATTACACAAAGAAGCATTATAAATCAGCACCCACTTAAGGCCTTTAAGGACGGCATCATACCTTAATGCATCATCCCCTTGGTCGTCATGTTGCATGAATGAGTAACTCGCTAGTGCTGCATTCAAGCATCATGCCGACCTTCTGAGGTTGATACACCCTGAAAGGTCCGCATGATGCACTGACGCAGCACTGGCCAGGGATGCATGGGTGCGTCATGACGACAAATGTCATCTTTGAGCGACATGCGTCTGTAAAGGGTTAAGGCCTGTTGCCGCTGAGGGTTTTAGGAGGCTATTCTCTATGGAGATTTATATATCCCTTTTTTATCTTTATCTATTCTTTATCCAGGTGAGCTGGGTGTGATGGGTATAGTGTTGGGGTAATGGGGTGGGAGAGTCAGTGGTCTGAGGTTTGTATAGTGAGGAGTCAACGTTTGAATCTTGTAAGGGCTCTGGGGGTTGTCAACTGAAGAAGAAGGTCACCTGGGGAACGTTACTTCTTGAAACATTTACTGTTTTATGGGGCCATCCTAATTAAGCAGAAACCATTAGGATGCTAAAATTTAACAGAATATTTAATTTCTCTCAGCCTCCTTTGCTCAAGTAAAAGATAGACCAGTACTATTGTTATGAAAGGGTATTAGAATTAACCACAGTAGACTGGTGGGGCCAGACGAGGGCTATCTGTTTTAAACCAGGGTATGCAATATAACCAAGGTGTGAAGTATATTGTTCTACCCCACCACCGTGGCTTAAGAGTTCATATGCATCTCTTTCTTTCTCTCACTGTAGTCCATTATCTCTCGTGTGTCTGACCCCCAGGCCAGTAGGTAGTGGTTACTTCTTCTGCTTCCAGTGGTTTATACTGCCCATCACCTGTTTTGTCACTGCATTATGCAGTAACAACTGGAAAATACTGTAGATTTAAGTTATCAATCAGTGGTCCACTGTATTCTTACTGTAGATGCAATTCTCGATCAGCGGCCCACTGCATTCTCACTTTCTAAACACCACTGCACCTACAATTCTCCCTGCAGTATGAAATTAATGATCCACTGCATAGTAACTGGAACTTTCTACTACTAAATTTTGTACTTATGAGACTTTCTCTCCCTAACTTGCTCACACTCTTTCACTTCCGAAACTGAGCTGACACATGAACCTTTGTTACCAGGACATATGTCATCATGTAATTGGCAGACATCTTGTATGGGTAACAGGGCGCCTATTCTAGGCACTTTTCTCCAGTGTATCAGTTTTCCTCACGGTGACAATGCTGAGGCACCCCCCCTCCCCCCCTCACCCACACCTAGCCTCCTCCAGGCGGTGTGATTGGCCTCATACCCCTGTACACCTGTAGTGTGGTAGCTAGTTACCTGGCCGCACACCTGTAGCTTACCTGTACTTGGCTCCCTGATTGGATCCACCTGCCCCACACCCTGGACGTCAACAGGACTGTTAGGGTACAGGGGGCTGCTACACCTATTGTTGTACTCTGTGTTGTGTTATAGGACGTCAACAATGGGGCTGGATCATTGACGCTGAGGTAATAAGGATGAGGATAGGTCATCAGAATGATGCAGCAATATCTCTGAAACCTTTGCTGAAACGTCTGAAAAGGTGGTCAAAAATATTTTTAAGTGATGTAAAACTATGGTTTCATACTTTGGCTATAAGACACATCTCAAGTAAATAACAATCACAGTATTAAAATGGCTACAAGTATTAAACTCATGCATCTGAAATTGAACTTTAAATTCCGAACTCTCAATCATAATCTCCAAACTGCGTATCAAAAACATATGTATAGCAGCTGATACACTTAAAAGAATATAGTACAGTACAGGGGCCCGTGGATAGGGACCTATTGATTGTATCTGATCGGGGGGTGCGGAGGCCCTGTTGATATCTCTCTGGGGGAGAGAGGAACCTGTGTAGACTACAGAACCAACACAAAAATAAAAATGGAAAAAATACATGATCAATATACATATACAGCAGGCGCCTAAGGCTCCCTTGTACTGGTGCTTGATCCCTGTGGTAATTCTGGTGTAGTGTTTTTGCTGACCGTGCATGTTTTGTGTCTGTACTTGTATGCACTGACCCCCACTGTATTCTGTATAATGAAGGGTAATGAGCACTAATGAGGGCTTAGCTTTTCAGTACCTCTTCACGACCCCTTCACGACCTCTCCTCCTGTACCCCAATCCGCACCGACTCTACCTACATCTCCCCACACACCTTTCTCCTTGTCTAGCCCCTAATTAAAGATCTAATAGTGCTTTAATGTACTTTGCCCTTTTATCATTATGATATATGAGTAACTCACCAGGGCTGTATTCAACCTGTCGACCATCTAGGAGGGTATCAACTCTCTTTAGATCGGGACGATGAATGATACAGCACTGGCCAGTTAATCTCAAAGCCAGGGCTGCATTCATGCATCATGATTACACAATGTCCATAGTGCATAGTGTATTAAAGCACTGTGCTGCCCTCAGAGGGTTAATGACAGAAGTAGTATAACAAAGAGGGGTGTCCGGGGGTGCAGCGGGCACCCTGGAGGTGTGGGGCTGAGTCCCCCTGGAGGACCGTGTTGTGCCGGACACTGCTGGGTCTGGACAAACAGGCTACTAGTAACCCTTAAAGCACCGGTGTCAATAAAAGATGACATTTGTCGGCATGATGCACCAATGCAGCCCCGGCGAGTAACTCGCCGGTGCTGCATTGGTGCATCATGCCGACCCTTCGGGAGTGTCTCTATCCTGTTGGGTCGGTATGATGTTTGAATGCAGCACTTGCGAGTTACTCGCCAGGGCTGCATTCATGCATCATGACGACCAAGGGTATGATGCATTAAGACATGATGCCGTCCTTAAAGGGTTAAACGCTGCATTGTGTCAAGGTGTGAGCTAACAGGGTGGGGGGTACCCTAGTGTGGTAGCAGGTCCAGGGTGGTAGACAATGTAACATGGGAAACATGTCTGGGGAGCCTGCTTGTTGAGCCCCATGTGGTGTGGTCATTCTTTGCTGTAACTTGTAGTACAGTCCTTAATTGGACTTACACAAGAATAGGCATATAAAGGATACCTGATCTGTAACCTTAGGGAGTAAATACCAATATATACTGCCATGTAATTCATCTCTGAGTATCTTCCGACGACAGACATAGGACGATATCTTCGGCAGAATGAATAAAGCTCAGCCAGTCCCTGTAAAATGTGAAATATTTATTGTTTTCAATGAATTTCAACTGATTAGGAAGGACTTGCCAAATGTTCTAAATCTCCTGAGTTTTGTTAAACAGATAAACATTACAGTTCTAAAGCATCATTTCCCGCTCTAACAGGCCCCTCCCAGCTTTAAACCCTCATGGGTGATTATACTGCCACGCCCCCTGGGTGCATTACCGCACTCTGTAGGATGGCCATTGTTCTTGTTACACCTCTCTACACCCTGTGTACACTCACTCATTCACTCACTCACTCACTTGTTCACTCACTCACTTGTTCACTTGTTCACTCACTCACTCACTCACTCATTCACTCACTCACTCACTCACTCACTCACTCATTCACTCACTCACTCATTCACTCATTCACTCTCTCACTCATTCACTCACTCACTCACTCACTCACTCTACATACATTACGTTACTACTATTACGCCGTCACTATGACTCTGTTCTAGGATGGCATCATCAGTTTGAATTATCAATTTGATTGGAGAAGGATGAAAGTGGCGGGAAAATTCCATTCAACCCCTGTGTCCCCGGGCCTGTGTCCTTAACAAAAACTAGTTCCCGATACATGCCTCCCAGTCAATACTGAATGAAAACACTGCTTACTACCATCTCTAAATAAATTGGAATTACTTTTTTTTTTTTTTTTACTTAGTTAACAACTTTCTGATACCTGGAAATGAGCCCTCGTGCATCTTAACATGCATGTTGGGGGCAGATATTTAGGCAGCCAACCAAACACATGTAGCGTGCGGCAGATTGCCCCCTCACCTGCCCCCTTGTCCTCACCCCCCCCCACCCCACCCCCCACCTGTCACCACGCCCTCTAGTGGCGTCCACAGACACCTTTGACACGGGGGGCATACGTCATGCCCTAACGATGTGCTGATGTACCGCCAGGCGGCGCCCCGGCCGGAGAAATGGTCGTATAGCAACCGCTGACGTTTTTATTCTCTTTTTTTTTTTACTGAGGAGCCAACTTGCTCTGGGTTAAGACATTAATCATAAGGGTCCCTAGGTGTACACGGGTCTAAGGAGCCGCATGTATCTATTGGAGGTAGGGAAATACTGAGTGTACATGTATGCATATAGCAACCATTGGCATGGATTTTATCATAAAATAATATTATTTTCTGTAAGGAGTTTATTCACTTGGTACATGCAAACGTACAACAATGTCAGAGTAGTAATGGGGCAAGACAACCATTTCTAGTAGAATAGATGGAAACTTGTTGTGTCGCTCCAATCCCCCAATCTAGCTGTGGACCATATCATTTACTTCCAAACAAAGGCACTTCAGTAAAACCTACCCCACTTGGTGAGCTGTTGATACTGACTTTTAAATAGTCCATATAAGAGTGGAGATACTCGTATCACATCACTCCCACCCACAGAGGCTCTATTCCCCCATTATCGTCCCTACCCAGTGCGGCCATTAAACCCTGACTCCGCCATACAGGCCACGTGCCTTTATACTATCCCACCCCATTATCGCTCACATCTGATTGAAAATCCTCGATTATAGCCCATTATAGATGACAAGCAGGTTTGGAGAATGATGGCGACGTCCATGACGTCTTTATGGTCGTCATGGCAACCGTGAAGGACATCGGGATTGCTGGCAGGGGCTGGGTGTGATTCTGTCATGGTTGAGTGGTGCAGGTGTGAAATTAGGCGTGAAGTAGGGAGTGAGGAGGTGTGAGAGGAGTGAGGAGGTGTGGGGGATGTGCCTGGGTGGTTTGGGGTTTTAAGGAGGGCTGTATGGGGTGGTCTACTTGTAGACGGTCATTGCTATTGGGGACTACTTCAGAGGGGAATTACTAAATCAATTAGAGACTAAATTACAGAGGGTGTGGACCAAGTTGTAAGCACTTTTCTCATAACCAATGCTTCATTATATGGCAACAAAGAACAACGTCTCTCTGGTTATGTTGTAGCAACATGGAACAACAAAAAGCTCGGGTTGGGAGTTGGGAGGGACATCATGAGCAATATGTTGGAAGGAATATATGGACTCAATGGTTCCAAAGTAACAAAACAGTAGCCTGATACAAATGGCCTATTTGAAACTTCCTTTTCTACCAAACCTCCGAAGCTTATCAATATCAGGTTTTTCAAATTTATCTATATTTAGAGGGGCAAAATCTCATATGACACTAATATGTGTGTAGATAAAATACTGCACATAACATTGATGCTTTCCAAGTCTGCATACTCTACAAGTATCAGCTTGGAGAGTGAGTGGTGAGCCCCAGAATGCAGGCGGCGTCTCGCTAGGTGGCGCTACATGGTGTGGGTGTAAGAGGGTTGTAGGACGGGTCGTTAGGAGACACAACTAATGACCTCACGCCCAGGACACATGGTCAGCCACGGGCCTGGGTGTCCACGGCAGAATGGACAACTACAAATGGTCATTGACTTCACGTGGACAGGGAGGAGGCTGGGGGTACTAAGGGAGGCTACATCTGTCGTTTTCTGCATCAGAGGCAACTTGAAAAGGGCAGCATTTAATCAAATTTCTGATTATTCTAATTCAAAATTCTATTAATATTTGAAATATTTCTCGGCGTTGCAAAAGTTGTCATAGAATTGGTATCATATGACATTTATCTCATTTCCCCTTTTTTCGCGGCGGTGAGTGAGGGACTCATTTATAGACTATCTAGAGAGAGAAAATATCTAGAGATAAGGTTAATAAACTATGCAGCCTCTACGAGGGTGTGAAAACCCCCCTATTCAGGTTAGAACCTAGGAGGGCAGGCGTCCATGTGTGGGGCTGGTGAGGGGGATGCTTGTGTGCATCAGAGATTTGTGGAATGAGGCTCAGACATCATCCATCACCTCTTGTCTTGTCTGTCACGGTTGTCAGTACCAGCCACACTTAGGGGGGTTTCTGGGTTCTGATAGCCCAGAAAGCACGCCAAGGGGGTCTAGGTATTTATAGAGGGTGACAGGGAGACTAGACCCGCATCTGTGTGTGTGTGTCTGACGTGCTGAGTCAGTGCACCGAGCTGCTCAGCATACTATATAAAACATAATATACTAAGGGAGTGATCATTTATTATCAACAGGGGGGGGGGATGGTGGGTTTGGGGGGGGGGCAAAACAATTTGGACCCCTTGACCGGGGGGGGGGGCAAAAAAAATTGGACCCCTCTTGGGGGGGGGGCAAAAAAAATTAACCTGTTTTGAGCCAAAAAGCCCGCGCGTTACTATGCTTCAAAGCCGATTTTCGACCCTAAGGGGGGGGGGGGGGAATTTCGCACGCTCCGCGCGGAAACCCACCACCCCCCCTGTTGTAAAAAATGATCACTCCCTAACCCTAGAATCTAGCTATGGCATTGATGAATTACCACTTTGATTATTTCTTTGAAGTAATAAATTGGGATTTTCTTTAGACTATGGTACTTTAAGGCAAGGTTTGCTTGCCTGTTATATATTCTATCATGCTATGACAACATCTATTGAATAAACATGGGGAATACATGCAATGGTTGTCTAGACGTTTCTGAAATTACCCTCATTTCGAGGCACTCTTATGAATTACTTTCAATGAGTGAAAACATTGTCATTGCTGTGGCAGTAAAATACGAACGCTAGCCAGTAATGGTAGTATCATGACCTGCTGGGAAAGAATTTCTCGGAAAAAAAAACTTTCAATATTCTCCTGTACACACATTCAAACATAAACGTGAATATTATTAACGAGCTATAATACCAGATGCTGCACACATAAAGGTAGACATAAAAGTCCCCTAATGACACCCTCACAGACGATACCAATACACACATCCCCCCTGCTGCCCCCCATTACGTAGACCCCTTCCTGTGACTCCCACCAAGTCCTGAATTTTAATGAGTCGTATCTGAATAGAGCTCTCCAATTCCAACTGTGGCCTACTTTGTCGGTATATGAAATCTCCTCTGATCTCTCCGACAGTTAACCCTTTAAGGACCGCATCACGTCCAATATATCATGCTCATTTGTCGTCATAATGCATCAATAACTCACCAGCACTGGATTGGTGCATCATGTCCACCCTTAAGAGTGTATCAACTCCATAGGGTGGTCGTTGATGCTTGTATGTTGCAATGGTGAGTTATGCCGACAGGAGAGTAGTTCAATGCTACATGATTTCGATGAAGAATAAATGAGAATTACTCGCCAGGGCAGTTATTTTCATGCAACATGACGACAGGGTAGGTTCAATCCACTACTAGTATCCAGAAGTGCTCTGTGGAGCTCCCATACTATCAGTATCAGAAATGCGTATAGATGTCTATGCTATCAGCAGAGCGGCCACCCTATACCCCGATCAGGTTCGGGTACTGTGGTGTATCAGAGCTATGGAGATCTATGATCAGAGTGGGTCTGTGGGGTATATCAGTGAGTTGTCTCAGGGTATACCTCTACACCTATCAGCAGTGAGTACTCGTTCCTTATCTGTGCTGAAAGCTGAGACGCCTGGTCAAACCTGACCTCTCAACATCCCCTACTGAGGTAGCGCTGAAACATGCCCAGGGTAACGCGTCTGTCAATACATGGGGCTCCAGAGGCGGAGAGGTGTACTCATGAGGAGGGGGTGTGCCTAGCTCTGGCCTGATTCCTACAACTAGCCACATGCAGAGGAGAAGGTGAGCGTCAGACAAACAAACAGAGTTTACATTTCAAAATCAGTCAGACAAAGATGGACTCTCCTTCCAGAGTCTGACATTGCTGGGGGCGCCTGGAGCCTTTGATGGATTACGCCGTCCCTAAAGGGTTAACTGCTCTCAGGTATAGCCTAGTACAGCTTGTAGGTAGGAACACGCGTCATGCCGTCCTTAAAGGGTTAACTCCTAATACCTACATCTTTTAAGTAGGGGCACGCGTCACGCCGTCCTTAAAGGGTTACCTGCTCCCAGGTATACAGCTTGTAGCGGCACGCGCGGCAGAGATTAAGGCTCACAAACAGCACGTGGAGGGGAATACAGCCCGGGCCGGTATTTGATAAACCCTGATACCATCTCTGCACCTCCTGGGGGCTGTGGGTGTGGGGGGGGGGGGGGGCGGCAGCTGTATTTGCATGTCACCCTGGCGCCGGTACTTAACCCTTTAAGGGCAGCACAGTGCTTAATACACTATACCCTTTCCGCGTCATGAAGAATTGATTCAGCACTGGTGAGTAACTCGCCGGTGCTGCATTGATGCATCATACTGCTGCTCATACAGGCTTGATACACTCCTATTAATACAGTGTCTGCGAGGTACCCGCCTGCGATGCATTTGTGCATCATGGCGACACATGGACATGAAGTCATGAGGCATCAGGCTGTCCTTAAAGGGTTAACGATACCTGCAGTTACTGATAGAGGATGTGGGTGGCAGCGTTTACAAAGGGAGTAGGCCGGGGGAGGACTTTGGGGGTGGGAGGTGTATGCCCTGGTCTGCTGCTGGCCGTTAGGATTACCTGGCCATGTGGAATTTACTTTTGTGAGACCTGGAATTCAGTGGGAATGTTGTAGACAGGATTGGGATAAGGATTTTATTATTTGAATAAGAACATGTGAATGGAAATGGGAGTATCATGGGAGGGGGTCACTCATGTATTAGGTGCAGCGATGCATGTCTGGGATGCACGCCTGCATGTCCATTGTCAGAAATACATTACTGACTTGTGCCCCTTCTACCACACGCACGCACTTTTGACCAAGCCTTTAGAGAAAGGTCAAGCGAAACTACAACCCGTAACCTCAAGGCTATGTCGAACGTAGGCTATAAATGGGAGTTCTCTTCCCGTTCTCTCTCTCTAGACCTCCACATGCAGAGCCACTTTACGTATATCTTCATTAGGAGGAAGCATCTTTCCTCCAGAAGTTGGACACAAGGGGTTGGTTACCCTCGAAGTTGAAAAAAAAGGTAAAAAGAGCACTGTTGTATACGTCCATGGTAACTAAGCGTTTGGAATTTCCCACGGGTAACTCGCAGGTATGGGATAGTTTCCTGTCAGCTGCCTTCCGTCAGCCTTTTGCCAAGCTCAATTAATTCCCGTTACCAAACTGTGACCATTTTGTCGCGTCAAGTTACCTGCACTGTCCCTGACTGAAAGGCACAGTTGTGCAACCTTTTAGCACCATGTCTAGCTTCCCAACCCCCCCCCCCCCCCCCTTCATCGCCCACCACCCCCTCCCCATCCCCCCCCCATACTACACAGGCAGCAGTTGGACAACAAATTAACCAGACCGGAAATGACTTCAGACGCCGGCGGAAGTAGCATCAGACGCGGGCGGAAGTGACGTGCGGGGCGCGCTACCTGGCGTGTAGTGACCACCCACTGGCCGCCGGTCATTCAGACTGACCGGCACAGGGGGCCAGCGTAGTGGAGGGGGGGGGGCATGAGGGGGGGGGGGGGGGTCTTTGTCTTGTTGCTCAGGACATTGGCTGGACAATACCCCCTTGTACCAGTGCCCCACACAGCGCCCCCCCCCCGAGCTGTGCGACCCTTTTGTGCGGCTGTCGCGCTCCTGGTAAACAGCCATTTGTCGTTTTTCATCTTTATTTCATCAAGAGGAGGATGACAATAAAACACTGGCCTTTATGATTAATGATTTAATGAGCTCCCGGTGAGATCACTGACATATTATGTGTGGTTAGGATTGATGGAGAAGGGAGGGGGTTCATGAAAAGAAGAAAGGGTTGTTATAACTGCCCCTCTGTCTATAAGATGAGGTATAAAGCCAGATAATATGTCAATGTGACTGAACATAGTGTGCCAAATGTCGTGCAAGAAGGCAGCAACTCGCATTGACTTCCATTGCTCTATAATGAGTATAGTCTGGAGCTCCATGTATCAATTAAATATGCCTAGCTTTGTGACCTTCACATAGAATGTGTTCAGGTAGCCCGAACTTTTTTTGGTCCTACCCGAACTTTTTTTTCTTGAGTTCTCAATGGTACAATGTAGAATGTACAAGAATTAACATATCATTCTAAAATAAATCGACCAACCTATCCCATTTTTTTGTCTGTGTGACCTGACTATTTTACAACTATTTCTTTCTTGGCCTTACAGCATTGGGGTGCCATAGAAATGTGGATGGTGAATGTTTCTATGCACCATCACTCACAGAATGTCGGGGTCATTGTTGACTTGCAGAGAGGACAGAACATCTAAAGGCACCACCACAGAGGAATATAATATAGCAGCTATAGCCTAAAGTATACATGTAGTTAGCATGAGAATGCCTCCCTCTGAGAGAGGAACTCTTTCATGTGGAGGTCGGAAAGTCCTTTTGGTTCATCTAGATTCCTGCAGGGGGCGCCCTATGTGGGTCAGGGGTCACCGGGGTCGTAGGGCGTCGTGTTGACGCTAGGGGGAGGCACCCGCCCAGGGGCAGAAACCCAAAACGAGGCCGAGACGTCGTGACGTATCGTCAAGGCCAGTGCTGACACCTAGTGACATAACTGTGAGCTATCTTTACTGTTGTCATGGAAACTGATAGTGCTTAGTGATTTAGACGCGTCCTTGTGAAGTGCCAACAGCCAAGCACCTCTTCTCTCCATTTTAAATTGACTTTGATGATGCTGGGAGCTTTGTAACCTGCCCTGAACTGTAGGTACTTCCACAGAGCATTCTCATTGGTCAATTCAAAATACAATGTTCTAATTGACACCAGAAACCTAGAGGATACTAATAGGTTTAAGATATGTGGTTATAGATCTAGAGAGATAAAATGGGAGTAGAGTGGGGAGGGGGTTATGTCTGGAGTGTTTGCTGAGGATGCAATACAAAGGGTCCAAAACCAGCCCAGATCTTAAACAATGTAGCACATTTGAAAAAGTAAAAGTACTTGTTTTCTAATGGAAAAGAGTTTGTTAAAGAAATTCACCTCATAGATTGTTATTTTGGGAAGCTATTCCTTGATGTTTCTTCCCATCGACTGCCATATGATGTCTGATGTCTTCCCTATGATCTATGAGCTCCATACAACCAGAGACATACAGAGGTCTCTGAAACAAGCCATGTTGTGGTCACACCAAAGTCATGGCAGCACATCTCTGCCCTATAAAGGTGTTCCCAATTAGGTGGCACCATTCTGTCCTAACGTCACACACAGCACGCCTACAGATCCACCCATATTTTTGTCTGCATGATTGTTTTGAGATATGGGAATGTAAACACGTGAGAAAAAGGGTTCACGACAAGTGAAAACAACCCATTATTCAAGCACGGGACACTTTCCCTCTTCCTTGATATTTCATGACATTCAAAACAGTTTGATAATGTGGTGGGAATCTTGAATTGATATTGACTTGCACCAGGTGACCCCAGTGGACGCTAGTGGCCGAATTAGTGAAACGGTTACCTATGCAAATGACATGCCATACTAATTAGGATATATGGGAGAAGGAGGAAGAATGTTTGTCAAGACCTGACCTATAGCCTGTAAACTGTACCGACAAAGATACAGACCCTTATCGACATACCTACACAATATGGGAATGTCCACCCTATCTCTGCAGGGGGGGGGGGGGGGCTGTAAGGGTCAAGTTCAGCTCTCTGTGGAGGTTAGGGCAAGGTCACAGCTCTTAGGACATGTTCCCCTGTCAGGGTATTGTACACGAGTGATCTATTATCACTGAGAGAGCTCTGTACACTGCCAGGGGGTTCTCAAATTGTAAAAAGTAGCGGACATCTCAAACACAGGCTAGTATAACAATGTATATATGTCAGGAGTCAAATCTAGAAAATATGCTTCATGAAATGTTGCTCAGCATATTTGAGTAGAAGTGTTTTTAGAATAGGGTAATTTTGGTATTGAATAATCAAGTCATGATCCCTGGTCTTGAGATGTAAGTTATAGGGTCTGTATGGACGTCCATCAGATGAGGCTCGGTAACATTGTTTTTTTTAATCAACAAGAATGCAATAATGGCCTCTGTGTATCCCCATGACGGGAACAGACACATATTTTAGGGCCCTTGGTTTCATGACCACTGATAAGGAATAGTATGAATAAAAACCTAATAAATTACGTGTTCAATGTAATATTTGTTGGAGATAAATGACACCTGGCATTTCACTACAGTGCATCTTTATGGTATATTGGACGAGCAGCCCCCCCCCCCCCCCATGTGGCCTGAGTTTCTCCCTTTACCTCACCCACCCTGGAGACGCCGTAACACGGCTCAGACAGGGACTAGGGGGGGGGGGGGTTCTAATGATGCCCTCAACGAACCCTCACCCCAATTAACACCCCTCACACTTCCAGGGTGGCACGGTGATGTATTTACAGTGGGTGTAAATAGATGAGGGCCCGGGATCAGGGTATATGTAGGTGTAGATGTAGACCCCAGAGAGAGTCGGGGGGTGGGGGGTCAGGGGCGAACCTGATTTTAAAAAAAAGGGGATGGGGTCCGCAGATCATACTTGTGTATTAATCTGGGCAATGAGTGTAGTGCTCTGCACTAGATGATCTGGGGGAGGGAGGGAGCTCTCCAAAAAGCCTCCCCCACATCCCCATATCTATCTCTGCTTCAGAACATTTCAATATAATTGTACACATTTGAATTGCCCCCCCCCCCCCAAATCCGGGATGCCAGTAGAGCTTGGAATTCAATCAAAAGCTACTGCTCATGGCCAGGTTTGGGCTTCATGTTTTCAAAACGTTACATGCCAGAGTGTCACCACCGCCACACATGGTAGAGCGGTGCTGCCCTCTGTCGTAGAAGGTGCACACTAATGGTCAGCACTGCAGCTAGTAACTCAGTGGACCCAAACGGTACTAAGGTAGGGACTCAAGAATCCGCTAGGTGAGCCCCTGTGCACAGTGCACACAGCAGTAGAGCATTTTGGTGCAGCTGTGCCTCACAGACACTGTTATAAAACTCCCCTCTTAGGGAGTGACATTTCATCTGTTACTTTTAGGTAAGCACACAGAAATATACTCAAGAGAAAGGCCCATCCAGCCATCCCTATAATAAGTGACTGCAGCTAAGAGAAGTTACCAAATATGGTGGAGATAAAATAGATTATATCAAAACCCTATGAAATTATGAATGCTTTCCGTTGCTTTTCGGTTTGTGATCTCATCCAATATGTTTTTATATCATGTTAAAAAATGGAAGTATTCAGAGGATCCTCTCACCTCTTCCTAGACCATAACATTATAATACTTATGATTGGGTAATTAAGACAATTGATTTACTCTATACTAGTATAATGGGTGATCATGTTAAGAGGGCCTGTCAATCATGGCCTAGCCTGGCCAGTACTTCAAATGCCCTCCAAACCCCTTATATAACTATCTCCCACATACCCCACTCACCTGGTAGACCCTATTACCCTCCCCCACACAGGTTCACTGGGACTCTAAAGCTGGATAGCAATTATATAGGAAATGTACTAGAGGAACTGGGTGGATTTTATTTACACCTATTTTAAGATTGTCTGAGTTCTATGATAGATAGAAAGACAATTCCAAAAGATTTAGTTTACATCTCTCACATTCTATATAATAAAAGAAATAGAATTGATCATTTAATATTTCTCATTTTTTTCTGGAGTCCCTAACTAAGGCCTAGACTCGGAGCAAGATTACTAAGGCCTAGACTCGGAGCAAGATTACTAAGGCCTAGACTCGGAGCAAGATTGGCCTTAGTCTCATACAGTTATGCTAATGAGAAGATGGAGCAAAAGCGGATCCATTTCTGATTGGCTGGCTATATAGACTGGTATGGGCAGGGCCAGCTAATACACGTCCACTAATTACCACCAATTAAGGGATTAAAAGCATGCCCCCGGCCTTGTGTATTCGGAAATACACATCCAACTTCAAAGGGATCTTACAGTTTGACAATTGAATACACATATTTATTCTGTGTATTCCACCCATATAATGTCAAGGTCAGAATTATATGATACCTACGCTATATCTGCAAGTAGCGTGGGTGTCCAAGTTATGCAGCTAGTAACTCGTCACATATTTAGTACTGAGTAGAGTCTGATACCAGTAACACTGGTTTTACATAATGAGGGATGTACATCATAATCCATGACAACTGTACCGTACAGTGTACGCTCTATTCCCGCCAGAAACCGTTAAGGGGAAGGATGCGTTGCCCGAGGGCAATAGGGGCAGAGACTAAAAGGCATTCACAATTGATTAATTTATGAAATATCCATCATACTTTTTTTTTCTAAAATCCTTTCTTTCGTACCTTTATGTAGTAGCGTGCTTCTTCTGTGTCAGTACGCTTCTATAACCATATAGGGAAGGCATATTGCTTTAAGACATAACCTTTTCTGTGCATCATGAACTCCCCTACCTGGCTGATACATTCCTGAAAGAGTCTGCATGATGCACCAATGCAGCAACGACTAGCTTGATAGTCCTTGATACTCGCTGGTGGTGCATTGATGCATCACGACGACAAAGGACGTGAGACATTGAGGTAGCATGTTATCCTTAGAGGGTTAATCCTTTCAGGACACCATCGTGCATTCATGCATCATGCCCTTGGTCGTCATGATGCATGAATACAACCTGGTGAGTTACATCATGTCGACCCCACAGGATTGAGACACTCCCAAAGGGTCGGCATGATGCACCGATGCAGCCCCTGTGAGTTACTTGCCAGGGCTGCATTGGTGCACCATGACGACAAGTGTCATCTTTTAGCGACATGCCGTCCATAGAGGGTTAATAGGCCCTCAGTAGCGTCCCTCCTCTGCAGGGGTTCTGTCTGTGCGTGAATACATCCAAGACGCCCCCAGGCTGCCTGCAATACAACCTCCTAGCACCACCTCATATTGTACGTCACCACAATGACGTCACAATGACGTCACTTAGTCGCACGGCAGGGGTGTGACGTAGGGACGCAGGGGTTTGACGTGTCAGGACGTAGAGGTCTTTATGGTGCCGTAATGCATGAGTCCTTTTACCATGGAGCGCGGCACTCTGATTTGCTGACAAAGTTTTAGGTGATGTTTTTGACAGAAATGTGCGTCGTAGATGAGAAAATTGTGGACTTTTCCAGAAATTAAAGCATGATTAAAAAATCATGTCATGGACAGTTGTAAGCGACAGAATTATTAATAGCTACATCACCAAAGTTACCAAGAATCGTCTGTCACCAATGTAAAATCTAAAACGTGAATGACAAAGAAATACATCTGTTTATAACACACCAGTTAAATAATGATATATATCACACGAAGACTAACTTGTTGTGTTCTTTTAACTAAAATATATTTGTTTGTTTTATTATCCAGGTTTCTGCTTTGAAGTACAAAACCCTGATGAAACAACGAAACAAGATTTCACCATAGTGGTAAGATTCTCTTCTTAAACTGATCTATGTAGGTCTATACCGCACCCGTGTTTATTTCTAATTTGTTTGTTTTTATCTGCTGGTAATTGTTTTTTTTAAGAAAGAAAAAAAGAGTATATGCTGATCAACAAATAACGCTCAAAACTACGTCTTTGGAGATATCTTTCAATATACCTTCATTTGATAGACCAACAAGTTTTTTCCCAATGCACTTTTCTTTGTCCTCTGGCCTCTGACAGTGGAGCAACCCTTCTGTTCTTTTGGCTTTAGCCGCCCAAAAGGTAGCTGTAAAATCCTGTAATCCAAGTTATCGAATCGAGGTGGCCCAAATTGGTATAAACATTATATCTTAGTACGCTTGATATTGAAGCAATGTCATCATATACAAGTCGGTAAAGGTATAATCAAATGCATTGTAAGACACACTTTACCATTGGAATTTGCATTTAACCCCTTAAGTACAGCATGGCGCTTATATGGACTATGGCACTTTGCTACAATGATGCATGATGTAGACCGGGCCAGTAAGTCACCATGGCTATATTCATGTGTAACAGGGGGCTCTCCTGCATCATACTCTTAATCAAATTTGTACATCCGAAGTGTGGGACAAAACTAATTATTTCCCTAAAAATGGGTCAGAATTTTTACAAATAATATATTTGACTTCCTATCTGTGCCATTCCCCCCCCCTTCCCTCCGATTTTGCTCTAATTAGATTTTATGGCCCAATAAAATGGTTATTTTGGAATAAAAGCGTGCACTAGAAAAGTCCATGGTTGAAGGACTATACATCTAATATCCATTGATGACAGTCAATTGACCTCTATTATCTAAATGTTACACTTTTTTTGGAATACATTTAAGTAAGATTTAGAATTTGAAGATTTAGAAATTTGAAGATTTAGAATTTGAAGAAAAAATTTAATTCCTTTCAGGTGGAGGTCGGCAGTCCAATCACACTTAAGTGCACGGCGCTGTTGCAAGGGGCCGGTTTGCTGGAGAGTGTCCTCAAATGGCATAAAGAACAAGGAGAGGACGGTAACCCGGAGGGGGGCATCGAAGTCAGCAGCTTGGCCTCCACAAAGCCCACCTTTATTGATATAGTCACCCTGGAGTCTAGCTATGACGCAGACCAAGTGACTGTAAACATCCTGATCACACGTAAGTACATTTATATATGAAATGAAAAATAGACCACAAATGTTTACTCATTTACCCTCATTGTCCATACGACTTGCACCATTAAATTCCTGTATTGCACACTGAGAGATTGATTTAAACCATATCCAGCCAATTTTCTATTTAAACAGATACGTTGTATGAACAATAATGGCACCCTGAACTTCTTTATTTGTCTATAACCAGCAGTGGGGGTCTTGATTCGGATACATGTGTATAATGCAGGAATGTTACCTCAATACATGTGTAGGGGCTCGTGTATAGTTACTACAGTACCGTCGCGATTAAGCGCCGGGGCGCTCTTCAATTTGACGGGGCGCTTACCCAGGCGCTTATACAAGACAGGCGCTTATTCAAGGTCACAATTTTAGTGCTTAAGAACCATTTGGAAGCCCCTACACCCGGCGCTTATTCAAGACCAGGCGCTTTATCGCGACGGTACGGTATTATGTCTGTAGGCAGGTCCTGCTGGGCGTTGGTTCCAAACTCTGTCCCAAGGTCCTCTGGGTTGACGACAGGTGGAGGCACCTGTCCCGACTCCGAGGCACGGATAGAGGGCGCTATAGGTAGTCTGGACTACGCATGCGTGCGTGGTCTGGCTACCTACATAGCCAGTGTCCAGCAGAACTTGCCAGCTTGCCCTAAGCTTTAGGCGGCTTACTGGTTAAGAGATGTGAGGCCCACTTCCCTGACTTAACTGATTCAACCGAAGTGATAACTTGGAACGTATCATAATAACTTGTTTTGCTTGGAAATAAAGTCTTTATTGCAACCTATTACACTGTACCCAAACTGTCTTGACGCTTTCTTCTGATACGAGATATCACAGCGAAGTTAGGGTCCGTTACAAATGCTTACTGCTAATAAAATAAAGTTAGGTTGCTCTAAATAATCTAAATTTGTCTCTGCAGGGGTGACTGAGGCTGACAGTGGCTCGTACAGTTGTTTCTTGCGTATTGACACTGAGGTCAAACATATCACGTATCATGTCCAAGTCTATGGTAAGTGTCCCATATACACAGTTATCAATATGTGCACACGGATTTGTGTATATTTCTTTTCCTACTACATCTATCATGTTACAGTATTATTGATCAACCAATCTGACAATTATAGTTAATAATTTAGAGATTAGAGTATAAGTTAAGTACGTGGTCTGGTTAGAAAATTAGCATGTTTGGTATATATATATATATATATATATATATATATATATATATATATACATATATATATATATATATATATAATACAGACATAGTATGTGTTCTGGTAATAAAAAATAAATGCATATTTGGTATATGTATATTAAAATCTTATAAGGTTGTTACTGGAGATTTCGCCAAGCCCAAGCCGGGGCCAAGGTATCGTAGCATGCACTTTACAACATGGTTTTACTTGTGTAGCAGTTTTGATAAATTTAAAAATCAAATTTGATAAAAGATAGACTTATATCTTTACCATTACTTGTGTCTTCAGTGGCCCCCAGTCGCGTGATCCTGACCGGGAAGCCTACCCCAGACTACAACGAGGACCCGGGGACGGGGACTCTCCTCTTCTACTCCACGTCTGACGAGGGGATGCTCGAGTGTACCGGGGTCCACGGGAACCCCGCCCCCACCCTGAGCATGCGCATAGAGGGGGAGGACAACTCACTCACAGGTAGGGACACTGATAACCCTCAAAGTGGCTACTGTGAAATTGTTGATATTCAGGTTATACATTTTCACGGAGGTGGCCAAAAAAGACTATTTCGCGGGTATTTATTCTGTAGCATATGATAATTCGGATTTTTGATCCTGAGGAATTCCGCGAAAATATATACCGAGCAAAATAAAGTATGACCAGAGTATATCCGTTCTTTTACCGAATTCTAAATCCTACCTAGATGTTTCAAAGATTCTATTAAATGTATAGTATCAAGGAGATGAGGGACATTCAAGTGTTATCCATGGCCAGTAACAGCTCAGAAAGAGGATCCTACAGATGTATTTATAAATGTATCATTTCTTTTATGCACTAGTCTGGGGAGGTTTTGAGAATATGTGAAAGGCCAAAGCACTTATAGGTAGAATGTGTGGGCTGAATTGAAATCTGCATCATGACGACATGTAAATCTTTGGGTATGTGCCCTAAATCCAAGATGGCCGACACCTATGCTCAACAATTGATTAAACCCCTAAAATCTTATCCAATATGATGCCTAGTTGGCCTAAGTAAACAATTAAAGGAAGTATCCCATATCATGTGAAAAGTACGGATGACATAACATATAACAATATCCATGAACATTATTGAATAATCATGTCTATTGGCAGGTTTCGGCACCCCGGTAATAACACGCATTCTGGAGGGAGATGTCCCCGGTCTACAACGTATCCTGTACAACACAACCCTCACCATAAACAACGTCCAGATCAAAGCTGACCAAAATGGCCGCCGCGTCCACTGTGTGGCGACTGACCCTCGTGCTTCAGCCAACACTCCCCAGGCCGCCGTCAGTACCTGGCTCAAACTGAACGTACTCTGTAAGTATTCTGTTGAATTCAATATTATTTATTTAATAGGTGATAAATATTCCCTATACTCCAGGTACTTAAAGCATTAAGTCATGCCAGCGAGTTCAGAAAAAAATGTACACGTTTCGCCCATTTCTGACTAAATTAGGGATTACTTTTAATAATGAGGACCCCTTTCCTTTGTAATGCCCACTTGGTTTATTTCATTAATTAGTCTAATTGTATCATTTAAAAATCATCCAGATATATTTATCCCACCAAGCTTTGGGCCTAGTGATACGGCCCCTGTCCCACCAAGGGGGGCACGATACAAAATGGCCCTTGCTATAGGGCGGCTAAGTCTCGTCAAGTGATCGGCAACTTCTGGGCCCTTACGGGCTCCCCCTATTATCGCCCGCAGGCCTGAAGGATGGGCGAAAAATTTTGACCCCCCCATATCTCCACTAATATAGAGAGTTGGGGCATAAAATTCCAGATCTGGGGCCTTTTTAGGCTAACTTAGATGTGGGTATTTTTAGTTAGAACCGGCAAAAAAATTACGACAACACTTTATCGCGAGACTTGGCCTCCCTATTGTGATACATGGACACTATATTCCATAGGGGGCATGGAATACGAGAATTCTAGTACATCAGCATAGTAATCGTCCTATTCATCATAATGATGTTTTTTTAAATCCTTAAAGCCGTGTCTCATGAGTTAGGTACAAGTTGATAGTCTTTGACCAGGTGACGTCTTTGACCTCCAATCTTCAAAACAACTGAAATGGGATCTATATAGAAAGAATTCGGGTGCGGGGGAGTTAAAGTATATTTTATCACTATATAATTATTACAAATTTATTTTAAAGACTCAAGTTGTATCGATCTCATGAGACACAACCTTAATTCCTCATCACCATTTAACACACTCTCTTCCTCTTCTTATTACAGATCCCCCCAAAATACTGGCTTGCATGGAGGACTGGAAGGCCAACGTTGGCGACAGCAACGTTAAGTTCGGCTGCTCGTTCGAAGCTAACCCGGTTCCAACTGTTATGTGGAAATCCGTCCCTGACCGTCTCTTTATCTATCCTGACAACAAGATAGTAGACAGCTCCTACTCTGCTGGTGTTATGGTAAGGGTATAGACAAAGCTTCATGACTTTTAGTCTGTTGCCTGTGTTATTTTATGAGTTGATTGTCAGACCGTACTTCACCCATAGGCCGAGTCAAGTGCGGCCTGACGTTCAACGAGTGATCTAACCAACTTTTATGCAGGAATTTCTGTATAAAGTTATTTCTTACATGAAATTTATAACAGATTAACGTAGACTGCCTTTTTGTGGCCATTATGCAGCCTTAGCGAGTAACTTGCCAATGTTGCAATGTTGAAAAATTTACCAATTGTATTTCAAAATGCGTTGCCAATAAAAAAAAACATTCATGCATCAAATCGAACATATAGAGCCAAACAAAAGGTGTGTTTCAGGTTACCCGACCCTACCTAGCAAAGCAGGGCCGATCCTAGACATTTTTATCCAATTTTGAAAAAATATTTTAAATAAGTTTGGGGCTATTTCAGAGTTGATTTATTAGTCCCCAGGTCTATGCTGTCCTCGCCAAGTCGGCACTGAAGGTTGTGAGTCAATTTTTGGGTACTTTTCAGGCCAAAATTTTAAAAATCAAATTAAAAATCAAAAGAAATCCGACCTACCCTACCTAGATATTCAGACCATGTAACGTGAAACACACCTTTTATTTATTTTTTGGCCTAGGGTTCGGTACTCTCATAAAGCTCATCATGATGCACCGGCCAGTGTGGCATGATTCGTCTTTCAGCTACCGTTAAAGGTCAGGTTATTCAAAATGTTGCTTTTGTTTGCAGGCAACCTCAGCGAAGACGGCCGGGAACCTGAGCATCTTTCAGACAGACCTCACATTCTACAACATTAATGATGACTTCTTCCACCGCTATGAACTGCACCTCAACAACACCATTGGCAGCACCAACAGGGGTTTCCGGTTAGATGTAGGAGACAGTGAGTATTGTTTTCTCTGTTTCTCCATTTACATGTACCTTAAAATGTCACGCACAAGCCGCGACTAGTACGCGAGTCAGCTGCTGATGCGGCTTATAGGGTCGTCCCAGGGTCGGGGTGCGGCTTATACATAAGTTTTAGTCACTATAATACAGTATTGATTTCACCTTTATCAGATCGCCAGTGTGGCTCATAGGCCTGGCCTAAAGTCTAGGTGCCGCTTATACGTGAGTTAGGCTTATATGTAATTTCTGCAGGCCTGGATATTTGTGTACAATCTTGCTATTTAAAAATGAACACTAGCTATGGCCGGCAAAACGTCTGCCAGTCTAGCAGAAAGAGGGCCAATAACGGCCCAAAGATTCTTGTCTACATGCCAGTTTCCATGGCTTGTAAATCAGACCATTATCAAGGTTTCTCTTAGCATAAAACAAAAACCTTGAATATTTTCTGTAATGTTCTTCAGTTATTTACATATTTAGATGATTTATATAACTGTAACATATAGAAGAACCCTATTTTTTATCATTGTCAGTACAAACACTTTATATATTTCATTTCTATACAGCAAGATTGTCCTCCAATATCTGGGTCTGCAAAAATTAAGCCGGGCTTGCAAAGAACAAAATCTGCAGAACCCAATGTCCTGCATGGTGAACAAGTGTTCATACAGACTGGAAAATGCAAGGAAAAATATCTGAGGAAGTAAATTATTTGGGGAAATAAGTCTGAACATATAAGGCCAGTTGCAGGATTTCTGTCAGAGGAATTGAGGTATTTGAGGTAGTAAATGTTCAAGGAAGTTAGGGTGGGCTGTACTTACCATATATTAAAATAAAGTGATTTCATTTCATTTTCACCAATTGTCTTTTCGTTTCAGCTGTCCTCGAGATCAGACCCGTGGGCGGAGCCTCAAGCTACTTCACCAACTCATCCCTCCTCCTCTGCATCCTTGCGGCATTCACGACATACCTCCTACGGCAATAATAACACACATCAACCCGCATAGAGTTATTTTCTCACCTCCAGCTTCGAAATCTGGGCAACATTTAGGCTTACATTAGAATAAACGGTCGGGCTCCGATCGAGTCGTGGTTAGCTTGACATTAAGTAGGGATGTGATTTATCAGCATGCAGCATTCTATGTTGAGAAAAGGCTGATCAACCCATCCTACCATTACTGTTTCCTCTAAAGAAAGTTATGTATGTGGTTCTGTAATGGTACTTTAGGTGTCATGTTTGAAAATGCTTCATATGGTACAGCCATTTGGTTGCCACCAAAGTCAACCATGTGTATATGTGAACACTTAACACTGTCAAGTTTATTTTTGTGTTACAAAAACATCACTCCTATGTTTATGGTATGATAAAAGATCATAATGAAGGCAAGACAACAGATTTCAGCTTCGGCTGCCCTTTAAGAAGTCTCAACACGTATGGGGCTAAGGCAAAGCCTTTACAAACTATGTATACATATATCATTGTTTGCTATAGTACTTACTCAGAAAAAGTGCAATGTAGAACATGCTTGTTACCATAAAAAGGGGAACCTTTGTAAAGTAGAAATATAAGGCAGGGTTTGTCCAATCAAGGGTTAAGTGCCATTATAAAGGACACATCAGCATGGGATTGTACTAGAAATAATCATAGAGATTCAGTCACTGATGGATTCTAAGGTGTCCTTATAGATCTGATTAATTTGGAAGTAATTGAATTCAGCTGATCATAAATAATGTGGATTGTATCTAGTGTTATGATTTGAAGACAACTTCAGTTCAGATAATCAATATGTGTGTGATGAACAGGAAAAGGATCTTGCATCAATGGCAGCAACATCTCATCTATCCATTCAGTTTGTTCCCAGTGTAAGAAAATGAGAATTTAGCGAATGAATCGGGTGAATTGGGTTCCATGCACTACGAGTGTGATGTTGTTCATCACTGCTTACATTAAATTAATGTGATGGCATCATTCTGACTTGCTGAATAGCTGTTTGCCTACCACATCACCATAGTGTACATAGGAGGATATTTCAGGATTGTAAGATAGGTGTGAATGGCCTCTTAATGGTTCCCTCTTACTACTGAGCAAATGTGTATTTGTTATATCTCAGTAAGGTTTATACTTCTAATTTATCCAACTTAGATTAATTGTTGCATGATGTGAAACTGCACAACAGTTATAGGATTGGTTTTCTGTCCCTCTCCTACTATATCTGTTGTGAGGATATTTTAGAAATACTAATAGCAAAGTGGTTGGTCAGGCAATCTCAAAACCCTGTAAATGTATTAACATATTTCTCCAATCAACTGTCCCAGTTTCCAAATCAATAGAAGGAGATATCAAATGAAAAATGACCCTGGCAAATGAGTTCATCCAAATTCAATCGAATATACTGCTGTATTGCAATAAAAGTATTCATCTTTTCATCCACCTGTCAGTCTCTGGTTGATACCCCAAAAGTATGACAGAAAAGAGTACATAATGTTTCCACAAGATAATATTATTAATACTTGTTGTTGTTGCCTCTCCCAGTGCCTTGCTGTAACTGCATGATTCCCTGATGAGTTGGGCACTAGGCTAAATGGGAAAAAGGATTGATAAATATGTTCATGAAAAAAAGTATATTCTTAGATTTGGCCATGTTCAGTGCTACGTGGAAATATCAAACTAGAATCACTTGAACTTTGTGACATGTGACACGGCCTTCATTTTCAACAGAGATCTTTGCATCTATTACTAAGTGCACAGGCCCCTTGATAAGGTCATGCCATCAATTACTCACCAGTGCTGCCATTTTCGAAAACGCTGTACTCAATCATCCTTGAGATATTATTGTAGTCTAACAAATCATTCACTTGAAATGAGATACTTTCTTATGTATGGTAAAATTGTCACATGCAAGTTCCACAAGAGTCCCAGTGTATTTTCATGCTTGATATGGTTGTTAATATATTATAGTATTGGTAGTTGGAGCTGTATATACATGGATTTCAATAGTGTCTTCTTTTCATTCTAAAAAAAGGAAATATATTTCAATTTTGGAACCATTGTATTTTAAATATACATTGTAAAATGTCCACTTTGTTCTGTCAATGATTATCGTGTAACACATGTATACGTGAATAACAGTACCCCACCGAATGGATCAAGTCAAACCGTCATATTGGGAACTACATTGTACAGTTGTATATCTTCTCATGTGTATACATATTCATACATAGCCAGTCCATAGGCTAAAGCCTAAAGTGTACATGTACTAATGTAACAATAGGTCTTGTACTCCAGATGATATAGGGCTGTGTCTCACGACCTTGGGACAATGTTTTTGTCTCTGATCGGGTGCCGTCTCTGACTGGGTGCCGTCTCTGACCGGGTGCCGTCTCTGACCAGGTGTTAGAAAAAGGTGTTTTAAAAAGAATTATTCTCATATATATAAGGATTTGGAAAAACGTTATGGCGGTTGTTATATAATCATAGTTATGATTATAATTATGCTCCTGCTGTTAGTATTTTGACCTTATCAAGCTAAGCTGGTCAGAGACGGCACCCGGTCAGAGACGGCACCTGGTCAGAGACGGCACCCGGTCAGAGACAAAAACATTGTCCCAAGGTCGTGAGACACAGCCATAATCAAGAATCAATGTATCACAAGAGGCAGTGCTATAATTTAGTGATGTGACTCTTTCTTTTCATATATTTTAAAATAGGATAATTCTGTTCTAGGTTGCTTATCAAAAATAAGGATACTGATTGGTGTTGGAAGAGTAATTTATGCACATTATCAGAGACATGTAGATATGAAATGATAGTCCCTTTTTAATATTTTAAATATCAAACATACCGGTAGTGTGTTTTTTCTATTAACATTATGTGGAAATAAATAGTAAAAATCCCCACATAATGCACATTTTAGTTCAGCATGAGGATCATAGAGCTTGTCGTGATGGCATATACGTGTCTGGCATGGTTTAAGTGTAAAAATTATGGATATAACCTGGAATGCATGTGAAAGAAACTGAAGAATGAATGCATAAAATTACCACGGAATGAGAAACATATATCCATAATGTGTACATAATTATATATTATTAACAAACCACCAATTGGGCGGAACTACTTTTTTGTAACTCCATGGATCCTTCTGCCTTGGTGCACTTCATTTAGGGATGCTTGTTGAGAAGATGAACTGAATAATTATTAGAAGCAATACTTAGATTTGTATCTGTTGTGTTTACCAGGTAGTTCTGAAGAGGTTGGATATTCTTCAGAGATAAGTGTGTACACATGTGTCAATGTCAAATATATGTTTAGTTCCCGAGCTTGACTGCTAAACAAATTTCCACTTGTACAAAAACTCTGTTTTAATGCACTTGTATGTGTTCTTTTTGCTTTTTTTATACGGTTGTAAAAATAAAACTATAATATGTAGAAATAGAAACTGAGTTTTTCCCTTTCTTAATTTTTGATGATATATATTCATAAATGATGAATGACGATTTCAAATCATAGGAAAACTGTATTCCATATTTTTCATCCCTGGGCTTTCATTTTAAAACCATTTAAAATGATTAAGTCTAATGCCTCAAAGATCATGAGAAGTAGGTTTATCTGTGGTAGGTAGAAGGCGGTAGGGGGCACATACAATGTCTTGAATACTATTCTAAAATGAACATTACCAAATCAGATTCCACAAATTAGAGAATGACTAGATAAGAATCAGTTAAGGTTTTACCCATGTCATACCCATGCCTCTATTTGGAGCCCGGTTTATATACTGTAAATGTAATTGTTTTCGCGAGAATGAATCTGTGAAATCCGCGAAAATATGTACAGGGTGAAAAATATCTACTTTTACAGTAAGCTGGTTTTCTTTTATGCCGGTAATAGATTGCAGTTGCTCATAGACTTTCGATTTGCATGAAACAGCCTGCTCCCAGCTACCCCATGCAGTGTTATATATTAAACTTTTCTTTGGGGGGGCTTCGTCAAAATCTCTAAAGCTATTTGCTGTGATTGCTGTGAATGACCAGTAAATGACACTCAGGTTAGGTCAATTGATACTGGCGTGGTCAAGTAGGTATCTCAATGGTCAACCGATAACACATTGAGAAGAGAGGAGATTTTCTTTGATTATGAAGTCAGGGGATAGCGCGGACGCAGTCCCCCCCTAACTAAAATTGCGCACCCGAGTCATCCACATTTGGGATGATCGCAAGGGTCAACCCAACCGTAGTGCAATGGAGGGGCCTCGCCCTGGGGGAACCTCCTTGACGATCAAGGTGTCTCCTGTGCCAGGTAAGTATGAGTTGGAGGTTGTGATGTGAGGCTATATCTATGTCAGAAAAATCTGAAATGAGGTGTTGAATCTGACACTTGCCAATTGTGGACTTTTCGTTCTGTCTACGTCAATCAAATCTCCAATATTGTATTATCATATAAAAGTACTTAAAAGACTCATCAACAATTTCTAATTATTTGATCAGATTGTGTGTTAATTGATATTAGAAGCATGGCGGTAGTGTAGAATAGTGTTAGACTTGTATAGTGCTGCCATCTAGCATCATGTGGAGGAGTCTGGTCCCAGCAGCCTGGTAGAGACATCTGGTGTCCACATGTCACACTATGGACTGCCAAGTATGATTTGTTCCATAGCCAAGCCAAGTCAGAGTCTGGCCTACATCAGACCCCATCTATTGTCACCAAATAATAGCAGAACACACCATATACCACTGGAATGTTTTAATGCACTTGTATGTGTTCTTTTTGCTTTTTTTTATACGGTTGTAAAAATAAAACTATAATATGTAGAAATAGAAACTGAGTTTTTCCCTTTCTTAATTTTTGATGATATATATTCATAAATGATGAATGACGATTTCAAATCATAGGAATACTGTATTCCATATATTTCATCCCTGGGCTTTCATTTTAAAACCATTTAAAATGAATAAGTCTAATGCCTCAAAGATCATGAAAAGTAGGTTTATCTCTGGTAGATAGAAGGATGTAGGGGACATATACAATGTCTTGAATACGGTGGTGTTTGTAAAAGTATATTTAGCACGAATAAGAAAAGTTTCAATTTCGACCAGCACCCTACTATTCTAAAATGAACATCACAAAATCAGATTCCACAAATTAGAGAATGACTAGATAGGAATCAGTTAAGGTTTTTCTAAGTCATACCCACGCCTCTACTTGGAGCCCGGTTTATATACTGTAAATGTAGATATTTTCGCTAGAATGAATTTTCGTGAATTAACTATAAAGTACAATTTTGCATGTATCTAAATTCGCGAATTTTACAATATGGTTTTTTATATGACATAAGGATAAATATTCGCTCTTTATATATTTTCCCTTTTTTTTTAATCTGCAAAATCCGCGAAAATATGTACAGGGTGAAAAATATCTACTTTTACAGTAAGCTGGTTTTCTTTTATGCCAGTCATAGATTGCAGTTGCTCATAGACTTTCGATTTGGCAAGAAACAGCCTGCTCCCAGCTACCCCATGCAGTGTTATACATGTGTATATTAAACTTTTCTTTGGGGGGGCTTCGTCAAATCCCCTATAGCTACTTGCTCTGATTGCTGTGAATGACCAGTAAATGACACTCAGGTTAGGTCAATTGATACTGGCGCGATCAAGTAGGTATCTCAATGGTCAACAATTCAAACCGATTACACTTTGAGGAGAGAGGAGATTTCCTTTGATTATGAAGTCAGGGGATAGCGCGGACGCAGTCCCCCCCTAACAAAAATTGCGCACCCGAGTCATCCACATTTGGGATGATCGCAAGGGTCAACCCAACCGTAGTGCAATGGAGGGGCCTCGCCCTGGGGGAACCTCCTTGACGATCAAGGTGTCTCCTGTGCCAGGTAAGTATGAGTTGGAGGTTGTGATGTGAGGCTATATCTATGCCAGAAAAATCTGAAATGAGGTGTTGAATCTGACACTCACCAATTGTGGACTTTTCATTCTGTCTACGTCATTCAAATCTCCAATATTGTATTATCATATAAAAGTACTTTAAGAACCCATCAACAATTTCTAATTATTTGATCAGATTGTGTGTTAATTGATGTTAGAAGCATGGCGGTAGTGTAGAATAGTGTTAGACTTGTATAGTGCTGCCATCTAGCATCATGTGGAGGAGTCTGGTCCCAGCAGCCAGGTAGAGACATCTGGTGTCCAGATGTCACACTATGGGCCAAGCCAAGTCAGAGTCTGGCCTACATCAGAGCACATCTATTGTCACCAAATAATAGCAGAACACACCATATACCACTGGAAAGCTCTAAATCTGTAGATTTCGAATATGGTTAGTGTAAGAATAGACAACAATTTGTTTTGCAGAGATGAGCCTACAGTATATAGTATTTAATTGATTTAGTTCAAACAAAATGATCAAATTCTCAGACATTCAATAATTATGATCAGTTTAAAATTAATTAGGTTAGCAGGTCAAAGGTCAGAATCATAATAAATATGTAGGTCATTCTCACCTAAATTGTTGTAAACTATAAGGTCTATCCTTCCAGGTAACAAACAACATTTTACACTTTTTGAAACTTTTGTATTTCGATTATTTCATGCATTCAAAACTGTTTGTCAACAACATATCAAAAGATTTGTTGTTTCAACGTTTTCATCATGTTTCTGTAGACAATGTCCATTATACGTTCGGTGGGCACATATCTCTGAGACATACACTATTGTTGCTGTACCCAGGCCCCATGGTCTCCGTTGTGATTATAGCTGGGCCGTCAGGGTATAAATTCTGCATTTTCCATACATGGACTAAAATAGAAGTTCCACCAAAGGGCAGCAGTGTTTGGACAGAGGACTATGAGCATTGTCCAGCCACAACATATGCAACCTATCTTGTGCCTGTAAGAGCTGAGCTCCCAGCCCTTAAGAGCCCTCTTGTGAATGAAAACTGTACTATATCCAAAAGTGCTTTTGGGCTCACTTCAGCCATGACGGTCAAGCTTTAACTGTGCCATGCCCCTTTTTTGTCATGAAGCATGAATGCAACCCTGGTAGGTAACAGCCCATAATTGCATTCATGCATCATGATAACCCTGTAGAGTTGAAGGGCATGCCTTAGGTTGATACAATCCCAATAGATTTGAATGATAAAAAAATACAGTGCTGGCAAATCACTTGCAGGCGCTGCACTGATGCGTCATGATGACAAATGCTGCCTTGAAACAACATACTGTCCTTAACCCTTTAAGGAGAGCATTATGTCTCAATGCATCAAAGTCTTGATCATCATAATGCATGAATACAGTGAGGAACTCTCCAGTGCTGCATTCAAGCATCATGCCAAACCTTCAGGGTTGAGACACTCCTGAAAGCTCAGCATGATACACGAATGCAATGTTGGCAAGTTACTTGCACGCACATGCGTTCCTCAAAGGGTTAATATAGTACATATCAGCACACAGACTACTGCTAGACCATGAGGGGTAGTCAGTGGTACTGCTGATGTAGCAATGTACATCTCCTTGGACCTTTTACACATGACAACCTCAGGTAGGACGAGAGTTAGCCAGTTGGAAGTCAACGACGGCTTCACATACAACAAACCAACCACATCCTTCTGGTACTCAGTCACACTATGTTCCTGCTGGTTATAAATGAACACCTCGTCCTGACCTACATCCCGCTGTTTTGGATGCAGCTTAAACAATACCCTCCCCGCAGCTTTCTGGCAGTTCAGCTCTGGTTGCTGTGGGAAGCGATTCAGCAATACGGCCATTGTTATAGTTACGGCTACTGTTCCTTGTTTAAGACGACCCTCGGTGTGCCACAGCATCACTTTCATCTGATTAGAATTTTCTCTGAGGATAATATCTTGTGGCATAGAAATCTGGAAAGCATGAATATTAGAAGATGCACCCAAGTTCTCATCAGTCAGTGTGAATAGTGTCTGATAGGCTTCGTACTTTGACAATGGACCTGGCATGAATTTGATGTCTGTCGGCAGAATTTGGTAAAAAGCAAAGATGGCCTCCCTCAGTTTTTCTATTGTAACACTAACAATGAATCCATCTCTACCCTGCTGTACAGACAATACAACAAGAAGTCCTGATGTGGAGTTGTGTGCTATTGGCGATCCCCAAGAAGTCATTATAACAGAGGTGTTCCCCAACATAGGCTGTTGGGTACATTCATCCACAACAATATCAAATAGTGTGCCAGGTTCACAGATTTCCTTACCATTCATGTAAATTTTTGTCTTCTCTTTACCGGCCAGTTTCTTTTTTTGAAGTTGAATAAAAACCTCATCTTCTTGAGGTTTGGTTTTTAGTCTCTCAGAGGGGTAGTAGATTTGCTGGTAGTCACATGTAAATTTCATGTTCAGATTGTGACCATTGCAGACAGCACAAAATGAATTCTTAAAGATCAGCATTTTGTCCTTTTCTACAAAGGCAATTGGTGACTGAAAGGACCTGCAAGCTTGCTCGATTTTGTCAAAATTCATAATCTGGGGCCGTACTGCTTCATTGCAGGTTTTAATAAAGTTTGGAGTGGTCAGGAAGCCCCAGGTTCCCAGTATACGAATGGTATGCCAGTCATATGAAGTTTTACAAAACCTGTCATGATATTCTAGGAATTGTTCCAGTCCGTCAGTCGCAAGGATGACAGCTGACCTAACTGCCTCTATGTAACTGCATTTGTTTTTTCGTGGGAAAAGGATTGGAGCAACTAATTGTGCTCTGCAGGGAAGACACTCTGTACTCTTGAATACATGAAAAGCTTTATGAAGCACAGACAATTCTACAGCAATGTATCTGGAGATCTTTGATAGTGAACACTCCTGTGTTGCTAACAAACCAGTGCTATATGAACCAGGACACTCTACAGAGGCTTCTAACCAGAAGGTGCTCTGACCAGTCTGCAGAGGAACTATTTCATACTTCGTATCAGATCCCGGGGCATTTTTGATTAGCTCTAATATCTGTGCTTCAGCTGTGTTGTCTTCTCCCTTATAACTACCAGATTCACATAACACCAAGAAGTCCAGGCAGCAGTCACCATGCTGCAAGCACCCTTTTACACAACTACAGTCAGTCGTCCCATTGATGTCACCAAAATGGCCGCAGCGGTTACGACAACTGTGACGAGAACAGGTGGTGAGCACTTCTCCAAAAAGCTGTATCTTTGGCTGATTCTTTATATTATCATTGAAATAAGAAGTTTCTAGAGTTTCTAAGTCAGTAATCGCAGTGACAGATGTTGCAGCCTCAGTTACAGCAGCCTCGCTGACAGCGGCCACAGTGACACTGGCCTCAGTGACAGCAGCCTCAGTGACAGCAGCGTCAGTGACAGCGGCCTCAGTGACAGCAGCCTCAGTGACAGCAGCCTCAGTGACAGCAGCCTCAGTGACAGTGGCCTCAGTGACAGCGGCCTCAGTGACAGCGGCCTCAGTGACAGCAGCCTCAGTGACAGTGGCCTCAGTGACGGCAGCCTCAGTGATAGCAGTTTCAGTTACAGCTGTAATAGTCTTAGTGACAGCAGCATCAGTGACAGCAGCGTCAGTGACAGCAGCCTGGGTGACGGCAGCCTGGGTGGCAGCAGCCTCAGTGACGGCAGCCTCAGTGACGGCAGCCTCAGTGACGGCAGCCTCAGTGACGGCAGCCTCAGTGACGGCTTTAGTTATGATGGTGTCAGTGACAGTTAGTTTAGTTGTAGAGGTTGAGGCAGGGGCTTTATGATTCCAGTTAAACTCCATGCTATCTGCAGGAGGTGCATCATCCCTCACTGCAGCATGGTTTACTGTGGCAGTCTCTACTGTGCCGGGTGTTGCAGGAAGAGGGGCGTCAGTCATCCATGATGACCGAGTGGTGTCGTTCAGCCTCTCATGATCTAACAAGGGGTATCCAGGACGGTCATCACTGCCAGCATTTCCTGCACTCTCACCAACAGCTGTAGCCTTCCCTGCAAGTTACAACAGAACACAACATATAATGATAACAACATATAATTACATTTACAAAAATGTTTGTTCAATTGCTTTCCCCCCTCCCTCTGTGCCCCCTTCTCCCCTCCACCCTCCCTCTGTGCTCCCATCTCCCCTCCCTCCTCCCTCTGTGCCCCCTTCTCCCCTCCCTCCTCCCTCTGTGCCCCCTTCTCCCCTCCTTCCTCCCTCTGTGCCCCCTTCTCCCCTCCACCCTCCCTCTGTGCCCCCTTCTCCCCTCCCTCCTCCCTCTGTGCTCCCATCAAACATTTGAGCATGGAACAACTGCAAGCGGGTGTAACCAGGGATACTTAGACATAGGACACCCCCTAGTGATGTACCATATTTCTCAATGTAAAAGCTGGGCCCTGTGTAAAAGCCTGCCCCATGTAAAAGCCTGGGGAAAGGGTAAATTAGTGCTGTATGAGCCTGCCCCTAGTACAAGTCAGGGGACTGCAATGGCCATTCACTTTTTAGGCCAAAACTTCATTTCCTTTCTTTTTGATTTTTTAGGGTTACATCCAGTATAGTATGTTACTGTAACGTACACATTTTCGCTGGTATAAATTTTCGTGGATTTGCTCCAAAGTACAATTTCGCTGGGATTTAAATTTGCGGGTTTTGAAAGATGGTAGTTCTAGAGCTATATTGGATAAATTTTCGCTCTGTACATATTTTCGCGGATTTTAAAAACCGTGAAATCCGCGAAAATATGTACAGCGCGATACATAGTACGTTTACAGTATAACATACAACCAGAGCACTCTGGAGTCTTTGGGAACAACGGGAACACAACCTGGTGTGCCTTGGAGGATTCTCCGACCCCAGCTTTCTGCCGGGCCAGTGCAGAGCACTGGGTGCAGGGAAACACCACTAGGGGGCACCGGGCATTACGGTGTTTGTCGCAGCACCAATATAAGCTGGCACAGAAGTGCCAGTTCAGGATCGGAACTTGAACTTGATTCAGAATCTTGATTTGTGTGAGCTGAGACATACTCAGGAGTTAAAGAATCATTATCATTATCATACTGTGTTCTGTGGTTCCTTATAGAATAGGCAAACACTACCATCGTAAAACCTAACGTACAAAACGCAGCTAGTATGTGAGTCAGATCACTGGTGCAGCTCATAGGATCAGAGTTGGGGTGCGGCTTATACGCGAGTTTTTGCTGCAATAGTATGGTATTAAAGTCGCCATAATCAGACCCATCGTGAGGCTTATAGGATCGGCCCAAAGTCTAGGTGTGGCATGTACGCGAGTTAGGCCTATGCACGAGGTTTTATGGTGTATATATATATATATATATATATATATATATATATATATATATATATATATATATATATATATATATATAGCTAACATAGAGAACACAACAGTATAAAGGTATCATGCCTTACCTGACAGCAGCAGCAGCAGCAGACAGCAGGGTGTGACCAGGTACCTGGCCATCATGTCTCTCTGCACGCTGCACCTCTGCTGCTGCTTTAGTACTCACTCTGCCACCTCACAATGGATACACTGGTGCTCAAAAAACCACAATGTTTTGTCTTTACCAATGTATAATTATTAAACCAATGTTTCATCTTAGGGAGTGCTCAACAAAGGAGGTTGGTGGATTTGCAAAACATTTTGGACCCCTTGAAGGGGGGACCAAAACAAATTAGCCCCTACCGTAAAACCTCACGTATAAGCCGCGGCTAGTACGCTAGTCAGATCGGCGGTGCGGCTTATATATAGGATCGCCACAGGGTCAGGGTGCAGCTTATACGCTAGTTTTTGCTACTATGGTACAGTACTAAAGTCACCACAATCAGACCCCCTGTGCGGCTTATAGAATCGGCCTTAAGTCGGGGTGCGGCTTATACGCGAGTTAGGCTTATACGCGAGGTTATACGGTAATATTCCCCATCCTCAACCTTCCGCCACCTCTGTTGTACCCCACAGGATTTATCATAAAGGTTTCTCTTATCTTGATTGTCATATATCATTGAGTTTACTTTGATTTCGTCTAGTATGGGATATTATAATTGTCTTAGGCCGTTTCGGAATCTTTGTGCAGGTTCTGATTCTGTGCCTTTTTACTAAAACACAGCAGAAATGACTTGTTTCATGGGATGCGCCCATTGGATTCAATAGTATATACCTATACTTCTTAGATTGCCAATCCTGGAGAAACTAGCACTAGGACCAAACATCTTTATTCATTTTTAGATTGCACATGAAATAATGAGCAAACATTTTGGATATAAAGAAAATTGTTTGTAAATAAATGTTTGTCACCCGGAGCCCTTATTCCTAGATAATGTGATGTGTTTGTAATTTACTGTAAAACATCCAGTATAAGCCAAGCTCATGTATTAGCCACACTTAAATGTCGGGGCGATCCTTTAAGCTGCTTTGGCGATCAGATTAAGGCGACTGTCCGTAGAAGCAAAAACTCACCTATAAGTCGCACCCTGACTCTGGGCGAAAGTAATCGTAGAGGGCCCAATTCAAAATATGATAACAATTTCTAAATGCTTTTGGTAAATCCTGTAGCCATATGTGTAATAAGCACATGGCATCTGTAATAAGCATTTGGCATTGTAAGTGGCTGTTGGCCTCGTATAGGAATCAAGAGTAGAATAGAGACATGACAGAGTAAGGTGTAATTATCCTGTTTAGATACTTTACCCTTCAAGGACGGCCATTGTTAAAAGATGACATTTGTCATCATGATGCACCAATGCAGGCCTGACTTGTGCTGCATTGGTGCATCATGACGACTCTTTGGGAGTGTCTCAAACTCAAAATGTTGGCATGGTGCTTCAATGCAGCACTGACGAGTTACTCACAATGGCTGCATTCTATTCATGCATCATGACAACCAAGGGCATAATGCACTAAGGAATCATGCCGTCCTTGAAGGAGTAAGTACACGGCATTATAAGTGGCTGTTGGCTGCATATAGGAATCATGCATATAGAGTGGAGGCATGACTGGGTAGGGTGTAATTCTCCTGTTTAGATAACTACAGAGTCAGATTACTAATAATACAGTGTTCTACTTTGAATATATAGCAGTCCCTAGTGCAGGAACGTGTAATTTACATAATCACCTCTTGTAGAACTTAATTCACCTTTATTTGCAAGCATCATAGAAGGCAAACTATGGACACACCCTGCATCTTTAACCCTTCAACCATTTAAGGAGGACATGATGCCTTAATGCATCATGCCTTTGATAGTCATGATGCATGAATGCAGCCCTGGCGAGTAACTTGCCAGTGCTACATTCAAGCATCATGCCGACTCTTTGGGATTGAGACACTCCCGAAAGGGTCGGCATGATGAGAAATGTCATCTCAACGGGTTGGTTCAAATTAATACATATGCATGCATTATCTGACACAGATATGTTGAGACTATACATATTATACACCAAATTGACTATATTTAATGTCTCTATAAGATTCTAGTTCCATTTTGGAAGGTTTCAGGAGCCGTGGAGCACCAATGGAACAAAAACGTTCTTTTTTTCTTTCAACTAAATTAGTTCTTGAAAGCCTACAATACCCTATACGATTTGGGTCTCAGCAAATAAAAGGAGTGAAAACAAGAGTGTAGGGGTTTACTATCATACCTAAAACTATATACTCTAAACGTACATAGTTTCGCTGGTATAAATTTTCGCGGATTTGCTCCAAAGTACAATTTCGCTGCGATTTAAATTTGCGGATTTTGAAAGATGGTAGTTCAAGAGCTATATTGGATACATTTTTGCTCTGTACATATTTTCGCGGATTTTAAAATCTGCGAAATCCGCGAAAATATGTACAGCGCGAAATATAATACGTTTACAGTATATCCCTGACCACACCCTTTGGGTACGGTTCAGGTCGCTATGTATTATACATTACATTTACCCTATACTATACACTTCGGGTCTGGTTTGGGTCACCTGCACTGATATTCCTAGGCTCCCTATAAGTCCAATCTCTTAGTCACTAGTGCCTAACTTAGTTAGTCATTTTTTGGCTCCCTATACGACTAACCTAGGTAAGTTATTAATGTCAGGTTGGTCAGTACTGACCAACCCACCTTAGTCTTTTAATTTCCGGGGGGAGCCACGGAGTGGTGATCATAGTGTCTTACAGGTGGCACCAACTAGTGGTTTACAAATACAACACACCAATGATGAACCTAGGTTAGCCACTACTGACTGACCCCTCGGTCATTTTTGAATATAACGTTGCCATTATGACTAACACACATATGACGAACCTAGGATAGTCTGTACTGACTAACCCTTTCAATCTATGGATTTTCAGTGTGGGTGGCTAATACCACATTCCACCCACTTGGTCCAATTGTCGCAAACCTGTCCCTTCCATGCAGGTGTTTATATCTAATTGACTACACAAGTTTATTTTCTGGCCTTATCATGGATATCAAGTTCCAATGGTCTACACAATGATAGAGTTGGGAGGTGAATTTGGTTCTCAGAAAGTATCATAATATCATTCCGATCACCAGACATCAGTTGCAATTGGGCGTGAATCCCGTAGTTATACCATCATTTACTTTATCATGAATAAGAAGGGAGCGATCATATTTAAAGTGACATGGTCGAATGATTAGGACTTAAAAAAACAATTTGGTTAAAAATGAACCAGAATGCTCAATATGGCCATACTTAATGTCCCATTTACTTAATTGAACATTGTACCCCAGAAGTCAGCTTTAGATTAAGCAGGTAATCAGTTTATGCTAAATTTTAGTCTTTTGGAGTGCACACTATAAGTCCGACCATTGAAAATGCACAGTAGTTGTAAAGGTGCTGCTTCTGTGAGAATTAGAACAAAGAAAAAAACATTTCTTGAATATATCAGTGAGGTTCAAGTTTTTTTCAAGGACTTGTTAGACTTTAATCTCCTTTACTCAGTGCCCTCTTGTGTTTGTATACCGAGTAGGCAGGATGGGACATGGTGAGACCGGCCATCACCATCAGGCCCCCAGCCAGGTAGAAGGAAGAGTCGTAGATATTGGTGTAGTCATACAGCCAAGCTGAAATAGAAATGGAGGCCATTATGCATATTATGATGTTTCATATATATATATATATATACATATATATATACATATATATATATATATATATATACATATATATATATATATATATATATATATATATATATATATATATATATATATATATACAGTCTTTGCAAAAACTTTTTCATCCCACAGGACATTCGGTCCTGCAAATGTTCAATGTTGCAGGACAGGATATATACATAGAATTACATAGTTTATTGACAATCATATTTCAGGTTTAGAGACCAACTAAATTATTTTAATTCAGAAAGGCCACCATGTGACTGGACGTTCGGTCCTGCTACACCTGTGAATCTGCTGGACCGGTGGCATTTGAGGAGGACATTGCCACTGTCCTGCATGTTTCCGCAAATACTGTATATATATACACACATATATATATATATATAAATATATATATATATATATATATATATATATATATATATATATATATATATATATATATATATATATATGCAAAGATAAGGAAGCAATCACTGAAGAAAGCTTAACAATGATATTGTAAATCCCCTTCATAAAAAGGCTCATAAAGATTCAATATTTTGATATAATTATGCAGGATTTTCGAAAATAAATTATAATATTAGAAAAGCTCAAATTTTGGGCCAATAAGGGAGTCACCCTAAATCTGCGCCTGATATTTGCCATACTTATCACCATTCTAATCATCAAACAAAAATTGGCCACTGCAACAGTGGGGAGAATGCAAAATCTATGCTCACCAGATAGCGGTGCTCCCAGGATAGCACCAGGGGTGCAGACGGAGCACAATATACCGAATGCTGTGGAGGCCAGAGCCATAGGTACTGTCTCCATAATGTAGGCTGATGCCAGGATATTATAGGGGCAGATCAACACACAGAACACCACTGCATACATGTAGAGGAGGGCCAGGTTGGTGCTCAGGGGCAGCGCTGCAGTCAGAATACCATTAACCACATTGGTAAAGAGGATAACTGCTGCAGCATTAGCATTGGTGGCCTGGAGAAGGATCCCAAAAATGGGTCTAGACACAGTTGATGTAACACCCATAGCCATGTACAACCTGACAACTTCACCGCGGGAGAAGCCAAGCGTTAGTACATAGTTACCAAAGTGAGTGTAGACAATTGCAATTGTAAACTGTTCGATGAAAGTAAAGAGGAGAATACAGAAAAATGGAATGATTCGGAACAGGGACAATAAGCTATAAGTGAAGGTATCAGAAACCTCAGGATCTTCTGTTAAGATTTCTATATCACTGAAGTTCTTGGACAGGCACTTCCCATCACTAGAGCTTTTGTGAAGGTCCTGTACCTCAATAGGACAATTGTTGAGTTCATCACTAGGTGTCATGTGCAAAATGTCCTCATCACTATATTTCTTATAGAAAACTCCCATATCAATATGGCTTGTGAAGAGGGAGTCAGAAGAGTCATTGCTTATATTTAAGGAGCCACTCTTGAATAGATTTGCACTGCTAGAACTCTTGTTGTTACCGTTATGTGGAGCTAAAGGCTCATTAGCATCACTAGTTACAGGCCCATTCGGAGGGACCTTCTGTCCATTTTCTGCTAGCACCACCTTCAGCAACACTTTGTATCCATCAGCTTCTTCTTCCTCAGCATGTCTGGTGTCCTTATCCTGCTTCTCCTGCTCAGCTACAGGCCTGAATGTGCAGCACAGTATCATGTTATGACTGTATATTCCTGCTATAAGAAGTATGGCCCCTCTCCACCCGTAGTATTCCTCCAGTGCTTTGAGTAGTGGCGGCATGATGAACGAACCAGCACCAAGCCCACACGTGGCATATGCACAGGCTGTCCTCCTGTGTCTGTTAAAGTACTTGGAGAGAATCAAGATGCAGGGGTTGAAATTCATCCCCATACCAGCACCAGCAAAGACGCTGTAGCAGATATAGAGCTGGTAAACCTACAATAAATGTGATAATGTTAAACATTTAAGTAAAATAGAAGTGGAGGAGTATGGCTCCCAAGTAATTCATGATGACCCGGTAAACACCCTACGTAGTTCCAACGTAGCTCAGAGGTTTCTCTAGGTAGTTTTCCAACCAAAAGGTTTGAGATTGGTAATTTTGGAAGGTTTGTAGATGTCAAAACATCAAGGTTTATTAACGTTCAACAAACGTAGATGTCTGATTTACATTTATCTACCCCATTCAGACGTAAATCTACGTAATAAATCTACGTAGATCTATGTTAAAAGATGTAACTTTTCAACTTCAAGTGAGCAGATGACTTTTCAGTGTCACACTAAGTGGCAGCACTATCAATTATGGATAAAATGTTACAGCTCTTTAACAAATCTACCGCATTCAAGCAGTAAATTCTCATAAATTGTGAATTCAATATCATGCAAATAAACCGTATTCAATAGAATATTTATATAGTAGATTAAAGTATTGAGCGTGAATATGTGTTTTGCAGCACTTTACTGAGCAGCATTTGTGGTAACAGAAAAAATACAAAGCCTCTCTGCAGCCCAAACTATTCAACAGATCTATACTGTGAGGCTGTTCAGTTGAACTACAAGAATAAACTATATGGAATGAAATGACATTATAGTGATTATTTTGTATGAATATTGTTTGTTAATGTGAATTTGTCTGCAATATAATACCCGCTATGTAGAATTTTATGTAATGTGTTCAAATCCCAGGTGAATCCTAGATTCATGTCTGAGCTACGTAAATCAGAGTTGTAGGTTTGAGAGTGGTAAATAAACCTTAACATTTTGACGTTCATAAACCTTCTAAAAATTACGTAGTTCTGACTAAAAATCAACGTAGATTTACGTCTGACCAACATAGTTGTGTTCACTGGGCAGCCGGCACCACCCAGAACCATGAGTGAACACTACGCTATCATCAGTAAGGGTTTTCCAAGTACTATCAATGAGTTGTGTAGTTCTTGGCTATACATGTTTATTGGATCCCCAGGTACTATGATGAAAAACCAGTTGTTTGAATTTCTACTCTGAAATCAAAATTAATGCCTTCAAGGTGGCATATGAATTGGAAAAATGAAAAAAAACATCTCCAGAGATTCTAAATGTCTAATTGTTGTCTTGCTTAGCATCATTTTCCTTAGTAAAAGAGGTTTACTCATAATTTCTACTTAGCAAGTACCATCATAAAGCCGTACCTGAGTTGTGAAGGCGCTTGTTGCCAGGCCGGCAGTAGACAGGAAGGCTCCAAGGATGGCAATACGCCTCTCTCCATACCGCTCAGTTAACATCCCCACTGCAGGACCTACAAAAAGGGTAAACATTTAAGGCTTGGATCTTTCTTTAAAAATAGGTTTATTGACACATCCCATTTTACACACTCCTCGGAGGACGGCAGGTGATCTTGGAATAATTGTATTTGTCATCATGATGTGGCTGATCGAATACAGACAGGCTGGGCCTACCTACCAGGGCTTACCATTCATGAAGAAGGGAAAAAGAATGTTGCAACTTATAGGATCATATGTGGTAATTTATACATGATAAGGCCACTCAAAAAACATAAAGTATATAGACAAATTTCACATTTATGTGGCCCTTTTGTTCCTTTGGAAAAACCTATGAAAGGTATCCTTTAGCATTGAATCACGGTACTTTTGTAGCAATGCTGTGTGATATCTTTGTCAATTAGCCTGTTAAGCGGCCCTTTGGCCCTTCTGGAACCTGGCCCTTGATATATAATACATGAACTACTCACAGACTATCATCATGGTGCCGAAGTTGAGAGAATGTGATGAGGGAGAGGGCGCTGTCTGAAGCATTGATGCCATTCTTAAACATGATGTAGAAGATACCGGAGGAATAAACAAAGCCACCAATCATCACCTGGGCAAGGAAGGATGCTGCACACACTACCCACGCATAGCCACCGTCCTTAGACATCTTCTGTTATAGGCTCAGTCTCATGAGTTTGTAACATTTCAAACGTCTTTGACCGGTGGCGTCTTTGACCGGTGGCGTCTTTGACCGGTGGCGTCTTTGACCGGGTATGTGATTAAAATGAAGAAAAAAGTAGTATATAGTAAAGAAATTTAAGCTTCAACTTCTTCATGTTATAAACAGTCTATGGTTGTTTTACCCAATTAAAAAAATATATTTTAATGCACATATCAAGGGTTCCTTTTGGGCTTTTTTTCTTCAGCAGGTCAAAGACGTCACAGGTCAAAGATGACGCCGGTCAAAGACGTTTCAACTGTTACAAACTCATGAGACTGAGCCAGTAACATAAATATATGAAATATATCAATTTTAGATAATGCCTCGAAATGATGTGTTATAACATATTATACAAAATATTTACCCATTTCTTTACTATACACTACTTTTTTCTTCATTTTAATCACATACCCGGTCAAAGACGGCTCCGGTCAAAGACGGCTCCGGTCAAAGACGGCTCCGGTCAAAGACGTTTGAAATGTTACAAACTCATGAGACTGAGCCTATAATGATCGTACTCAAAAGGAGGTATGACAATTATTACATTTTACGTATACATATGACCCACATACAGCCGCTTAGTCCGGTGGTGGAACAAGGATTTGGGGCATGACCTGGAATTCTCCGATAAAGTTTTTTTCTATGCTGATTGGTCATCTAGGAGGTCTGTGTGACCATATCCTGTGTGATGTGTTTGAGACAGCTTTAGGGAAATTGAGATATTCAAGATGGCCGCCAGAATTTTTTTGAAGTTATAAAGTGCATATCTCTATTTCTAATCAACTTAGAGACACAAATAAATGGTCTAAAAGTAAATTTTTGTGGTCAGGGAATCCAAACATGTCATTTAAAATCATGTATATGGCATTCATTTTGTATTACATCCAAGATGGCTGCCAAAATTTAATAAAAATCATTAAAAGTGCATATCTCTGCTTCTAATTAACTTATAAACATAAATAAATGGTCTAAAAGTACATTTCTGTGGTCAGGGAATCCAATCATGTCCGATAGATGAACAATTAGCAGAGAAAAAAAACTATAGGAGAATTACGGGTCATGTCCCAAATTCTTGTTCCACCACCGGACTAACTGGATTGTGTAGACAGAGGAAAGAGATAACCATGCTCTCTACATGCTTGGCCTGGTTATGTTTTGATAAAACTTATTGGGGCCATAAGTGATATGCCACCAATACTGATAAGCAACTTTGTGACAGATAATCCAAATCCTTAACCTAAATTACATTTCGCCAAATATATATTTGTGTAAGATACCATTAGGGGTCGTTGGTCATTATTTTATGTGGAGAAACGAAGTTTTTTTTTTGGTTTGAAATATATTTTTATTGTCTTCCACAATTGAAAAAGTGATTACAGACAATTGCTCCATTACCAAATATTAGATAAGTGAATACATAATGAGTTTCAATTGATCATATGTATGGCATGAAGATGCGTCATATGTATCTATACAGAATTACATAACTTTATGCACTAGAAATGGCCGTTCTCCACACCCCTGTAGAGAAACTGTTGCTCATTCTCCATGGGGTGTTTCTCCATGATGACATCACTAAAATAGCTATGAAACCAAACTTTAAATGTCATTAAAAGTATAATTTATCAATAATTACATGAAATAAACAGACAGAGATCCACACTAATCTGTCTGAATTCCTGGTTTCTCCCCTTGTGGTACCTTGGATCATACTATACTTGGCTCCGCCTCGCGTGATATGATCCAAGGTACCAATTATGGAGAAACCTGTCATTCAGACGGATTGGCGTGGACCTCTGTCTATTTATTCAAAAACAAGGAGGTTGAAGGATTTGAGAAGTGGAGATCTAAAAAATGCTGACCCCTCCAAAGGGGAGGGGAGACAAATTCTCTCTTTTTAAGTAAAACTCGCTTAATCAATAATTTTGTCATACAGTTTTAGGGATAGGTTCAAACAATGCATTTCGGTCCCAAAACAATGAAAACGATGAAAAGTAGATTTATCACACACCCCTACTATTAACCAAAGAGCATGTAGGCATCGGGCCGTCAAAAAATTAACAACCCTTCTTAATCATGTTTTCTGGGCAAACCCCTCTCCCTTTGAATCTAGCCTTTACAAGTTGGGAAATAAAAACCTAGGACTACTGCATGGATCCTATACACAATGCAGGTATAGAAGGACCAATTTGTGAGTTTGGCATCACTTGTAAAACAATCAAATGATTGATTGATTGATTTTTATTGGCAAATAGATCAAGTACATTAAAGCTTTTCAACATTGCCAGGTCAGATGTGTCCGGGAAGTTTGTAGTATATAGTGTTAAAATATCCATTAACCTTTTCCCCCCATTTCTGTGTACATAGCTCCCATTTCAGCCATTTTAAAACTTGCTGGTCAAAGACTACACCGGTCAAAGATGAAACAGGTCAAAGACGACACCCGGTCAAAGACGTTTCAATTGTTACAAACTCATAAGACACGGCCTTTAAAGCTGGGAGGGCCTGGGCCCCCAGGCACCTCTTGTTACAGTAACACGGACACATGTTGCTCAGTTGACTACTTGGTGAATACTGACTTTATTTCCTCCCTCAGGGTCTCACCCCCTCCAGTACAGAATCAGTTACAACATGTTCTCTCACAATGCTCACACAAGCCATTGTTATCCATACACCCTAGAGTACACCAATCCTTAATACAAACAACCACTAAATCCTCCTATGCTTACATACAAGACCAGCTGAAACTTGTATGTAATGAAGGCTACCTTATTTGAGTCACCTATTACATTGTATATTACCAACATGAGAATTATATCTTTAATACTTCATGACTTCTTATACTAGGTTACACATATCACTTCATACTCTAGAATGAGTACTTCATTTTACAGCCTGGGCGCATCCGAGGACGAGTTGGGGCCAGCTTGAATAACAGGATGTAGAATGGCTTGGTTGTAGGAGGGTGAAGATGGGAGTGGTTCTGAATGAAGAAGTTGAATCAAAAATGTATAAGGGAGTGATCATTTTTTAACAACAGGGGGGTGGTGGGTTTTCGCGCATGAATCGGTGTGCGTGGGCCCTTTGAAGCATAGTAACACACAGGCTTTTTGGCTCAAAACAGGTTACATTTTTTAAATCTTTTACCGTCCAGTCAAGGGGTGGAAATAGTTCCCCCCCCAACCCACCACCCCCTATTGTTAAAAAATAGTCACTCCCTAAAGTCGGTTCTGTCAACTATCAGTCCAGATGGCAATGCGCCCACAGGCAGGAAATGACCATGTATTAAAATCAATCAACCGGAACAGGACATAGAGGTCAAATCTTTTGAATCCTGCATCTCCCATGATTTGGCAGCCCAAGCCCCATGTAATCTACACATTGGTCTCCCTAAATTCGATATGGCGACATGGGCATTTCCTAAAATCGACATGTGACATGAGGCTTAGTGCCATGCTACATGCGGCTTAAAAGGTTAGTGACATGGGACATGAGCATTATTAAGTAACATAGACATGTGACATGGTCATTTCTTAAAATGCAACATGGGGACCCCAGGGGACCCCCCAACAAGGGCCCCAAAATTAATGCCCAGTTACACAAGGTTATCAGGATAATGGTTGTTTGATTGCTAAGCCAACATCCCAGAGACTATATATCGTGTATACATTTACATCCATAATTGATAGAACAGACAAATTAGAGAGCGGGATCAGAGTAGGCATCATTCCAGATCTCATCGTCGGCAGGATGGGTTGGAACGCCCTGGTTGTGGCTGCCTTCTGGCTGGGGGCAACTCTTGTGGGTTTCATTGACAGTAAGTAGTTTAACTTACATTTTTAAGCTATATATAGGGAGTAGTGTTTTTTAAAAAGTCAACAGGCCTCTTTTCGCAATAGTAAGTCACGTTTGTTTATGTTAAAAAAGGGGTGCTAACTTTTGGTCCCCCTTATTTATCCACCCCCTTCAGTTGTTAAAAAATGTGAATGAAGTCAAAACATGACAGTCAAAGTCAAAACATCAAAAGTGCTTTCAGATTTCAAGTTTGACGTTTCAACTTTCAAAGTCAATCTGTCAACAGCTTGTAACTGGTATCTTTTAGTATTGGGTTCATAAGTCAGAGAAAGCCAGTAACGAAGGGAAAAAAAGTCAAATTTCATGAAAGGATCCAATTTCCTGACCGTATCAAATTTCAAAAAAGAGTCAGATTCTCAAAAAACTGTCAATCTTGTGAAATTAGATGTTTTACAAGCCAAATTGAACATTTTGGAGAATTTAACCCTTTTGTGAAATTTGACACTTTTCTCAGAGTTGGAGCAAGTAGTTTTAAAGTGGAGGTAGTGCAAAGGACCACTTTCTGACCACCCTATCATTAATACCATGCAGGGAGAAAGTAAACTGATGGGTTTACTCCCCTTGATTTTGGGTTCATATACATATATCAAATTTGCGGATATATAAATATAATTTGCGGAAAATAATTAACCTGTATATAGGTAGACAATATAGCTAGCTCGGTAGCAACTGGGCTTGAGTAATAGCCTTGTATTTCGTGAAATATAATAGTTTGAATAAGTTATATCTATATGTGGACTCCTTTCCCCCTTCACCCCTCCCTCATTCGTTCACAATGGAGCTGCATTAAGTAAGGGGGAATCTCCCCTTGCTGGTAGAACCTCCCCTGTGGAGAAGTTGTCGGATCATGCAGCCCTGCTTCAGGCTCAAACATTTAGTCTTGCAGATTTCGCAGACTGGTCAGGAGTGGGGCAGAGGGTTCATTGTCAGCTCCCATGCACCTGGTTGCTATGCCCTACTGACCATCAATTTACTATTGTTTTCATGACCACTATATTCGCAAATACGTGATAGCTCTCCTGGGTGCGAGGACAAACGTTCAGAGTACAATCTTAAACTATCTTAATCTGATAGCCCCCCTTGTATCTGCCACCTAGTGTCACATACCCACACTATGCTACCTAAGCCTAAGGTTTGCCTTTATAGTATATTTACCCTACACCCAGATGAGACAACATAAATATCTAAAAGAAAAAGAAAAAGAAAAAAAGGTGGAGGGGGGGGGGTTGGGGGGAAGAGCCCCCCATAACATAGTAGACAACTACCCTATCTTACGATAGACTGTGTAGGCTTACCACTACTAGTGGCGCCATCTTCACTTGCTTAGTAAGGCTTTTAAGATAGTTTAAGATAGGATTAAGATTGCGCTCTGAATGTTTGTCCGCGCACCTAGGAGAGCTATCACGGACGTGCACTATCTTCCATGGCAGGTGTTAGGGTAGAGATAGAGACACCAGATGAATACCAGTACACCTACCTGGAGGACCACGGTTTGAGTATCACAGGCTTCAACTACACCACCTTCTTAGTGAGGGCCTCTAATGACGCCCATGTTACACTCGCCACCGACAAGACCGACTCACACTTACGTATGCGTTATGAAATCGTCATTAGTAAGTGTCCTTATTACTTATTATCTTCCTCATACAGGGATTCCACAGACTGATTTAATGGTACTGCAGTTAAGGTGGCCGGCGGGCATACGGGACTAGCGCATCCTGGTACCTCAGGTAGTCGGGGGCTAAACCCCCATCTCCTTATCAGGCTAACCCCCTCCCCTCACACCTAGAACAAAGGTGCTGATAAAAAATTCACCCATGATGCACTGCTCTGGAGTTGGGGGCCTAACCACAATGCATTGCTTTGAGCCAAGATGGCGGCCCTCATAGCCTAATGCGCTAGTCCCGTATAGGCTAAAAGTAACAATAAAGGGGTCCCGAGCTTGTTTCTGAGATATTTAACCACAAAGTTAGAGTGACCTGTAGTATGATTATATAGTGGCCTGTTATATGTGTGGATGGAATAACATTGAAAAGTAACTACATGTTCTTCGGACTTCAACACAATATTCTATGTAATGTTTCCTGTCCTAAAAATATCCTTTAAAAAACATTTTTGAGGTTTGTGACGTTTGAAATTAAAAAGATTGTATTATGGTAAAAAACAATGCCAGACAGGATAAATATACCTTTTTACTTCTTCACCCACAACAGATTCCATAGCATGATGGTTATAGCGTTTGAATTCTGATCCAAGGGTCTCGGGTTCTAGTCTCAGCCATGCCAAACTTGCTATGTTTTTAATTAATTTCGTCACAGTATGTGCCAATATGACGGAATTGCCCCCTGGTGTTCTGTTCCAGAACTAGAATCCCCGCCGGCCACCTTAAGTGAGGGCTCCATACACTTGATGATTACTTTTCTTTTTTCCTTTTGGTATGAGAAGGTCGTTTCCCATTTATTTACACCGGAATATTGAAAAATCTCGGAGATACCATGTTCCAGTCTCACATGCAATTTCACCGGATATATGTTAGTTATCATATTTTATACAATGTAATAACATATTCAACAGTATAACCTCGGCGATAGCTACATATTAATCAATTTGATATAATTGGAACCAATTGGGACAGGCACCGCATTTCGATAAAGATGTATGAACTATAATACATGATCCGAATAGTAGCAATAAAATTAAATTTCTAAAATGACATTTCAATGATATTATAGCGTGGATGATCAGAGCACGCTGGATGGCGAGAGAAAAGGACTATGGATAGTTGGTATTGTCTAGCCATTTTTCTGTCCAACTTCTTATATATAATGCTGTCCAACTTTATACGGGGACTTTCTTGAGTGAGTAGATTGCAGAGATTCAACAAACTGGCAAGATGATACAGAAAAAAAACCAGTTCCATCCAGAGTCTCCCAGTTTCTAGTACAGCTTTTCGTTAGTTTGGCACAGCCATTAGAAGCCGTTGTGTGCCTGTCCCCTGCTACAGGGGCTGTGTGTGAAACAAGTCATCACTAAAAGCATTATTAGAAATTGATGAGCTATTGACCGTACCATTGGTGTCTGAAATTGCAGTGTTTGCATGCCACAATCTTTGTTCTGCTGTCCGATTTGTATAAACAAACTATTCTAAGTGAAAGAGAATAAAAATACGCTTCTAACCATGTATAGAACATGCTATTTGGTCGCTTATAACTATATTTAGAACCGATTTTCTACAAAATTAAGACAAACCTATCGAGAGTCCTTAACATAGAGCTAAACATGTCGTAACTTTCCGTTCGAGTCTTATCGTATTGTTGCTTCAGCTGGGTGGGGTGGCACTAGGTCTGTTATCAGGAAGTACAGTGCAACTGATCTGAGAAAAGTGGCGGAGCAGAGACACTCAGATGTACTGAATATTAATGAACTGCGCCCTTTCTGGATCAGCTGGTTACACGGTAATATAAGGTAAGTGGTATGCACCAAGCAGTTAAATTGGAGTTTATATGGTATATAACTACAAAAAATACTAAGGCCCAAAAATAAATTGTATGTTTCCGATAACATCATGAAAAAAGCTAGGTATTTAGGGTCGTGGTTTTTTTTGGCATTTTTTTTGCTGTTTCTTTTGCCTTTTTCCCCCCTGGAATCCAGAAGCGGCCAATTCGTAGGCAATATAAGCAAACTTTCTAAAAGTGGTAATTATTCCTAGATCATTACATCACTGCCAGTATAAGCTTTGATTTGATACCAAGTATGCCCAAATTTGTTTATTTCTATCATCTTCTTCATTTAAAAAATGATCTTTAAAAAAATCCTTTTGGGTCAAAAAAATATCTTTGATATGACCCGACTTGATCGGCCGATCGAGTTTGCTGATCGAGTCGGGCCCGTTTGCGGTGGCCTTAAGGTGTTTTCAATTTCTGCCCATTGTCTGTTCTCAGGGTAGGGAGAGGTTCACAGCTGTACAACCAACAGTTCATGTCGTGGGCTGACCCTGACCCATACGAGATCAACCATGTAGGTGTCTCCACTGGATGGGGTTCCACCGGCACTTGGGTCTTTGAAGGTAAGACTTACTTACTGATCATCGAGTTTTTCATACAGATCTGAACCCTTTAACAACCAGATGCATGTTTAAGCGCATGGATCTCAAATGAGCTCATGTCTCCTTTAACCGCAGGTCTAGGACCCCCTCACCCCTCCCCTGAAACCAAAGATCTCTCTTTAAAATGACTAGAGTATGAGTAATTTTAAAGATATATATGAGCACTGGTTCCTATATAAGCACAGGGGGTAACAGGGACTTTTAAAGGTGCAGGGGCCTTAAAACGGGCCATTACGGTAAGTAATACTGCCTTGGTACTCAATGGTGCAATAATTCTGACGTTTATTTCTCAAGACGTAAGTTGGGAAACATATGGGAATTAAATCATATTTCATTCCTGACGTAAAAAAATAGATTTTTCAAATGAATCAAATTCTGCCTTCCAAGCCCACCCCTCTCACCACCATTCCTTTATGGAGTAATTGGAACTGAATCCTGTTTTTGAGTTTGAAAGTGTGTATTTATTTCATAAATGATGTTGAATATATCAGACATAAAAAATCAGTTGTGTATAATAATACAAGGAATATAGCGTATAGCATATAGATCTGTATATTCATATTCCTCAAGCGTAACAGTGTTTATAACTGCTCATTCGAGCTAGACGACATAACGTAGCTGGTAGTTTCCATTAGGTATGACTACCAGGATACATCAGTTTTATGCATGGTATAAATTTCAAATGAATAAACATACATTAGATAATACAATATATCATGAGTACTATGAATTTCAGTTCATTTGAGGATTCTAGCCTTGCTGCATTACATCCCTGAACATATTAGAACAATTTCTGCAACATAGAATGCTGCTTTATTGATGACACCAGTGTATGCATAGATTATAACTATAGGTATAGCTATACACCACCTCAAGCATGGCAGTAATACTCGCATTATCACAGCCTTCAGCAAGGTTGTAGATTGCAGTGGCTTCTAATTAATCCATATACTATTAATGACAGTACAATACAAATAACAATGGTATTAGTAATTACTAATGGTACAATTATGGTCCCAGCCTGAGGGTTGTATGTGGTACATTGTTGGTCAATTGTATGGCAGTCAGAGGTCATCTACACAAGATGTCCCAGGACCTGGACAACATTGTCGTCCCAGCCCGCGTCCTGCGAGACAACAACTATGTATGGCTAAAGGTAGCGAGGTCAAAGACAGCCATCTACAACAGAAGTCCCATCTACAGGGGTGTTCCCTTATGGGATGCGCTCCAGCCGGATGTACAGCGACTACCGTACAAAGACTATATAAAGAAACTGAAACCCTGACTATTAGCACAACACTAGTTGAAGCACTGGTGTAGTAATTGGCCAGCCGATAAATCGCTATGACCACATGAACATAACTATGCATCCCGGCCATATGCATCCTGACTATGTGCTAATGACTATGTAGTATGACTATGTGAAATGTGACTACTGTAAATGAAACTGTATATTTCATATTATTATAATTATAAAATTAAGTCGTATATCCTTGGCATTATGGTGAAAAAGTTCCTATGTAACAATTCTATTGCCATATAAAATATTTAACAACAACAACAACATGATGATGGTAACAGTAGCAATATTAAATATGACGCAGCTCATAATATGATATTCAAAATTCAGTATAAAGCATACACAATACAATGCAATAATTTACAGAGGTGATAGCATCGTATTGGCACTGGGTCCAGCAACCTATATCCAGTGCATACTATCATAGATAAACGTAATGTGTGGTGTGCAGGGGTTACCCCCTACACCACCTCAAATTAGACCAGGTTCTGATAATAGGTTTAATCTGGGTATTAAAGCCATCCCTGTTGCCATTTAATCTGCAAACAGGTGATAGCTTTCTCCATATGTCCACTGCTCTATACAGTGGACTTTTTTCCGCTAACTCATCTTGATATCTATCGGGTAAGTTAACTCAGCAGTATTAGATGAGTGAGTCAATCTACCAGCTGCATTGGTCCTTTTTAAGTTCATACCAAAGTCACTTGATACATGGACCCCAGAATATAGGTACCTGTGAACAAGTAATATCAACTGGAGATCAAATCATCTCACATCTAAGTAGTCTACATTACATTCCTTGCACAACCAAGTGACGAAAGTTAGTAGTTACCTGCCTAGCATCTTTTCTACTTTCATGGATTTGAAGCCACACTGTGAGTATACATTTTCTTCCAAGTTCAAAGTTACACATGCTCAGTTAACATAACAGGACATGTTTCTGAATTTATCTTATTTGTGAAATATGTGTAGTTGTAGTTAAATATATTGTATTATCTATTCTGTGTGTTGGTCTCAAAGTACTTTCAGCCCCTACCAGAGAGACCTACTGATGATTCCCTCAGTACCTGTGCCAGAACTTCAGTGGCAGCCGAATACTTACAGCCGAAGGCAGAACTCTCTCCGCCATCGGACTTGGCAGCTCCAAACTCTACACTATCTAACAGGTTATAACCACTATTGTATCCTTCATAGCTGTATGGGTAAGGACAGTATCATTAGGGTTGTTGTTTGTTGTAGTTATAATGGTACGTTTGAGTAAGCCATTAGCCATGATGTTGTTTTGTCTTTTTTAAATAGCACTTGGTCATGCCTGCACTGATAAAATGAAGGGATCCAAACTTGTTAAAAGGTTGTCTTATAAGAAGAGTTTAGGGTATTTAAAGTGACGGTCATAAAATAAACAAGTTAAAGGTTGTCTATTTGATGAACTGTCCGGTTACCATCCCACAAGACAAGACTAGGGTGATCTAACTGACAATGTTAGCCCAGGCAGTGGCCCACTCCAAGTTACAAGTCTAAGGTCATCAAATTGACAACCCAGAATAGTTAACCCTTTATTGGCTGCAAACTGCTTTAAATGTGCTTGAATCCCTTTGTCAGCATGATGCATGAATGTAGCCCTGGTGAGTCTATTCGCCAAGCCTGCATTCATGCACCTTTGGAAATGAATCAACATTTGGGCGAGTATACTTGCCAAGGCTGAATTCATGTATTATGATCACATAGAGCATAGCACCTTAAAGCACTATGTACCCCTTAGAGGGTTAACCTGTGCACTATAACCTCTACTTCACTGCAGGTGGGGCTAACTGGGTTCTGCCTAGGCATAATTGTTGTCCATGTCTGTCTATATTTCTGAGGTTTATAATAGCTAATTCATACAAACATAGAGGTAAGTAGGTTAGGGGAATTCCTGCCATATCCCCAAGTCTATATTGAGAGTATTTCTACCCTTTAGTTACAGACTGCTAACACATATGTGGATGTCATACCAATGGGAGTTTCCTTGCAGCTATTGTACCATAGAAATAACCACAAAAGAGGTGTCTGTGCCCTACACATATTTGTGTTGTCTCAATTATATCAAAACATTGATTCCTTAACCTTTTCTGGCATCCCCAATAGATAAATCTCAGGATTCTCCATAACATGAATGTGTATTCCCATAAATATGATTAAAATCAACATAGAAATTATGCAATTCATTCCCCAACTTTATACAGAATGCATGTTATACTGATGCCACCTACAGGGAAAATCCTGAATCAGACCCTAGTTGGCGAGTCTAGGGCTGGCATGAGTCAGGTTTTGGGCTGGCACATACCAAGTGTATCTTCTATCTGACAACTACAGCTAGAGGACCCACTCTCTTGTCACTTAGAAGAGTCTGCAGACGAGTTTACTTTTTGAGTGTGACCAACGTCCATATGACTAACCTGGGATAACCACTACAGACTAAGGGCCGGAGCATTTAGATTATCCGTGTAATTATAGGGACATTGGTCAGTACTGACCAACTGATATTCAAAAATGACTTAGGCAAAACAAAATACATGACTAATGCCTTAGCATAATACTCATAGAAATGGAAAGACTAAGATGAGTTCACTCAAAAAATTAAGTCGTCCGCAGACTATTCTATGTGACAAGTTAGCGGGTGTTCTAACTATAGTTGTCAGATAAAGCACCTATCTGGCCTGTGCCAGCCCAAAGCCTTACGTATGCCAGCCCTAGACATGTCAACCAGGGCCTGATTCAGGATTCCCCCTGTAGGTGGTGTCAGTATAGCATGCATTATGTATAAAGTGAGGGAATGAATCGCATAATTTCTATGTTGATCTTAATCATAATTATGGAAATACACATGCATGCTTTGGAGAATCTTGAGAATTATCTATTGGGTATGCTAGAAAAGGTAAAAGATTCAAAGTTTTGATATAATTAAGACAAAACAAATATGTGTAGGGCATAGACACCTCTTTTGTGTTTATTTCAATAGTACAATAGCTGTAAGGAAACTCTCAATTGTATGACACCCACATATATGTGTTAACAGTCTGTTACTGAGGACTAGAAATACTCATACAGACTTTCAGGACATGGCAGGGATTCCCCTAACCTACATGCATCTATGAATTAGCTATTACAAAGCTGAGAATTAGAGACATGGACAGTAATCATGCCTAGGCTCAGAACCCAGTGAGCTCCACCTGCAGTGAAGTAGAGGTTATAGTGCACAGGTTAACCCTTGAAGGGCTGCATAGTGCTTTAAGGTGCTATGCTCTATGTGATCATAATACATTAATTCAGCCTTGGTAAGTATACTCACCTAACTGTTAATACATTTTCAAAGGGTTGATGTGATGTATGAATGCAGTCTTGATGAAGAGACTTGCCAGGTTTACATTCATGTATCATGCTGACAAAAGGATTGAAGCACATTTAAAGTAGTTTGCAGCCAATAAAGGGTTAAGTATTCTAGGGGTGTGAATTTGACGACCCTAGACTCGTCATTTGGAGTGGGCCACCACCTGGGCTTACATTGTCAGTTAGATGAGTCTAGTGTTGTCTTGTGGGATGGTAACATGGTAGGTCCTCAGGTAGACAACCTTTGACTCATTTATTTTATGACCGTCACTTTAAAGACCCTAAACTCTTCATATAAGACAACTATTTGACAAGTTTGGATCCCTTCATCTTATCAGTGTTGGTCAGTACTGACCAACCTGACATCATTAACTAACCTAGGTCGGTTGTATAGGGAGCCAAATATGACTAACTAGGTTACTCACTATAATGAATGAATTGCCAGCCAGTACTGACTAAGGTCAGAATATCAGTGAATAATAACAAATGCAGACCTGTGCATGGCCATGTGACACCCTGCTTCATGTGTGTATAACGTTGCCCATGCACTGATATTCTTTGGCTCCCAATACGGCGAATCTATTAATCACTAAAGTCTAACCAAGTTGGTTATTCTTTGGCTCCCTATACGACCAACTTAGGTTAGTTAACATTTTCAGGTTGGTCAGTACTGACCAACTCACCTTAGTCTTCTCCATTTCAATGAGTTTTAGGCTAAGTCATTTTAAGTAACGCATTAGTCATGTGTTGTTTTGCCTCAGTCATTTTGAAATAGCACTCGGTCATGCCTGGCCAATGTCTGTATGCCAAACCTGGGATAACCACTACAGACTAAGGGCCAGAGCATTTAGATTATCAGTGTAGTTATAGGCACATTGGTCAGTACTGACCAACTGATATTCAAAAATGACTTAGGGCTGTGTATCACAAACTTAGGCCAATGTGTTTGTCTATGACCAGGTGCCGTTTATGACCGGGGGCCGTCTATGACCGGGTGCCGTCTATGACCGGCTATCTAAAAAGTTGTTTGGGGGATTTAAAAAAAATAAAATTTAGAAAAAAGAATTAGAAAAAAATTTAGAAAAAAAAGTTTATCCCTCCAAACAACTTTTTTAGATAGCCGGTCATAGACGGCACCTGGTCATAGACGGCACCTGGTCATGGACGGCACCCGGTCATAGACAAACATATTGGCCAAAGTTCGTGAGACACAGCCTTAGGCAAAACAAAATACATGTATGACTAATAGCATAATACTCATAGAAATGGAAAGACTAAGGTAAGTTGGTCACTTTGGAATAGCACTTGGTCATGCCTGACCAATGTCTATATGACAAACCTGGGATAGCCACTGCAGACTAAAGGCCGGAGCATCTAGATTATCTGTGCAGGGGATCAGTTCAATTCCACAATTACCTATGATAGATAAATAAATATCAGCCTTTTTATCCAAAGTTTACCCAATAGCTAAGATGAGTTGTAATTCATAGCCTGCCTAAATACAAGGAGAATACTTATAACCATAGTATTCTGACTGGTAAAGGCCCCTGCCTGTTGTCTATACTACCCTCTCAGTGGGCACAGAACATTGAATCAACATTGATAAATGGTTGTCAATGTTGATTCAATGTTGATTTAACATTGTTTCAACATAGAACTGAATTTTATGCCCACTGGGCTAGGCCTAAAATAATGTGTGTTTCAGGCAACATGGTCCGATTTTTTAGGGTAGGTATGTTGGATCTTTTTTAAAAATGAGTCGCTAATTCCTCCATGGACTATGAATATCAAAAATTTGTTGGAAGTTAATTAATTCATTAGGCTTCTGAGGTCACTGGGAGCTTGCTGATCTTGAAAGAATTGCTAAAAAAAATATTAAAAAGAAAAGTCTTCGAAATGCTAGGGTCGGCCCCTTTTTGAATCAAGGGTCGAGTTGCCTCAAAAACAGCTTTAATTCTTTTGGCCCTACATATAGGCTCATACATATTTTATGAGATAACCGACGTGGAATACAGGAATTGATGTAGAATTGTCAGGTTGTAAAAGCATATAAAGAGCGCCTTATTGGGGAGTGGTTCAGAAAGCGGAAGTCAGTGTAATGATGCGTGAATTGGCTTCTGTCAGGTATTAGTCCAAATGGTGTTACGCCCACCCATGTAGGAAAGAAGGACAGGAGATGCCAAACTGTTGATATTGTACATCTCCCATGATTTAGCAGCCAACCCCCCATTATTTTCATATAGTTTGATATAAATGTGCCTCTACATGGGGTAAAATTCGACACGTGCGACACGGCGACACGGTCCTTTTAAAATCCGACACGGGCGACACAGCACTTTTAAAAATAGATGGACACAGGCATTTTTATAAGGGCTTTGTATATTCTATACATATAAAAATCGACATGGCGACACGATCCCCTGGCTAAAAATCGACACGGCGACATGCTCAAAATCCGGAGGACCCATGTAGAGGCACATAAATACTAGTAAGCACTGGTGCAAATGAACTCTGACTGAACAAACTGACGATACTCCATGTTATGAGACTCAATCTATACCCCCTAATAACCTGAGTTGGTTAATTCCATACTCAAAACACTCCTGGAGAATATTCCTTGAACACGAGCAATTTCGTCCATACAAATTTGCAATTATTGTAGCCCACAGTGTGAGTTCAAGAACATTGTGCAAGACCGTATAGAAATACTGAGCCTTGAGCAAGGGGCACACTCCATGTAAGATCTTGTTTTATAAAGGCAGCCATTGTTGAGCCACCGTCCTAGAGACTAAATATAGTGTATAACTTTATATCCATAATTGATAGAACAGACAAATTAGAGAGCGGGATCAGAGTCAGCATCATTCCAGATCTCATCCTCGGCAGGATGGGGTGGAAGACGCTGGTCATGGCTGCCTTCTGGCGTGGGGTAATGTGTTGGGTTGAAAGTGAGTATTTGTCTCAGCCTTTTCAAATAACATGTATGTCACTGACACTTGTCTATGGTTGGTCCCTACCATTGGATGAACACATTTACAAATACTTCCATCAAACCCCCTCCCCCTTGTTATAGTAGAATATTTAGGATTTGAGGGCTGATTTATTGGTGGGGCTTCCTGGGGGTTGGTATTTCAAATTTCTTGGGTGGTAGCATCTCAGATCCATCTAAGTTAGTTGAACTAGAGCAGTTGGAGCTGGAGCTTGATCCGCTAGATGTGCTGAAAGAACCACTACATTTGTATCTTCTACCTTGTATCTTACAGACGGATCGGCAGTGGGGTGCGCAAAGGGTCACTTTTTAACCACTTTTAGGTCAGCCTTCAAGGCTTCAAATATTTCAGTTATTGGTCAAAAGTGGGATATTGAGTAACTTATCCCCCCCCCCCCACAACCCTGGTTCCCATGTTACATTTGATTATGAATTATTTCCATGTTCCTCCCCATTCTGAAACAGGTAGTGAAGTACAGATAGAGACACCTAATCTATACCAGTACTACTACCTGCGGGACTACGGTGTCATTGTCACAGGCCGCAACTACATCACCTTCCTGGTCAGGGCCGGTAACGACGCCCATGTCTTGCTCTCCACCGACAAGACCCGCTCAAACTCCTATGAAATTGTCATCGGTAAGTCTCCTAATTAGGATCCAACAATTAGCTGACTCATTGACATTTTATCTTCCTCACGTGGGGATTCCTGGGACTGATATCACTGGCTGTGTCTCACGAAATTGGGCCAAGTTGAAAGTCTATGACCGGGTGCAATCTATGACCGGGTGCAATCTATGACCGGCTCGAAAGAAAATGGTTTATTTAGGGCAGATGTAGATAGAAATTGAAATAAAATGAGTGATATTAGGTCTTAAAACACCCATCAACATTTTCCACCATTTATTTCTTTATCTGCCCTAAATAAAGCATTTTTTTCCAAGCCGGTCATAGATTGCACACTGTCATAGATTGCACCCGGTCATAGACTATTAACTTGGCCCGATTTCGTGAAACACAGCCTACTGTTGTTATATGAATGTTCTATAAACTGGCTAGATGAGACTAAGACAAAATGTTAAACTCATGAGATATTGTCTGAACGTGCACATGATGGCACACATATCTTTGCTCTATTTACATGTTTAATATAACTTTTTGGGAAGACTTTCTTTTGAGTCTTAATCTTGTCGCTGCTTCAGGAGGTTGGTCTAGTTCCAAGTCTGTTATCCGGCGCTGTGCTCAGTGTGAGCACAAGGTGCTGGTGTCACATTCAATGCAAATACTTGATAATACTGAACTACGTCCCTTCTGGATCAGCTGGTTACAGGGCCACATCAGGTAAGTGTAATGAATAGAGGAAAATAAATGAAGTTTGCATGGGATATACCGTAAATTCTTGCGTACTACCTGTGGGTTGTATGTAAACCAAACTTCATTTGATACCAAACATGAATACATATATAGGGTGCAGGTTATACGAGAGATTTTATAACTATAGACCAGTATCAAAAATAGACATTTTCAAGCTCAGAAACGGGTTATAGGATTCTCCTGAGTGGGCGGTTCAGGTTATATGCAAGATGGGGATTATATACGGGAATTTACAGTAGTTGATTGAATTACTTTTGTCTGTTTTCAGGGTAGGGAGAGGTACACAGCCATACAACCAACAGTTCATGTCGTGGACAGACCCGGACCCACACCAGGTCAACCATGTAGGTGTCTCCACTGGATGGGGCTCCATCGGCACCTGGATTTTTGGTAGAACCGATTACTAATTATTGGTAGTGTTTTTTGTAAAGATGTCAGAATAAGCAGATGATGCATTACATTTAATATCTGGTGCTGGTGATTAAGGCATCAGCAATGCATTGGTGCATCATACCAAACCTTTCAGAGCATATCGATCCCATACAGTTGGCATACTAGGGCTGCATCATAATAATAAATGGCATCAAAACAATATACAGCCCCCAGAGGGTTGAGTAATCTTGCCTTGGTCACTGAAGTCTCCTTCTAACATATATATTAATTCAAGATATATGCTGGGATATCAATACGATCAAACTATATTTCATGCATCAAGAATGTGATATGGAAATACGGGATAGCTCTCGCAGGTGTGCGGACAAACGTTAAAAGGCAGCGCTGTTTTGTATATAATGAAAAATAAAATCCTAGATGAGAAAACATAATAATCTGAAAGAGAAGAAAAAGAAGAAAAAAAACGGCGGTTGGGGGGCAGAGCCCCCCATTACCTGCTAGTCAACTAGCCTATCCTATAATGGACTGTCTAGTATTACCACCACTAGTGGCGCCTTTTTCAGTTGCTTAGTAACACTTTTAAGATAGTTTAAGATAGGATTAAGATAGGTTTAGATAAGATTAAGATTGCACTCAGAACGTTTGAGGAATTACAGTACTAATTTTAAGATAATTGAGACAATCTTAATTCTGTGTTAAGATTGTGCTGTTAACGTTTGTCCGCGTACCTAGGAGAGATATCCCGGATATGCATATATCATATAGGTATCAAATTGCCATCTGCCATCTGAACTCAAACCTCTTGCTTGTCCTTGACCAAAGCTTTCCTTAATACGGTAATAGAAACTGTTTGAATCCTGTTACCTGCCAAGTGTTTTTCTTTTATCTACTACATTTGCGATTTTGAAGCTGATCTCCCGGCTCACTGTGAGTATATTTTCATTTAAACAAAATAAGGTTATTAATGATCTCATATGTGCTGTTTGTCAGAGCCCGCATAAGGGGCCCTGTACAACTGCTAAGTGTATCAATCCTGCGAAGTGTAGTAACTACACTTAGCATCCAACCATCAAAGAACTGTATCAAAGAACTGCTAACTGTATCAATTTATGTGTGTCAAAAGCGGGCTATCTGTAGCAAGGGAAACTTACAATTCTTTCCTTACTAAGTGTATCAAAACTGTTCTTTCTTCCTTAAAATTAATTCCTTTATTGTTGAATTCTTAACTGTAATACGTGAAAGTGTTTCAGTGAATTTTAGGTTAAATATTTCAAATATGGGAAAGTTGAATTGAGTTGAGTTGAGTTGAGATTTTTCCAAAAGTGCAATATTGGCTAGAAAAAACATACCTGAACCTACCATGTGTTTATTGGCTTTGGGACCCTGTCCCCAAAGCCATTTACACCACAGAGCAGAGTTGGAAAGAAATAGCATGTAGTACCAGTGTACCTTGTGGTAAGGCCTAGACATCTTGCGAACAGCCATATTTTGGGTTCTCTAATGTGGCTGTCAATGCCAAGGATAGGTACCAGCCTGATAACTATTGACTCCTATGTCAAGCCAAGCTGTCAATGTCAATGCCAATTCCCATACTATGCACATACAGGACCTATACTAGAAGTTGTGTGGTCCAGGGTGGCTCTTGAAATCACTCAAGCCCGCCCAAAGACAAACTGTGAAGTCCAACATAATTACCCCTCCCCCACCTTACATACACATGCAACAACCCTAAAATAATATTTTGCCATCACAAGTCCTCCTTGTGCTCCCTACTCCTCTTCTCTGTGCCTCCTCCTCCCTGTGCCCTCTCCTCCTTCTCCCTGTGCCCTCTCCTTGTCTTCCTTCCTGTGCCCTCTCCTCCTCCTCCCTGTTCCCTCTCCTCCTCTCCTCCTCCCTCTGCCCTCTCCTCCTTCCTCTGCCCCCTCCTACTACCCCATCTTTCCCCTCCTCCCCCCTCCACCCCCCTCCACCCCCCTCCACCCCCTTTTCCTCCTTCCTGTTACCTCCTCCTCCTTCTGCCCCGCCTCCTCCCTGTGCCTTCTCCTGCTACCCCATCTTTCCCCTCCTCCCCCCCCTCTACCGCATTTTCCTCCTTCCTGTTACCTCTTCCTCCCTCTGCCCCCTCCTCCTCCCTCTACCCCCTCCCTCTGGCTGCCAAGATGGCTGCTGAAAATTCAAGATTGTCTGATTTCCTTGTGTGATACATGGATAATGGGGTCTTCTGGGGTGTAAAATCCATTTTCAGGCTCAGATTTTTGATCCAGGAAATTTTCAAGATGGCTGCCAAGATAATATGCATAGGCATGGAATTGCATTGGTACCTATTTGATTCCATTAGTACATATTGAATTTTATCGTTATACCAGCAGCAGTAAAACCAATAAAAATCAAAAAGATTTAGCTAAGTGCATGTAGTTAAGTGACCATACAGTATTGCTGCAAACCATCAAAGCAGGACAAATATGAATTGCATAAGGACCCCAGAAACACCAAAAAGCATAAATCTATGCCCCCTCATTTTCTCATCTGTAGTTCATAACAATCCTATAAAAACCCAAAGCCACTACGGCTTTGCCATAAACTCCTTGAATTTGTCCCCTTGTTTTGTAAGTTTATGACTCCGTCTTTCACTTTTGTAGAAGATGCAACACTTACTCGGAAAATGGATGGATTCTATTATCCACCAAACTGCAATCTGAGGCAATGAAATTGATTCCACAGCCAAAGAAACATATTTCTCAAATATTACGCTATATTCGTATTATGATACAGATAGCATTTATTGATATAGATAGCAGTTGTATGTCCCGATAATGGAATTCTTAGTTTTACTACAGATAGCATGAGTTCCTACACTTAGCAGTCGGATGCTTGACACACTTAGAAATATTTTGATACAGTTAGCAGTTGGATGGTTGACAGCTTAGTTACTAGAGTTAGCAGGATTGTTACACTTAGCAATTGTACAGGCCCCTATTCAACTGCAAATATCTTACAAATTACGCTGATATTAGCAAATACTTTATTTTGTAACACTTACTTACACGATGGAAATTATCGCTATGGCCCCCTGCAGGAGGACAGCCAGGGACCGCTTTCACGGGCACGCACGGGTTAGCTCTCCCACGTGAGAGGACAGACGTTTAGAGCATTATCTTAAGACAGTCTTAATAATCTTAATGTTGGGTTAGCGAACCCTTTTTCCTACCCTAATGTCACCCTAATCTATTATAACTACAAAAAAAAATCCGATTATGGTTGGCTAACCCATTTACCTACCCTAACGTCACCCTAATGTATTATAACTCAAAAAAGAATTGAAATGATTTATTTTTAATGATGGAAGCGGCCCTGCGTAAGACACTGAATTTAAGACTTTAAGACTTAAGATTAAGATAACGCTCTAAACGTCTGTCTTCTCATCTGAGAGAGCTATCCAGTGTTTGCCTTTCACGGCCCTGCATCTGTCACAGTGCTAAACAGCCCAAATGGATTCATTGATTTCTTAGCCAAAAAACATGTTAAAATAATGCATGGCATATAAGGAGAAAGAGGATAAATGTGTCTTCATGTATCATGTTAATTTGTAGTTTTTCAGACTACGGATAATGGGAATTTAATTGGTACATTTAATGCAACTGCTGTGTCAGCAGGTGAATTAGAACCACATTTCCAGGACAGTTACTGGTGCTAGCTATACAGAAAACTCAGAGAGGGCCCAATCTTGCTCAATCATGCTTTCAGATATGTTTTAAATGGACTCTACTGATTGCATGAAGTGGGTAGATGTTTCATTTTATATTGTGTGGGGGACGTGAAAGTATGAAATGGACACAGGTTCTAAATTCTGGTTGAATGCAACAGGCTTTTTATTCAATTGGTCATATAGGTAGTTCCTGCTGGAATACAATCACAGCTTCACATCAATAATACAGAGTCTTCATTAATCACAATGATGAGGGTTCAAATTGGATGCAGAGCAGTCAGCTGACTCAAAGTTCAGCAACGGCTGGTGCAGAGCATATGGCAGGACGGGTGTAGGGGCCCCTCCTAGGGCTGCGAAGGTACGAACGGTGTGGGTCAGAACTCCCTTAGGTGGCCAGTTATGGCCCCTTTTAAACCAGGGTCGTAGACTGAGCAGTGTTGACGTTGTACTTGTCAGGTGCCCCACCTGGAGTAAACTGTCCGAACCCCGTAACGACCGGATAATGGTATGTGACGCAGAGCCACAGGTGTTGCCACCTAATTGAGAACTGCGCCTTTCCCGCATTGAACACAGACCTCTGGTACACCCGTATATTGTTGCCCCTACAATTGTGTGACAACAATAACTACTTTAATCATGTATAAGAAAGATTAGAGTAAAAATGTGTGGGCTATTTTGAGCTGTAATCATTTCCCTGAAAACGGTTGATTAGCCTAAAAATGCCACTTCCTGTAGAGTGTCCTATATTATATTAGTCAAGCACCACACATGATATAGTTGACCAATGAGAAAGATTTTTACCAACCAACTGCAAGAAACAGAATAATGATATCTTTAAAACTTAATGCTAGAGAGCCCCTCAAAGTTGGGAGAGTTCTAGCAATACCTTGAATATCTAGCCAGGGAAGAGCCTTTGACCAATCCAAGGAGTAACACAGTGGTAAAAGCTGACAGGTGCATGGTGCAAGCTTTTCTTTTTCAGAAAATCATAGAATAAAGTATCTACAGTAGATTAATGATAGTTAGATATTTGGATTTCACTTGATCCCCCCGATCATTTTCTAAAATAGCGTCGTCCTACTTAATATCAGGGAGTGGTCCAGAATGCAGAAGTTGATGTAATGATGTGTGAAGTCAGTCCTCTTAGATATCACTCCAAGCAATAATGTGCTCACCAATGGTAAGAATTAGCAGTTATTAAAGTTATAATTAGGTATCTCAACTGGGATGGCCAGAGAGGACCTTTATCGATGATTATCTGAAACCCCTGAATACATACTTGTTTTCTGAAAAAATTCTTGTTACCTAAATACTACAATATAAGATGCGTGATAACAACCAGATCCACAGTTTTATTGGGGAAAACACAAGTATGGGCAACCACTTGAGGTATGCTACCACCTGTGGGGAATCCATTGCAAAAATGTTTACATGAATGAGAATAGATTACCAGGTCTGAGATGAGAATACCCTGTACACACTGCACACAGCTGCCACCTTGTGTCTTATTAGAGAGGTATGCTTAGGCCAAAAAAAAAGGTTTGTTTCAAGTAACATGGCAAGAAAATGTAGGGTCGGTAGGTCGGATTTTTTTTTTTTTAACTTTTTTTTTAACATGAAAGTACTAGCCGGCCTCTCCGAAAACCCTTAAATTTACCAAAAAATGGTAGAAATACAAAAATTTCTTTAAAATTGCATAAAAAAACGTAGGGTCGGCCCTGTTTCAATAGGCCAGTCGGGTTACCTGAAACAAACTTTTTTTTTTTGGCCGTATTGTTCTGTTAATGACTGTACCATCAAAACTGGCTTGGACCACCGTGTGGGGATTTCTGTACAGAAATAATTCTTGCAGAGATTTGGTACTTTCACATGATATAACTTACTACATCACCATCACAAATTGTACTGAAGTACTGTGTGCACAGCAATGGAATGCCCTAGATGTAAGCACGAGAAATATTTTAGATTTTGAGGTTTTCAAAGGAAAAATGAAAGAGTTAATGATGAAAACTGTCCCAAAAAAAACGGAGGGACTGTAATGTACTGTCATTCAATCTAAGTATTACTTTTTTAAATGTATAGGGTACCTCGATTCTTTAAGAGTTTTTTTCTTTAAAGGGACAGGGAATTACAAGAATTTTATGTGTAAGAAACACCGCCTTGTTTCTATAAGAATTTGTTTATTCTGTAAGATGGTTATATGACTGGTAACTTGTGTGTCGCTACCGTAACAACAGCTTGCTGATGGTACGACACTAACTTATATTTGCAGTACCTTGAACATATAGTGTCCTTAATATCTGTAACATGTGTGTATAAAATGTCAATGATCTCCATATACAAATTGGATATATTTTCATGCTGACGATAAATTTCTAAGAAATGTAACTCGTCTCTGAGGGGCATCGATGGACACCAATATTTATATGTACTTGAATCACTTTACAAATACGCAAATAAAGTTTAAATTTGTTCAAAAAACCATGTTTATCCCCATTGCCAGGCGTGGAAATTAGCCACTGCAATAGTTGGGATAGTTACTATAACTTAACAAGGAAATAGAAGCCCTACTGAAAGAAAGCATGCCAAGTCTATGTCATGGAGTATATCATAGATCATAAGTCATAAAGTATATGTCAGAGACTATAAGGGATAGCAGATCTAGCAGTCAGAGTGTCAGCATCCACGAGCTAATGTATTATTCAGGTTATACAAGATATAAACAGAGTAGTGTCAGTAGGAGGTGCAGCACACTGATATTCCTAAGCTCCCTATACGCCCAACCTCTCAGTCACTAGTGCCTAACCAAGTAAGTCATTCTTTAGCTCCCTATACGACCAACCTAGGTAAGTTATCATTGTCAGGTTGGTCACTACTGACCAACCCACCTTAGTCTTTTTAGTTCCAGGGGGAGCCACTGAGTGGTCATCACAGGTGGCCCCAACTAGTGGTATACAAATACAACACACCAATGATGGACCTAGGTTAGCCACTACTGACTGACCCCTTGGTCATTTTTGAATATAACTTTGCCATTGTGACTAACACTCATATGACCAACCTAGGTTAGTCTGTACTGACTAACCCTTTCAACCTTTCAATGGATTTTCAGTGCAGTCACCAATAATAGGTTCAATATTTATTTGAAATTTTGACCTAGAATTTAATCATTTTGAGTCCAAAATGTACACTGGCATATTGTTCAATATTGAGATTGAGAGATTGAGATTGAGAAATTTATTGCAAGAATCGCCCTAAAAAGGGTGTTCTTCCACGTACAATGGTTGCGTGAAAGATAGTCCGAATTTTTTTCATACACTGAGTATTTCCAAGCTCAAATATAACATTGAAATTAACAGTGAACAGGATGATAAACATAAACTATGCCATGTGAATAAGTAGACTTTACCATGCAATGGAGTGATATGTGATAAGGAATATTTCGATGTTTGGAAAATTGAGTATATGTCATAGAGTTTTAGTCATAGCAAAAATAGCAGTCAATACAGTCCCCCCCCCCCCCAGCTGTATGCATTATTAAACTATAGACACAACACCTCACACAGTAGTGTTAGTAGGAGGTGAGGCACTCACCAATAAGACTGACTGATCAAGGCGACAGTCCTGTCAGAGTAGAGTGAATCAATACACAGAGGACGTCTAGTCGGTGCCTACAGCACAACAGTTTTCTGTGGTTACCTTTTCTTGACTTTCTACTTCACTAGTGCCACACCAAATGGTTATTGGTACCTTCTGCACACTTCTTTATTATCCACACCATCGTCATGGGAGCTGTTGTACAACTGCTAAGTGTATCAATCCAGCAGTCAGCTATCCAACTGCTAAGTGTATAAAAATACTGCTAAGTGTATCAAATTATATTGATACAGTTAAAGACATTGATACACTTAGCAGTTGGTAAGATAAAGTTATGACTGTCTTTGGATTTTGGAGAAGGTAAAGCTTTCACACTGAAAATGGATTCTATAACCCATTAAATTCCTATTTTTGACCTGATAATTAGATTCCACGGCCCAAAAAAACGTATTTCTGACATATTACACTATGTTCCTATTATGATACAGATAGCATTTATTGATACAGATAGCAGTTGAATGTCCATATGACAGACATCCCCAGAACTTGATACACTTAGCAGTTCATTTACACAGTTAGCAGTGGGATAGTTGACTGCTAAATGTAGTTACAACAGTTAGCAGCATTGATACACTTAGCAGTTGTACAGCTGTTGCAGTTCTGACATTTCTTTTGTAAGATTGCTTGTTTTGAATTATTTAGCATGGCACCATTACAAAGTGGTTGGCTTCATGTTTTATTTCAAGTGTCCATCAAGTGCCCGAGCTTGTGCCTTTGAAATGTTACCTCCCACCTCCCCTCGAGATGACTGTAAAACCTCGCATACACTGCAAAATTATAAAATACAACAGACCTTCAGGGGAGATAATGCTGTATCCATTCTTAGAATTCTTAAAGGAGGTGTCTAAGTAGCAGATGTATCTTTATTGCATAGTGATCATACTAATGTAGGATCCAATACTTGAATCCTGCACTGTGTATATTACCCCATTGTTTCCCATCACACTTAAAGCTAATTTACCCAGATTTAAGCACTTTTAGAACAACAATAACATTTGAGTAGTTGTAGAAACTACGCAAATACGTGCTAGCTCTCCTAGGTGCGCGTACAAACGTTAAGAGCGCAATCTTAATCAAGACATCTTAAAATGTCTTAATGTGTAGAGTACAGTATACCGGCAAGTATTACATCTTTAAATGTCTTAATCTACCCAGAAAGAAAAAAAAGAAAAAAACGGGGGTTGGGGGGCAGAGCCCCCCTTTACATACTAGTCGACTAGCTTATCCTACAATGGACTGTGTAGATAGAATTGAGATAGGTTAACATAAGATTAAGACAAATTTTAAGATAATTGAGATGGGTGGCGCACTCTATGGAGGAGGGACAGTATTAATTTTAATTAATTTAAGAGCATCTTAATTCTTAGGTTAAGATTGCGCTCTTAACGTTTGTACGCGCACCTAGGAGAGCTAGCACTGGCGTGCAGAAACTACGGTCAATCTGGTATGTGTTTGATATAATGATCGAAACTCTACATGTTTATATCCTAAACACCTGCTCTTCACACTGTTTAAATACTATACATCTAAACATATTCAACATAACTGTTTAGGTGTTTAGAATAAAAATGTTTATTTTCTAAACACAGGGATTCAAAGACACAAACCTAGTAAAATGTTTATACTTTAAACATGTTAAGACCTAAACACGTTTCAACCCTTTTTTGCAGTGTATACGCCTTACTCACGTATAAGCCGCACCCCTAACTTTGAAAGATTATATAAACCGCAGTGGGGGTCTGAAAATTGTTAATTTCGTACTGTTGTATACTTATAAAATCTCTTGTATAAGCCGCATCCCTATATTTAGGCATGTTTGGTATCAAAAGAAAGCTGAGTCTTACTCGCGTACAAGCCTCATCTTATACACGAGACTTTGCGGTACTGACAATACTTTGACATTTACGACAGGACATAGAAGTGAAGCTTCAACACACACAACACTACAGTCAGGCCTCACATACCAGGAGGATGGGGTGGTATACTCATCTGGTCTGCACTGCCTTCTGGCTTAGCATGACTCTACTCACCTGTGTACCAGGTAGGTGCTTTACATTTTATCTAATATCTCTAAACGTTTCTCCTTCCTTACGTTTTTTTAAAAGTGTTTTATTCGGGTAAAAGATAACAAGTACAAAAGTAAATGTATCAACCTAGCATGTGCGTATTGCATTGCCTCCGCTAGGGCCCCTTACATGCTATAATTATCAAACATCTAATATATTACGGTATTTACTTAATAGTGTGTGTCTATATGACAATATGAATGATTACAATATTGTTTAGTATGTACATAATATAAAGAGAAAACTAAGAACTGAATCATTATTGACAAACTGATATATGGTTATATAAACAAGAAGCTTATATAGTATTTTTGATACAGCACATAAGGGAATGACACTTTATTAATAATAGGTGATGGATTTTGAGGCAAGCAAGACCAAACTTATTTGAACTCCTTTGCACGGAGGACATGAAGAGACATAAGTTTTGATTTGTGTGACAACAATAACTACTTTAATCATGTATAACAAAGATTCACCACAGGGGGCTGGAAATCATGTATAAATGCAGCCCTGGCAAGTTACTTTCCAGGGTTGCGCATAAGGCATCGTGCAAGTGCAACAGGCAGAACGCAATTTCTAAATCACCAAAATACTTTGCTGGGTATTGAATAAGTGCCAGTCTTGTATAGCGCCAGGGGTACGGGGGGGGGGGGTCTTGAAATAAATCTTAATTACTAAAAATCTTGCACCTGTCTTGTATACTGTAAACGTATTATATTTCTCGCTGCACATATTTTCGCTGATTTCGCAGATTTTAAAATCCGCGAGAATATGAACAGAGCCAAAATTTATCAAACATAGCTCTAGAACTACCATCATTCAATATCAGCAAATTTAAATGCCAGCGAAAATGTACTTTTTATCGAATCCGGGAAATTTATACCAGCCAAAATATCTGCGTTTACAGTAAGCGCCAGAGGTAAACAGCTCTCCAATGTTATAAATGCCAGGGCGCTTAGACACGATGGTACGGTATATTTTTGTTGTCATTGTGTCCCAGGTCATGAGGTACAGATAGAGACATCTACTGTATACAATTACACCTACCTGGAGGACCACCTTGTGAGTCTTGGATTCTACAACTACATCACCTTCCTTGTAAAGGCCCCTAACGACGCCCATGTTGCGCTCTCCACCGACAAGAATGACTCAAACTCATACGAAATCATCATTGGTAAGTTTAGACTGGCACTATTGCCAGTAAAAACATCCTCAACAAAGTTTTACTATTAAAGACATATCATCTTCCTAATTTTTTCATTAAACCTGAGTAAGCAATATGTGGTCTTACAGAATGAATCTTGAACCATATATCTTACTTATTCAGGAACACCGTAAGGTCATCATGTTTCATGAAAGTAGGTCACCACACAGGCTTAATCTGACGGGGCAAGACCGAGTGAGATAATCGTCTGTGGTGAAATATCCAAGTGTTGCTTTGTATGCATTTAATGCAATTAGTGACCATATTTCTTAAAACTCCACTTGCTAAATTTAAAAACGCTATTTTACAACAATTGCACAATCAATTATGAAGATCACACAGGCATGGGCAAGGTCTGTGTAACAGCGTTCTTTGGTTAAACCAATGGGGGGCTTCTGAGATAAGATTGTTTTATTTGTTGATAACGATACATTTTGCTTCAGGTGGTTGGGCCAGTCTCAAGTCTGCTATCCGGCGCTGTGCTCAGTGTGAGGAGATGGTGCAGGTGACACATTCAGTGGAGATACTTGATAATACTGAACTACGTCCCTTCTGGATCAGCTGGTTACAGGGCCACATACGGTAGGTGTTATGTGTAAGAGGGACTTACAATGCAGTTCATGGGATATATACTTCAATTATCTGAATATCAAAACTCTGAATCCTGTTCACAGTGTGCTATTTAAAATTGCAGAACCAGACAGAATTTAGAAAATGTTAGGCCATTTTCGCAGAGTACATAGAGAGAAGAAACAGCACCCAAAGAAGGTCCAGCTGCAGCTGTTTAGGAGAGTCCAGGTCGTTGACCTGGGGGAGGGGGGGTCAAATAACTCTCTGGGTTTTCTGTCAAGCCGGTCAAAGATTTTCACATTGATCCGATCTGGAGAGACGCAGCCTTATTCTACTTAATTCTGAAGGGAAAAGGTGGTTTATTATGATTTTACATATCCAATAAACCTAATCTGATACTTTATGGAGCTTTATTTATGAGTCTACCCTGTCAGTCTTCCTGAAAACATGCAGGACAGTGGCATTGTCCGCCTAAAATGCCACCGGTCCAGCAGATTCACAAGTTTAGCCGGTCCTGCAACATTGAGAATGTGCAGGACAGAATGTCTTGTGGGATGAAAAAGTTTGCGCAAAAACTGCCTTCTTGTCTTTTCTCAGGGTAGGGACTGGCACACAGCCATACAACCAACAGTTCATGTCGTGGACTGACCCGGACCCTCACCAGGTCAATCATGTAGGTGTCTCCACTGGATGGGATGCCACCGGCACCTGGATCTTTTTAGGTAAGACTGGCTTACGGTTACTAGATCTAGTGTTTATAGTACAAACAGCTTTAAGCAGCATAACCACTGAGCGTGTCACATTCAAAATGCTAGTACTGTGTGGTAAAAGCTACGCGAGTGGTGACATTGCACCTATATATAACCCTTTGAGGTCCAGATGGTGCTTCAGGCTGTGTCTCACAAACTTGGGTCAATGTTTTCGTCTCTGACCGAGTGTCATCTCTGACCAGGTGCCAACTCTGACCGTGTACCACCTCTGACCGGCCTAAATAAAAACGGGTTATTTAGGGCAGATGATGATAAAAATGGGCAAGTAATTACTACTTTAAAGAGTTATAACATCCATTAACCTTTTCAGCCAAATTCCATCTACATCTGCCCTAAATAAACCGTTTCCAATCAGGCCGGTCAGAGATGGCACCCAGTCAGAGATGGCACCCGGTCAGAGATGAAAACATTGGCCAAAGTTCGTGAGACACAGCCTTTAAATGTTATATTATTTGGTCTCCATGATTAACCTGATACACACCTCAATTTCAGCGTAAACCGAAATTATTTTCTATATGCACTGAGAGTCATTTCATAAGGGGTGATAATGACATTGCAAAGTATGAGTGTTTCATGAGCTGATATCGTAACATTTGGTCCTGTTAACAATATTGTTAAATTCGCTATCGTTAGAAGTGTTTGATATTGTTAAACAGGCAAAAGGAGAGTGTTTCACAAAGAAATAGCGATGGCAGTTAACAATGCCATAAAATGATTAATGATACTAGTATAATAAAGATAACGATACTGACTTTAATTCTTCATAAACCATATCTATCTGGACCTTGACACCTGTTGATGCAGCAAAAAATCTTTGATTTCTTAGAAAAGACACACCATTTCGTGATTTCTTTGTTTTTGACTGCTAGGCCAAATTTTAAAGATGTGTGTTTCAGGGTACCCGACCCAAACAGTGCCGACCCTAGACATTTTTATCCAATTTTGAAAAAATATTTATACTTTAGGTCATATTGGGGCAATTTAAGAGTCGTTCTGATAATTCACAAGTCGAGGCAGTCGTTGGCAAGTCTGCATTGAAGTTTGTTTTCTAGGTACTTTTTAGTCCAAAGTAAAAAAATAAAAAATAAAAATAAAGAAAAATCCGACCTACCTACCCTAGATTTTCAGACCATGTAACCTGAAACACACCTTCTTTTTTATTTTGACTCTATTATTAATTCTATAAACCATATGAAAAGACTCTCCGGTTAGCTGAAATAGCATCTTTATGGCAAGTCATGGGCTGATTTTGTTCGTAATATATATACAAGGCAGTGAATTCCCATCTAGGAAGTTAGTTTTGCCATGGGATTCTGGAAATGGAAGATGGACATCATACTTCATGGTGAGTATAAATTTTAATTTTGGAAAAAAATGAAAAGCATACCTTTTTTTTTCCTTTTATCGATCTGCGTTCATGGAAAGTGTTTTTTTTACAAGATCTTCATTACAAGAAAAACATCTGACACATTCTGTAGATATTAAATCGGTATTCCATCTCAGCTTATAAGTTTATCTTTGAGAGTCATTTTGGAGTTTGGGAGTCGATTATGTTTGTATTTCTTACTTTATATCATGTCTCAGATTTTCCTTAATAATATGGCTGTATTTCTTCACTCAAGGAAATTCGTTTAAAAATAATTTTTATCCACGATTACCAAACAGAAACAGGCTCCTGGTAACTTAGCATCTAACCGAAGAGCCTATTCAATGGTATGTGAAAAAGATTGTGAAAGAATTCTTCAACAAAAGTATGATAGAACAAGCAAACCACAATACAAACAAGGCTTTCTGAATTCATGGCATAAATGCCTATATAAATAAATTCTACTCATTCATTCAGCGGATATGGTATGTCCCCTTTAAATAATAGTTTTTCAATTTGTTGGACACTCTAAGCACCTGCATTCTAGCTGACCTTGTTCTCCCATGACACTGAAATGCACTGAAGCATGTAATGTTAGTAGAGAGCTGAGGGCAGTTAAGAGGCAAGTCAGTAATGCTGTATACAAACAGTAAGTAGTGCATAACCAGAAGTAGACAGTACAAAGCTGATATTAGTGGTTTTATACATACGGTCAGAAATAGTGTAGCACAGTATGATCTGCTATAGATTTAAAGTGTAAAGAGACTCATTTGTGGTTTCCAGTATTACATACTAGTAGTATAGTATGTATCGGAACGGGACTATAGTTAAGTACTGTTTATTACTCAATCGACCTGCAGCCAATCAGAGGCCTCCATTTGGTCACGTGACCGGAAGTGACCTACTTAGGGGATTAGTGGTGACGTCACGTGACCTAGTTAGCCAATCAGAGGCCGCCATTTGGTCACGTGACCGGAAGTGAGGTCATATGACCTACTTATGGACCGGAAGTGACGTCATATGACCTACTTAGGGGACCGGAAGTGAGGTCATATGACCTACTTTAGGATCACGTGACCGGAAGTGACCTGATGAGTCACGTGACCGGAAGTGACGTCACATGACCTAATGGCCAACCGGAAGTGAGTGACCTGATTGAGGATCACGTGACCGGAAGTGACCTGATTGATCACGTGACCGGAAGAAGAAGAAGAAGTGACGTCACGCGACTTAATGAAGAGATGAGCGTCTTTAAGGGGTCACGCGCTTTAAAATGTGATATCTTTTTTTTTTTTGGAGGAGGAGGAGGAGGAGGAGGAGGAGGAGGAGGAGAAGGAGGCGAGTCTCTTATTTTTTTCGGTAAACTAATAAAAAACACTACGATATAAGTTTTGTTTTTTTTTTCATTTTTTATTGTTTTACGAGCGACTGGAAGTGACTTATTGAACTAGGTAGAAGCGTTCTTTAGAGTGTATAAAGGGGGGGGGGAGGGGAGGGGAGGGGAGGGAAGGGGAGGGGGGCCCCTTTAAGATGCATGGGGAGGGGGGCGCTTTTAGGATGCATGGGGCGAGTGGTGGGGGGGGAGGGGGGGAGGGGGGAGGGGGGCACTGTAGGGGGGTGGGGGGGCACTCTAAGGGGCGTTTGTCTCTTTTAAGAAAAAAAGAAAAGAAAAAGATTTCAATCGAGAGACACGCTTCTTCCTCTCGAGAGGAAGAAGCGTGTCTCTTCGTTTTTTTTTGTTTATCACGTGCTTCGATGAGGCGATCAGCTGCGACTGGAGGAAGTGACACTTTAAGAGGGCGCGCGTCTTAATTGTTATGATATTTTTTTTTTTTTTTTTTTTTTACTTACTAATAAAGAAGACGTATGAAAATAAAACACAACAATTCACATGTCCGTCGTTCTCGTTGTTTCTTGCTTGATAAAGTCAAGTAATATCGCGATGCCGAGGTCAAACTTTCCCATGTCCTCAGTCAACACTCGAAGGAGTTCAAAAGGTGTACCGCCGGCACCGTCAGCTTCATCTTGCCACATTTTCAACACTCGGAAGGCCCACTCAGCGGGACTTCCTCCGTATTCGCATTCTTCAGCGATCTTATCTAACCTCTCAGGCGACAATTTTAAATGGTCCCCCACCTCTTTCCACCTGCTACCTAGACGTCTGCCGAGGGTGCCCAAGTGCTTATGCATCGCGCGCGAGTCGGGGTTTTCGAAATCCAACCCCTGTCTGTGGAGAAGGGACATCCACTGAGCCAACAGTTCCACGCGTCTAATGCGGGTGAAGACGCGACCGAGCTCTCCCCATCTATGACGATGCGGGGTTTCACCCCACCAGACTCGGAACATCGCCGTACACAGCTCCTCCGGTGTCTTGACACTGCGCTCTACTAGAGCATCCATACGGGCGGCGGTAACTTTTAAGCTACTGCCCAACTCTCTCCAACAGCCGCTCAACTCTTTACCTAGTTGACGAAGCAAGGCGTCGCTATAGGCTAACCGCCGCTGTCCTACCTCTCTGTTCTCCCCATCGGTCTGCCTCGCGCGTCTCACGTCGTCAAGCCGCATTAACTTTTTTTCAGGTGGACAAGGCGGTGAAGGCGAGCTTGAAAGTGGAATAGCTTGAGCCATCTCGTCTCGTCTTGGCGGCGGCGGCGGCGGCGGCGGCCGTGGCGGCGGCGGCGGCGGCGGCGGTGGTGGCGGCGGTGGTGGTAGTAGACGTTACTGTGGTCAGAGGCGATATGGTTTTTTTCCAACAGAAATCAGAGCTTTTTATACAGAGGGAGTTTAATCCCATTTCCAACAGCACTCCAGCTGTGTAGCGACCTGTCCGCATGACGCTTTTTCAACCGCTCCGCTCCTTAAGAGCTTAGATGACGAGGGGTGTGTCATCGCTATCCGTGGAGACCAGCTGAAAACGGTGTTTCTTCCTCATCCATAGCCTTACCTCCTACCCCCTACCTGAGGACGTCTCCCTCCCTCTGACATTCATTGTAACAAACGTCAGAGGTCAGGTGAAAATCGGATTTTTTTCATGCACAGCCTTAGTCAGCTGTCACCCCTCCCTATTGAACTAGCCGGCCGCCGCCTGGCCGGCCCGGTCTACTCACCACGGCAGGAGGTGGTGATTTTTTTTTTGTCTTACACTTAAGTCGCTCACCACATGCACACGCCTCTACTCACAGACAGACACGTTCGTCTTAGGGGGGTCCTGCTTCACGCCACACGCCTCCTGTAGTTTTTTTTGTATACACACTCTAAGCTCATCACCGTTAATCCTTTATACAGCTAACGCGCGCTGAATGGCTGAACAGGGTGGTAAGTGGCTTAGCTCATGACAGTGGATCCCTCAAAAAAAAAGAGGGGAAAGGGATCCAGCTGAAAACGTCATACCTTATGTCTTTGTGAATGGCCGCCGGTCAGTCGACGGCAGCAACCGCTTAATCCTTTATACAGCTAATGCGCGTTGAATTGCTGAACAGGGTGGAAAGCGGCTTAGCTCATGACAGTCGATCTCTCAAAAGGGGGGAAAGGGATCCAGCTGAAAACGTCATGCCTTATGTCTTTTGTTTCTCTTTGTGAACGGCCGCCGGCCAGCCGGCGGCAGCTGAACAGGGTCAGTAAGTAGCTTAGCTCTAGAAGCGAGAAGGCGTATATAAGGGGTCTGGAAACCTCCATTCACTCACTCATTCTTTTGCTGCTCTCTACAGTCACCACCATGAGCAAAAGACAACACCTAGCGCCGTCCAAGAACAAGAAGACTACGCGGAACAGCGCTCGTTTAGCGTCAGTGCCTCCTCTTGCTACTGAAAATGAGACTACCGCCGCAGCCGCTTGGTCTTATCACCCTCCCGCTGTAGCGAGCGCTCGCGGCAGTAGTAGTAGTAGTAGCAGTAGTAGTAGCAGTAGTAGTACTAGTAGTAGTAGTAGTAGTAGTAGTACTACTGGTAGTAGTCGTCGTGCTAGCGACGTTGTTACACTCGCGACGGTACACGTTGCTGCTAAGCGCGCTGCCGCTGCTACTGCCGCCCCGCCTGCTGCGGCTGCTGCTGCTGCTGCACCTGCTACCGCTGCGCCTGCTACTGCTGCGCCTGCTGAGGCTGCTGCGCCTGCTACTGTTGCGTCTGCTGCTGCTGCTGCTGCTGCTGCTGCTGCTGCTTCTGCTGCACCTGCTGCTACCGCTACTACTACTGACGACAACGCTCCTGGCACAGCGCAGTACTGGCAACCGGGTTTTTACCTCCCCACTACTGTTGATGACTTTGATGACCTGCCGCACGTTGCACAGCCCCTCTCCTCCACCACTACATCGACCGACGCCCTCGACGCCGCTCGCGCTGAGAGTGACAGCTATTCGGACACTCAGCCCCTAAACCAAGAAGAAGAGGAGGAGGAGGAGGAGCAGCAGCAACAGGGTGAGACAGAGAACGACGCTGACGACGAGGCGTACGAACAACCCGAAGGGAAAGGGGTGGGCGGTACGTTTTTCGGCTTCCCTCTTCGACCTTTCGACCTCACTTCCTCCACTAGTAGCGTCCCGTCCGGTCCGTGGCGACTGCCCTCACCGCCACCTTACGAGGGCGGCGGCGCTTCATCTTCTACCGCTACACTCAGCACCGACGGCGTGTGGCTGCGCTGTTCCAACAACGAGGCCTCGGATACCACCAGCGCTGACGCTGCTCCTGCTATCGGTTCTGCTGCTGATTCAGCTCACGCTGATTGTGTTACTCATCCTGCGGGTGTGAAACGTTCTAAGGTGAGTTCCAGAACAACAAGGCCTAGTAAGAAGAGAAAAATACAAGAAAAAGAACGAGATGGACGAGAAGAAGCAGAGAAAACCTTCTCCCGTCTTCTCGGGTTAGAGTTCTGCTTAGACGGAGCTTTGACGCTGGAGATCTGGGAGGACGTGGCTAGACTGTCTAGGAGGCCGCGCTACACAAAAGACGGCCAGGTGAAAGAGGCGTCTCTGACCAGAAGCAAGCGAGTGCACTTCACGGCCGACGCGCTGCGCGAGCTAATAGCACGCATCGCCGATATCTGCGCAGTGGTGCGCATACGCGACACAGCGGCCGCGCAAGGAAAACCTAATCACACCCCCTGGTTCGCAGTGCTGGATGAGGAGGGCGAAGTGTACGCAGCTGTGAGCTACTACAGCGGTAAGAACCTCGTCCACGTGCGAAAATACGAAGGTCCTGACAAAAAAACCCACACAGCAGGGAGTGACGCTGTCCGCCAGAGCGCTCAAAGAGTTGGATGACAAAACAGAGATCATTCTGAAATATCTCGGCATAGATTCGGAATGAGAGACGCTCAACGCTCACGCGCGCGCGCACACACACACACACACACACACAGCGTTTGACGTACGCTGTATGAGACAGACAGACGGATACACAGACAGCAGACAGAAAGATAAATAGATAGATAGATAGACAGATAGATTGATAGATAGATAGATAGTTAGACGGCTAAGTAGTTGGTAACTGAGTGAAAAAAAACATGACACAGTACGTATGCGAAAAGTGTTTCAAAATGTTTAAAAGACCGTACAACCACGAGAGACACGTAGAAAATTGTAGAGTAGTACCTAAGTTTTGCCCTCTATGCGGCGAAGGCGATTGCCGAAAGATCGCCTGTCGACGCGAATCTCTGGACGGAGTGACCGTCCCTCCGCGCATATGTGCTGTACCGAACGGGGAGGAAACGTTCACGGCGAATTGGCCTGCGATACAAACGGGCGTCAGGATGCACGGGACTCGCGTGAGTGTAACAAACTTCAGGCTACCAACCGGCGAGTTGAGTGACGCTGTAGATACTATGCGTCGCATTCACTTGACACAAAGATTCAGATACAAAGTGGGTTTCTCGGTAGGCTTACTCTTACAACACAGAGAAGACAAGAGCAAACTGCGCTACTTTCACGCCTCCCAGAACAACGCAACTCTCATACAACCGCTCCCTACTATAACTAATTCAGAAACTTTGGAAGAGCTCCTCTCAAAGATGGAAAACACCGTCGCTTGCGAGGAAGTACGGAAACTTTGCGACGCTGACACCAAGTGGCACGTTCTTTTTCCTACCAATTTGAACATTTGCGTTTACATGGGACCGGGGGAATTCCCCATAGGCGGTAGGATCACTCAGGCCGTTCGAGTTGGAAAGAGAAGCGGCGTGTTAGATTTTCCCAACAAGGACAACCTCTGCATCTTCCGCTGCATTTCCTTTCACTTATACAACACCAGCAAGCGCGCTTCAGATTTGTTACGTCAGTTCTGTCCCGCTGCCACACCTGAATCCTTTCCGGGTCTGAACATCCGCGACTTACCCGCGTTAGAGAACTTGTTTGACGTACAGATAGCGGTTTACACCGCGTCGCGTCAAGTGCCGGGGCGGAAGTTGAGAAGACGCGTTACTCTGATCAGACCGCCTTCCAGAACTCTGGCCGCCCGAGGTAAAGTCAACCTACACCTGACGGCGAAAGGCGGTTTGCACGTCTCTCTCGTCACGGACTTCAACGCGTACGCGGGCATATACGAATGTTGCAAGTGTAAGGCGGCGTTCACCACCGAGTTCTTGCTGAAGAGACACAGGAACCAGCTTTCCTCTTGCCGACAAGTCAAGTTGCGCTACGTAGGTGGCATCTACCAAAATTCGAGAACGATTTTCGAAGCGCTAGCAGACTTCTCCATTTTTCCCCCCGACGGACATTTCGGAATCTACCCTTACAAGATCGCCTTCGATTTCGAGGCTTTCTTCAGACCGTGCAAAGAACCGTCGACGGAACACGTGTCCCTGCTGTGGGATCACGTCCCTTTGTCGGCTAGCATCGCATCCGACTTTCCGGGGTGGGAGGGGCCCGTCTGCTTCGTCAGAGAATCCGACGCAGATTCCGACCCCTTGTTGGACCGAGTTTTAAATCACATAAACGAGAACGCCAAAGTCATCGGGGAAGCTGTGCTAGAACTTTACCGACCGACCTTAGCGAAGTTAGATGCGGCGATAGGTGAAGCTCTCCTGCTGGAGGAGGCGACGTTCACCCCTTCTCCAGGCGGCTTCGCTGCGGCTCAGACCAGACACCCGTAAGTTCAACTGAAGAAGCGTCTTCTGAGATACATCCGGCAAGCTCCAGTCGTGGGCTTCAACTCGGGGCGTTACGACTTGAACCTGATCAAAATACGCCTTCACTCGTTCTTCGCCTCCGGAGACCGAAGAAACCAAGAATTCAGCGTCATAAAGAGAAGCAATCAATACTTGGCGGTTTACACACAGCACACGGTTTTCTTGGACGTAGTCAACTATTTGGCACCCGGTTACAACTACGCGACCTATTTGCGAGCTTTCACCAGGAACGAAGAGAAAGGTCACTTTCCTTACGAATGGATGACGTCTACCAGGAAACTGGCAAACAGAACGCTGCCACCGAGATCGGCTTTCGACAGCGAGCTGACGGGCGTCAAAATGTCCGAATCCGACTACGCCGCATGTCAGAAAGTTTGGTCCGACGAGAAGATGCAAACTATGGAAGACTACTTGATCCACTACAACAACAAAGACGTCAAACCTTTCATAGAAGCTCTGAAAAATCACGCTAAATTTTTCCAAGATCGCGGCATTGACATGTTGAAAGACGGAGTTTCTCTCGCCGGTTTGACTTTACGGTTCCTCTTCCAAAACCTAGAAGACGCGTTCACAACGTTCCCCCAGTTAGACGCCGTCCTCCACGCTCTGATCAAAGAAAATTTAGTCGGCGGTCCTTCCATCATCTTCCATAGATTTCACGAGAAGGGCACCACGCGGATAAGGGAGCACAAGTACGGCGAAGAAGCGAGACCGTGCCAACACATCCTAGGACTAGACGCTAACTCTCTGTACTTGCGCTGCATGAGCGAAGCGCACTGCACGGGCTATTACGCGGTGAGACGGCCCGAGACCGAGTTCAAGCCCGAAATTAGGCAAAGAAACTCTCACAGCGCTTTGGAGTGGTTACGCTTCGTAGAGCACGACCGCGACGTGAAACTGCGCCACGCTTTGAACGGCGGCGAGATGGTTGTAGGCTATCGGAGAATTCGCGTGGACGGGTTTCACGCGGCCTCTAATACGGTTTTCCAGTTTCACGGGTGTTGGTTCCACGCTCACGAGTGCATACCGTCGCACCGATATCAGTGCGCTTCACTGAGAGAGGAGAGACGCGACAGAACGACCAGAGTAAGCGCTTACTTGAAAGCGCTAGGTCACAAGCTGGTCGTCGTGTGGGAGTGCGAATGGCGAGAGATGAAGCGTCGAGATGAGCGGGTCAAGGCCTCCCAACAACGCTGGAAGGTTGACGCTTTGAAAGTGTCTCGAAACGCGATGAGCGAGAGCGACATCCTTTCCGCTGTGAAAGAGGAGAAAATGTTCGGTTTAGTTCAAGTGGACATCACTACGCCGCCTCACCTACGAGACTACTTCGAAGAAATGACCCCCGTTTTCAAGAACGCCACCGTTTCAAAATCGGACATAGGACCTCACATGTCAGACTTTGCGCAGGAAGAAAAGCTGTTGAACACGCCTCAGAGATGTCTGATAGGGAGTTACCACGGAAAAAATATTCTCTTGGGAACGCCGCTTCTCAAGTGGTATTTAGAGCACGGTTTGATAGTCACCAAAGTGCAGCTGGTGGTAGAATACCTACCTAAACGCTCCTTTGCCGGTTTCGCGGACGAAGTAACGGCGGCGCGAAGACGTGGCGACGTGAACGAGAACGAGAAAATTCTGTCAGACTGTTACAAGTTAATGGGAAACGCTACGTACGGTAAAACAATCTGCAACAAAGAAAAACACACGGCGGTGAGATACACTGACAGTCGGAAGTTCGAACTATTGGCCAATTCGTGGCGCTTCAAAAAGGCGTCCGAGTTGAGTTCCGATCTGTTTGAAGTCGAACTACAACCAAAAACAGTCAACAACAACCTCCCTATTCAAATAGGGTTCATGGTATACCAGTACGCGAAGTTGAAAATGTTAGAGTTCACATACGACTTCTTGGATAGATTCGTCGATCGGCGCGATTATGCCCTTTGTCAAATGGACACCGACAGTCTTTACATGGCTCTCAGCGGTGACACGTTGGATGACCTAGTCAAACCTCGCCTGAGAGAGACGTACTTCAGAGAGAAACGAAAGTGGCTTCCGACAGCGGTGTGCGACGATCACTTAGAGCTTTTCGTGAAGACAAAAACGGAAAGAGTGCGAGAATGGTGTCCGCCGCCCGGCGGATGTTGTGAGAGACGGTACCTTCACGATCCGAGAACTTCGGGGCTTATGAAAGCGGAGTGGGAAGGTGACGGGATCCTAAGTCTCAACCCTAAGACTTACATTTGCTACGATCGAGTCAGCGACACCGGTGAAAGAAAATCCAAAAAATGGAGTGCAAAAGGCGTACAGAAGAAACAAAACCCTCAGGAACCAGACGACTTCTTGGATGTTCTTCGCCAACGAAAAACTCTCATTGCTGTAAATAGAAACTTCAAAGTGGTGCGAAACAAAATGGTCACCTACACCATAGAGAAAGACGGCGTGCGCTACTTGTATTATAAGCGTCGCGTGCATTCTGACGGTGTGACAACGAGTCCTTTAGAGATATGAAAAAAAAAAAAAATAAGCGTGTGCATCTTTTCAAAAATAGAGTGTTTATCAAGATTGAAAAAATAAAAAATAAAAAAAATAAAATAAAATATTGTTGTGTTTTTATTTTCATACGTCTTCTTTTACTAGTAAGTCGCGCAGTCTCTTAAAGCGTCACTCATGTGACGACGTCGCTTCCAGTCACGTGATCCTAAAGACCCTCACTTCCTAAACAAAAAACTTCTTCTTCCGCTCACGTGATCAATCAAGTCACTTCCGGTCACGTGATCCTCAATGAGGTCACTCACTTCCGGTCAGCCATTAGGTCATGTGACGTCACTTCCGCTCACGTGACTCATCAGGTCACTTCCGGTCACGTGATCCTAAATTAAGTCATATGACGTCACTTCCGGTCCCCTAAGTAGGTCAGTAGGTTACCCAGAATGCACCACTAATCCCCTAAGTAGGTCACTTCCGGTCACGTGACCAAATGGTGGCCTCTGATTGGCTGCAGGGTTACCCAGAATGCACCACTAATCCCCTAAGTAGGTCACTTCCGGTCACGTGACCAAATGGAGGCCTCTGATTGGCTGCATGTCGATTGAGTAATAAACAGTACTTAACTATAGTCCCGTTCCGATACATACTATACTACTCATACTGCACAAGTAATGTGAAATGCACACATGGGAGGTCCTAGGTTTGAATCCCAACTGGGCACTATAGGTTTATTTAATATTTGAATGCAGCTGAATCAAACTGATGAACCTACTCAAACATTGAAGTATTAGCATTGCTATGTAAATATAGTTATATCTACTTTTCAAATGATATAGGAAGTCGAAGGAAAATGGAGAAAAATAACTGTCGCACTGCTAGCCTAACTGTTGAGCCAACCCTAGATCTTTGGATTTGCATAAAGCTACACCATAATGTGGTGTATCTACAGTAGCAACTACCTCCATCTATACTCTGCAGCTACACCACTTACTCCTAACCGTTTGTTTGTGAATGTCTGTCATGGTTACTATTAATCACAACCACAATGTGACCAAAGGTTTCAGTTCCTGCACTCAAGCCTAACTATCCTTTTTAGCGTTCATACTACTTAATAACATAGAATCTGGGATCAGATGGTTGGAGGCAATAGATATGGCCATAATGGCCATAGTAAAGTTTGTGAACTGAAACAGTCCATGTTGTGCACAGGCCACGTAGAAGATGACCTCAGCCAATGTCAGGCATGGAGAGTATATGAGGGGTTTGTGGCAGCCTGTGAGTCTGTATAAGGCCTGTATAACACCGACCGTCAGCGTACCTGGTTTTATCAGGTACCCAAAAAACAGGAGGACCATGTGGGGGTTGGAGTTGAGCAGCATCATCCCTATAGCGCATGTCTTAGCTGTTAAGGCGCTGTTCTTCACAAGGTGGTAGGATGCAGGGTCCATCAGGGTGTCCAGGAGCTCTGGCTGCCCCCGTAGCTTCATCTCTATCCATACAGCGGCCACAAAGGAGGTGTTGAACTCTGCATGTAGCAGCAGCAGGAAGGCCAGGGGGCCGTAAGCAGCCAGCGGGCCCATCAGCAGGATCAGCACCAGCACCACGTAGTTAATGTCCATCAGGTACAGGTTCATGCCGATGCTGGACTGGTAGTGCCCCGTGTCATCCCTGAGTGCCCGGAGGACCAGGTAGAAGGCGTAGACCAGGTAGCCTGAGTAGGGCACCAGGGGGACCAGGCCCAGGTAGGACCCGGTGTGGGCCAGGTAGGCCATGAGCATCAGCAGGCTCAGCATCCCCGCCACGTACCTAGCATAGAAAGGGTTACATGTATCTAGATACCAAGCCACAAGAAATGTTGTCCAACTGTTTCCAAACTTTTGTGAAAACAAGTGCCCCTTGTATACCCTCGTCCCCTTCCACTCCATAACAAAACAATATTAACTAAAAACAATATCATAACTTCCAAAGGGCATTGTCAAAACGACCTACATTGCCAAATAAATATGTGTGTTCCTTCCTTACTGTAACCAAATTATGTAAATGCTATATTATTATAGCTCTCATCTTGGATGTTGCCACAATTAAAAACTGCCATTGCATTTAAGGAGTACACACATACCTATTCTGCCAAAGACACTCCTAATTGAGAACACATTTCACTGTATATCTACTATAACCGTATATTGTATACATAAGTAATAGCCTACATGTTACACCAGGGTATATAAACAATATGAAGAGATACATACCTGATGATGCATAGAGCCGGCAGAGCCCTTACATAGGTCTGTACAGACATGGTCAGTGGTGGGGTGAGTAGGGCTAGTTAACAAACGCACTGTGGTATCAGTTCTGGTGTAGATTCTTGCAGCTTGGTTATCACAGTTTGGTTATCACAGAACTCCTATACGTATTCCAGTCTATGTGGGATAGATGTTATTTGTCCCTGCTAGGGAGTATCTCAGGCCAGGGGTGTAGTAATAGCTACTTTAAAAGCCTCCTCCTCCAGTTCAAGTTCACAGTCAGTGTTAATAATTCTGGATATTGTTCGTTATCAGCGATATCACATCAGAGGGCAGTGCCATCTATGTTACACAAGCAGTGTTTTACGCTGCTCTTGATGATACCAAATGTTGTGAAATGAGTAGATCCTTAGTGAATAGACATACAGATAGCTCCTAGTGTGGCTGTATGTAACGTGTGTGCCGGGTGTTTCCCTGCCCGGGTTGGTGTGTGTCAGTAGCAACAGCCTCCAGCACAGAGTGCAGCCAGCTGTAACTGCTACCTGCTGTATATAATACACACACCTGTGAAGTGCAACCCTTTAAGTACTGCATATTCCATTTAGGCTTTATATGAAATGGACAGGGTTCAAATTTGATAAGGATGATCACAAAGATCATACTACCCTTGCTACCTGTCCTGTATTGAATTTTAACAGTTGTGATTATATTTTATCGTAAGGCCAAAAAAAGAGGTTTGTTTCAGGTCACCCAACCGACCCTATCAAAACGGGGCCGACCCTAAGTTTTTAGTACTTTCATGTTAAAAAAAAAAGTTTAAAAAAGAATCCGACCTACTGACCCTACATTTTCTTGCCATGTTACCTGAAACAAACCTTTTTTTTTTGGCCTAAATCTTTCGAGTGCAGTTTTATTCCATCTGTTTTCAATCCCCTTTATATCATACTCATGCCCCTTGATTTCATACTGTAACATTGTGTGCATTTCATTTTAGTAGGGGTTTGATAGACATTATTCTTTGGATGTACCATCTTAAAGCACTATGCTGATCATTAATGAGGGGTGTCTATCTAATTTAAACTCACGTGATCTTTTAAAGGGCCACATAGTGCCTTTACATACCATGGCATTTTGTTATCATGAAACATGAATTCAGGGCTAATGAGAGACTAACCATTGCTGCAGTCGAGCAGCACGATGATAAAGGGCATATAGTATTAAAGCACTATGCAGCACTTAAAGGCCCAGCGCCCCTATATGTATAAAGGGCTGAGTACCTGTCCCGACTGTACTCTGACTGTTATTGGACGTGCAGTAAGAACTGTGGGTTTAAAGGGTTAGCTGTGTGACCTACAAGTGGCTCCATGTTACAGGTGGCTGCACACTGGGGACAAGGGGGGGGGGGTTAGGTCCCGCCCCAAGTCAGATAATTTATTACACCCCGGGTATTATACTCTTCTGCTGATATACCTAGCAATGTATCCAGTACTGATAGGTTATGGTCTGGTGAGTGCGCTGAAAAAGCCAGTATATAAAGTGTAGTTCAATGAATATGGCTATCAAACATTCTCTACACTAGCATTGGCTGATAGGAAGTGGGGGGATTAGGTGGGTCAGACCCCTTACTTTTCAAAATAAATAAGCTTGAAGGGGAAAAAGAGAGGGCATGTTTAAAATGAAAGGAAGTTGTTTTAAAAAAAGGTTTAAAAAATCACAATTCTTTTTCAATCAGCAGCGAACCGTGGGGCAACACTTTTATTACTTTGGTGATTAATTGACTCCTACCCCTTATCCAATTCCTGGGTTACAGTCAAGGCAGATACTCACAACCTTTACTTTGTATAAGCAACTAATCATAATAATATGATAGATGATTAAATAATTCATTTGATCTTATTTATTGTAATGCATGTATGTAAATGAACAACAATGTTTAAACATTGACTCAACCTTTTATTCATATTCAAAAATGTGACGTAAGGAAAGTAGTTGTAGCCAGTATATATATATATATATATATATATATATATATATATATATATTCATATATATATATTTATATATATGTATATATACATATATATATATATATACATATATATATATATTTATATATATTCATATTTATGTGTGTATGGTGATATATATGCGGTTTTAAATGAAATTTCTAAAAGTTTGTGATAGCAGCTCCCATTATTATCATGATGTCGTGTTCACTTCAATCTGATAAGCACATATAGTACAGTTATTACACAGCCTTTTGATACTTAAAATAAATGGTACAGTTAGTCAAATAAACTCATAACTAGTAGATTTATGTTGCTACACTGTGCAGGTTATCATTATTGGATACAAAATACATACGTATATATATATATATATATATATATATATATATATATATATATATATATATATATATACAGAACCTATGAACATGGTTCAACAATAGTATAAGCATGTCAGTGTGTGGGAAAGGCATTGATTACAATATTACACCCAAATAGATGCCTTGTGAAAATAACCTTCAATTGCTATCTTAATTTTATTGCACACTTAGAAAAGTAAAATAATCATTCTTTGCCATCAGATTGTCACACAAATGAAAACGTTATCCCTAGTGTGGAGATAAGTGTGGACATATGTTGTGCTAGTGCTACCCCTATCTACCCAATGTGTCCACAAGCACTTAAAATTACAAGACATTACACTGAGGAACGGCCGGAAAGTAACTGGAATGAAACCACTAAAATTCATTTTGATCTAGTTTTCTTGTTTTCTTCATTTTCAAAAAATATAACTGTCATGTGTAAGTACCGATTCATCCAATATTCTCATATTCTATGTATTAGCCTCCTACTGAATTATAAACAGGGCAAAGCATATTTTATTCTTAATTTAGGGTCACACACTATTGTTATGATAATTATCTAGCATGTCAATGCAAGGGAACCACCACAGGAAAATAATCATTATACATGATGATGTCTGTGATGTTTTTATTGAACCGCTATCTGATATCATGGAATCTGAAGTTAAAAAGTGTTATTTCATAGGCAGAGAATAGGTTCTCAGTGGCTATATACCACTTCTTCTTGATTTTGAAGACATGTATTACCCAGAATATATGAATTTAATGATGGAAAAAATAAGCTTCCTGCCTAACATTTCACTAGTATAGGATGTTTTTATGCATCTAAAATGTCAAATAACCCAGGAATTTCATTATGATATTTGAATCCAGCACCTTTGAATTGACCAAGATCAGCTGGTTTTATACCAGTTGCTCTCTGAAAGTGCAAAAATGTTCCTCAGTGTTATCTGTCCAATTAGAATTATTTAAAATACTTCTTGTATAAGCTGAAACACAATATCACGTTCCTTAATCAGTTAAATGAACTATACTGCTGTGAGAACAGCTGAAGTCAACTAATTACTTGATTCTGAATATTGTGTAACAGGCAGCGGAAAACAGGTCAGCCCCACAGGGAATCGAACCCCGGCCCCTCCGCTCCGGAGTTGAGAATGCTACCACTACACCACAGGGCTAGCTGCTTCTCCACTGCTCTGCTACGGTTCTTGAGCTACCACAGGGGGGCAATGCGCTCTCCACGCACGCTTGGGCTGCCCCGAGCGATACGTGCCCGCTACATTACTCCCCTTCAGACTTTTGCTAGGTCCGCGGACAGACATGTTACGCAGCAATCTGTGATCAAAGCTAATCCCATACTTAGAATTAACCGGCGAAGCCAGTCACCTGCCCTGAACATGAGTCTTGGGACACACACATAGCAGAAGCTGAACAAGCTCAAGTACCCGACCCCAGGTTTGGTTCATCCTGGTCAAACGTGCACCAGTGTAACAGGCAGCGGAAAAAAAGGTCAGCCCCACGGGGAATCGAACCCCAGCCCCTCCGCTCCGGAGCTGAGAATGCTACCGCTACACCACAGAGCTAGCTGCTTCTCAATTGCTCTGCTACGGTACTTGAGCTACCACAGGCGGGCAAAGGCGCTCGAGCTGCCCCGAGCGATACGTGCCCGCTACATTTGGTATGTCTTAAAGACCCATAAGTGAGGACTAATATGTATAAACTTAACAAGGGCAGCATTGACTCTACAAGTCTAACCCATTAATGGAAGAGTTGATAAAAAAAATAACTACATATGTCCAGCATAGTTATTCCTTGAATTGGAAATAACATCAAAACTAAATAGATTCAATGACTGTAAAAAAATATACTAACACAAATGATCCAACTCTATGTCATTGATTATGAAATGTACACACAGCTAAAAATTTCAAGAAAACAAGATTTTTAAACTTGACTGGCGGACAAACCACTTGTTTTAAGAAAATATATTTTCGTTAAACAAGTGGTTTGTCTACCAGTCGAGTTTGATAATCTTGTTTTCTTGAAATGAGTACATTATTTTTGGCTGTGCATATTGACTATGTGCAATAACTAAGAAAACTGTATATCTATGATAAGAAGCAGCTTGATCTATTGCTCCATTAATCACACAGAATGAGTTTTGTTAGATTACTAGTTGAAATTGATCTCACAGACCGCAGCTTTGACTTTCAGAAATACAGGTTGAAAAATCTTCACATAGAGACGGCAGGTGGTACACTTACAGGCATAAGTAGGTCCTGACAGGTGTTCACACCTGGTCAAGGCACCTGACAACCCACAGGTGGTACCTGGTGTGTTGAGGTCTGTCGTTGTAAACACGTACAGAGCGTCACTACGCAGGTGTTCAGTGTCAGGGGAGAGGGTGATATCCACTTCAAAGTCGGGGGCAATGATCCTGTTGTTGGTGAGCGTCATGGGGGCGATGTAGTCTTGGAGACATGTTGCGATGTTACCATCCTGTAGTACCGAGGTGTCAAGATGGGACAGCCAGGGTTCTAAAACGATCCAGGTACTCACTGTGCGGTCAGAAGGAAACATGTTTCAGCGTATGTACGGTCAACATTTAGCGTGAAATAACGGCATAATAAAATATTATACCTCTAAACATTTCTATAAATTTTCAAATATTTGCTGCATGTTAAAAATGCAGCACAAGCTGCATAGTTGCAGAGTACATTCCTTGTGTTACAATAGTTGACATTCTTGACATATATGTCTCGACAAAAGATACGTGTATAAGATTTGAGAATCGCTGTACAATATACAGGAGCTAAAAGATTTTGTATACACCAAATGTCCCTTCAAATAGTACTAAATAAATAAAGAATGGAGATTAATAGAAGGCTTATCTAGACCTACCTCCACATGTTGGGCTCACCCCTGACCATCCAGTTCCTTCTTGACACGTCCTGAACAGATCCCCGGCTACGTGTACTCCATTACATGTGTAGGTGACGGTAGAATTGAGGATAAACGCTAGGTGTGACAGCGCCCGTATGCTGTCATCCACTGCTCCAGGGTCCCCACAGGAATCTGGTAACACAAACAATGCTTATTGAACAAAATTTGCAACTTTATTGTGTTCGATCCATATTAGCAATTATTTTTAACGTAAATAAGTGACTAAGGAAGGGACATTATTTTCTGTAACACCCCCCGGAAAAACAATGTAAAAAGATTCTTTTGTAATGCTTACTTACGCTATGAAAATTAATGCTATGTCACCAGGATGTGCAACCTTTCAATGACTACATAACGCTTAATATATAACACTCAAAGCTAGTATACTGCTTTATGGCAACACTCTCTATTGTCAAGATGATGCATGAATGCAGCCCTGGTGAGTAACTAACCAGCAACTTAATTCATTCAGTTATCATGCAGACCTAAATGGGTTTAAGGTGAGCATGATGCACCTTTGGACTGCTGGTCAGTAACTCATCAACATGCAGACATTAAAGGGTTAAACAGGTCTGTTTCATATACTACTTCCTGGTTTTTGATTCTCAGAAAATGTTAAATCTTTTAACAGTTTCCAGGCATAGCTTCAACCATAGCAGCCACAATCAACATGGCTATCTACATAATCAATTATAACTGCTGACACAAATAATTGAAGTTTGTATATCAGATAATAGGGGGTCAAAAATAAATATTCTTATAATATAAGCCAGGATGTCTATCATCTTCATACTTCATTGGCTACACATGTTATTCACTCTTATTCCCTATAGTCCTGCTTGTTTTTGGATATTATCCTCAAGTATATGGCTAAGGAACACATTTTGGAAGGCACAAATTAATGTGCATATGGTACATATGCACTAAAACAACAAGCCTCTAGATGGGTAGTGTAGCACCTTAATTGAGCCATTCCAGCCCATAGATTATATTTGCCTATCCTTTCAGAATAACATTGTCACAGAGTATGGAACAAGTTGTAGTAGGATTCCCAAAGTATGGATGTACTAACTTTAACTGTATTGGCCCTTTAAGCACCCGGGCGTTTATTGATTTCAATCTGTTGATAGATACACCTAGCACTCATATCAGAGTAGCACTTATTTGAGACCAGAATACAATGCATTAATCAATTTCATTATCCCATAGCTTATAAGACGATGGTGTACTGACAGATTGGCTATCGAAATGAAAGTAACGCAATAGCCAGCCCATAAGATCATGCTGGGTCTAAGGATGTCATTCTAAAATGCTCCCCATTTACTTGTCAAATGGCCTTTGTGCTTATCTTTTCAGCTGGTTATTAATGGTTTGGAAACCGCTTATGTTATTTATATTAAGCTCTACATATTTAAGAAGAATAAAATTGAGGTGAGGGTGGGATCATATGATAAACAAATCATTTACTAGAGAAAGTTATAGCATATTGATAAATGAAATTCTCAACTCAATCTTGGATACCTCTATTTTAGCTTTAAAAGAAAAGTTTGATTGAAATACCTAGAGTTGAATTTGATAGGTACATGTATATATACCCCTGTAGTGTACGATGTTAACAACATATATCCATGGTTTTGGTGAGAACATTAACATCCCTTTTGGAACTTGAAATAAAGTTATCATACCAATAATTTAGCTTTACAATGAAGCTTTTATTCTAACCTCTTTCTTTTGCAAATTTTTAATCAGAAATATGATAATATTGATATTTGATATCAAATTAAAGCTTATACTGGTTAAATGTAGTTGGCTAGGAATGCAACTTCTTAATATCAATAGACTCGTAACTACTAAGATGAGAAATTTGTTTGCGCTAAGTCTATGTTCTAGCATATGTTTTGCCAGAAGAAAATAAAAGAGAGAAACCCTCGTCATAATATGAATATATGAAAAATATTATTTTTCGGTGCTCGGTGGTGAGAAACCATTTTCTTGAACTTCCTAATATCATTATAAATTAACAAATACCAAATACAAAGCTTACAGTGGCAGCCAGCGACCTCAGTGAATTCAGCACAGTTGCATCTGACAGTTCTGGTCGAGCGTCCATCACCAAATACATGTTGGTTGTCACAGGTGTAGGTGATGTGGGTCCCATTAGTGGTGGCTGAGCTGTGGGGGGCTGCTGGTATGGTCCCAGAACAGGTGGCAGCTGGAAGAAGAAAGACTGCATTAATGTATGTATATAAACTAATGTAAGATTTGTTAACAACAGTGGGGGTGGTGGGTTTTCACGCGAAGCAGCAGTCTACTTTTTAAACCCCCCCCCCCTCCTGGTCGAGGGGTCAAATTTTTTTACCCCCCCCCCTCCTTAGGGTGGAAAATTGACTTGCCCCCCCCCCAAACCCCCCCCCCTTATTGTTAAAAAATGACCACTCCCTCAGTGACGTTAAGTACGGTAATACAAGGTAAGTGTAACAGAAAGGTTATATAGAATTTTAGCGGCTTTAAGTGGCATTTACTTGATTTAAATATGCTTAAAGTATTCCTCTAAGCATATTTAATTTACATAAATTCAAACATTCATGCCCCCAAGTTCATAGCAACCAGTAGTCAGATCAATTCCATAATATCAACTCCATAATAATGTTATAAATTATGGTCAGGCTGCTGTTAACAAAAAAAAAAACCGAATGATAAGTTTGGGAATATAAAATAACTGATAAAGGATTTTCACCTGGTTGAAATTCACATACGAAGTATAGTAAACTTTGCAGATCATCTTGTTGTAGCAGAGTGGCTGTGGAGTGCAGGACGGCAGCACGTAGAGGGTAGGGGCTGACTGACAGTGGGTGTCCATTAAACCATGTGATGAAGGTAACCCGGGTCTGGTCCCACCAATACCACACACCATCATCTCTGTACCCTGACGTCCACAAGTCGGTCGCGCTGCAAGTTGACACAATTTTTTTTATCACTCTAAAGGTCTAGCGATGAACATACTGCAAATTAACTTTTTCGCTGAATTTATTCAACTTGACTGGCACTCTTAAATATAAACAAAACTTATCCTAAAAACTTAAGAAAGTCTTTGCATTGTATTGGTAATGTAAATTTTGAGTTGTGGTGGTCAACTTTCAAGGCTGTGTCTGATGAAAATCTTGATCACCTAGTTTATAGAACAGCGGGGTTTGCAGTATAACATGCTGATTTTATTGTAAATTGCATGTTGATCATATTTTATCTATATCTTTGAGTCAGATAGAGATACCCTTCAAAATAATAAAAGTGTTCCCTTTCCATCCCATAATGCTGTTCAAACCAAAAAGAGTATTTTTGTTCCATTTGCCGTCCGTGGCTTCTAAAATCTTCCGAAATGGAACTTATCTGATAGAAGCATTGAGTGCGATCAATTTGGTGTATAATATGCATGTCTAGTTCCAATATATCTATGTCAAATTATGAATGCAATAATAATGTTGAGAGTCCTTAAAGATTGAAGAACAAAGTGATACTTACTATAACACTGGTTCTACAGCATCTGCTTCGTCATCATTTATAATCTTTGCGAGCGTTCCCCCAGCCGTGGTACAGAACTGCTCAGCCTGGCTGACACTCAGTAAGATACTCACAGTCTCTAGGCAGATTTCTCTCTGAACCACTGAAATCCACATGGTCATATCAAGCTTTTATTACTTTTTGCTTTGCCTTTTTTTCCACAAAGTTCTCTCTTGAAATGCCATACCATTAGACATCTGAGATAACTCACTACATCATGTAGACACACCTCTTATTACTTTAATGTAGCATAATCAGCCAGAATATAATGAAAAGCTATTTAAAGGGCTTCTGTCTGAGAAAGTTGGAGGTAGTGAATCCCAGCAAACAAAAATACATTATTTTACATCAAATTAAGGTTTTAACGTTATATAACGTTTTGCTACAATAAGGCCACCTTATTTTGATAACTTGGATTACGGGCTTTTGGCTCTAAATTTTTCGAAGGGCAGAGGAAAAAAAAAAAAAAAAAAGCTGCCCTACAGGAGGGGCCGGATCAAAAAAATTTCCCGAAGGGCAGAGGAATAAAAAAAAAAAAAAAAAAAGGGCATCAAAAACATCATTTTTTGGTAATCTAAGGAAGATATGTTGAGTAATATCCCCAATCTGAAAGGCCTCATTTTACCTTTTACTGGTCAACATGTACTTTTTTTTTTTTTTAAGGAAAATTCTCAAAAAAATCTCGAAGGGGAAAGGTAAAAAAAAACAAAAAAACTTTTTTTTTTTTTGCAAAATGCCAAAAATCTCGGAGGCGGATCCGTAATCCAAGTTATCAAAATAAAACGGCCTAAGGAGCCATAGTGAAATGTTGTACAACGTTTTATAACGTTTTTTGTTTACTGGGATTTTCAGGGAAGTGAGGCTCGACTGCAGTTTGCCCACATACATGTACAATATGTACTTTTACCTTATATGTAAACTAGTTACACTCTAGTAGGGTGCCCTAAGCTTAATAAACTATAACATTCAGAATGAATAAAGCAAATTGCAACTTCAATCCAAAATGACTACATGTTCCCATGAAGTCTTCCTACATTATTGGAAGTTCAATTTGAGCTAAGTATACAAATTCGGAAATTCTTTATTGCTAGGTTTCATGCAGGGAGACCAGTATAGTATACATCAGACCTACCCTCAGCTCCTTGTTACCTGGTCATCTACTGAGAACATATGATTTCAGACTTTGCCAAAATCTGCTGGACCCTGGCAATGTCCGCCTAAACTGCCCTGCTGCAAGATTGACTATCCTGCATGGCGGCAATGTTATTGCAAAACTGTGATTTTGAAAATGACATGTATCATTTAAGGAGATCTGTCTTGTCTAATAAACTAACATGAACTAATGAACTAACATAATTTGTACTTACAGTGACACCCATGTACAAGCATGGCGTTCTCACACCCACACTCTATAGTCTGCTGTAAGGTTTGGTCAGGGAAGGCGTAGTTAGTGTCACAGCTGTAGGTGACGTGTGTAGCGCTCTGTGCGGTTATTGTGGAATGGGGGAAGGTGGGACGTCCTGTAGAACAGCCACCTGGGACTTGTTCTGAAATAAAGCACCAAACAGAGGTTACGTCCCAGTGCGCACAGAACATTGAATCAACATTGATGAAATGTTGTTAATTTTGTCCAACATTGAACTAAATTTTGTAAGTGAGTGACGCGAGTGAGTGACGCGAACCCTGTCCCTGCTGTAATTGAACACGCCCTTATTTTTAGCACTAACCTTGTTCCAACTCACAGAGAGGGTTCAAGTTCATGTGGTGTATCGATATCGACTGCCAAAGTCCAGAAGAAGACCACAGCAATGCAAATTTGTATAAGCTGTGGTACCGAGGTTGGCCGCTGAAGTTAGTGTAGTCAAGCGGTGTATTATCGTTTCCCTGCTTCATGATCAGAAGTCGATAATAAACGTCCAGTAGACATTTCACAATTCCTTTCCTTAAAGGGAAAAATAATAAAAGTGCAACAACCAATTAAAGACCACATAACCATGCACTATGCATTAACATTACAATACGTACATGTATGATACAAACTGTAAATGTATATATTTGTGTGTGTATAATCTTTCTTGGATTCACTAAAAGGTACTATTTGTGTGTATTTAAATTCGTGGACCTTGAGCATAGCATTAATATAACTATGCCGAACAAATAGTCATGCTGTACATATATTTTTTCTCGCAAAAATATGTGCAGCGCAAAATAAAATGAGTGACTTAACAGAGACCATTATATCATGGCTTTCGCTGAACCCTAATAACATTGTCTGCAGTATCTATGCAGCTGCTATGTTTTCAAATAACTCATACTGTAAATGTAGATACTTTCGTGTGTAGATATTTCCGCGTGTACACATTTTTGCTCTGCACATATTTTGGCAGATTTTTAAAACTCGCGAAAATCACGAAAATATTGTAACGGGTTGACTATAAAGTCTAACTGTTATTGTTGTATATCTATTGTATGTTGTATGATGTAAGACAACACGGTTCTATTGTGTTTAATAACTGTTTTATTCATCTAACTAGTGTCGTCGGTTCGTTACATACACCGACTCCTCCAGTTCGGTTATCTATACGGTAGTGTACCGGTACCACCTTCGGTTACCGTCGGTAGTTGTTACATAATCATTTTTACATAACTAAACCTAACAGGTGGCGCTGCTAGTACGGTCACGTGGCTACGCAGCGCTGTATATAAGACGGCTGCTTCCCCATTGGAAGTCAGTCAGGTTTGGGACTGTCGTGACATGACCACCCTGTGCTCACGGGCTTAACTCTATGCTATAGGGTTGCCCACTGTATTATATATCTGTTCTGATCTTGTATATCCGCTGGTTATACTTGTACTATAATACCCAAGAGTTACCTTTACAATAAAGTCGCCGTATATTAAAGTCTAATTTACCTTGTCTGGTTTTTGTACTCAAGTGTCACATACGTAGTAAGAGACCAACTACATTGGTGCCGTGACCACTTGATCGAACCGACCATTGATAGGGTACTAAATAGACTTACAGTATATGGATTACCTATACGATTTTGTCAGCTCGTTCAGCGGCAGGACTAAAACCCCTGCTGAGGAACGTGAAGAAGCCGTACAGAATGTACGCTTCTTCACAGGCAAATCTAATAGGCGGGAGAGCCGGGCAGCCTTGGAGGTGCCCGGTGACGACCTCTCCCAAGAAGCAATAGGTGATCCTATTGTGGAAGCCTTTACCAAAGGAGAGGATGGGGAGCAATCTCCAATCCCGGGACCCTTTGATATAAGCTCCAGGAGATCGTTGGACTCCCTTTCCACGAATCTTTTCTGTCCTGAGGGTCAGAAAATACCGGGTAGAGAGCCTAAAACTCTCGGCCCAGCTGCCTTCGGTTCTACACCGACGGTAGCAGATCCTTCATTGGATCCAGACACGTCGGTTTTCACTGATGGTGCCACTCCTACACCGAACGGTATGGGGGGTGGCGGGCTATCAAAGAAAACTAACGTAGCAACAGAAGCTCCTGGTAAGGGGTACCCGGCAGCAGTAGATGAGCCATCCAGTTTACCACTGGATGGGGACCTACTAGCTGCCATGGGGATCCCCACCAAGAAAACTGAGTTGCATGAGCTCGTTGAAGCCCGGAGGGAACTTGCTTCCATCAATCAAACTAGGAAGTTATTCCTAAGGGAGGTTGATGAGAAGAAAAAGTTCCTACTGGAACTCCAGAACGAGATGGCTTCCCACAAGGTGGAGGTTGACAAACTTTTGCACCAGAGGGTGTCGGGCGAATGTGAGGTTGCAAGCTTAACTTCCTTGGGAAAGGATTTGAGCACGCAGCTCCACTTAGCCAGACAGGACCTCGCAAGCTTAAGGAAAGTCAATCAGGACCTGAAGACGAAGTCGGAGAAAGTACCACCACCTTCCACGGTGGTACCTCCAGTCATACCCGTACCCAGTGTATACACGACAGTGACACCTTCAAGTGTCCCGCCGCTAGTACACACCACGGTAACAGGTATGACACCTCAGATGGGGGCTAGCTATCTACAGACTCCGGTCTGTGGTGGCGCCTTTGGAGGCACGGCAACACCTCCAGGGTACACCCACCCATCTACTGGTTCAACGATGTTGAACCAACAGCAGACCATGGTCTCAGTTCCAGTACCGAAACCCAGAGCTAGACAAGGCTTAACGCCTGTCCAGCGGGCTAAGTACGACCGGAACCCGGCTATTGAGAAGCTGGGGACAGACATCGTCCCGCGGGACATCGATGAACTGGATGAACGGTATGCTCCTTTCAACTTTGGGGAGATCAAACATCCTGATGCAGCCCGTCAAAAGGCCATCGATATTCCGCCTTTCACAGGGTCGCCACCCTGGAGAAAGTACAAAGTTCGGTTCAAGGCTATTGTGGAGAGCAATCGCTGGAACAATCAGCAAGCGCTGGTTGCTCTGAAGCAAGCACTCTGCAACGGGCCAGGTGAACCAGCCCTTTTGGCGTTCGAGAAAGTGAAGATCAAGACATTGAGCTCACTTGAAGAAACAGCTGAATGGGCGATTGGGAAGATTGGTGAGCATGACCCAAGGACTCAGCTGCTCAAACGTGTCCAACGCAAGGACGAGCATCTGAGATCCTACGGATTTGCTCTACAAGAACTGATATCCGAGTGTTATCAGGGATGTAGACCTGACACCCCCACTGTCATCCAGGAGTTAACCTCCAGGTTTGTCAATGGAGTCAGAGACACCAATCTCCAGGCATATCTGCGGGAGAAATGGCAGCCGGACTTATCTCTAGCTGACCTTTTTGACCATGCAGATGTGTATGACACCAAACAGGCTGTTTTTCCTAGTGGAGGAGTGTCGGCAGCTCCATCTGTAGCCCCGAAAGGAGCTCAGGTGGTAGAGGCCGCCACAAAACCACCTAAGAAAAAACAGCCCGCCTCTGAGGAGGTGGCGGCAGTAATGCCTGACAGGGACATGGAAAAGATGATTGAGGGTTTGTTGCGGAAGCACTTGGAAAAGAGCTCTGCGTCCACTTCTGATTCTGGTTCTGGAAAAAGAAGGAAAAAGAAGAAGAAGGACACGAAACCTCAGCCATGTAGACGCTGTCAGAAGATGGGTCATTGGGCTAGCGAATGCAAAGCCCCTGCACCCATCGCTGCTAAAACCGAAAAGGAGACGGAAAACTGAATGGGGCCCATCCTCTTGGCAAGGATGGCGCCCCCACAGTTAGCCATGCCTGTAAGGGATTAGTAGACGGTGTTAACTCTTCCATGAACCAAGGCCGCGCAGAGGCAGAAGGGTCTGTACAACCTGTAAGCGTCTGGCAAGGCGGGGCTGGCAAGGACGAACGGAATCCGGAGGATTCTGTAGTCGCTGGCTTAGAGGAGTCTTGGTTAGAATCAATTGCCCAGAGCAGTGTGATTCAAGACTCCCCGAGCGACCCATGTTGGGATTATCTCCTGACAAAAGGGGTTGCTATGGATGGAGGGGGAAGCCCGATGCTGACCTCTGAGTGTGTCCCTTTGCGGGGACAGCGTTGGTACCTGAGTCTGGTTATTTCCGGGACGCGTGGTGAATTTTTGGTCGACACGGGTGCATCTCACACCTTGGTCGATCGTAAATTCATGGCCCGTCTTTGCAACCAGCCCGAAGCTCCGCTACTGGGAGTAAAGGCTCGGACTGCTACGGGAGATAGTATGCAGACTTATGGCAGAACTGTAAAACCTATGTTGGTTGATGGCAAGACATACTGGATATGTCCAACCATCACCGACATCACTGATGATGGCATACTGGGGATGGACTTTGCTGCTCTTTACGGGGTAACAATGAACACCGCAACGGGCCGACTTCAGATTAAACATCCTTATAAACAATCTGTACAGTGCGTTTTAAGGAATGGTTCTTCTGTGGCGTCAGTGGCACAAGACACAAAGTTGGCAGCAGGACATGTATCTGATGTCCTAGTCAGCTGCGTGGGAGTGCAGGCCAAACGGCCGGGAATGTTTGAACCAGAAGATCAAAAGCTCTCTGAGTTAGGTCTTGCTGGCTATCATACTTACCTGGCCAACGCTCGTTGGGGGGTGATACCGATTTGTAACTCGAGTAGTAGAGAAATCACTCTACGAAAGGGGACGCCTATTGGTAACACCACGCGAGCATATGGGGTAGACTCACTAACTACGGACTTTGTGGAAGTAGGTGTGGTGGCGGGAGACTCTTCCCACGAAGAGGCTCTAGCTAAATCCAACCTACCGAAACATTTAAGGTCCCTGTTGTGTGAGTCACACCTCACAACCCTAGAGAGCGAAATGGTGGCAAATGAGCTGTCGGAGTTATCTGACGCCTTTGCGCAACCAGGAGATCCTCTAGGGCGTACCAATACGGTACAACACCGGGTTGACACTGGGGACGCGCTTCCCAGTAGAATCCCCTACCGTCGGTTACCCATGGCTAAAAAAAGTGCTATGGAGGCTGAGGTAGAAAAGATGTTGGATGAGGATGTGATTCAACCTAGTGAGAGTCCATGGTCAAGTCCTGTGGTGATGGTCACCAAGAAGGATGGTTCCTGTCGATTTTGCATCGACTATAGGAAGTTGAACGGACTCACTAGGAAGAATGCATATCCTCTACCTCGGATAGATGAATGTGTGGAGTCTCTGGGTGGGGCGAAATGGTTCTGTACACTAGATTTACAATCTGGTTATTGGCAGATCGGCATGGACCCCCGGGACCGAGAAAAAACCGCATTTTCTACCCATATGGGACTATTTGAGTTCAACGTCATGCCATTCGGGCTATGCAATGCCCCGGCAACCTTCGAGGCAATGATGGAAACCATGTTACGGGGTTTACTTTGGAAAAAGTGCCTAGTATACTTGGACGACATCATCGTCTTCGGTGGTTCTGTGGAGGAAACTCTACAGAACCTCCAAGCTGTGCTGAAACGCATCTTATCATATGGTCTGAAATTGAAACCTTCAAAGTGCAAGCTTTTTAGGAAGTCAGTTGAATACCTAGGTAGAATTGTTTCTGAACATGGCATCATGGCTGATCCTCATAAGATCGAAGTGGTACAGAACTGGCCTCGTCCGATGGACACGAAGGAGATACGCTCTTTCATCGGGTTTTGTTCATACTACAGAGATTTTATACCTGGATTCTCGAGAGTCGCAGCTCCCTTACAAGAGCTGATGATTGGAGAGAAGAAGGCTAAGGCTAAAATAGTCTGGTCTCCAGCCGCAGAACAGTCTTTCAGTGAGTTAAAGAGACTCTTCTTAGAAACACCTGTTTTGCACTACCCTGCACCTGTTGGTAAGTTCATCTTGGACACTGATGCTTCTAATACAAGTATTGGTGCTGCCTTGTCGCAGATCCAGGATGGGCGAGAAGTGCCGCTGGCATTTTCGTCCAACAGTCTAAGCAAAACACAACGTAACTACTGCACAACCAAGCGTGAACTCTTGGCAGTGGTGGTTTACACAAAAAAGTACAGACATTTCCTATATGGTGGGAATTATCTCGTACGGACGGATCATTCATCTCTGCAGTGGCTCCTTAACTTCAAGGACGCTGAGGGGATGATGGGTAGATGGTTGAACCACCTCTCTGAGTTTGGCATGACGAATGAGCATATCATACACAGGAGTGGAGTAGATCATGTGAATGCGGACAGCTTGTCCCGCTATCCTATCCGGAACTGTCACCGTGTAGACTGCCGAGACTGTGGGTCTCACAATGCAGTGATTGCGTCTGTGGGTGCGAAAGTTCCTAACTGGACGTTAAATCACTTGAAGGATGAGCAGCTTGCAGATCCGGCTATTTCGAGGGTGTACTCCTTGAAGTTGTTGGGCCTGTCCAAGCCTGTTCGCCCCGCACTTTCGCTGGAATGTAAAGAAGTTAGACAACTGTTAGCTCAGTGGGATAATCTTTTTATACGGAACAGTGTATTGTGCCGCTGGAGGGTGCAACCTGGCAGGAAGAGAACAGCTCAGTCTGTAGTACCTTTGTCACTCAGACTACAGTTGCTCAATTACTGTCATGGCCACCGAACTTCAGCACACTTTGGCAGACAACGGACTGAGGCAAAGATTAAGAGTAGATATTACTGGCCTGGTATGACTTTGGACATACGGCGTTGGGTGAGACAATGTCCCCAATGCTGTTTATCAAAGCCTGGACCTGGTATTGGTAAACTACCTCTAAGTCAAGAGCTATTCGGTGTTCGATTTGCCCGGATCGCTGTTGATATCATTAGTGGTTTCAACACGACCCCCCGTGGGAATACCTGTATGATGGTGGTACAGGACTACTATACCAAGTATGTCCAAGTATATCCGTTGGTAAATCATACAGCTGTTACCTGCGCAGAAGCACTTTTCGAGAATTGGATCCTCACGTGGGGAGGTCCTTTAATGCTTCACTCCGACCAGGGTCGTGAGTTTGAATCTCGACTGTGGGCAGAACTGTGTAGTAAAATACACATCTGCAAGACGCATACGAACCCCTACCGACCTCAATCGGATGGTATGGTGGAACGTTTCAATCGGACGTTGATCCAATGTCTCACGACAATGGTTAATGAGCACCGGGATGATTGGGATGAGCACGCTCGCTATATCTCCCATGCTTACAATGCTACCGAACATGCGTCGACGGGCTGTACGCCTAATATGCTCGTAATGGGTGAAGACATAGTCATGCCTAGTGACATGGTCTATGGAGTGCAGGGACACCAGCTCGAGCAACCCTGCACAGTGATGTTTGTTGAGTCACTTCGACAATCATTACGCGAGTCCTATGGAGTAGTAAGGGACAACTTGGAAAAATCTGCTAGTTTGCAGAAGGTGGGCTATGACACGGGCCTTAAACTCCGCCAATTCAAGGTGGGGGATAAGGTCGCGAGATTTAGCACACCAAATTCCAAAGTCAAGACCCTGTACTCCTGGGATGGTCCGCATACGGTTACTATGGTGGTTAGTGAAACTACTGTAGTAATACGGTTGCAAAAAGGGACTCTCACTAAATCACATGTGGCTAGACTCCGACCTTGGTATGGAGTTCCATATATAGATGACGGTGAAGATTCCCTCGGTGCTGGTCGAGTACCAGCACCAACCGACCCTGTGCTACCGAAGATACCGAAGGCAGGACCAACGGTCATACCGTCGGTACCGACGGTAGCGCGCCGAAGGGGTCGTCCTAGGAAATTACCGATTGAACCACAGTCGTGTGTTACCAAGCCCAAGCGCGGTAGGCCTCGTAAAAAAGGGCCAGCTGTGCGTAAAGGACTAACCGTAGGCACCGGTAAACAAAGCAAGGTGATACCTCCGGTGTCACCATTGCTGGACATACCGGTACAAGGTCTACGGAGGAGCACACGTGTCAGAGAGCGAGATAAAATTGTGTAAACATTTTTTTCTTACCTTGTTGACGACATTTAGCTGCTGGCTTGATTAAATTTCCCTGGACAGTTCCGTACTGGGCCGGTGGTCATTGGCCCGGTACTCGATCACCAAAACACAACGAGAAGAGACGGGTTATCCGGTGTGGTTATCCGTTGGAGGTAGAAAAGCACGTGTTCAGGGCGGGTGGCTGGCTTTGCCGATTAGTTCTAAGTATGGGACTAGTTTTGACCACATATTGCTTAGCAACACGCTGCTGTGTATATCCTCTAATGCCGGTATATCATTCCCGGGTTATCCGGTGGCTCCGCCACGAAAATTGTAAACAACAGTGAGAGTTCCCACGGTCGGATATGCCAGACGTGGGAAGGGCGCTGCCCGCGTCACCTGATCGATTTCTCCCGCCAAATGAGCCGTGAGAAATTGGGTCACCTCGGCGCGTCTTCGGGGCGCGACCCCTGATTGGCTGAGAAGCCGGTCAAGGGGCGGGGTCACGGGGGACGGGTGGGGTATATAAGCCCCACAGGCGGCCAGGCTTCTTCAGATCAACACGTTTGCCCGTAGGGTAGCGTGTTGATCAGTGGTGCCTAGGTCTGCCCGGCAGTACCTACACTATTGTTTACTAGCTGTGCTACTAAATGCTCGGGTGAGTGAACCGTGAGGTTCACCTACGCCTGAGCTAACAGTATGGCAGCCCGTGTAGATGGCAAATGCACGGCCCCGGAGAAGGCTGAGGCCTCCGATGGGGAAGACCGAGTTCTCGAGTCTGACACGGAAATGGACACTACCGGTGCTCCAACCGTCGGTCAAGGCTCGGCTTCGGTACCAACTGAACCTAACCCTGAGGGGTCGGGTGATGTTGTTCCGAAGACAGAACCTGGTCTGGGTGGTAGTAATACCAACCAGGAGGAGAACCCTGCAGGGGGATCTTCTCCGAAACCCGCCGGTGTATTGGCACAAGAACCGACGGTCCCTGATGGTGATTCATCAGACGGGTCCACGGTTCGTGCTAAGACCAAACGGAAGCGGAAGCGTAAGAGGAGGATTGCATCTTCCCCTGAGACTCCTGCTACCGAAGAGGTCGCACCGACTGAGGCAGATAGACTCAAAGCTGTTGCTGATAGACTGTCCAAGGCGGAAGCCGAGGGATGGTCTGTCGCAGAGAGCAGAGCCAATCGACGCCTCCGCGCCAAGGCAGCGCATGTCCGTCTAAACCTGTGTCTCCGTGATGATGACCGGGAGAACCTGAGCCTTACTGATTTAATTCAGGAGAATGGCAAAATGGCTCTTCCTGCACCTCACACGACCGATGGTTCAGACGACGAAGACTGGTTGACAGGTGATTCCCATCCCATTGACTGGTACCTCGTGTACCTCAGGGCAGTGTTGGACGGGAATAAACCTAACATCCATAGGTCATGCCGCCCCAAGCTGAAATATGCTTGGAAGAACTACGTGCCAGGGGATCCCTGCCCGTACGTTCGCTGTCAGCGCCTGAAAGGGACTGCGACAGCAGCAAAACGGTGGCCAAACCTGTTCAAGTTTGCCCGTCATTTGGTAGAGAAGCACATGAATGTGCGTCCCTACTTGTACTGTGTGAGTGGGAGTACGAGTACTTCCTGCCCTGAGTACAGTGACGGGGAACTATTCCGTAGCCAACGGAGATCTGGTTTGGTAAGGCATCTTTGCGACAATAAGGGCGTGCACAAGCGCACTATTAGTCGTGGAGTTGAGGCTGCACTGAAGGTTTGGGGGTGCCACAAACGTGTAGGAAATCTACAGTTTAAGTGGCGAACCAACAAACTTAAACAGTGGAACTACCTCACGGAGGCTGACTGGGAGAGGTTGTGTAAGGGCGCCAAGTGCGAACAAACCGACCTCGGACCAGCTACAGAAGCTCCGATGCCCACTGTAAAGAAGGATACCCCTCCTAAGAAGAAAAATCTAAAAAGGGGCCGCCAGTCATCCAAAGATGATACCAAAGGTGGACGTGACCGTTCCCGCAGTGAACCTGCGAAGAAACGTGTCGCCACCGCCACGGTAACATCTGAGGTCGACCGTAGCCAAACCGTCGGTACCGTCACGGTATCTTCGGTTGCATTGCCCCCGGTTGCTGATCAACTGCCCAGGCAGGAGAGACAGAGACTGGGTAATGCACTGGCTATTGTTCAGAACTCTTTGGGTGACGAGCAGGCGGGACAAGTCGCTGCTGACTATGTCAAGCAGTACAAGTGGAGTCAGAAGCAAAAGAAAGCTTCAGCCCCACAGGAGAGTGTCTCACCTGTCAGTGACGCTGAACAGGTAGAGGTACAACAGCCGGATGGGGCGTCAGCCCAGCCGACTGCTCCAACCCAGCACGGAGCAACCTCTAACCCCGTAAGGGATGACGAGGTGACTCCAGTACCTGAGCACAGGGCTGTTGACGAAGGGCTAGCAGGGTTACCTGTGTTGCCTGGAGATGGTCCTGCTTATGACTCTGGATTCTCTGACACTCTGGTCCCCGGATTTGAGTGCTACAGAGCTAAGATGGCTGAAAACGCAAGTAAGCTACTCCAGTTTCAGGTTTCTTTCTTGGAGAAGTCCTACTTTGAGCAGTACAAGTTGCTCAGAGAACAGGCTATCCGGGAAGGGAAAGCTTGGGTTGCTGAACGCACCAGAGTCCTTGCCGAGCGCGAGGCGAGTCTGGAGCAAGATCATGCCTTCTGGAGGGCTACGATCGACCAGCTCGAATCAAGGTTGACAACTTGTGACGCCAAGTTCTTCCGGCAGTTCGGGCTAAAGCTGACAGAGTGGGAGAGAACTGGTTTTCCAGATCTCCAGTCCAGGTTGGGGCTTGCCGCAAGGCCTGCTCCTCCTGTGACCCCGGTACTGTCAGTACACCCACCTAGGTATGAGATGCCATTTTCTTTCATGGCACAATCTACCCGGGTGGTCAGTGGCGGGGAGCCTACTGCGGCGCCGAGTACCCTCTCGGTAGCCCCAGGTGGAGCCCTTCCTCTCCAGGTGGAGGCTGCTGTGGTTTACACCACGGAGGCCCCTCCTGGAGGAAGTCCTGATGGGGAAGGAAAGCCATCCGGCGGTGTCCCTATGGACACCTAAGGTTGGTCCCCCGTCAGGCCCTCTGGGGTGCACTGTTCCGCCCCTCGGAGGTAAAACTAAACCATCGACGCAGCTACACGCCCCTGGACAACCGAAAGCAGACCGACGGTGCTGTCGTGACTTAACTGAGTCTCTACTGCCACCACACTGGAAGCAGCCTGATGTCTTCAACCCTGGTTTACTACTAAGCCGCAACCGTCGGTGCTCTACTACTGTCCAGGGCTCCTGATCCTGTGGTCACAGTCTACTATTGTGACCTATGAACTATTATATGGATCATCCTCCTGTGATAATTATTTATAGGGAGGCACGGACCTACCTTTTTATATTTATATTTCACAAGAGATGGAAGTACTATACCGGTACTGGACTCTATCCATCTCTACCACCATAAACTGCTAGGTACTGGAGTACCGCCCCTAATAAGGATGACGATCTATCCCACCTTATTTAGGATACGCTATTATGGATTTTTATATATAAACTTTTCTACGCCAAAGGAAGTGGGAACTGCTATAGTTCCAATTATAAAACTTTTTTTCGCCAAAGGAAGTGAGAGCTATTATAGTTCTATTATTTATATATAAGGACACTAACTCCACACGGATTCGCACCATTGCTGAATGAAGTAGGTGATGTGTTGAGTTTCCAAGGTGGTTATTTGGTGCCTTTACTATTAACTGATACTAGTCTAGGACTATCAGTTGGACAGTTTTTATATCATGTGCCTACGGGACTATGGTTTTACAAAGACTATATTGTTGATATAAACTGTTATGTGCATGTTAACTTGTATGTTCATGTATGTATGCCTGTTGTTACTATGAGTAGAAATGTTACTTGTTGATAAATAGATATACGTGGTATATAATGTATCCAAGAGGTATTATTATTATAAAACCAACCCTTCCTACATTCTAAAGGGGGGTAGTGTAACGGGTTGACTATAAAGTCTAACTGTTATTGTTGTATATCTATTGTATGTTGTATGATGTAAGACAACACGGTTCTATTGTGTTTAATAACTGTTTTATTCATCTAACTAGTGTCGTCGGTTCGTTACATACACCGACTCCTCCAGTTCGGTTATCTATACGGTAGTGTACCGGTACCACCTTCGGTTACCGTCGGTAGTTGTTACATAATCATTTTTACATAACTAAACCTAACAGGTGGCGCTGCTAGTACGGTCACGTGGCTACGCAGCGCTGTATATAAGACGGCTGCTTCCCCATTGGAAGTCAGTCAGGTTTGGGACTGTCGTGACATGACCACCCTGTGCTCACGGGCTTAACTCTATGCTATAGGGTTGCCCACTGTATTATATATCTGTTCTGATCTTGTATATCCGCTGGTTATACTTGTACTATAATACCCAAGAGTTACCTTTACAATAAAGTCGCCGTATATTAAAGTCTAATTTACCTTGTCTGGTTTTTGTACTCAAGTGTCACATACGTAGTAAGAGACCAACTACAATATGTACAGCGTGAAAATATCTATGTTTACAGTATGAGTTATTTGCAAACAACTTTTCTGAAAAAGTCACCCTTTTCTGTTGCATTAACTCTCTTTCTGCATGAAGATAGCTAAGAAACCAATCCTCAAAGACACTTTCAAATATGATTAACCAATAATGACGTCAGATAAAGACATAGAACCGCTCAGAAGTGTTCAAACTGACAGTTCCTTCATCAGACTTGGCCATGCCTCGTGTAACAAAGCCACCTGTTGTGCCACAGTATGTCCCCACCCTACCATCACAAAGTGTCCACAAAATTCAGTATGTCCACAGCCTACCGTCACAAAGTGTCCACAAAATACAATATGTCCACAGCCTACCATCACAAAGTGTCCACAAAATACAGTAAGTCCACAGCCTACCATCACAAAGTGTCCACAAAATACATTATGTCCGCAGCCTACCATTAGAAAGTGTCCACAAAATACAATATGTCCATAGCCTTCCTTCAAAGTGTCCATAGATAACAGTTTGTTCACATACTACCATCACAAAATGTCTCCAAAATGCAGTTTGTCCACAGCCTACCAGCACAAAGTGTCTGCAAACCACATACAACATTCTGAGCCACAGTATCCACAAAACACACTTTGTCCACACAAAACCATCACAGTGTGTCCATAAAACACAATATCTTTATAACAAATATATATATACTGTGGCACCATTATTGCCACACATTATACCTCCTTTTGTCTGTTCTTCCTCCTCTTCTTTACCTTACAGTATTGCTTCACATGCTACACTGATAGGTGTGAAATGTGGATGGAAAAAACTGTGGACACAATGTGATGTGGAGACTATGTAGACTGTGGACAATATGGGCCACAACACCCCCTCCCAACTCATGAAGAAACTGTTAGTCTGTACACTTCATCATGGGCCTCTGTCTATGAAACAATGATCTATTTTCTTATAAAAGAAATTGAGTTTTAGAACACAACATCTGATCAAAGATTTAAACATTTCCTTGCAGTATAGGAAGAGCTCATACCAATTTTAGATCCGCTTGGCTGGGTGGGAGCAAAAATCTCAAAGCCTTCAAGGGCGGGGCAAGGGGGTGGAGGAAATCACCACCAATCTCCACCGTTGTTTAACAATGAACACTCCCTAAATGATACATGCCTAAAAACGTAAATAAACTTACTCAATCAGCCTCTGCTGTAGGGCGTCATTTTCCCGTTGGTTCCACACTTGGGGTAGGGTGGCGTTAGAATTGCGACAGAGTTGTCGCAGCGGGTACGGCTTGTATTGAGGTCCAAGGGTGTTGACAAGGCAGGTGTTTACTGGTTTAACTGAAACTGAATCCCAATCAAACATTTGGATATAGATCAAATAGGGTAGATTCACCTTAAGTCAGACACATACCTTGTGACACACACCTAATCTTGTGCTTGTTCAAGTTTTATAATCTCTATATTTGTGATTAATGGTAAAATATTAGTCAGTTTTAAGCAATATGTAAAGCTGCTTAAAGAAAATGTATTATGCATTGGTGGCTGTATGGGTAGTTGTATTGTTTATACAGGGCAGGGTAGGGGTGAACTCAATGCTGTTATAATGCACCCCTAACAGATGTGGATGCCTATCCCACAACACTAACTGATTTCAGATGATATATTGGTCTTTTGTAGGTTATATGATAGGTAAGATTTTGTAAGTTTTGCATGCATACACTTCATTATACTCACCATGGAAACATACTAAAATAAGAAAAATTCCCAAAATTAGCTGAAAATAACATCTTTAAATAAATGTGCTGCTCTTAATGTTTCAACACAATTGAGGTTTAGCACACAGCATAATGACCTAAATTACAGAAAATAGCCATGAGAAAAAATCTCAATAAACTATACGTGGTTCTTACTTAGTACACACGGTTCTAGACGGACTATGGCAGCACAAGCGCATTCCCAGACCTTAGAGCTGTCTCTATCGGGGAACTCGTAGCCCGCATGGCACTCATAAACTACATGGGTCGCGTTCTCCGTTTTGTCTGCATTCTCCAATGTGGGGGCAGGTTGGTAGCAGGAGCCATCGGTGGAAGTGCCTGTGACTATAAGATAAAGGTGAGGGCACACCATTTGAGCAGGTAAGTAGACAGAATATGTAAAGCCTTTATTTCTCATCTGTCCCCAAATTTTCAATGTTACCATTTCCCCTTATCAAATTAACAAAATTTACATCTACCCTAAATAACCGATCATAAATTGCACCCAGTTGTAGATTGCACACGGTCATAGACTTTCAACTTGGATCATTTTGGTGAGACACAGCCTGATGTCACTGATGATAGTGTGCACTCAAAAAGTAAACTGGTCTCCAGACTCTTCCAAGTGATGGTCATAAAATAAACGAGTCAAAAACTTGTCTAAGTGACAAGGAAGCGGGTCATCTAGCTGGAGATAGAAGACCCACTTGGCAATTGCCAGCCCAAAACCTGACATTTGCCAGCTCTTTATTCTATTTGTGAGATGGTAACCTGATAGGTTAGACAACTTTTGACTCATTTATTTTATGAAAGTCACTTCGACAAGTGTGGAGACAAGTTTACTTTTTTAGTGTGCTAGAGAATGCTAGAACTATGAAGGTATTTACCTCTTGGTGTCTCACAAACGTAGTGCCAGATCCTATTCCGGTACACAGGAGTGAAGTGTCCGCTCAATGTGTTCAATGTCATCCAAATCCAAGTGGGCTGTATGAATTAATATTCATTATTAGGCCACTCCAAAAATAAAACTTGTTTCTCATCACTAAGCCATGAGAGATATGACAATTGGGCTCCCCCTTTTCTTTTTAGCTAAATATCAAATAGGTAGGTGCTTCTAGGAAATTAATCCACATTATAATTATTAAGAAATAAATAATCTACAAAATTAGCACATATATGCATTGTTTCTCTGACCAATTTTGTCATCTTGAAACCAAATTTGCCCATATTTGTCCATTATCATGAAGCTTTCACTTGAAAATTTGCAAAAAAAGAAAATGAAATTTAAAAAAATCCATGACACACAATTTTAATGTAACGTGCGCTGATAAAAAACAATTTTATTTTTTGCAGTGACCTTATCAAGTATTTTTGCGTAGACATGGGGAAAGAAAGCTCAATATTTTTTCAACTTTTGTCATGTACACTCAGGAAGACCTTCTGCACTGATTAATATCATATGAGAAAAAAACAGCTAAATAAGAATACCGTTGGCTTTTTAATATGTGGAAACAGAGTCAAAATGGCAGATAGGATGGGAGCTATTTAGTGCACAAAGTAAAGCATACTTACACTAAATGTTCCATCCGCAAAATTGTCAGTCCAGGTTATTAATTCTCTAGTGTAGTATTCCCACACACCACTTCTAGAATATCCATCAATTGAAACAAAATCATCATCGATCACCCCACTGAAAACAAGTTTGATTTCAGAACTGGAACAATCTTTGGTAGTTATAGATATTGTTCTACTGATTAGTTATCCAGGGTTTTATTAGGCTGAGAAAGCAGCAGCAGTTGATAGGTTGGCATCAACATATAACTCAATTAAAGATTAATTTATTATATATATCCAGGATTTCAGCATCCACTCTGTATGAGGTGTATGGTGCTATAATGCATCATGCCTTTTATCACTGTGATGTACATGAATGCAGTCCTGGTTGGCAACTGACCTGGCACATTCATGCATCATCCAGACCAAATGGAGTGGATACATTCCCAAAGGGTCGGAATGATCCACTAATGCAAAAACCTGTCTGTTACTCGCCATAGTAAGGAGCATTCTATATCATAAGATTATTTAAAAATAAAAACCTTGCAGTAGACCGCTCTTTGTGCATCATGAAAATCATGATTTGGGGATTTTGACAACAAAAGAGTTTAAAATGGGCAAATATTTGCAAATTTGGTATCAAATTAAAGCTATATGGCTGAAAGTTTATACTAGCAGTGATGCAGGCAAAGAATAATAAATTTAAAAAACTTTTGTAGATCACTCATAACTACTAAAAAATGAAAATAGTTTGCGAAAAGTTTATGTCATTCTATACATTTTGGCCTCCATTAAAAAAAGAGTTTTAGTGCTTGGAGATGAGAAACCTTTTTTGAATGGCCTTACATTAATTTAATTTTTTTATGAAATACGGCAGTGCCATTGACTTAACGAAGAAACGCTGTATATCACTGCCCATGTGAATATAGGCCGTATTTCACGGACTGTGACATCATCAAAAAAGAAATAAGCTATTTTAGACTACCCCCTGGCATAATTTTATTATTTGAATCAGAAAAAAACAAAGAATAAACACAAATGTACACTCATTTAGGTCAGTTGACTGGGTTATTTCAGTTGTTGACCCTCGGCCCGCCTTTCACTGGGCCTACTGCCTCATGAAATATGGCCCAAAGTCAACTCGTGAAATAACCCGGTCAACAGACTGAAACTCGTGCACTTTTGTCTATGTATTGACAATAATGAGGATCTCCCACCTGGTCATGTTCCTCACTGTCGACACATCTTCTTCGTTCTTGACTCTCATGAGGCGGCCACCAATTGACACACATTTACCTTGGCCAGCACCAGACTTATACTTAAAGGGAGACAACTTGTAGCAGTAGTCATCGTCAGCCGCTAAAACATCAATAGATTTTAGTTACTTCACATCATAGATATCGTACAACCCTGTAAACACAAATACGTAGAGCAGACGTAAATTTACATTGGTTTTAGAGCAGAACTTCGTAATTTCACAAGGTTTATCAACATCAAAACATTACAGTTTAGTTACGTCCAACAGATGTAGGTGTCTGATATACATTGATTTACCTCATTTGGACCTTAATTATTGTAGTTAAAGCATGTATTTGGATTTAATAACCATATATTATTTATATTTAGTCTCCCAGAATAAATAGACAGAGCTGCACGCTAAAGTGACCGAGTCACTGGTTACTGCACGAGCAGTGCTTGGGCCGTATTGCACGCTGGCCGTAGGCCTAGTGCAATACGGCCCAAGCACTGCAAGTGCAGTAACCAGTGAAGAGGGCACTTTTAAGAGACGCTCTGTATTTATTTCAGGGTATAACGATGTAAAATAGATATGTAGTCTATGTTTCTTTACTTCCACAATGTTTGTTTATTTCCGCGGTGTTTGTTTACTTCCGTGGTGCCGCCATTTTGAATTTCGCGCACGTAGCGTAGCTCGGTAGCGTGGTTACCCCATAGCGACCCATGGCGACCTATTAGCAACGTGTAATACAGCTACAGCGTGCAATATGGCCCATGGTTATTGCACGCTTCCCTGCGGAACAGCCCTCCCATTGCCTCAACCTTGATGGTCCGTATTCACCATGAAATAAAATAACCATAATGGGATTCGATTCCACAGTACTATGGTTGTATTTGGCCATGAGAATAAAGCTATATATATTTTTTTTTATGCCGAAGTGGTGGCGTAGCCACCTGGTGGTGCTGCCAGGCACCACCAGAACGAGGTATATGATGTTTGCACTTTGCCAGAAGTCAGAACGGGCGCCGCCATCTTGGATTGTGCCGCCATCTTGGATTAAGGTGTCATAACACAAATTTATGCTATTATCTTTTTTTTGAGTTTATAAATGTGTTTATTTGCACAAAGTGATTTTCAGAACACAAATTACAGATCCAAAGAGAGATAACAGGTGTATCTCATGTGCTCATGCTATGTCATACGCACGAGTGCGGCAAATACAAGTACAGGATGTATATTATGTTACTTTATGTATGAGTCTAGTACAAGGCTAGGCTACCTCGCCCTGCCGCGGTCTCGCTGTTTCTCCGTAAAGAGATGTATTAATACAGGCTTTGCCTTGTCGCGGAAGGCTTCTCTAGTGTCAGCTAGCCGACAGCTGGCAGGTAGCTTGTTCCAGAGGTCAATGCCTCGATATAACGGACTTTTCCGGTACCCTATTAAATTGGCTGGTGGGTATTCCAAGAGGCCAGTGCCGGTGGAGGGCATCACTCTCCCCCCCGCCGCTGGTCTCTGGAACCTCAGACCGAGTTTTTCACAATCATGATTTGTACCCTTCACGTATTTCCGAATTAGTAATAATAGCTGTAGGTCATATCTGATCGATAGGTAGTCTACGCAGGAGTCGGTGTGCAAGTCAGACACGTGGTGTTTCATTCGCACGCCCAGGCACGTGCGCAGACACCTGTTTTGTGCTAATTGTAATCTCTTATGTTGTACCTCCGTGACTCCATTAAAGAGGAAACCACAGTAGTCCAGGACTGGAAGCATTGTCTGTTTGTACACTAACTTTGCGGTAGGACATGTGAAAACAATAATAGGACATGTGAAAACAATAATATAAATCAACCTTTGATAGATCCTGAGGTTGATTATAATCATACCTACCCCCCCTAATATGGACCCAAGGAATTCAATGGTTCTATCGGTTTGTTGCTAATACAGCTGGTTGTCTAGCAACGGCTATTCCATGTGTTTATCTGCCTAGCAACACACATTTCCATGGTCCTGAAGTTGATTATAATCATACTTAACCCCCTAATATGGACCCAAGGAATTCAATGGTTCTTTCGGTTTGTTGCTAATACAGCTGGTTGCCTAGCAACGGCTATTCTAATTGTTTATCTGCCTAGCAACACACATTTCAATGGTCTTGAAGTTGATTATAATCATACCTACCCCCCTAATATGGACGCAAGGAATTCAATGGTTCTATCGGTTTGTTGCTAATACAGCTGGTTGCCTAGCAATGGCTATTCTAATTGTTTATCTGCCTAGCAACACACATTTCCATGGTCCTAAGGTTGATTATAATCATACCTACCCCCCCTAATATGGACCCAGGGAATTCAATGGTTCTATCCATTTGTTGCTAATACAGCTGGTTGCCTAGCAACGGATATTCTTATTGTTTATCTGCCTAGCAACACACATTTCCATGGTCAAGAAGTTGATTATAATCATACCTACCCCCCCTAATATGGACCTGTAGGGACACTAATATTATTACGTTAGTCGAACGCCTACAAGGTAGTTCGGGCAGCCAGAGCCAGGGGGCACCCCTATCGGAGGCGGACAGTATATAAGCTGTCCTCACCCCCTTGCTCTGGCAGACCTTCTCAGGTCTCTGACTGTGTTATATATTGAAAGATATCGAAAGCTGCATATACATTTGATCGAACCTCATATACATCAAGGATTAGCATCATTGTACAGGAGAACGATAAATAAACCCTGTTTTCTTGCATCTCTACATGAAAACTGCAGTTCGAGTCCTTATTTAATCGAATTACATATAGACGAACTCTACACTGGTGCCGTGACCAGGATTTTCATGAAAGAGATAGCGGACTGACCCTGGCGGAGGCTCAGTCAAGAAAGGGGGGGAATGAAGGATCCGGGACCGAACTGGAGGATGGGGAACTGGATCTCACAGTGGCCCAAATAAACGAAGTCTGGAATGTGGCATCTCGGATGCACACCCCGGACAAGAAAGGATCTCGAAAGAGGAGTTTGATTTTTCGAACTCCAGGAGAATTCACTCCACTGAGAACGATTCCGAATACCAATCCGTTCAGAGGGAACCCATGGGCGGACGCGCTTCCCTCCGAACCAAACCTCGGACATATGGAAAGAGACCTGACCAGGCGAGGCCGACAGATCCCTGATTATGATGCCTACTGCGAGAAATTGAAAGCAGAGGAAGAGGAAATGAGGGATCGGTATACAGCCATGAATGAGGATCTGATCCGTCTGGCGGACGAAAAAGCTAGGGTAATCGCCCAGAACCAGAAAGAAGCGGAGGAAATGAAGGAGGTGAAAGCCAGAATACAGGCAGACAGAAAATATATCAGTGAACAGTTGGCACTCAAAACTTCTCAGTTAGCCAAGGTTCAACAGAAGGTGAAGTGTGTCCAACACAATCTGACAGAAGAACAGATGCAACTCCAGAAAGACAGGGAAGAGGCTCGCAGAAGTCGTGATCTGCGGGACACCTACGAAAGCGAGATCGAACGACAGTCCCAGAGGGTAAAGAAAATCAAAGCGGATTATTCGAAAGAAGAAAAGTCCGGCCAGGCCTTGAGGGAACAGTTCGAGCAAGAACGAGAGGCCTTGAAACAGGCCCGAAAGGAGATGAAGGCGGACCTCGAGATTATTCAGAAAAAGAAAGAAGAAATGAATGACACCTATCTGGCCTACCAGAGTCAGATAGAGGAGATCCGCAAAGCGGAAGAGGTTCGTAACCAAGAACCAACGAATGAGGGAGGCAGGCTACCAAAGCATGTCGCGTCCACCCCTAGTCCGATCTTGACCAACGTGGAGCCAATCGAAACACGGGGGGTCGTTGCGGACGGTAAGTATGAACGAAACCACGGAAGGACTGCCCCGAATGAGGCCGACCGTAAGGTAACCTATGGGGGAACGGAGGAGAAAGAGATCTCTGGTACCCATGATACTACGAGTGAGGCCCCACCCAAAAGAATGAATCATAGCTACGGCTCTCTGCATCCCTTCGCGGATGATACGCTGGCAGGACATAACTATACGGTACCACCCCCACCGATATATAATATAACCTACCAGTACCGGGCACCCTTTCCCGGAGCCGGCTCGAACGAAGGACGTCAGTCCTATAATGAGGGAGGTGGATCAATTCCGAGCGGGGGAGCCGGTGGTGTTCCTAACCCAGGGTCTAACCCCGGAGGAGGAATGGGGACTGTGCCGGATCCCGGTTCATATGGAGGCTACCCCTCTAGTCCTGACCGAACGCAGCCCAATCCAAGGGGAGGGATACCAAAACCGGTCCCTGCCCCACGTAGGCTGACAAAACGATCATCCATGGGTCTGAGGGTTGCTGCAATAGTGGAATCCGATCCTTGTATACAAGGGATGGGGATACACTGTTGTAGTCGAACTCGGGAGGATGAGTCGGAAATTATGGAATGGAGCCGGAGGCAGTCGGATCGACTGGTATGGAATCACAACAGTGCTCGGAAGCCTGTTCGGACTCCCCGGCGTTTCAATGGGGAGAATTGGAAGGAAAGCTACCAAGACTTCTGCGACGATAACCGTTACCATGGGTGGGACAAGGAGGCTTCCTTGGGTCCCCTCATCAAATGGTTGAGTGAAGGTCCGGGACGCATAGCAGTAGATGATTGGCGAGAGACGTACGGGGAATCCGGAAACTATGACCAATTGGTGGCAGCAGCCACACATATCTTTGGTGTGTTGTCAGCGAATGATCCGTGGTCGGAGTTCCAGGTACGGACGCAAAAACCAAAGGAGTCTCCAAAGGTGTTCGGTCTGGAACTTCAAAGATTGTTGCAGAAGGCCCGGCCTTATTGGAGACGTGACGATGAATATTTCTTAGATGAACTATTCACTCACTTTATAAAAGGACTGAGGGATTCGTCCCATGCCGAACTCGTCCAGAAAGAATGGGGACGAGGGTCATCAATGGTAGACTTCTTCTTGGCTATAGATCAGCATGAGAAGAAGAAACGATTACTTGCCGGGTTTGTACCCAACCAGAGAGTGGCGTCCGCACATACGGCCACTCCCGAAGAGAGTGATTCGAATGAGAGTTCGGATGAAGAAAGAATTGCGGCCATCGGGGGTGACAAGAGGGATAGAAAGAACCGGTGGAAGAAAAACGTTAGTAAGCCACCCGAGAAAGAGAAGCCAGTAGAGGCAAGCTCTAAACCAGTCCCTGCTCCTTTGGTGGTGGAGTTATCCGAAAACGAGAAGCGATTGATGGCCATGATGGAGGAAATGAAAGGATTGTTGGACTATCGGAAACGACCGAAGCTAGATAGAGCAACGGTGAAGTGTTTCAGATGCCAGGAGAACGGACATTTTGCAGCCGAATGTACGGCGGATAAACCTGTCTGGAGAGAAAGAAAGAGAGAGGAGATGGAAAATTAGAGGGGGTTGTCCTTGAAGGCAGGCTGACGACCCCGAATAAGGTTACCAGGGTACAATCCATACGAACGCGATTGAGGAGTCTGTAATGTATCCGCCCAGCAGCATGGGAAATGCTAATAAGCCGGAAACATGTGGGGCTGGGGGTATTGGTGAGACAATTGCCAGGGAGAGCAAAGAAGGGAAACCGATCACTAATAAAGAGGAAGGTTGGATAGAGGAGCTATCCAGGATCGGGGGGGTCCGCCTTCCCCAAGGTCATCCGTGTCTGGAGTATTTGAAAGGATTCGGATTTGATTTTGACATGACAGACGACGTCAAACGGTTCGCAAGTAATCCCTCGATGATGGGAGGAAAGAGATGGTATGTGTCCGTATTCGTAAACGGCAGAATGGGGGAATTTTTGTTGGATACCGGAGCTAGCCACTCCGCTATGTCGAAAAGATTCTTCGATCTGGTGTCGAGCATGGATGATGACCTCACAACGAGGGTAAATGCATGAGCGGCTGACGGGAGCAAGATACGAACGTTTGGTAGGACTTGTATGATCATCTTGGTGGGCGGTAGGGAATATATCATTTCCCCTACTGTTGCTGGGATTGAGGACGACGGGATCATAGGGATGGATTTCGCTTCCTTGTATGGAGCAAAATTGGATCCCGTCACTGGAGTATTGAAGTTAAATCATCCCTACAAAGACAGGATACAATGCCTGGCACATGAAGTTAGTGGTGTAGCGAGTGTAGTACAGACGGTAAAAATACCTCCCGGAATGGCATGTGATGTCTTGATAGCCTCCAGTAGGATGAAGAGGGGCGTTCCGGGGGTTTTCGAACCTAATGTGACGGTGTTGGGAAAGAAGGGATTGGAATTGGCTGACACCCTGATAGGGAATATAGCTTGGGGAGTGGCCCCCATCACGAACCCGGGTTCGAAAACCGTCTACCTAGAAAAAGGCACTGTAGTAGGAGAAGTGATATCTGCGGAAGCGGTCACCAGTAGCTTTAAGAAGGGAAACGGACTAGTCCCGAACTGTGAAGGAATTGAGGAAGGATTGGCAGCATTAATAGAAAGGTCCGGAGTAGAGACAGAGGGACAGAAGAGTGCCCTGAGAGAGATGTTGACTGAGTGTAGTTCAGCCTTTGCGCGGCCCGGAGAGCCGTTGGGACGAACGGATTGAGTCCTACACTCGATCAATACGGAAGGGGCGAACCCAGTAAAGATACCATATCAACGTCTTCCGCTGGCAAAGAAAGTGGTAGCGGAAGAAGAGATTACGAAAATGTTGGCAGAAGGGGTGATAACCCCCTAGCACCAGTCCTTGGAGTAGTCCTGTATGTATGGTAACCAAGAAGGATGGGAGTATCCGATTCTGTATAGACTACCGGAAGCTGAATGGCTTGACTAAGAAAAATTCGTATCCGCTCCCCCGGATCGACGAGACCATTGATTCCCTTGGAGGAAATGAATGGTTTTGCACGATTGATTTGCAGTCTGGTTATTGGCAGGTGGGAATGAAAGAAGAAGACAAGGAGAAAACAGCGTTTTCGAGCCATGTAGGGTTGTACCAGTATAACGTGATGCCATTCGGACTATGTAATGCTCCGGCCACGTTCGAAGCCATGATGGAGACCCTACTGAGTGACTTATTGTGGAAGAAATGTCTAGTGTATCTGGACGATGTGATAATATTTGGAAAGACATTTGATGAATGCCTGGGGAACCTGAAGTTAGTGTTACAGCGGATAATCTCGAATGGATTGAAGCTGAAGCCTAAGAAGTGTAATATGTTTCAGAAAAGTATTAACTATCTAGGACGGATCATCTCTATGGAAGGGGTGAAGGCTGATCCGGAGAAGGTTAAGACGGTAACGGACTGGAGCATTCCTAAGGGGCCGAAAGAAGTAAGATCCTTTTTAGGATTTTGTTCTTATTACAGAGATTTCTTACCAGGATATTCCCGGATAAGTTATCCAATCCAATGTCTGTCGCACTGGACCCCGGGGAGACGTAAAGAGAAGTTCCCATGGGGGAAGGAACAAGGGGAAGCATTCGAAACCATTAAACGGTTGTTCGTGGAGACACCGGTGTTGAAATACCCCACTGCGGATGGTCATTTTATATTAGACACTGATGCGAGCAATGAAAGCATAGGGGCAGCCTTGTCTCAAGTCCAAGATGGGAAGGAGGTTCCAATAGCATTTGCAAGCAATACCATGAGTAAAGCGCAAAGAAATTATTGTACGACAAAGAGAGAATTATTGGCAGTGGTAGTATATACAAAGAAATATAAACACTTCTTGTGGGGATCTGATTTTACGTTACGTACGGATCATTCCTCTCTGCGGTGGTTATTGAACTTTAAAGATGCGGAAGGTATGATAGGACGGTGGTTGGCACACCTATCTGAGTTCGGATTGGACCACAGCCAAATTCAGCATAGAAAGGGGGCTAAGCATGTGAACGCTGACGCGTTGGCGCGAATCCCAGTGAAGAAGTATCAGAATGACGGATGTGATGATTGTGGGAAGCATAATACCGTGCTGGCAGGAATCCGAAAGCCTTTTAGAGATCTCAAACCGGTAATACTGGAATGGGACGAGAACTCCATTAAGAGCTTCCAGGAGAGAGATGCGAATAGTATCCGTCTGAAGATGTTACTTCAAGAAGGAAGGGTCCCGACTCGGCCAGCGATATCGTTGGAGAGCAGGGAGATGAGGCGACTAATAGCTCAATGGACAGAGTTAGAGGTGGTAAATGGACTGATTTATAGGTGGAAGACGAATGCTTTGGGAAATAAGTCAAGACAGATCTTTATTCCTACTGCCATGCGAAGGGATATAATGTTCTTTTGCCATGGGCATCGGACCAGTGGTCATTTCGGTAGAAAACGGTCCCTGGAAAGGCTGGCTAGAATGTATTACTGGCCAGGTATGAGTACGGATCTGTTGAGATGGATAGACACTTGTCCGAAATGTTGTACGAGCAAGCCAGGGCCTGGGCTAGGTAAAATGCCCTTGACCCAGGAATTGTTTGGAGTAAGGTTCGCAAGGGTGGCAGTGGACATAATTACAGGATTTGTGACAACTCCGGAAGGAAATACATGTATGATGGTAGTAACGGATTACTATACGAAGTATACGAAGGTATTTCCGATGAAGGATCACAAAGCAGCAACTTGTGCGAGAATGTTAGTTAAAGGATGGATCCTGTACTTGGGAGTGCCTCTGATGTTGCATAGCGACCAAGGGAGAGAGTTCGAATCGAATCTATGGCAGGAAATGTGTCATCAATTGGCCATTTGCAAGACCCGAACCAATCCGTATCGACCACAGAGTGATGGTCAGGTGGAAAGATTCAATCGTACCCTGATACAGGTCCTGAAAAGTTTAGTAAATCAAGAAATGGATGATTGGGATGAGCAGTGCGACTTTGTTTGCCATGCTTATAATAGCACGGTACATGCGAGTACGAACTGCTCTCCGAATCTGTTAGTATTCGGAGAAGATCTGATTATGCCAGCGGACCTAGTGTTCGGAGTAGTTGGTATGAATCCAGATGTCCCGTGTCAGATCATGTTTGTGGAAGCGTTGAAGGAACAATTCCGGAAGGTGTACGAATTAGTGAGAAAAGAGTTAGGAAAGACAGCTAAATGGCAGAAAGTGGGCTATGATACTAATCTAAAGGTTCGGCGGTTTGCGGTAGGGGACTTAGTAGCGAGATACCACGAACCTCTAGTCGGCATCAAGCTGAGAGATAATTGGGATGGTCCGTGGAGGATTACCCAGAGAATAAGTGATGATACAGTCCTGATGAGAGATACCTTCGGGAGGAATCAGAAATCGAATGTGGCCCGGTTGAAACCATGGAAGGGGAGAGAGTACTCCACGGAAATGTTCAAGATGGGACAAGAGGAGAAGGAGGAAATGAAAAGGGAGTTAGATAAAGTAATCGAGAAGAGGGGTCCGGGGAGACCCAGGAAGGTGAAGAAGGAAACGGTGCAAGTTGAACAATCTCCAAAAAGATCGGAGAAAGCAAAGAATGTCTCGGCAGGTGTGGACAGGAAGAGAAGGACTGTCCCCTCTGTGGCTAAGAGGGAACGGAAGCAAACCGCTCCGAATGTCAGGTGTAAAGAGGATCCGGTGGGGGTTCGTTGCAGCCCTAGGTTGAGAGTGAGGGGTGCTGTTACCTAACCTGAAACACAACGATGTAATCAGTTAAATGTTGTCATAATTATCGGGGTAACCTGGTAATTTGTCTTATATGTAGGAATGATCACGACAGAAGCCAGAAATCCAACAAACTCACCTTTGAATGTGCCAGTGGGTGGTGGACGGGTAATCCGGCGGATTAGTAGTTGCCATCCGTATTTAAATCCATAATGACTCGAGATGAATTCGACAGGGCGGTGAGGATATCAGTGCTATAATTACCTGATCGTAATGCGTGACGCGCGGGAGAAGTGAATGATTGTTTATATTTTGCAAGCGCGGGAAAACAATGAAGTCTCGCCGAATGCGCGGTGTCTCGCGAGACCGACGCGCGTGCGCAAAGGTCGATGCGGGTCAACGATCCGCCATATTTGTTTACGGTTCGCCGGACAGAGCAAGGGGAAGCGTATCAGAGCACAAAAAGCGAGGGTATAAAGACTGTTTCAAGTGATATCGGTGTATAGCAGGTGGGTGAAGTAGCCAGGAGCCCGTAGAGAGGGTCCTGGTACCTGTCATTCCAGTTTTTATCGATATTTTGAAAGAACGTGAGTGTCACGATGGCTTCGGCGTCTGGCTCTCATTCGGAAAGATCGGCCCTCACCGAGGTGTCCGAAATGTTCATGGAGACCGAGGCGATGTCGCCAGTTACAAAGACCGAAGAAAGTGTACTGAATGAGGATAATTCCGAAGAAGAAGACACCACTATGGGAATGGAGATTGAGGAAATATTAGAACGATCGGACGAGCCGCTGCTCGAACCGAATCTGGATGGGTTCAAGTCTCGGTATGACGGCCGAGAGGTACACATCCAAGCCCGAATCCTGAAAGGAGACCGAAAGTGTTGGAACGCAGCCACCAGAGACTGTGTTCGGCACTTCTTATCGCCGACCGAGTATGCAGCCCTGCCATCATCATGGCTGCTTTACTATAATATGACTGAGGCTGGCCTGCAAGTTAGCCAGCCGTTCCGGAGGGCCATCTTCGATTGCGAAATCGCACATCAACAGCATCGTCTTCCGAATGTCCCGTATGTACTGACCGATCATGCGGGGATGGGGGTTACCGGAATGGACATCGTCGGAGATGTCCTATACCGGGAACCGGACATCGAGAAAGAACCAAAGAATGAGGAAGACTGGGTCGAACTGGCCAAGAATCCGAAGGTTCCGAGTCTGTACACTCTGGATGGGGACGAATTAATTCGTCGTCTGAAGGAGTGTGCGGATCCGGAGGAGAAACTGAATGAGATCATCTCCACGATGATTCGGGAGGGTACCTACGCCAATCGGGCGTACGTACCCGGGCGAGAGGAAGAACTGACCGCTGCCCAACATAAAGAACGATTAGCATCCATCCGAAAGGGGAAAGCTATCCTGAAGGCGGCCAAGAACAAAGGTAGCCTTTCGACGGAGAGTGAAACTGATGGGGAAGGCAGTTCTAAGAAAACGAAAGGAAAGAGTGTGAAGGGTAGGGGAAGGAAAAAGACCCTAACTGACACCGAATCTGACAGTGACCAGGGTGTTTTCCACACGGTCCTGTCGGTGAAGGATAAGAAGAAGTTAAGGGAAAGTAAGAAAGACACTAAAATGACTGTGCCGAAGCAGGTGGTTACTAAAGTCACCGAGGCAGTTGGCAAGAAAGATCCTTCGAGTGGAGATCCGCTGAAAGGACGAATGGCTGCCGTTCAGGCTGCTGCCGCTGCTAAAGTGGGCAGTATAATTGGCAGAGGGAGTGTCAAGAAGGCTGTCAAGGTGACCGAATCCGAGGACAGTCCGGATGATGAGTCTGGATCTGACTCAGGTGGCGAACCTCCAGAGACTGATCCGGATCCAAACAAAAATGATCCGGAGGAACAAATGGAGATACCGAATGAGGAAACACCGAATGAGGAGGTACAGGAGGAGGAAGAGGAGAAGAATGAAGGGAAAGATGAGGAGGATACTGAACGACTGCAGCGAATCTGGAAGAATAGTGAAGCAAAGTTTGCACACTTCATTCCAGGTTCGTTTGAAGAGTGCGCGAAGGGTAAGAAAGCCTACGGTTGCCCTGAGCCTCGCAACATGAACGATGAGAGTGATGACGAAGATTGGCTTCGGGAAACCGAAGAGGATGCTTTGCCATCAGAATTCTATGATGAGTGGTTCGGACAGATTCTGAAATATCCGGAAAGCTACTACATAAGAGACCAGAAGTCAAAGCTACGCTGGGCATACCTGTGTTGGTATATGAAAGACGGTGAGCGGTATTGCCCGTTCACCATTTGTATTGAAGAGAAAGGAACGAGCAGGACTTATCCGACTCGAATGCGGTTCCTGCGCCACCTCTGCGAAAGGCACTTTCACCACACCGTGGTATACGAATGTGCTAATTGCAAAGGTCAGAGGGATAGCGCAACCTGCAATGGTTGCGTCACTCCGAGAAGGGGCGTGATGGTTCGCCATCTTAAGTACTCCCACAGCCCCGGATTGAGTGCAGCACGTGAGAAGGTGATGACCCTGCACGATAAAGTTATGATGGAGTACAACAAAATGATCCCGTCGGACTTCAAACAGATCACAGTGAAGACCGACTCATTCTGTAATGTACACAAGTCCACGAAAGGCAAACTGTGTGCGAGGGTTGCACTAGTGCGAGCCCGAGGCAAGTTCAAGATGTCGAACGAACTATATTCTAGAGTGTGCGAATGGCGGGGTGATCCACCTAAAGCCAAAAAAGATGAGAAAAGGCGGGCTAGCCATAGCCCGGCAAGTGGAAGGGGAAAGAAATATCGATCTGATTCTCCTGAGAACTCGGAGTTCAAGAAACCACTGGCCGTGGCTCGGGACTCCAGGTCAACTCATCAGAAGAGGAAAGATTCGACTGAGTATCAGTCACCCATGAGTGGGGGGTCGGGCTCACGTCCTTCCTCGGCAGCATCATCGGCAGCATCATCAGCTTCACAGAGTGATCAGCCACCTGCTTGGTTCAGCGCGAAAGATCCGGCCCCTACGCAGGGATCGAGCGACTACCCGGAGGTAGGCGGGCAGAAGGTTCCTCAGCGTGTCGAACCTGAAATGACTCAGGTTCCGGACAATAGGCCTGAGCACACGACCGGTGGATCTTTACTTCGATCCGAGTGACAAAGTGGTTTGTGCCCAAGCCCAGGCGGCGGTGGACACTTTCCAGGAGGCTCAGAGGGAATTGGCTGTCCGATATAATCAGGGGGTGGCGAATCTATTCGCCCGCTCTCTGGTGGAACAGGAAGCCACTTACCGAACGGCTCTGGAGAAGGAGAATGAGGTGCTATTGGCAACCGAAACTGCTAAAGTCCGGAACGAGGCCAAGCTAGCCGCAGCAAAAACTGCATTAGCTCAGAAACGACTGCAGGAGTCCAACGACCGGAACGAGGCTATGAACGTCAAGTTCCAGCAGGTGTTTGGTGTATTTATGGACGAGTGGGACGGCACCCGCGAATCTGCCCTGGAACTACTAAAGAACCAGAGTGATGAGGGGTGAGCACCATAACCCGGGAGTGATAGCATATGAGTGAATTGATATTCGAAAGAGAATGAGTTGGTGGGGTATGAATGTCTACTGAATAATCGAACAGCAGTAACAGGAGTACGCAGGAGAAAATCGGGTGACCAGACATATGAAGAGGAGAGCACCAATCACCCGTTCGGAAGAATGTGTCTGTTCAGTCAGAACAGAGACAGCAGTACGAAGAATGAAGAGGAGAGCACCACTAACCAGTTCGAATGAACGTGCCTGTCCAGTTTGGGACAGGACGGCTGTTGAAGAGGAGAGCACCAAACACCCGAGTTCCTCCGAAAGGATGGAACTTCGTGCCTAACCAATGTCCACAAAGGTTAGGATGGCTGCCCGGATCTTCAATTTTTTGTTTCCTGTTTTTTTTAATCATGAGAGATGTCAAGTTGTACTAGTCGCTATTCTGTATATGTTTGTATATATATTATACATGTGTCCCTATAATTCGAAATGTGTCGAGCCGTTCGAATGTATTACCACCTGTGTACATAATATTAGTTTTTGTATATTTTTATAGACCCTACTGTGTTCAAGACGTAACATAACGCTTTACTAAAATAAACTCAGTTGTATGAGTTTATATTAAATTGTATATATATTTGAAATAATAAGCGTATGTATTGTCTGGGGGGGGTGGTGTAGGGACACTAATATTATTACGTTAGTCGAACGCCTACAAGGTAGTTCGGGCAGCCAGAGCCAGGGGGCACCCCTATTGGAGGCGGACAGTATATAAGCTGTCCTCACCCCCTTGCTCTGGCAGACCTTCTCAGGTCTCTGACTGTGTTATATATTGAAAGATATCGAAAGCTGCATATACATTTGATCGAACCTCATATACATCAAGGATTAGCATTATTGTACAGGAGAACGATAAATAAACCCTGTTTTCTTGCATCTCTACATGAAAACTGCAGTTCGAGTCCTTATTTAATCGAATTACATATAGACGAACTCTACAGACCCAAGAAATAAATAGTTCTATCGGTTTGTTGCTTATACAGCTGGTTGCCTAGCAACAACTATTCTAATTGTTTATCTGCCTAGCAACACACATTTCCATGGTCCTAAGGTTGATTATGATAATACCTACCCCCCCCTAATATGGACCCAAGGAATTCAATGGCTCTATCCATTTGTTGCTAATACAGCCGGTTGCCTAGCAACTGCTATTCTAATTGTTTATCTGCCCAGCGACACACATTTCCATGGTAAAGAAGTTGATTATAATAATACCTACCCCCCTATTATGGACCCAAAGAATTCAATGGTTTGATTGGTTTGTTGCTAATACAGCTGGTTGCCTAGCAACGGCTATTCTAATTGTTTATCTGCCTAGCAACGCACATTTCCATGGTCCTAAGGTTGATGATAATCAAACCTAGCCCCCTTATATGGACCCAAGGAATTCAATGGTTCTATTAGTTTGTTGCTAATCCAGCTGGTTAAAAGCAACATCTATTGTAATTGTTTATCTGCCTAGCAACACACATTTCCTTACCCCCTAACATGGACCCAAGGAATTCATAGGAAATGCCATATTTGAAGTAATAGCATCCTTCCCCCTGACAACCCTTTCCCGGCCCTGCCTTTTTGGTGTCTTGAATGGGTTCCCTTCAAACATACCAGCCATGTAGACATTATGTTTCTTCGAATGCAAGAATTGCGGTTGTTGCCGCAAATAAAAATGCCTGAGGCCCTTTTTTACGCTGCAACAACCGCAATTCTTGTTAGATTTGTTTTAGCTGATTAATACCCTTAGTAGAGAATCAAATGAGAGAAAGGTCGTCCTAAAACTTTCTAGAAACATCTTTGAGTAAAGTTTCGCAAGATATTTTTCTAGGACCACTTTTTTTGTGCAGATTCCAGAAAATGGACTTACAGAACTTAGAAATGAACAAAAGGGGGTAAACTTTATTTATGCCCTTGAAAGTAAATATTTGCAATCGTTAAACTTTTGTTCTTTTCTTGTTAGAAAACATTGCTGGCCAAAGATCTGTATGGAGGTCGAAGTATACATCTAAATGCTTCAATAGAACCAGATTTTACCCCTGAGCTTATGATGTAATTTGAATTACATCATCATCACCCATGATGGCCTGCATGGGGTACATTGAACCACAAAATTGGGGCACCTTGAACCATGCTCTTGAAGGAATACCCACTCAACAAAAACAACAAAACAGACATTTGAAAACGTTTATAGCAGAACGTTTGATTAAAAACGTTAATTCACATGTCTATATGGTTCTCAGTTCAAACGTTGCTATCTAAAACGTCATTGAACATTTCTAAATAGTTTGCATGAAAACTTTTGTAGCTAAACCGTTATGAAACATTTTTACAGGGTTTTTACAAAAAACGTTGCTTTTTAATGTGTTTTGAACCTTTCTACATAGTTTGAAAAAAAAACACTTTTGTATTTGATAAATTATTCAATATTTCTATATAGTCTGTATAAAAAACGTTTTTTTGATGTTATTAAACATTCATGTTGACTCTAGTATCTGTTCCCAGGTGGCAGCATTATCCACATGATAGAACTTAACTGTGTTTTCACCTCGTTATCTTAATTAGAATGATTATTGTGATAATTATACCAACTTAATTCCAACATTTCATACTAAATCAGATTTTGTATAGACCATCAGCCAGATGCATGATACAGCATCCATTTATACAGGGTATGGAATGGAAACGCCCCTTCAGTGGGCATTTAAGAATTATATATCCCCATTGATCAGTGGAAATGGTCATGTCTAATACCAACAGGTATCAAAGACCTCTGTGTTCGTCTATTAGATGTGATTGAACCAAATTGATGATTTTATGGTAAGGGAAGAAATGGAAGTCTCGTCGATACAATGATATGGAAATGATATTAAAATAAATAGAACTAAAAGTATATGATGCCCATATGCTCATTTTGCAGCTAGGATGGGTGCCCTTGGGTAGAGAAAAAACTGTTATTTTGACTGTTAGAAAACCCTATTCTGACCTTTAAAAACTTTATTTAACATGAGAATAAGGTTGCACTTTCAAACGTTTTCCCCAAACATTTATTTACATTATTTGGAGTCAACGGTTTTATGTTAAAAAAAAGTTTAATACAAACGTTTTATCCAGGGCAAAATAATGTCTTTTTGTTATGTGGGTAGGCTGTATAGGACGTATTTAAAAATCTGTATTTTATTAGGCACACAAAAAGAGAACACATAATATATAATTTGGTTATACTATCATGATAGAATATGTAGTCTGCCAATTGGGATGATTAATTCTTTTGTAGCATAGTCAGAGTGCCTTTATCCCTAGATTATCAAATTTTGGAAGCAAAGCAGAATGTTACATCATGAAAGAATATAACCAAGGATTTATATAGACCTTGTAAATAGTAGCAATCCTCTTGAGATGGTCTATATAGATTTAAAGGGAAGTTTGTAGGGCTCAAACCCAGTCACTATTTTAGACACTTTAATCGACAGACTTGTGTATATTAAATATGTACTTTTTATACTCAGTCCTCTTCAAAAGTAACAATAGGAAGTAATTACACCTCAACCTTGAACAATAAATCCAAATTGCTGATAGTTTGAGCCATTCAATATGTAGTTCAAGGTGCCCCAGGGGGTGGGTCAACCTGCCCAGGGCATGGGGCACATTGAATCACCCAAAGATTTTATTTTCGAAAATTCAAAATAAATACAAAAAACAACCATACTTGCTTTGCCATAGGTGATCATATATTGCAATGATTTAAGGTAACTGCTACATGTATATCCAAGATTAAAGTCCAGATGACTTTGATAAGGTAAGGAAAAAAATAAATGTGCAAAAGTGGTTCAACGTGCCCCTCTCTCTCGTAACCATGGTACCCATGGGTTCAATCAATACCCAAGAAAGCTTCCTATTACATATTAGATAAATAGATCTAATTATCTATACATCTGGGTTTACATTCAACCATTGAAGAATCACATGAGGACCAAGCTACATATCCAATTGTTGCAACATATACACACATGCATGATGCACCATACTGTGTTGGTACATCATACATACTCTTTGGCTCAAGGCATCAATGAAACCTTGATTAAAAAGTCAGGAGGGCAATATGCATGAACCTTCATGGCAAAAAGGGCATAAAGCACTTTGCTACCATTAAAAGGTTATACCAGCCAACGCCCCAATTCGTTGGGCAGCAGGATACAACTTGTTACGTTGGCTAATGCCCTGAGGGCCTTGCCGCGTGCTGCACGACCGGCGCGTTTGCCGCGTTGCATCTGCATGCTGCGCCGTCCTGACTGCCGCATGCCCTGAGGGCATCCTCAGTGCCATCAATGCCTTGAGGGAATGGCGATTGCTCCTTTAGGACTAAGACTGCTGCCAATGCCCCGAGGGCATCCTCAGTACCGTCAATGCCCTGAGGGAATGCCAATGGCTCCTATAGGAACAAGACTACTGCCGATGCCCTGAGGGAATCCTCAGTACCGTCAATGCCCAGAGGGCATAGCACTGCCTTGTATAGAACTAAGTCTACTATTCTTTGCCATAAGGGGCATGCCACTGACTCCTAAGTACTGCCAATGCCCTTAGGGCATGTCACTGACTCCTACTATAGGACTATGAGTATGGCTCTATGGCTATGCCCTGAGGGCATGCTACTGCCTCCTGAATAGGACTGGGCATAGGGTGGTATAGGACTTAGACTACTGTCCTATGCCCTGAGGGAATCACCTATATCATATCGGGGCATAGCCTTGACTTTATAAAGACTGAAATAACTACAGACTAGGCCTATATTGGTACACATCAATTAATATACAGTTGCCCCCAGTTTAAGTTTGCAGAAGCCAAGGCTATGCCCTGAGGGAATCAATGATATGTACGATGCCCCTGGGGCATTGATCAGAAACCTAGTATGTAGAAGACATATGCCCTGAGGGAATCAGTGATATAAGATGCACCCGGGGCATTTACTAGTTAGTAGGCCTAGCCTATAGTATAAGTTTGTAGAAGTCAAGGCTATGCCCTGAGGGAATAAGGGATATATACGATGCCCCCGGGGCATTGACCAGTAGGCCTAGCACAGTTTTAGTTTGCAGAAGCCAAGGCTATGCCCTGAGGGAATCAATTATATGTACGATGCCCCCGGGGCATTGATGCGGCAATATATGCGCGACATATACGCGTCGTACCGGGGCGGCAGCGCACCAGGCCCTGGGGGCATGAGCCAACGTAACAAGTTGTATCCTGCCGTTGGGCATCCCATTTGAGATCTAGTGGTCTTCATGAAGGGAAGTAACTACATATATACCACAAAAATCAGGGATCAGGAAGCCTACTGCCAGAATATTCAATATCTTCAACCTCAATATGGCAGACTATGATCCAAAGAGTTGTGTTTTCATTTAATGCTGGGAGATATGTGAATTTAGAAAGAGTCTTGAATGAATGGCAGTTCCTCTATCCCTGGCAATGGAAGGCTGAGGAGTGGTGATGAATCACTTCTCATACATAGTTGGACTAAACATATTATATGCTCATTTTCATTTCATACAAGAAATGACTCCATTATTGATGTTTGGGCCATGATATATGCATTTGGCAAACCTGAAAGAGCTAGAGATGATTGGGACCTTGCAGACATCTTTGTCAATACCATATCTCTGATGCACTGAATTTGCATCTCATGTACGCGCACTATCAGATGCAAGAGACCAATTACTGCACCTATTCTAGTCCTGGGGACTGTGGTTTGCCCTACAATTTGCTTTACATAGGATTCTTTTGGTCTTCAGGACTATGTCTGTAGTCCCAAGGACTATGATCTTAGTTGCACGGACTATGATTGCAGTCCTCAGGACTATGATTGCAGTCCCCAGTACTATGATTGTAGTCCTCAGTATAATGATTGTAGTCCCCAGAACTATGAATCTATAAGCTACCTATCATTTAATAAGGCTCTGTGCCTCTGCATCAATAATAATTTAAGAAGTACTGAAAGATAATGCATAGTTCTGAGGACTAAATATCAAGTCTGAAGGACTACAGAGGAAGTCCTGAGGACTACAAGTATTAAATGTGTAGTCCTGTGGACTATAGGCTTAGTGATTGGGAATACCAGCACAATTGTCCTAAGGACTGCAGTGCTAGGCCTTCATAGTGCCGGGGACTACAGACATGGCATTGTACAGCCTCGAGCTCTCCAGGCCCATTATAGCCATCAGGCTTTAATGGGCATGGACAATTTTGTATCTAATAACTGTAACCTACTTAAAAAATGATCCAGGATCCTGGATCATTTCTTAATGCGATAGCTCAACCACTGATTTGTTAGCCATGGTCACATGATCATGGTAAGGTTGTATATGGCCTCATGGGTTCGAATCCCACCTTGGCAAAACATAGGTTCATTTTTTATACATTATTTATTTGGCTTTTTTGAAGCATAAATACCCCTATACTGGAATAGTAATATAACATACTACATATTTGGATAGAGACAATAGTGTAATAGAGGTGCATTATACAGATTTCAAAATTACTACCCATTATGCCAAGGTGGGATTTGAACCCATGATGTCCAGATTGCTAGTATCTAGTACAAGTGAGTACATAAGTACTCTCCCTGACTGTAAACGTACAGTCGGGGCCCGAGACTGGGTATCGTACTGGCAGATGACCTACTCATTTTTAGGATATAGCCTATTTGGACAATATAAGTGCAGTTGATTTCACAAACAATTATTCCTTGCTATGTGTATACAATTATATATGAAAATGATTTATAAAGAAATAGGCTTTTGGTATACTTTTTCTCAAGGTTACCAAGTAACCATGGCAACCACATGAACTCTACTTATTGGTTATATTAATCATACATTTCATACAAATTATAACTTTATAATAGGAGAAGAAATTGGAATTTTAGGAGGAAAATAAAGAGCAAAATTCAGTTTGGGGGGTTTTGTCCCCCTAAAATTCTTTAATGGTTTTGCAAGTTGGTTTTTCAGAATATACAGACAGAATTGGTCTAGAAAGGTTAACTTGCAAAACTAAAACTTTGGTTTACAATCCCATTTCGATTCCCTACTACCTGTTATAACAGCCTGATAGTTAGTCTCCCCCGCTAGGATGCTAGTTTGTGACCGCCCTAAGGTTTTGTATTCATTTCATTACCATCAATGTGGTGTTTAATTTGCAAAGTGCCCTAATACATATATATTACAAGCAGGTTTTTCATCTACTCTTTTTGACATCCACAAACCTTGCAAAAACGTAGTTCAAACCTTTGGTTGGAAACAAACCTACACAAACCGTGGCCGTGGATAATTGTAAACCATTGTCCAAGACTTATAAAACTTATGTAGATACTCAGGCTTAACTATATCTGACTTATACCCAGTGATTGGTTTGTGATTTGTTTGTATGTGTTATACATTGAGGTAGTTGCTTTTGTTTTTCCAGTCAGCTGTGGTATTAATAGCAGAATGTCAGGCACCATCATCAATGTCTCAATAGATTCTGTACTCTTACTCATACAAAATGTACGCCACACTGCCAAGTCTAACATGAATCTACTAAATTATAAATGATAGAGGCCCGAGAGTCAGAGCTGGCGATGCTGATGAGGGGGGTGGGATCCAAAAGGAACATTTTGAAGCCCAAATAAGGCTTTAATTAGAGTTATTCCTATAGGTTGTTGCCACCGCAACATGAATTTAATGCTAACACAAAGATACACTTTGAATGAAATGAAACTATATTCCAATTTATAGGAGGACTCCTGAAAACAGAACGTTAATAGTCTTTCTCTATCCAAAACTATGATGAAAAGTTTGAAAAGGTTTGGCCAGTTGTGAATAACAATCTACATGAATATGCTCATTAAGTATCTTATTAATTAAAACAATGAGACATGAAGCTTATTTCCCATTGTGGTAGGGCAACATCAACAGATATCCATGGAGCAATTGCTCAAAGAAAATGAGGGTTATCTTCGACTGTAATACCTCATTGTAAAGCTTTTTGTGACGTCAAATTTAATAGCTTGAGGCTCAGTCTCACGACTTTGTAACAATTGGATCGTCCTTGACCGGGTGACACCTTTGACCGGGTGATGTCTTTGACCGGATAACGTCATTATAGGATAAATTAGGCCTATACAGTAAGAAAAGATTGGAAAAAGTCAAAGCATATTTTCTGACCACATAAAAGGAAATTTATTTCAAAGTTGGTTATGTTTATATGTAGACCCTATTACGTGCATCATATAGCATAATCAATTGTTTCCTCTGCCTGGTCAAGGTCACTTTCTATAGGAATCTGGAGCTATACCCAGTGGGGCCGCCATTTTAAATTCCGCTGGTTGAGGTTAAACACACTGATAAGACATACCACTATGGGAACACATAGGCGACAAACAGGTGACAGGGTTGTACCAGTCTTATCAGACCCAGACCCCTGTATAACATGGAGTTTGAAGAGCTGCCCTGTGCAAAGTATTATGCAATAAGCATCCGCATGAACTTTTTCATATAGTACAGATATGGAAAAACACAAAAATTTTCCTTTTCCAGGTCAAAGACGTCCCCCGGTCAAAGATGTCCCCCGGTCAAAGACGTCACCCGGTCAAAGACGTCACCCGGTCAAAGACGTCACCCAGTCAAAGACGTCACCCGGTCAAAGACGTCACCCGTCAAAGACGTCACCCGTCAAAGACGTCACCCGTCAAAGACGTCACCCGTCAAAGATGTCCCCCAGTCAAAGACGTCACCCGGTCAGAGACGTCACCCTGTCAAAGACGTCACCCGTCAAAGACGTCACCCGTCAAAGACGTCAAAGATGTCCCCCGGTCAAAGACGTCACCCGGTCAAAGACGTCACCCGGTCAAAGACGTCACCCGGTCAAAGACGTCACCCGGTCAAAGACGTCACCCGTCAAAGACGTCACCCGTCAAAGACGTCACCCGGTCAAAGACTATTCAATTGTTACAAAGTCGTGAGACTGAGCCATGACAGTTGTGAACAAGATCTACTGTAAATTCTCTTGTAGAAGCTGCGGCTTGTACGAGGGTGAGAAGCCTAGGACGGCTTACAGCAGTGTCCCAAAGTCTAGGTGTGGCTTATATGAGGGTTTTTTATTTTTACTTTCATAGTAAGTACTAAGGGATGTTCATTTATTAGTTACAGGGGGGGCGTAAAAATTTCCGATCCCTCTTGAGCAAAAAAGCCAGCGCATTACTATAGTTCAAAGGGGGGGGGGCCGAACATTTTTCAGGGCCTTCGGCGAGGGGGGTCGTGAAACATTCCACGTGTTCTCGAGGGGGGGGGGGCTTAAAAATATTTCGCCCCCCTGTAATTAATAAATGAACACTCCCTAAAGTAGCAGTTCTCAGACCCCAGGTGCGGCTCAAAGGATTGTATAAAGTTAGGGGTACTGTTTATACAAGGGTAAGGCTTATATGCGAAAATATACGTTAGCTTTTGTATAGGAATGTGAAGGATAGCCATTTTAGTACTGAAGCATGTTTCTCCAAAATGAAGGAAATGAAATAACTTCCCCCCCTTCACTTACCTACTGCTGTGAGTGCTGTCAATACTAGAAGTAATGGCCACATCTGGAGGCAGCTCATTCCTCCTTGTAACCACATTCTGCCTATGACATATTCACCAAGTGTCAATTCAACAATTTAAAGGATCTAAGGAAGCTTTAGTTGTCCTCAAGTATTGTTATTGTAAAGTGACAACCTATATAAGGTATAGGTAGTTACTACCATGCCACACAAACAGGTGGATGTGATGCATGACGCTGTAACTAAAACTCATCCATAAGTAAGCCATTCGCCGAAATATGAAATAAATTATACAAGTCACTCTAAACCACTCGCGAGGATCCACACTCAGGAACCTAGGTCGATGATAAAATTTATACTGTGGTCGTGGGTTAACGGGCTCGTACGTTAATATTTTCGCTATAATCCCACAATTAAAAATCCCGGAAATTCTTGTCTGCTTCAGTATGGAATAAATACACGCGAATTTGTCTTTTGTGTGCCACCTCTGCAAAAATGTATATCCATGAATATAAATACTTTCACAGTAGACAGATTGTTTAGGCCACTCAAAAAAATAAAATGGTTTCTCAGCACCAAGCACTGAATAGATTGTGACTAGGGAGGTTTTTCTTTCTTTTAACTCTGGGGCTAAAAACTATAGGAACACTTACGCTTTTTATGACCGAAGTAGTGAAGAGTTTATTGATCCACAAAAACTCGCAAAACATGATTTTCTTTCCAGGACACTATATTTCTGACAGTATTACCTTTAATTTGATACCAAATATGCCAATATTTGTCAATATCTATCATGTTTCAATTTTCTTGAGTAGCACCTACCTTAATTTCCCACCTTTAATCTGCATTTTGCATATACCTGTAACTCATGATCAACTGTGGGGGAGCCCTATAAGTTATAACCTACAAAACCTGAAAATTGCTATTTTATATATAGTACTATGAACAGGTTTCTTGTCTAGGTGCTTGATTACTCGCCACAATTCTACAGATAGTGATGGGATCATGTGAAATTGTGTGGAAGCTAAATAATCAAGGGTGGCCACAGATCTTGTGACAGGCACTTATGCTGGTAGCCTGCTAGTGTATGATTTATTTAAACCCTGGGCCACCTGAACATCAGGAGCTGAGTACTTCATGTCTGTAGCAGCTGTTGCTGCCAAGGCAACAAGTTGTATACCTTAAAACAACAGCCCCATGAATAATAACCACTTCGGTGACTTTGCTAACACTTATGCTGGATGGTTTATGACCATGAACACAGACTGGTTCAATAGTTCAGAGAAACTGCCCACATGATAATGTAGAACACACAACTACCCGTGGGTACAACCACTGTGTTGCTATCGCCACCTAGTGTTTGACAAGCGAACTCCAGGTCTATTCAAGATAGAGTGGGAAGGAGACGCTATGACATCTTTGAACCCAAAATGTTACATGTGCGTCAGTGAGACAGGGAATAAGACTATTTGCAAAGGTGTAATCTAGAGACAGAATAATCTTACTGAGACAAATTATCAGAACGTTTTGAAAACAGAAAAGACTCGTGTTGTGACAAACAGAGGTTTCAGAGTTATAGACCATCACGTCACTACATACTCTCAGAACAAGCAAGGTCTAAATTACCAGTACATAAAGAGAATAGTATGTGAAGATGGTGTCAGCACTGAACCTTTAGATATATTGTTTATTTTTGTGTGTATTATAAAGACAAGTGAGTTGTATCACTCAAAAAAAGTTTTAAAAACACAGTATTTTCTCGCAATAAAAAGAAAAGAGAAAATAGTTGAAGAGAAAAGGGAAAATTTCTGTGAAGGAAAGAAAATTTCTACAAATGGAAATTAAGTAGTACTAACTATATAGTAAAAAAAAGAGGGAAAAAAGAGACCATTTCTGTAAATAAAAGAAAATTTCTATAATTGGAAATTAAGTAGTACTAACTATATAGAAAAAAAAGAGGAAAAGATGAAAATTTTCATAATAATGTAAATAATACAGCTTCTATAACGAGAAAGAGAGAGAAATTATAGTTGAACATTCAAGGAAATTATCCAATTTCCCTCAGAATGTTTCACCTCAATTTCTCTCCTAGTGAAGTATATCACCAAAAAAAAGCTCATAAAAAAACAAAAAAAAGTGAACTGTATCACACCAAAAAATAAAATCAGGCGTGAAAAGAGAGTTGTAACAACGACGCCAATGACTGATTTCAGACTAGTTTACTAAGCTCTCTTTGTCCATCAAATTTATCAGAGAAAATCTCTTTTTTTTCTGATTAGTGTCAAGAATTATATCAATGGCTGACAGCAAGTTGATGTCAAACATAGACGATATCCTTGACTCTGTCAGCATGTACAGTTCTATATATGGTAGTTGTAGTTCTAGACCTGATGCTTCAGCACCAATTCTCCCATCATGTGAAAGTGAAACGAATGTTCAGACACCTCCATGCATTACAACTCACGTAAAACCAGTGTCACCTCGTAACTTCAACACAGCTTCGATGTGTGGTTGTAAAGGTCATTTCTTCTGGGAGTTCATACCTGTAAACATACACTCAGTGTATAGAGCAATCCACACTGAATCTACCTATATTCGTTGCAGATTTCAGCATAGCCGTGTATCAAATGCATAACTCTCTGACTTGACTTAGACACTATGCTAGATACACTCTAGGGAGTTTCAAGAGCTTCATGGAGTTCAATGAAGTATTACGTGAATCACCTATTGTAGGCACATTCTGTAGGTGTAATGTTCCCATGAATGCTACAGATATAGCTTACAATGTGTGTTTCACTTGTCTACAAGCTACTCTAGAGTTGAAAGCTTTGTCTCTCACAGCAGTGTTACAGCATTTCTCTTATGAAGTCAGTTTCAAAACTGATTACTTGAATGCTCTGACTCCAGGTGTAAGAAACAATCGCGATTACTTTCTAGCTCAGTCATTGTTTGATGTGAAACTATCTAAAATTGTGAAGATGGGGACTGGTTGGGTGAGTACTTGGAATACTCGAGGTGTTTCTTGGAAAGGGCAGAAAGTTTACACTACCAACCGTTCTTTCTGCATCATGTGTAACATTGCTGGGAATGGTCATGACTTGTTTGTGTGTAAGAACTGTACAAAGTATAAAATGTGAATAAAGAAAACAAAATAATATTTCTTGCCTTGTGTTTGTCTTTAGCATGTGACGGTATTACTCTATGTCATTGTTGACATTTATTACAACCACGTGGTCTTCAACACGTGTACAAGTGAAGTAGGTCATGTTGACATTGTGTTAACCAATCAGAAGCTTGTAAAGTATGTCATGACCTCTAGTGACGTCACTTCCTGTCATTTAGAAGCTTCTGATTGGTTGTCAGAGGTCACTTGGGTTCTGCAAGTGTCAACTGACCTAGTTACACCCGTTTTCTATGCGCTGAATATGCTCCTATATACTACTCATATACTTTATGACTTATAATCTATGATATACTCCATGACATAATACTCTATAAACATGGCATGCTATCAGTAGGCTCCTATTTCCCTGTTAAATTAAAGTAACTATCCCAACTATTGCAGTGGCTAATTTCCACGCCTGGCAATGGGGATAAACAAGGTAATGTAGTAAGTTATATCATGTGAAAGTACTAAATCTCTGCAAGAATTATTTCTATACAGAAATCCCCACACAGTGGTCCAAGCCAGTTTTGATGGTACAGTCATTAATAGAACAATAAGGCTAAAAAAAAGAAGTTTGTTTCAGGTAACCCGACTGACCCTATTAAAAACAGGGCCGACCCTACGTTTTTCTATGCAATTATAGAGAAATTTTTGTATTTTTACCATTTTTTGGTAAATTTAAGGGTTTTCGGAGAGGCCGGCTAGTACTTTCATGTGAAAAAAAAGTTTTAAAAAAAAATCCGACCTACCGACCCTATATTTTCTTGCCATGTTACTTGAAACAAACCTTTTTTTTTGCCTAAATCTTCCGAGTGCAGTTTTATTCCACGTGTTTTTAATCCCCTTTATATCATACACATGCCTCTTGATTTCATACTGTAACATTGTGTGCATCCCATTTTAGTAGGGGTTTGAAAGACATTATTCTTTGGATGTACTTTTTTAAAGCACTATGCTGATCATTAATAAGGGGTGTCTATCTAATTTAAACTCACGTGATCTGAGTACCTGTCCCGACTGTACTCTGACTGTTACTGGACGTGCAGTAAGAACTGTGGGTTTACAGGGTTAGCTGTGTGACCTACAAGTGGCTCCATGTTACAGGTGGCTGCACACTGAGGACAAGGGGGGGGGCTAGGTCCCGCCCCAAGTCAGATGATTTATTACACCCAGGGTATTATACTCTTCTGCTGATATACCCAATGTATCCTGTAAAGATAGGTTATGGTCTGGTGAGTGCACCGAAAAAGCCAGTAAATAAAGTGTAGTTCAATGAATATGGCTATAAAACATGCTCTACACTAGCATGGGCTGATAGGGGGGGAAGTGGTTAGGTGGGTCAGACCCCTTACTTTTCAAAAGAAACAACTAATCATAATAATATGATAGATGATTAAATAATTCATTTGATCTTGTTTATTGTGATACATGCCTCCAATGATCAACACAGTTTAAAAATTGACTCAACCTTTTATTCATATTCAGTAATGTGACGTAATGAAAGTAGTTGTAGTCAGTATATATAAATATATATATATATATATATAAATATATATATATATATATATATATATATATATATATATATATATATATTTATGTGTGTGTGTGTGTAAGGTGACTCCATGGTATATATGTGGTTGTAAATTTCTAAAAGTTTGTGATAGCAGCTCCCATTATTATCATGATGTCGTGTTCACTTCAATCTGATAAGCACATATCCCGTAAAACCTCGCATATAAGCCACAGCTAGTACGCGAATCAGATCCCTGGTGCGGCTTATAGGATCGGCACAGAATCCAGGTGTGGCTTATACGCGAGTTTTTGCTCCTATAGTACAGTACTAAAGCCACCCTATGCAGATCGCTGGTGCGGCATATAGGATCAGTCCAACGTCGGGGTGCAGCTTATATAACTAGTAGATTTATGTTGCTACACTGTGAAGGTTATCATTATTGGATACAAAATGCATGCGTATATATATACATTATCATTCATTAATATGACCGAGTGTACATACGGATTTTCTTGTGAATACTACTGTTGATTAATGGCTATGAAACTTGAAACTATTGAAACTTGAACTTGAAACTTATAACTAGTAGATTTATGTTGCTACACTGTGCAGGTTATCACTATTGGATACAAAATACATCAGTATATATATATACAGAACCTATGAACATGGTTCAACAATAGTATAAGCATGTCAGTGTGTGGGAAAGGCATTGATTACAATATTACACCCAAATAGATGCCTTGTGAAAATAACCTTCAATTGCTATCTTAATTTTATCGCACACTAAGAAAAGTAAAATAATCATTCTTTGCCATCAGATTGTCACACAAATGAAAACTTTATCCCTAGTGTGGAGATAGTGTGGAGATATGTTGTGCTAGTGCTAGCCTTATCTACCCTATGTGTCCACAAGCACTTATAATTACAAGACATCACACTGAGGAACGGCCGAAAAGTAAGTGGAATGAAACCACTAAAATTCATTTTGGTCTAGTTTTCTTGTTTTCTTCATTTTCAAAAAATATAACTGTCATGTGTAAGTACCGATTCATCCAATATTCTCATATTCTATGTATTAGCCTCCTACTGAATTATAAACAGGGCAAAGCATATTTTATTCTTAATTTAGGGTCACACACTATTGTTATGATAATTATCTAGCATGTCAATGCAAGGGAACCACCACAGGAAAATAATCATTATACATGATGATGTCTGTGATGCTTTTACTGAACCGCTATCTGATATCATGGAATCTGAAGTTAAAAAGTGTTATTTCATAGGCAGAGAATAGGTTCTCAGTGGCTATATACCACTTCTTATTGATTTTGAAGACATGTATTACCCAGAATGTATGAATTTAATGATGGAAAAATAAGCTTCCTGCCTAACATTTCACTAGTATCGGATGTTTTTATGCATCTAAAATGTCAATAACCCAGGAATTTCATTATGATATTTGAATTCAGCACCTTTGAATTGACCAAGATCAGCTGGTTTTATACCAGTTGCTCTCTGAAAGTGAAAAAATGTTCCTCAGTGTTATCTGTCCAATTAGAATTATTTAAAATACTTCTTGTATAAGCTGAAACACAATATCACGTTCCTTAATCAGTTAAATGAACTATACTGCTGTGAGAACAGCTGAAGTCAACTAATTACTTGATTCTGAATATTGTGTAACAGGCAGTGGAAAACAGGTCAGCCCCACGGGGAATCGAACCCCGGCCCCTTCGCTCTGGAGTTGAGAATGCTACCGCTACACCACAAGACTAGCTGCTCCCCCACTGCTCTGCTACGGTTCTTGAGCTACCACAGGGGGGCAATGCGCTCTCCACGCACGCTTGGGCTGCCCCGAGCGATACGTGCCCGCTACATTACTCCCCTTTAGACTTTTGCTAGGTCCGCGGACAGACATGTTACGCAGCAATCTGTGATCAAAGCTAATTCCATACTTAGAATTAACCGGCGAAGCCAGTCACCTGCCCTGAACATGTGTCTTGGGACGCACACATAGCAGAAGCTGAACAAGCTCAAGTACCCGACCCCAGGTTCGGTTCATCCTGGTCAAACGTGCACCAGTGTAACAGGCAGCGGAAAAAAAGGTCAGCCCCACGGGGAATCGAACCCCGGCCCCTCCGCTCCGGAGTTGAGAATGCTACCGCTACACCACAGGGCTAGCTGCTTCTCAATTGCTCTGCTACGGTACTTGAGCTACCACAGGCGGGCAATGCGCTCTCCACGCACGCTCGGGCTGCCCCTAGCGATATGTGCCCGCTACATTACTCCCCTTCAGACTTTTGCTAGGTCCGCGGACAGACATGTTACGCAGCAATCTGTGATCAAAGCTAATCCCATACTTAGAATTAACCGGCGAAGCCAGTTACCTGCCCTGAACATGTGTCTTGGGACGCACACATAGCAGAATCTGAACAAGCTCAAGTACCCGACCCCAGGTTCGGTTCATCCTGGTCAAACGTGCACCAGTGTAACAGGCAGCGGAAAAAAAGGTCAGCCCCACGAGGAATCGAACCCCGGCCCCTCCGCTTCGGAGTTGAGAATGCTACCGCTACACCACAGGGCTAGCTGCTTCTCAATTGCTCTGCTACGGTACTTGAGCTACCACAGGCGGGCAATGCGCTCTCCACGCACGCTCGGGCTGCCCCAAGCGATACGTGCATGCTACATTTGGTATGTCTTAAAGACCCATAAGTGAGGACTAATATGTATAAACTTAACAAGGGCAGCATTGACTCTACAAGTCTAACCCATTAATGGAAGAGTTGATAAAAAAAAATAACTACATATGTCCAGCATACTTATTCCTTGAATTGGAAATAACATCAAAACTAAATAGATTCAATGACTGTAAAAAAATATACTAACACAAATGATCAAACTCTATGTCATTGATTATGAGATATACACACAGCTAAAAATTTCGAGAAAACAAGATTTTTAAACTTGACTGGCGGACAAACCACTTGTTTTAAGAAAATATATTTTCGTTAAACAAGTGGTTTGTCTACCAGTCGAGTTTGATAATCTTGTTTTCTTGAAATGAGTACATTATTTTTGGCTGTGCATATTGACTATGTGCAATAACTAAGAAAACTGTATATCTTTGATAAGAAGCAGCTTGATCTATTTCTCCATTAATCACACAGAATGAGTTCTGTTAGATTACTAGTTGAAATTGATCTCACAGACCGCAGCTTTGACTCTCAGAAATACAGGTTGAAAAATCTTCACATAGAGACGGCAGGCGGTACACTTACAGGCATAAGTAGGTCCTGACAGGTGTTCACACCTGGTCAAGGCACCTGACAACCCACAGGTGGATCCTGGTGTGTTGAGGTCTGTCGTTGTAAACACGTACAGGGCGTCACTACCCAGGTGTTCAGTGTCAGGGGAGAGGGTGATATCCACTTCAAAGTTGGAGGCAATGATCCTGTTGTTGGTGAGCGTCATGGGGGGGATGTAGTCATGGAGACATGTTGCAATGTTACCATCCTGTAGTACCGAGGTGTCAAGATGGGACAGCCAGGGTTCTAAAACGATCCAGGTACTCACTGTGCGGTCAGAAGGAAACATGTTTCAGCGTATGTACGGTCAATATTTAGCGTGAAATAACGGCATGATAAAAAATTATATCTCTAAACCTTTCTAATCATTTTCAAATATTTGCTGCATGTTAGAAATGCAGCACAAGCAGCGTAGTTGCAGAGTACATTCCTTGTTTTACAATAGTTGACTTTCTTGAATCATATGTCTCGACAAACGATACATGTATAAGATTTGAGAATTGCGGTACAATATACAGGACCTTAAAAACTTTGTATACACTAAATGTCCCTTTAAAAAAATACCCCAAAAAAGGAGATTAATAGAAAGGTTATATAGGCCTACCTCCACATGTTGGGCTCACCCCTGACCATCCAGTTCCTTCTTGACACGTCCTGAGCAGGTCCCCGGCTACGTGTACTCCATTACATGTGTAGGTGACGGTAGAGTTAAGGATAAACGCTAGGTGTGACAGCGTCCGTGTACTGTCATCCACTGCTCCAGGGTCACCGCAGGAATCTGGTAACACAAACAATGCTTATTGAACAAAATTTGCAACTTTATTGTGTTCGATCCATATGAGCATTTCTTTTTAACGTAAATAACATAAAAAGCGAAAGAAAGGGACATTATTTTCTGTAAGACCCCCCGGAAAAACAATGTAAAAAGATTCGTTTGTAATACTTGAGGATTTTTCCTGACCATTATTTTTTACCGATTGGGCAAATTTCTCTTCTTTTGTAATGCTTACTTACGCTATGAAAATTAATGCTATGTCACCAGGATATGCAACCCTATAATGACTACATGACGCTTTAATATATAACACCCAAAGCTAGTATACTACTTTATGGCAACGCTCTCTATTGTCAAGATGATGCATGAATGCAGCCCTGGTGAGTAACTAACCAGTAACTTAATTCATTCAGGTATCATGCAGACCTAAATGGGTTGAAGGTGAGCATGATGCACCTTTGCACTGCTGGTCAGTAACTCATCACCATGCAGACATTAAAGGGTTAACAGGTCTGTTTCATATACTACTTCCTGGTTTTTGATTCTCAGAAAATGTTAAATCTTTTAACAGTTTCCAGGCATAGCTTCAACCATAGCAGCCACAATCAACATGGCCATCTACATAATCAATTATAACTGCTAACACAAATAATTGAAGTTAGTATATCCGATAATAGGGGGTCAAAAATAAATATTCTTATAATATAAGCCAGAATGTCTATCATCGTCATACTTCACTGGCTACACATTTTATTAACTCTCATTCCCTATAGTCCTGCTTGTATTTGGATATTATTCTCAAGTATATGGCTAAGGTACACATTTTGGGAGGCACAACTTAATGTGCACCTGGTACATATGCACTAGAACAAGCCTCTAGATGGGTAGTGTAGCACCTTAATTGAGCCATTCCAGCCCATAGATTATATTTGCCTATCCTTTCAGAATAACATTGTCACAGAGTATGGAACAAGTTGTAGTAGGATTCCCAAAATATGGATGTACTAACTTTAACTGTATTGGCCCTTTAAGCACCCGGGCGTTTATTGATTTCAATCTGTCGATAGATACACCTAGTGCTCATATCAGAGTAGTACTTATTTGAGACCAGAATACAATGCATTAATCAATTTCATTATCCCATAGCTTATAAGACGATGGTGTACTGACAGATTGGCTATCTAAATGAAAGTAACCCAATAGCCAGTCCATAAGATCATGCTGGGTCTAAAGATGTCATTCTAAAATGCTCCCCATTTACTTGTCAAATGGCCTTTGTGCTTATCTTTTCAGCTGGTTATTAATGGTTTGGAAACCCCTTATGTTATTTATATTAAGCTCCGCATATTTAAGAAGAATAAAATTGAGGTGAGGGTGGGATCATATAATAAACCAATCATTTACTAAAGAAAGTTATAGCATATTGATAAATGAAAGTCTCAACTCAATCTTGGATACCTCTTGTTTAGCTTTGATAGGAAGGTTTGATAGAAATACCTAGAGTTGGATTTGATAGGTACATGTATATATACCCCTGAACTGTTCGATGTTAACAACATATATCCATGGTTTTGGTCACCACATTAGCATCCCTTTTGGAACTTGAAATAAAGTTACCATACCAATAATTTAGCTTTACAATGAAACCTTAATCATAACCTCTTTCTTTTGCAAATGTTTTATCAGAAATATGATAATATTGATATTTGATATCAAATTAAAGCTTATACTGGTTTAATGTAGTTGGCTAGGATTGCAACTTCTTAATTTCAATAAACTCGTAACTACTATTTAAAGCGGCACCCCGACTTTGGGCCGATCCTATAAGCCGCAGCAGCGATCTGATTCTGGTGGCTTTTATACTGTACTATAGAAGCAAAAACTCGCGTATAAGCTGCACCCTGACTCTGTGCCGATCCTATAAGCCGCACTGGCGATCTGATTTGCGTACAAGCCACGGCTTATACGCGAGGTTTTATGGTAATAAACAAATACCAAACAAAATGCTTACAGTGGCAGCCAGCGACCTTAGTGAACTCGGCACAGTTGCATCTGACAGTTCTGGTCGAGCGTCCATCACCAAATACATGTTGGTTGTCACAGGTGTAGATGATGTGGGTCCCGTTAGTGGTGGCTAAGCTGTGGGGAACTGCTGGTATGGTCCCAGGACAGGTGGCAGCTGGAAGAAGAAAGACTACATTACTGTATGTATTTAAACAAATGTATGATTTTTTTAACAACAGTGGGGGTGGTGGGTTTTCACGCGAAGCAGCAGCTTACTTTTTAAACCCCCCCTCCTGGTCGAGGGGTCAACTTTTTTTTACCCCCCCCCCCCCTCCTTAGGGTGGAAAATCGACTTGCCCCTCCCCTATTGTTAAAAAATGACCACTCCCTCAGTGACGTTAAGTATGGTAATACAAGGTAAGTGTAACAGAAAGGTTATATAGCATTTTAGTGGCTTTAAGTGGCATTTACTTGATTTAAATATGCTTAAAGTATTCCTCTAAGCATATTTAATTTACATAAATTCAAACATGCATGCAGTGAAAGAGCCCCAAGTTTATGGCAACATAGATTAATTACAAAGAGTTACCAGCAGTCAGACCAATTCCATAATATCAACTCTATAATAATGTTATTAATTAGGGTCAGGCTGCTGTTAACAAAAAACAGCCCCAAATGATAAGTTTGGGAATATAGAATAACTGATAAAGAATTTTTCACCTGGTTGAAATTCACATACGAAGTATCGTAAACTTTGCAGATCATCTTGTTGTAGCAGAGTGGCTGTGGAGTGTAGGACGGCGGCACGTAGTGGGTCGGGGCTGACTGACAGTGGGTGTCCATTAAACCATGTGATGAAGGTAACCCGGGTCCCGTCCCACCAATACCACACACCGTCATCTCTGTACCCTGACGTCCACAAGTCGGTCGCACTGCAAATTGACACAATTTTTTTATCACTCTAAAAGCCTAGCAATGAACATACTGCAAATTAACTTTTTCGTTGAATTTATTCAACTTGACTGGCACCCTTAAATATAAACAAAACTTATCCTAAAAACTTTAAAAAGTCTTTGCATTGTATTGGTAATGTAAATTAAGTTGTGGTGGTCAACTTTCAAGGCTGTGTCTGATGAAAATCTTGATCACCTAGTGTATAGAACAGCGGGGTTTGCAGTATAACATACTGATTTTTATTGTAAATTGCATGTTGATCATATTTTATCTATATCTTTGAGTCAGATAGAGTTACCCTTCAAAATAATGACAAATGTTCCTTTTCCATCCGATATTGCTATTCAAACAAAAAGAGTATTTTCCTTCCATTTGCTGTCCATTGCTTCTAAAACCTTCTGGAATGGAACTCATCTGATAGAGGCATTGAGTGCTATTAGTTTGGTGTGTAATATGCATGTATATAGTCTCAATATATCTATGCAATAATAATGCAGAATGTCGAGAGTCCTTTAAGGTTGAAAAACAAAGTGATACTTACTATAACGCTGGTTCTACAGCATCTGCTTCGTCATCATTTATAATCTTTGCGAGCGTTCCCCCAGCAGTGGTACAGAACTGCTCAGCCTGGCTGACATTCAGTAAGATACTCAGAGTTTCTAGACAGATGTCTCTCTGAACCACTGAAATCCACAAGTTGATATCAACCTTTTTATTCCGTTTTGCTTTCATTTTTTTCCAAAATTCTTGATATTCTTGAAATGCCATAATATTAGACATTTGAGATAACTTAGTACATCATGTAGACACACTCCCCAGCTAACAATAAAACGTTATTTTAAGTCAAAATAACGTTATAAAATTTCATTTAACGTTATGCAATAGTAGGGAGCCTTAGAGAACGTTATTTAACGTTATATAATGTTATAAAATGTTGTATAACGTTTTTTGTTTACTGGGTCGTTATTATTTAAATGTAGCATAAATACAGTCAGCCCAAATATAATGGAGTATAGAAAGCTATTTGAAGGGCTTCTATCTGAGAAAGTTGGGGGTAGTGAATCCCAGCGAACAAAAACACGTCATTTAACGTCAAATTAACGTTTTAACGTTAAATAACGTTTTGCTACAATAAGGAGCCATAGTGAAACCTTACATCGTTTTCTGTTTACTGGGATGTTCAAGGAAGTGTGGGTTAGTCCACATGTAGGACATGTACCTTTACCTTATATGTAAACTATGTACACTCTAGGTGGATACCCTTGGGCTGTGTCTCACGACCTTTGGCCAATGTTCTTGTCTCTGATCGGGTGCCGTCTCTGACCAGGTGCTGTTTCTGACCGGGTGCCGTCTCTGACCGGACAGCAGGAGGCTAATTATAATTATGTAACAACTGCCATAAAGTTTTTACAAATCCTTATATATATGAGTATAGGTTAACAATTAAAAAACACATTCCTCTGACAACAGGTCAGAGACGGCACCTGGTCAGAGACAGCACCTGGTCAGAGACGGCACCTGGTCAGAGACAAAAATATTGGCCCAAGGTCGTGAGACACAGCCCTAAGCTTAATAAGCTGTTCAGAATGAACTTTCAAAATGAATTTAAAGCAAATTGCAACTACAATCCAAAATGACTACATGTTCCCATGGAGTCTTCCTACACTATTGGATGTTCGATTTGAGCTAAGTATAAATATTTACAAATAATTCATTGCTAGGTTTCATGCAGGGAGACCATTATAGCATACATCTGGCCTACCCTCAGCTGCTAGTTACTTGGTAATTTACTGGGGATATATGATGTCAGATGGCAATGTCCGCCTAAAATGCCTCTGCTGCAAGATTGACTATTCTGCATGACGGCAAAGTTATTGCAAAGACTGTGATTTTGAAGATTACATGTATCATCCAAGCAGATCTGTCTTGTCTAATAAAGGGAACTAAGATAATTTGTACTTACAATGACATCCATGTACAAGCATGGCGTTCTCACACCCACACTCTATAGTCTGCTGTAAGGTTTGGTCAGGGAAGGCGTAGTTATTGTCACAGCTGTAGGTCACGTGTGTAGTGTTCTGTGAGGCTATTGTGGAATGGGGGAAGGTGGGACATCCTGTGGAGCAGCCACCTGGGACTTGTTCTGAAAAAAAGCACCAAACAGAGGTTACGTCCCAGTGCGCACAGAACATTGAATCAACATTGATGAAATGTTGTCAATTTTGTCCAACATTGAACTAAATTTTGTAAGTGAGTGACGCGAGTGAGTGACGCAAACCCTGTCCCTGCTGTAACTGATAAATGAACACGCCCTTATTTTTGGCACTTACCTTGTTCCAACTCACAGAGAGGGTTCAAGTTGGTCTGGTATATTGATATAGACTGCCAAAGTCCAGTAGAAGCCAACAGTAATGCAAAGCTGTAAAAGCTGCCGTACCGAGGTTGGCCGTTGAAGTTAGTGTAGTCAAGCGGTGTATAATCGTTTCCCTGCGTCATGATCAGATTGTGATAATAAACGTCCAGTAGACAATTCACAATTCCTTTCCTTAAAGGGAAAAATAACAAAAATGCAACAACCATTTAAGGACCACATAACTCTTTTGTGCATTATGCATTAATATCACAATACGTGCATGTATGATACAAACTTTAAATGTAAATATTTGTGTGTGTATAATTGTTCATGGATTCACTAAAAACTACTATTTGTGTGTATTTAAATTTGTGGATTTCGAACACAGTTAATATACTGAATAAATAGTCATGCTGTACATATTTTTGTCATTTTTAATTTCTGCAAACTCGTGTAGCGCAACATAAAATGAGTGACTATTATATCATGGTAGGCCCAATGCAGCAAGAAAGGGTGACTTTTTAACAATGAATTTGTGTTCATGTTGGCTTTAGCAGAACCATAATAACATTATCTGCAGTAGCTATGTTTGCAAATAACTCATACTGTAAATGTAGATGTTTTCTGTTTTCGCATGTATAAATTTTCACGATTTTGCTTAAAAGGGCGTTTTTGCGTGTATTTAAATTCGTGATTTTTGGAAGATTCTAATACTATGACTGTACTGTATAAATTTTCGCTCTGTACATATTTTCGCAAATTTTTAAAAATCGCGAAAAAATGTACAGCGTTAAAATATCTACGTTTACAGTATCAGCACAATTTCTTTTGAGGTAATATTCATACTATTTGCCTGTCATGTTTCAGAAATGGCCAAAACGTTATCAACAACTTTTCTGAAAAGGTCACCCTTTTTTGTTTCAATAACTCTCTTTCTGCATGGACATAGCTAAGAAACCAAATCTCAAAGATACTTTTGAATATGATTGACGTGAAAACCACTCAAAAGTGTCCAAACTGACAGTTCATTCATAGTCTTCATCAGACTCAGCCATGCCTAAAGTAACAAAACTACCACTGCATGAATGTTTGCATTTAAGCTTAAAGTCACACGTTAAGCTGCATTAAGTTCACTAAAAATCATGTAAATATCAGGGGTCATAATGACATTCAAGTGGCTTTGAGTGGCATATACCAACATTAAATATGCTTCAAGTGTGACTTCAAGCAGGCCAATCTCCGCTTAAATGGCACAATTCATGCAGTGCACCTGTTGTGCCACAGTATGTCGGCAGCCTACCATCACAAAGTGTCCACAAAATACAATCTCTTATAGACACCATATTGCCATACATTGTACCTCATTTTACCTGTTCTTCTTCCTCCTCTTCGCCATACAGTTTTATACATCTAGCTCTTGGGTCAACTCTTTTTCTGAGAGGGGATACAATGATAGCAAATATGCTATGTTCCGATAGGTGTGAAATGTGGATGGAAAAAACGTTCATTCAGCTTTGCTTACTATGACCGGCATAAACACAGTCATTTCAACTTGTTTTCCTGCACTAGTTTTGTCTGCCCTATTTCATGGACATCTTTCTTTATGGACACATTGAATTTTGTGGTCACGTTGCGCTAGTTGGGTGTAGACAAACTGCAAGGGCGGACAGTTTATGATGGTTGGCTAGGGACAATTTATATTTTGTGAACGTTCTGTAATGTCAAGCTGTAGGCCAACTGTATATCATGGACACTTTGTCATGGAAAGAGGTGGACATTTTGTGGAAACCATGTGATTCAAGGCTTTGGACAATTGCAAACTGTTTTTGGGGACACTTTGTGATGGAAGGCTGTGGACATAATGTGATGTGGCGACTTTGTAGCCTGTGGACAATATGGGGCACAACACTCCCTCCCAACTCGTGAAGAAACTGTCAGTCTCGACATTCATCGTGGGCCTCTGTCTATGAAACAATGATCTGTTTTCTTTAGAACACAACATCTGATCAAAGATTTAAACATTTCCTTGCAGTATAGGAATTTCTCATGACGGATGATAAAAAATGCAATTGTTTTCAGCAAATAATCCCTGCGCATTACTACGCTTCAAAGCGTGCACCGTTCTTAGATCCGCTTGAGGGGAAGCCTTCGAGGGGGGGGGGAGGAAATCACAACCCCTTCCACTCTTGTTCAAAAATGATCACTTTCTAAAGTGTACAGAAAAAATAGGCAAAAAAAATAATAGACCTACTCAATCAGCCTCTGCTGTAGGGCGTCATTTTCCCATTGGTTCCACACTTGGGGTAGGGTGGCGTTAGAATTGCGACAGAGTTGTTGCAGCGGGTACGGCTGGTACTTTGGTCCAAGGGTGTTGACAAGGCAGGTGTTTGGTTTAACTGAAACTAAATGCCAATCAAACATTTGGATATAAATCAAATAGGGTAGATTCACCTTAAACCAGACACATACGTTGTGACACACACCTAATCTCGTGCTTGTTCAAGTATTATAATCTCTATATTTGTGATTAATGGTAAATTATTAGTTAGTCTTATGCAAGATCTAAAGCTGCTTAGAGCGGATGTATTATGCAGTGGTGGCTGTACGGGTAGTTGTATTGTTTATCCCTTATCTTACTACCTGGGGTCCAACCGGACACCAGGCATGTAATTTCTTGTAAAAACACATAGAAGTAGTGTTCCGAACTTCACCAAATTTTATGTAATTGTCACAAACATTGGTTTATTCAAAATGCCTGAATATCATATGCAGATCCCCAGGAATTATTATGCTGGAAACAATAATCCTCTGGGGTCCACACGGACCCTTGTCAAATCCATTATAAAAGCATATATACTTTGGCTCTAATAGAACATGGACAAAGGGTCCCTTGCTTTGCATTTTACTTTGATTACACCTTTGTATGATTTTGAACAACACCAACATAATTGTAGACAACAATTTAGTGTCATTTATGTCACAAAAGGTGGTATTTCTGGGGCCCTGAAGGTGTCAATATGTAGGGAAGACATTTGGGTTTAGGTTAGAAAGAAATTTCTGTACAGAACAACAAAAGGATAAATGAGATCCTATACATCTGTCTTCTAGTGCTGGCCTATGATCTAATGAAAATGTATGAAATCCGATTAAAATATGTGTCCCTCACATAGAAAAACTTTTATTCAAGTACAAATTGCCAAGTCTGAAGTTCTGGAGGCCAAATACAGCACCAGAGCCATTTAAGTGTTTTTTCTGCTGCAGGAACAAGGTAAAACACAGTGCTGGACTCCGTATGGACCCCTCCCAAAATGACATGTTTTGTTGATTTATGGAAAAAAGACCCAGGCTTTTTCCATAAAATTTGGTAGGCATGTAGATATATGGGGTATCTACCATATAAAACTGAAAGAACACATTCGGTCACTATACTTTTCGAATGACAACATTCTGTAATCTTTTCTTCTTTTTTTCTGCTAGGAATTAAGTTTTAAATAGACATATCAAAACTGATGATAATAACATAATTACCACTTGTAAAGATACTTGATATCCTAGGGAATGAACATGCAAAAGATGAAGTTTGTATCTTTAAACGTCATTGTTTAGGAACTTTTTCTAGTCTGGGGTTCGGTTGGACCCCAAGTAGTATTAAACATGATTTTTTAAACGTAGTATGATAAGGGCTATACAGGGCAGGGTAGGGGTGAACTCAATGCTGTTATAATGCACCCCTAACAGATGTGGATGCCTATCCGACAACAGGTTTTGTAGGAGAGGTAGCATTTTGTAAGTTTTGCATGCATACACTTCATTATACTCACCATGGAAACATACTAAAATTAGAGAAATTCCCAGAATTAGCTGAAAATAACATCTTTAAATAAATGTGCTGCTCTTAATGTTTCAACACAATTTAGGTCTACCACACACCATAATGACCTAAATTACAGAAAGTAGCCATGAGAGAAAATCCCAATAAACTAGACGTGGTTCTTACTTAGTACACACGGCTCTAGGCGGACTATGGCAGCACAGGCGCATTCCCAGACCTTAGAGCTGTCTCTATTGGGGAACTCATAGCCCGCATGGCACTCGTAGACTACATGGGTCGCGTTCTCCGTTTTGTCTGCATTCTCCAATGTGGGGGCAGGCTGGTAGCAGGAGCCATTGGTGGAAGTGCCTGTGACTATGTGATAAAAAGTGAGGGCACACCATTTGAGCAGGTAAGTAGAAAGAATATGTTAAGCCTTTATTTCTCATCTGTCCCCAAATTTTCAATGTTACCATTTCCCTTATCAAATTAACAAAATTGTATCTTTTTCAGCGGGATTTCCATTTCTTTAAAAAAAAATTGTTTTGCAAGACCAGAGAGTCATGAAGAAAGAAACACATTACTGAACCTGAATCAAAATCTATATTCATATGAATCAGTGTTACTAGATAAAGATAGCAGACAGTGCACTTGAGCATGATTTATGAGTACTGTAAAACATCATGTATTTATAAGCCAAACTCACATATAAGCCACCCCCAACTTCAGGCCGATCCTATAAGCCACACTCGTGATCTGACTCACGTACTAGCCGTGATTTCTATGCGAGGTTTTACGGTAGTGGTCAATATACTTTGGCCTTATTATTTATGATGTCTAAATGCAGCCCTGGTGAGTAGCTTGCAAGGGCTGCATTCAAGTACTGTGAGTTACTTGATAGGGTTGCATGAATGGCAACTTAATGTATTAAAGCACTGTGCTAATGCCTGTGTCTCACCAATCGATCCATGTTGAAAGTTTATGTCCGGATGCAAGCTATGACCGGGTGCAATCTATTAATGACTTGAAAGAAAACAGTTATTTAGGGCAGGTGTATGAAAGAATTTGAAATAAAATTCGTAACAATAAGTCTTAAATAACGTTTTCCGCCCATTACTTTCTACATCTACCCTAAATATTCGGTCATAAATTGCACCCAGTTGTAGATTGCACCCAGTCATAGACTTTCAACTTGGATCATTTTGGTGAGACACAGCGTGATGTCACTGATGATAGTGTGCACTCAAAAAGTAAACTTGTCTCCAGACTCTTCCAAGTGACGGTCATAAAATAAACGAGTCAAAAACTTGTCTAAGTGACAAGGAAGTGGGTCGTCTAGCTGGAAATAGAAGACCCACTTGGCATTTGCCAGCCCAAAATCCGACATTTGCCAGCTCTAGATTCTATTTGTGGGATGGTAACCTGATAGGTTAGACAACGTTTGACTCATTTATTTTATGAAAGTCACTTCGAAGAGTCTGGAGACAGGTTTACTTTTTCAGCGTGCTAGAGAATGCTAGAACTGTGGAGGTATTTACCTCTTGGTGTCTCACAGATGTAGTGCCGGAACCCCCTCCGGTACACAGGAGTAAAGTGTCCACTCAATGTGTTCAATGTCATCCAATAGTTGGGTGGCAGAATCTGGAAATTTTACCACATGAGGGATGGAATGTTAGGGATTGGCATCCATGCCAGACTTGAAGTTTGACATATATTGATCAAGTTCAGGGTGGATGCAAGCTGAAATTATCGTTTTTCTTTGAAATAGGGCCCGATAAAGGCAGCCATTACCAAAAGTCACTATTTCTGATATTGCTTTGCAGCTAATATGATGATAGACATTCAATTAAAGTGTCTACATCCCCATTTTCAGGGCCTAGCAACATAATGAAGACATCACATGACCTGTCCAATGCATAGTTTATTCCCTATAGGCCTAATAGTGGTAGCCATTGTGGAAATTTACCATTTTCGTCATAACTTTGCTAATAAGGGTGATAGATATTCATTTCAAGTGGCTACATCCACATTTTCAGGGTCTAGGAGCATAATGACAACATCAATTGGCCTCTCCAGTGCACAGTTTACCAACAATAAGCCTCAATACCCCTACCCAAGAAGCCTAACTCGACTGATGTTAGTGATTTAAGACCAATAAGTTTATTACCTCTTCCAGGAAAGCTTTTGGAAAAGGTTGTATATAACAGACTACAGCATTATATGAAGACTTATGATATTTTGAGCCCGCGCCAACATGGATACAGAGAGAAACACTCAACCGCTACGGCAATAAATGAACATCTGACTAATGTGATAGAAAATATAATTTTAGACAAACCTACAATAGCATTATATTAAGATTATAAAAAGGCTTTCGACACGGTTTCACACTCAATACTAATGAAGAAATTATCGAAATTTGGATTTAGTGAAAATTCCCGAGACTGGTTCTCTAGCTTCCTTACCCAAAGGACACAGTGTACAATGGCTAATAACTACCACCAAACCTACCTTATATGGCGTTCCACAGGGGTCTGTATGTGGCCCTGTACTGTTTTCAATATATATAAATTCATTGCCCATGTTGGGAAATGTTGATATTACCCTATACGCTGATGACGCTGTCATATCATTTCATGATTATGTATTGATGCAGCCCATTCTAGTTAAACTTGCCAACTGGTGTAAGTTAAACAGCCTAATTGTAAACGAGAAAAAAAACAAATGGTTGCTGTATAATGGTAATATTAATAATTGTCTGCCTTTAAAGCTGAATGGTGTTCCGTTAGAAAGAGTAGCAACTTTTGAATACTTAGGCTTAACAATTGACCCATGCTTAACGTTTGTCGAGCACAGAAAGAAAGCTATCACGGGTATTAGACATAAAATCCATCAGGCAGCTAAAGTAAGGGATCATATTGACATGGAGGATGCTCCAATTATGTACAAGACTATGGTCTTGCCGAGTCTTGATTATGTGGATTTTATTTGGGATAGAGATCTGAGAGGTGAGACGCTTGAATTGCAATATTTACAGAATAAAGCCCTTAGGACGATATATAAAGTTAAATTAGAAAAAAACAAACTTTTTAATACAGAACAACTACACACAAAATCTAAATGTAAGATGTTAAATTTAAGGAGGGATATTCACCTTCTTTTTTATGCCCACACTCTAGCTAATGTTGATAAATATATAGATAAAAGAAACCTACCCACTCGTAGGGGTCAAGGCAAGCGTCTACTACTACCCAGGTCTCTAAAACCTATAGTATTAAGGAGTGCCCTATATAGAGGTATTCAAAGGTGGAATCAATTAAAGCCTGAATACACAGACATTGAGGACCTCAACTCTTTTAAGATTTCTATAAAGAAAAACTACCCAAAATGCTTTATGAATGTAAATTAAATCATCACTGATGTTTCATTTTAGTCACCATGCTCATCTCATCTCATTTCATTGGATCTATAAAGTATGATGGATATTGTCAATAGGGATATATAATAATAAAAGTATGGACAAGAATGCTATTTATAAGCCATGTCATACCTGGACAGACTGTTATATGAATGAATTATACGTGTAGCCAGAGGTCCTAGCGGAAGTAGGGCAACGGCCCGTGCTAGGTTTAGATGCATTTGCACATTTTTATCAAGATGTAACTGTATTGATAAAACCTAATAAAACTTTCTTTTTTTTAAAGATAGTAGCCAGGACAGAGATTTACTATTTTCACCATAGCACTGCAAATAAGGATAACAGACATTCATTTAAAGTGGCTGCATCCATATTTCCAGGGTCTAGGGATGCAATGGTGACATTTTGTCTCTTATCCCATACATGGTTAACCTATTTTGGCCTGATATTAACTTATTCGACCCAATTACTATCTATTGCATAGTTTTTTCACACTGCCCATAGGAGCACATATTATCAGATTCTGTAGACAAGGGAACTAGTCATCTGGCGATCATGTATCCCTCTTTAGATATGCATTCTTTTAAGCCTACAAAGGTTAGAATCATATACAATTAAAAAGAATAGAGGGATTAAAAGACCAGTATGCCTGTGATTGTAGTTACTTATGTTAGTAAGTATAGATTAGACTGATACAAAAACATTATAATGATCCCATATTATATATTTTCTTTATAAATACACCCATTGAGAAATCCCTTCCTATCATCTATGTTGGTGCATGTTATCATCTATGTCCAGTGTGAAGATACTTATCTGTAAAACTATAAAACCCTTCACAAAAAGTGATTTGAGTACACTGTAACGAGACAGCTGCAACATCACTATTTTAAACCTTGATACCATACCTAATTTTCAATTAGTATTCAGTAAGTAAGCAAGGTATTGCCCTTCATAAAGTGAGCCTTGGTATATGATACTTCATGGTCAGTTCAATTGTGGATACATACAATAATTGAAGCCATCTTTTCCAATCAAAAGAGGACAGTCTTTGGCCACTTTACCTCTGACCCAGTGGGCACAGAGCCTTGAATCAATATTGACAAATGGTTGTCAATGTTGATTCAATTTAGGTTCAATGTTAATTCAACAGTGGACTGAATTTTGTGCCCACTGGGAAACCCCCTTGCAGTTAGCCAACAGCTTGTCTCAGCATGGGCTTTGATCAATGCTTAAACTTTTTTTACTTATTCTAAAAAAAAACTAACTTATTCTTATGTTAACATTGTGTGTCGAGTCTATAATATAATTATGTTTTGACTCTTGGTAGAGTGTTAGGTTTGCCATTAAAGATAATGCAGTATGCTAGTACCACCTTTATTTGCACTTATCATCTTGGCTTTCTTTACAATATCTGGTATCTGGAAGATTTCCTGTTGCCCAGATTTCATTATTCTAAAATAATAACTGGGCAAACCTGTCATGGCAGTTTTTGTTGCTAAGCCACACAAGTTGGGGATGTATTGGAGGAAAGTTTGACTTTACGGGTGAGCACCAACTATAGTTGATGACATAGCTGGCCGAGCATCAACTTTAGTCAGCATAACTCTATGGGATATAGCATAGTCTGGCCCTTGAGGGGAGAATTCTGCAGGAACATCTTGCCCCTATTACAAGAAATTACTATTTTTGTCAGTCTCAAAGGGTTAAGTGAAAGGGTTTTCCCAAATACCCTAAAATACTACAACAGTGCTGAGGATATAACCAGAACTAATTTAACAGAAAGCAATCATACATGCTACTCAGGCAAGGTAATAATACATTTCAATGATATGTTGCCAAAGCATTGAGGAAATATAGCCTATATGCATAATCCACTCTGAATTTCTTCTCTTTATAGTAGAGAGAAGGGGAACTATTCCTCCATGCATAGAAAGGTAATGTTTGTCAAAAGAAATGAGAGATATGCAATAGGAAATTAACCGCTCACAGCTGCCCAGTTTTGAGGGTTCAGGGCCAGATTTCAGAATGACCTAGGACAGATAGAGACCTGATAAACATATGGATGACTGGTAATAAACAGAAGGAAAAAGTCCCTCATTGCAACTATAGCCTTTTGTATAGTAATTATGTTTGTATCTGAAGTCATAGTACTTTGTTAATTTCTCCATGGGAACCAATCCTGATCCACCTACCCTTTTCGAGGTCAGGGTGGGATTCAAAACAAATCACTTGCATGGTTCACAAATTGACTGACTGACATTTAATTTTTTAAGATTGTAACCCATTTTGATATATTCTGAAAGATGCTATTCATATACCCTTAGGCCTATGCTATTCATATGTACAGTATTTTAAGGTATTTTATACATACCTTTACTGAGGGATATTGCAAACCAGGTTTTGAATAAGCACCAGTCTTGTATAAGTGCCTAGGGTAGGGGAGCCTTCAAATATATTTTAGGCGCCACAAATCAATCTTAATTAAGTGTCTTCTTGTATTAGCACCGAAGGGTAATTATGCTCCAAATCTGTAAGCGCAGGGTGCATAAAAATGATGGTATAGTAACATGTACTGAGAACAGCATATGAAGTAGGAGCACTTATATGTTCTGAGGCCCTGTAAATATGGCTATAGCCACTTGGAATGTCTATCATCCTTATCTGCAAGCTATAGTGAAAATGGTATATTTCTGTAATGGCAACCATAGGGAGACCTATAATCAGGTGACAGCTAACCAGGATTCCCTTGTTGTTGCGGGACACTGCACCGTATTGTGATTTAGCATACACTGACAGACAGGTTGTTGCAGCGTAGTGTTATAAGGAGATGCATGAGCCAATGTATTTGTCACCTAAATTATAACTAATTTGTGATCTTTCTAACAAATTAGTGACATAAACTATTGTTATAATCTAATAAGTAGGTATCCATTTTAAAGTCCTGTTGATGTACCAAGTTACCCCTGTGTTGCATTTAGGAGAAATGTGAAGTTAAAGTTGTATGTTTGCCCGGGATAGCTGCCCAGGGACGCCTCCCCCCCCCCCCACCTAGCAGCCCCCCCCACCCCCACCCCCGTGGGAGCCAATGGGAGTAGGCCGCAACTGAGCATTTCTCACAGCTTGGTGCGGGCTCACCCAGGGAAAGGAAGTGGGGGGGGGGGCACTGGCTCAGTGAGTGAGAGGCAGTTAGGCAGGGATATGTGTGTGTGGGGGGGGGGGGCGTTGCGGTATACAGCCACGTTATAAGAAAATGCTACGACTTGGTATCATAGCCGTGGACCAAACCTGATAATATGAAAGCTATTCATTGGGGAGGTTATGTGATGCCTTTTTTATGTTGCTAGACCCTGAAAATTTGGATGTAGCCACTTTAAAAGAATGTCTATCACCCTTATTTACAGAGCTATGGCAAAAATGGTAAATCTCTACAATGGCTGCCATATGTCAATACCTGTAATGGGTAAACTATGCACTGGAGAGGTCATGTGATGTCTTCATTATGCTCCTAGACCCTGAAAATGTGGATGTAGCCACTTGAAATGAATGTCTATCACCCTTATTAGCAAAGTTATGACGAAAATGGTAAATTTCCACAATGGCTACCACTATTAGGCTTATAGGGGATAAACTATGCTTTGGACAGGTCATGTGATGTCTTCATTATGTTGCTAGACCCTGAAAATGGGGATGTAGACACTTTAATTGAATGTCTATCATCATGAGCTGCAAAGCTATATCAAAAATAGTGAATTTTGGTAATAGCCGCCTTTATCAGGCCCTATTTCAAAGAAAAACGATAATTTCAGCTGGCATCCACCCTGAACTTGTTCAATATATGTCAAACTTCAAGTCTGGCATGGATGCCAATCCCTAACATTCCATCCCTCATAAAATGATTTCTAGCCTTCTTTTGAAATTTTACCTCACTACTACAAACCCAAGTATGCTGTATGAATTAATATTCATTATTAGGCCACTCCAAAAATAAAACTTTTTTCTCATCACTAACCCATGAGAGATATGACAATTGGGCTCCCCCTTTTCTTTTTAGCTAAAGATCAAATAGGCAGGTGCTTCTAGGAAATTAATCCACATTATAATTATTAAGAAATAAATAATCTACAAAATTAGCACACATGCATTGTTTCTGTGACCTATTGTGTCATCTTGAAACCAAATTTGCCCATATTTGTCCATTATTATGAAGCTTTCACTTGAAAATTTGCAAAAAAGAAAATTTTCAAAAATCCACGACACACAATTTTAATGTAACGTGCGCTGATAAAATACAATTTTATTTTTTGGAGTGACCTTATCAAGTATTTTTGCATAGATATTGGGAGAGAAAGCTCAATATTTTTTCAACTTTTGTCATGTACACTCAGGAAGACCTTCTGCACTGATGAATATCATATGAGAAAAAACAGCTTAAAAAGAATACCCTTGGCTTTTTAATACGTGGAAACAGAGTCAAAATGGCAGATAGGATCGGAGCTATTTAGCGCACAAAGTAAAGCATACTTACAAGAATTGTTTCATCTTCAAAATTGTCAGTCCAGGTTATTAATTCTCCAGTGTAGTATTTCCACACACCACTTCTAGAATATCCATCAATTGAAACAAAATCATCATCGATCACCCCACTGAAAACAAGTTTGATTTCAGAACTGGAACAATCGTTGGTAGTTATAGATGTTGTTCTGTGATATTATGAAGGCTCAAACCGCTATTAATTTACCAAGAATATCATATACAATTGCTTTGTTCCCGCATACAAGCCGAGGACAAAGCACACAAACACCTGATACCTAGTACCTACACCCACCACCAGTGGCGGTGCACCACCCTGTTGTATATAAGGGGTACACGCTACTAGCCAGTCAGAGAGAGCTGGGTAGGGTACTAGGTGCATACCAACGTAGACCTAATGTACAATAAACCCAAACTACACACCTAACCGCTGATTGTAGTGTTACTTACTTTCATGCATATCAAATCTCAGATATTAGTCCAATGCTAATTGATGATGGCCCGATATGACATGTGGTGGAGAACAGACGTTTTTGAGTGCTTCTCATGAAGCAGCGAGGTGAAAAGGTGTCGTTTTTTGTGGGTGTAAACTACCATAGCCGTTTGCGGACATGAACATCTCAGATGTCCAAGAAGCTTGACTGGAGGTCTCGACAAGATTCAGACTACAAAGACAAGCTCCATAAGTTGAAGAGCAGACTGCCTGAAGAAGCTTATGAGGGTCTGCAGAATCTAGGACAACTAGTGACTTTGACGCCAATCAGGAGAAGATCGCCGACCAGGGTCAGACAACACCTAACTGACGACGAGTACAAGCACCAGATAAGTGACACAACGCGTAGTGTTGTAGAATTTTTGCATGCATCCAGTGATACATTAACGTTAGACCATAGCGCGGTTTCACAACCTATCACTAGTATAAACAGCTCTCTAGGGTTAGTGGATTTTAACAACGACACTTTCTGGTCAGTAACAGACTCAGTCGCTATGGATCAGTGTAAGAATTTAGACAAGGCTAACGAGCAAATTGCAGCGCTGGCAGTCGAGTTACAAAAATGGCAACAGCGCTATGATGAGCAGCAACATGATAAAGAAGAACAATTAGAAGTAGCTGTAAAAGAAACTATTAGGTTGAGAGCAGATTTGGAGGCATTAAAATCACGACATGCATCGCAACCTGGTAGTCCAGAGGCTATGTTTGCCAAATATGACCTAGAAATTAATTTTTTAAAGAAGAGAGCAGTAATGGCTGAAGATTTAGAAAGTAGACTTTTGGCAAAAATAGATCGTAGAAATGACAGGCCAAATGAAGGTTTAGCTTATAACAAACATAGAGAAGCAGTAAAACTTTTAGGCAGAAAATTAGATATATTTTCATGACCAACGGTCTTGCTCTCAGCAAAGGACCATATCAACTCTTACATAGAGTATGCACGCAAAACCCATGAAGACTCTAAATATGATCTTGATGGATATGCGCAATACTTGAGTGCCGAGGCTTTGGATTATTACCAAGCCTATAGGATGGTGGAATCGTCAGAGGACATGGTTAAATTCTATGATGCCTTTGTTGCCCGATTCCAACGCGTTTCCATTGATGAATTGGAAAAAGGTGCTGCCCATCTTAAACAGGGTGAAAAAGAAAAGGTACGCGATTATGGTACCGACATGATAAAGCTGCTAGCTAAAACAAATGTGTCAGGTGATTTTAAAGTAGAGCTATTTATTAGCAATATGCACCACACAATTGAAGAAGCAGTCATGGCTTCATACCCTAAAACTGTTGAAGACCCCATTATCGAAGGTGAAAAACAGGAGGCCATTTATAGATCAATACAGAAGCAGCACAATTTCCCATCTGGAGATCTCCAAGAGACAATTCAGCTGCATAAGGCCGAAATCAATGCCTTGCAAATGAGAGTAAAATCTAAAAAGGTGAACTTCAATGACCGCTCTAGAAGAAGTTACAAAAATGATAACGGTGTCAGATCAAACAAGGGTGCGTCCAAATATGACAGATCTATATCACAGTCAAAATCCAGGTCTAGCAGCCGCGATTTGGACTCATCAAGATCTGGAAGGGACTCTTCAGCATCACCTTCTCGAGACAACTATAATCGAAGTTACTCACGGGCCGGGATATTACAATAAGAAATCTTATAGTAAAAATTTGTCTTCAAAAAGCTGCAAAGGCAACAGTTCGGATAAATATGACAGCAGCGGCGATTTGACAACAATGCCAACTGCTACTCACGCAAAGAGTCAGTTAAACTCTTAGAGCAGGTCCTCTAGACGTAGTCATAGAGATGCTGGTATTAAAAAGCCAAATGTAATTAATTGTAGATTAGACAATGGAGCTTTAAATGTTGTGATTTGTAGTTACAAAATACCAGCGTTGGTCGACACAGGTGCGTCAATTAGTGTTATCTCGCACGGGTTCTACAGAGCTATATTGGATAAATCTAAGTTTAAAACTGAACGATGTCATGTTAGAGTATTTCTGGCTGATGGGGCATCTTAAGTTGCTAGGCTCAGAATAGAAATCCCAATGACTGTGTCAAGTGTGTCTTTAAAACATGTGTTCTATATTGTTCCTAGACTGAGTAGATCACTAATACTTGGTGTAGATTTTTTACTAAAAAAGTCTAGTATTAAGTTTCATAACCAGGATCAGGATATCCTGACGATCAGGGCTAAAGAAAATATTTCTATCCCGCCTCACGCTGAGTCTTATGTATGTTCCTTTGTAGTTTCAAATAGGTCTATGCATGATACTATTGGTGTGACAGAAAATTTGCGGAGATCAGTTAATGTACCGTATTGTGTGAAGAGAGGGGTTGTAACGCCCACAAAAACTAGTAATGAAGTACCAATGATGGTATTTAACTCTTCTGATAAGAACTATCAGATTAAAAAGGGCGTCATAATTGGTTAATACTCCCTACGGGTAGAGGACGACTTTATGGGTCCAGATGATTTAAAAGAAGAACCAGTAGATTCCCACGATTGTGATTATATAATCGATGAAAAGGGTCTGACAGTTAATCAAAAAGCCGAGTTGAGGAAATTGTTGGATCGGAATAGTGATACTTTTATCATCAAAGATAACCAATTAACGACTACTACGGAATATACCCACCGAATAGATTTAAAGAGATTATACGCCAGTTAATATAATGGCCTATAGAACCTCGCCAGGTCGAAAAGAAATCATGGAAAATCTATCAAAGGGACAGAAGAAAGCTGGGGTAATAGAGAGATGTCCAGGACATACTGAATTGTGTAGTCCCGCATTCTTAGTGGAAAAGGGCAAAGCGGTAAATGGAAAAAGATCCTTTAGAATAGTAGTTGATTTCAGACATTTAAACCAACAAGTTAAAAACCAAGCTTTCAATTTTCCAAGAATTGACGACACTTTAAATTTATTTTATCTTTTTTTTTTTTTTGAAAATATTTGGACGTGTTTATTTGACGCTTATTTCATAGAACAATTATAATCCATCCACAAGTGGTCAGCTGACAGAGATAACGTATATATTCTATAGTATGGCATAGTAAGCTTCAAAGTACTTTTTCCATTTAGTGATATATACAACAAGACGTGGAAAATCAGTTAGGCTATTACATGTCAAATATACAGTCCTGGATGGCCTTCAGCCAATGCCTGGTTTTAGAGACCTACCGATATATTTCACAGCAATTATTTATCAGTATGTTTAATAATATAAGGGCATTAGCAAGATAGAAGACATCAATATGTTTTATCAGTATGTAAAGGGGTGTGGTTGAACTTCATGGGGAATTATATTATCGCTTAGAAGTGGGGTTTCGGTACAGGTATAGAAATTTATACACTTAAAAAGAAATAAAATGGCTGATAAAATCCCAGTATAGTTTTAATCTTCCTGATCTGCATGTATTTTTAGTATTTTAGGTGTTTAAATTCTTCAAAATCTTCAATATGCCTATTATAAGGGGGTGTATCCAGCCACCTCCATGCACACTGGACCTCAACACTATGCTGATATACATTACAGTGTATGGTATGGTACATGAGAGTGGGGCCATCAGCTAACCTTGTGGCTCTAACAGTAATTCGTCTATATTTCGGATCTTGGGCTCTCTTGAACGCTAACAACAGTGTGTGATACTTTATCCTTTCTTTCAATAAGGGCATGTTCATGCTACGATGAACGTTGACTGTAGGGGTGAGCCTATGTACACCCTCACATATTTTGAGGCACCTATTCTGAAGTCCTTGTAATTTTTGTAATAATTCTACTACAACTCCATTGTACAGAACGTCACCGTAGTCAATTATAGGAACAGTATATGCCTTGTATACACTTAACCTAGCATTTTTGGGTAGACAATTCTTAGCATGTTTTAACAAATAACCTTTATATTGCACCGTCTTGATCAGACCTTTTACATGAGGTTTATACGACAATTCATAGTCAAGAGTGATGCCCAGGTAAAGTTACTTGACCTTTCAGTGCATTAAATTTGGTACTGGAACTGAAGACTATGACTTTTGTCTTTTTTTCATTTATTGTTAGTTTATTTCTAGTAGACCAGTCGTTAAAACTGTTCAAACCCCTTTGTACTATGGCTTGTGTGGTCAAGAAATTATGAGTAAATGTTAAAGACACAGCAAATATCACAGAGTCATCGGTATAAAGTAAAGTTTTGCAATTTGGAATCTGTGGAATGCAGTTGTGAGGGACACGGTTTCTCCGAAAACAACGTTTTTGGAGACACCGGGAGTCGAACCCAGGGCCCTCCGCTTGCCAAGCGACCGCTCTACCACTGAGCTACATCCCCTTGTCCTATCAGATAGACCGTGTCTCACGTTACTGGATCGGTATGACACAGAGGGGAGCGGATTACCCGAGTGATACCCCCTTGCGGGTTTACCACCAGGGTACGGGGAATCCGTGCCCCTACACTGCCCCCACCAGCTTCCATCACGTCCTCTATATTCGGATTTTCCGGGGGGTTACCAACCCTGGGCTTTCTCTCCCTCTGGGAAGGGGCTTTATCAAGCAGTTACAGAGAGTCCCAGCCCCCGGAGTATATAGAGGCACCTAGAACCAGGCATTCTCACCCACTGGAGACCGAAGGTCCCAATGGGGCTTTATCAAGGAGTTGTTGAGATACCCTGACTTCCCAGTGATGGAAGTTTTCCACACCATACCGATTCAGCCAATCATTGTTGTAACCAAGTCTCTAACTGCGTATCCAACTACCCGTACTGGAGACCGACTCTTCACTACCTGCTCCTCCAACTTCCCAACCGCCAGCAGGTGGCCAATCCCCAGCAAGTTAGAATGCTACCTGCCGACTTCTCAACATTTTTTTCACCGAGCATACCCGGTGTCTCCACCAGTGTGAGGGACACGGTTTCTCCGAAAACAACGTTTTTGGAGACACCGGGAGTCGAACCCGGGGCCCTCCGCTTGCCAAGCGACCGCTCTACCACTGAGTTACATCCCCTTGTCCTATCAGATAGACCGTGTCTCACGTTACTGGATCGGTATGACACAGAGGGGAGCGGATTACCCAAGTGATACCCCCTTGCGGGTTTACCACCAGGGTACGGGGAATCCATGCCCCTACACAGTCATTGATATATATTAGAAATAATAAAGGACCTAAAATTGAACCCTGTGGAACGCCACATTGGAGATCAAGGAGGGTAGAAGACTTGTTATTAAATATTGTATATTGTTTTCTATTCGATAAATAACTTTTTAAAAGATATAAATTTGAATTTTTTACTCCATATTTTTCTAATTTTTTAAATAATATAATGAAATTAACAGAATCAAAAGATTTTTTGATATCTATAAACGTGGCTATTGTGAAATTTCCAATATTTGTTTGTCTGGCTATTTCATCAGTGAGGGTTCCTATAGTGTCGATAGTAGACCTATGTGTCCTATATCCACCCTGGCAATCCGTCAAAATTTTGTTCACATCTAGATGCTGCTCTCTCCAGAACCTTTCCTTGTACAGGGAGCTGGCTTATTGGTCTGTAGTTAGTAACCTTACTGTTATCACCACCTTTTGATAGAGGACTGACACGGGCTATTTTCCAACTGTCCAGTATATGTGACCTGTCCAATATATTTTTTAACATTTTATGTACACGCTTGATACACACTGTCATAGTGTCTCTCATAACCTTAGTAGAAATGATATCTACAATTGAAGATTTGGTAGTGTCTAAAGTATTACATACATCCAGGATATCTTTTTCAGAAATAGTTATATCCTGCATAATACCGTCACATTCAGTGCCATTGAAAATCCATTCTGACGTATGTGCTGTGGCTAAGGCAGGACCAATACTTGTATAGAATTTGTTTATATATTCCGCTGTGTCTTCAACATTTACTTCTAGATTTTTATCGTCTAGTAAATTTATATTCAAAGACCCTTTACATTTTCCTGGAATTACCCAGTTTACTGTTTCCCAAAAAAGTCTACTATTGTTTACATTTTGTTCAGCAGAATTTGTTAAGTAGACCTGTTTTGCCTGACAACAATCGAAAGTTGATTTGTCCCTAAATTTCCTTGCCTTATCCCAGTCTCTTACGCTATCAGACTTTCTCACTTTTCTCAGCAATTTATCTTTATAATCAATTTTAGCCAACAGCTCATGAGTCATCCAAGGATCTTCCTCGTCCTTAACCTTAAATTCTCTTATTGGGCATTTGATGTGGCATCAAAATTCGTCCAATCAACATTTCTTAGACGTTCAGTGAATGTGTCTTTGTTATACAACTTATAAGATCTGCCTGTGATCATTTTTGTGCCAATCTTATAATGTCTGTGCTTGAATGATACATACACTGGCATGTGATCACTTGCGCTCATATCTACAACACCAGAACCAACAATCTCTTCAGTGTTTATAACAATTAAATAGATACCGTTGGCATTTGCCACAGTTCTGGTTGGTTGGTGAATTAGCTGTCTTAAGCCATGATCACCCGGAGCCTCTGTTAAATTATCATAATTATCGTTATCAGTTTAACAATTTATGTTGAAATCTCCCATAATAAATGTCATATATTTGTCAATATTTTCAATCTGAGACATTAGCGCTGATAAACAGTTTGTAAAAGTAGTACAGCAACCGTTTGGTGGACGATAAACATTTGCAAAGATATGGTGTTTTTTCTTGTTGATTCTTGGATTTCTTGAACTAGGCCTAAAAGTCTCATTTTATTTAATAGTTGATTTACCAAAGCATCATCGTCTTTGACATTAAAATTCATGTCACCCATTGATATTAACTCATACTCATGTAAGTCCTCAATATCAGACAGCATTTCATTCAATCTATTTATAAGCCTTAGCTTATCGCCTTCTGGAGGACGATAGATATTCACCAGAATAATCTTTTTCATATGCCGTTTGTTTATCAACAAATTTTGGACTTCTATGTCTTCATCTGACGCACACAAGCCTGGAAAGGCATTATAGTCATGTTCAAGCCAATGCTTGATATAAATGCATACCCCTCCACCAGTCTTAATTTTATTATTAATTAATACTTGACGATCCAGTCTATACCGTGTGTAACCTGAAAATTGCCAATCCCCCTCATCGTCCTCGCATTTAAACCAAGATTCTGAGAAAGACATGATCTCTAGGTTAGCACTAGTTAGTTCTGTACAAATAGCTGCATAATTAAATTTTATGCTTCTTGCGTTCAAGTGGAGAATTCGCAGTCCCCTGGCACTGCTAACCTGTGTTATGGTCTGAGCAGGATCTCAACCTTGCAATATAATTCTAAACCCAACACCTGGCTTAGATATGAACTGTATACACGTACATTTGAATATGTCAAATTTCCTTTACATCCAAGGATTATATGTGTTTCAAATACAAATACCTTACTTAGGGTATAGGCCTTTATGCCACCCAGTGAAGGCTGAATCATTCTTTGTCTTGGTTAGTTAGCGACGATCAAGTTCCAGACACACTTATGGAAACTACTATGGTAATACTAACATTAAACTTGGTGAGTATAACACGCTTAATAAAGATACCCGTTATACCGATCCTTCAAGTAATATGCTAGGGTGGCATTTTTGGATTGGAGATAAATAAATAAACCATAAATAGAATAATAAATATATTCTAAGTATATACTACCCGGTATAGATACTTAGTATTAGAGCCACTTAGGCTTGGCGTGTCAAGTGTGAGTCAACATCTGGATTGATGTATCGATAAAAGTAATACTACCCGGTATAAGGATTGTATTACAAGAACCATTTTGGCTTTAACAGTTTTTGGTTGCCAATGTACTTGAAAACATATACATTATAATCATAAATACATGATACATTTACATGTGCGTCAGTACATCACATCCGGAATCAATCCAGTCAACATTTCATTCAGAGAAAGCACGGTTTCATATTTTACATACTACCCGGTATTACAGAGTGATTTTTTAAAGTAATTACAAATAGCGAGTGGTTACTAATGGATCATATAAAGTACATCTTCAGCAAGTCAGGAAGAGGAGGGGGGGGAGAGCATCCATAATTTAGCATTTGATAACAATTTTTATATTGGTAATTTACAAGTCAGCAGATATATATACTAATTTCGGTCTAGATCACAGTCATAAATACAAGATAGGTAATGTGGACATTCAATGTATAGATAAAATATAGTTCATTTAGTACAAAATATGGAGAATTTAGAGCAATGAATTAAGTTTATTTGCACCTTTTCTAGCATTATAGTCAAAGGGGTCAGTCATTGTTCATCAGTTTACCGGTATCTGCATGTTGTTGTTGTACATCGTCGGCAGCCGGGAGTTGGTTGCGCTTCACTTCTTCTTTGGTGGGTAGGGGGTCTTCCCCTGTGTGTTGGTACCAGATCTTCATGAGGATTTCGCCCAACCTGTTTCCACCTATAACATTGCTGATGGTGATATGGTTCTTTTGGCCTAGATGTAGACCACAACCATAAGTCCTGTCTAGCGTTGCCTCGTATAGGTATTTGCCCTTAGTGTCGGTTAGGGCTTTGAGCCTGGCTGGATCTTGGAACTTGATGGTTTGAAGTTTTTCCATTACCTCCTCCTCCATTGTGTACCACTCGTTACTGCGGGTTACCTTTTTAGCATGAAACATGGCGTCCATAGGGGACTTTGCTGTTGTGACTCGTCTATATGTACCCATGTCTCCGCTGATAGTACACATCTTAGCACAGAAGGCTCTTTCAGTGCTGTCGAAGGTCTGTCCCTCATACTTGATCTCACAGGAGTACAGGTTCGAAAATACTGCATGAGCACTTTGGAACGCCACTCCATCTGGCGTATCCACAACCTTGGCGTTTGCCATGGAGAGGCCGAAGGGGATAGTGTCAATCTCGTTGTATCTATACTGATGCCCAGCCACCACTATGGTGGTACCTCTCACTTGACAGTCCACATTTTTAGATCTTGCTAATGCTTGGAGAGATCTAAGTTCCCTTTGGATATTTTTCTCCTCTATAGAGATGTCATCAGAAAGGTGTGTTCCCTGCCATTGGTCTTTGTGTTTTAGGCGTTGTATGTTCGCAAATATTTGGGATTTATAATGGGCGGAGGCGAAGGTGATAGCTACCTGTCGTGGTCTGAGCTTAAAATTCCTGTTTCTGTTTTGGCCGACGTCCTTGGGTGGTACAGGCTTCTTTCCTCGTCTGTACACTGATTCTGCCACACTGTTATCATGGGGCAGGCCAACGTCATTAAAGAGCTGGTCAATTGTGTCTCGTAGACTGGCTGGAGTATCTTCAGGGAGGCCTTCCATAATAAGTATACGCTTTTTCCCAAATTTATCATGAAAGGAGTCACAGTCGGCCTGCACCTTGTCAGCATTTTTCCCCAAGGTAGTAATATTATCAGAGTTTGTAGAGAGGCCTGTTTCCACACCGTCTAGTGTTGTACGTAGCCCAGCTATTTTACCTGTCAGCTCGTCGCCGAACGATTGTTGCCTGCCACCATTCGCTCCTCCAGCGCGTCAATTAGGCCTAGCGTTCGCACAGAAACCTGTTCCTGTTGGGCCAGTGTTATTTCGAGCTCATTTACTTTGTTTATCACCTCTTTGGGAGTAGATTTAGCCGTCAAGCTTGGTAAAAACACTTGTTTAGCTGCCTGTTTCGTCTCACCGGAAGTGGCTTCCGCCATCTTGGATTCTTCGTCTTGCTCGGTTTCGGCGCAGTTGGTTCGTCTTCTCCGGTTTCTCGTTAACATGGATGATTTTCACTAGCTAAAGGTCAGTATAGTTATGCTCTACACATTCCCACAGCTTCTAATGCACATGTGTATAACAAATACCGACTAATTTAGGTAGTAAATCTCGATATGGTGCCCTTCGCCTAATAGGACGTCATCTAGCCTCGTGTCAACATCCCGCAGCATGTTACCCAATTATTGGACAGTTTCAACGACCCTGTAAAATCCGAAGAGGCTGTAAAATTTAAACCGTCAAAAAGGCCAATGGTCACAAGTACTAAGGCTACTAAAAGACGCATAAACGCCGTAGTAGGTTTATCAAAAGAATTCAGAGAACCCATTTTTAAGGATGTGTTGTCCATCTATAGGACACCATTTTCTTGTAAAGATTTGGTAATTCTGTTCAGGTCTCATAAATTACATAAATCATAGAAAGCTACCAGAAAATAACAGCGTCGCTAGGAATATCCTACTTACACATGACCAATATTTGTTACACGATAACATCCTGTATAGCTACACAGGGAAATTGGACACTGAACACACTTTAGAACCGCAATTGGCAATCCCTCTTGCTTGGACTTCTAAAATGTTACATAATCTACACGACGGCCCGTTGGGAGCTCATATAGGTATCACTAAATTAACTAGTGTAATTAAACCACGCATGTATTGGCCAACCATGAATGTGGACATATATAACCATGTGAATACTTGTCACAAATGTTTGGCTTCAAAATATGTGAAAAATCCTTTGACGTTACCCATGACATTGCATGAACGGTCACCAGAACCCTTTGCACATGTAGAAATCGATACCATAGGACCAATGCACACATATAAAAGAGGTTTTAAATATATACATGTAAGTTCTTTGATAAGTTCATCTGTAGATACGGTCTACCCACCAGTGTATACAGTGATAACGGCCCGGCTTTCAAAGGTATGTTCACCCATGTGTGTAAACTTTTTGGCATGGAAAATAGATATTCAAGTCCTTATCAAAGTAGAACGAACGGTTTAGTGGAGCGCGCGAACCAGTCAGTTGTACAGTCTATGAGAACATTCACAGATAAAATGCAATCAAATCAGTGTGAATTTATGCCGGCCATTGCGTTTGGTTTAAATATAAGTACTTCTTATAGTTTAGGATACTGTCCCTATATGCTAATCTACGGCAGACACACACGTTTACCGTCAGCCACGCCCCTGTCTGACGTTAGTGACACTTCAATACCAGTGCAAGAACACTTATTGAAGTTAATTAAAATCCAGGACGAAATATCTACAAAAATTGAAAAGAATTTCACAGCTTCACAAAACAAAATGAAAAAGAGATGGGACAAAGATACAAAACTCCACGATTTTGATGTCATGGATTTTGTGTATATCAAAAATAAGTTCAGAATCTCTAAAAATACTTCTGAAAAACTGCAACCATTATAATTTATGCAGGATCATGTATGATTGTTGAGCTACCATCACCAACTTCTGCCAGAGTCAGACGACTTGCAGATGGTGTTACAATCAAACAGAGCATTCATGTGGAGAGATTAAAGAAAGGCAACTTCAAAAAGGTTGATTCCACAATCAGAATGTAGATCTGTGTACGCCACCTGTTATGACATGAAAGGTCATGTGGCCAGTGCATGTGTACACAGCAATCAAGTTAGTGTATCAGTCGCCTCTTGCATCTTACAATGCCACTCAATTTGTATGTTTAATCTTTGTGTAAAGTAGTCAAATGAGGGGGCAGATTGTGTGAGTAACGACACACGCACATTGATTGCAACCAGGTGTCAAACACATGTTGAGTTAATCCGCCACCTGGGAGCCTTTAATGACTTCCAGCAGGTGCCATAATGCACAGCTTAGGATTATACTCAGGGACAGCACATATCAGCTGTCGAGTGTTTAATGTTGATTGTTGGGATATTATCCTAACCAGGTTGTTTATATGTTTGTAGTAAATGTTTAAAGGTCGAGCTAAGCATGGTAATCGGCACCATGTGGCGCTGCATTGACACAGGTGTGGTAACTTGTCAAAGAATTAGTATGGCGGAAATACACCCTATTCTTTGGTTATTATTTATTTTTCGCTGCACATGTGGCCTATTACTCAAAAGTGGTACCTAGCATAACCACAAAACTTTTTATGTAGCTTGGCCCTCACATCACATTGTGTATGGTTTCAAAACGAGGACTCCTACAAAAACCTCGATTTGTGCATACGTTTAACTTACCATGTACAAACATTACAAACAAAACACAACCACTATCTTAAAATCGTACACATATGCAAGTCCTAAAAATCGTACTATATTACTAAAAACAACATATGCGCACAGGAATCATAAAACCTGAATAGTGTATCATATTCGTTATAAATTGTGTGACAGGTGTAGACTTTAATTTATGGATAGGGGTCTGGACAACTCTAGTTGGAACCTCAGTCGACAGGGGAGCCTGTCTTATGAATGATGCAATAGACAACACATAGTCAGCTGGGGTTACTTGGTATTGACCACCCCAGTCGGTCAATCACAGGCATGGAGCGTGCTGCGACGCACGGCCACACATGCGCCTTATTAAAGGGTCTGCAGGGCTGGAGTTACTTCACTCCGCTCCACACGCCACATCACTTAGCAGCTCTTGACAAAGCCGCTATTGTTTTACAATAAGCTCTCACACTGTCTACATACACCCTCGCTGACTAAGTGCAACTGTTTACCCAGTGTTTACTTAGGTCTTCTTGGAACTCACGTGGGTGACGTGATGGTACCCACCGCTATGATGGCTATCTGGATCTATTCCCTTTTCTTCAGACGCAGTGTGTGTTTGAATTTTGGTCGATTTAAATCATGTTAAAGACAGCACATGGAGGACTAACAGTGCATTGCTATCTACTTTTCAGGATATTTTATATCTTAATGCTTGCAAGGACGGGCATCACTGGAGAAATTCCAGTTCTTAGACACAACTATGGTGTCTTATTTGAGCCCCAGGCTCACACCAGAAATCTTATCAACGATTATGTTGACTTTGAGATGACTTTTAAGGTTAATTTAATCAACACCGGCTACTCATGTAGGCGGAGTAATGCAACTTCAGATTTGAATCTAAAGTTGACTTTGCTTAACGAAGAATTAGCTCTGTTGACAAACCTTATTATATATATAAGTGAAGGGGGGCGTCTTAAAAGAGCTTTATTATTAATCGGGGGGAAAAATCTAAAAGCAGTCTTTGGTGTGGAAACAGAAGAAGAGACCCAGATTTGCATATATAAACTTCTCACGGCAAATCCAGCTGTTGGATCATGAAAATAATTACGTATCTGATATTATCAAGAAAGCTGAGCATCAAATTCAGCTTGATAAACAATATCAGCCGCCAACCAATGATTGGGCGGCGCATGTTTTATACAATTATGGCCAAATTTCTATCAGTTTTGTTTGTAGTATTGAGCATATCATTATATTTGCTTTACAGGATCCATGGTTTGTTTACAATCCTAATTGGATTCAAGTCAGCCCTAGGGTTGAATGTGACCCTCACCCAGTGAAAATCAGAAGACTTCCATGACCTTGACCTGTTCCTCAGGAACCTGTCACGGGTGAACACTGCAGCAGACAGTGATTTCCCGGATGCGTTTAACACAACAATATGGTCCGATGGTGACACCTCTATGACCACCTATTTGGCCATAGGTTTCTATGTGGTTTTAACGATACTGGTTTTGGCATGCATGTACAACATCTATAAATGTCTTTATAAATGTAGGACAACCCGGTACAATATCATTGGACCTGCCGATACAAAGGTGTATTTAAAAATCAAATTTGCAGAGGATGTGTTTGCTTTCCAAGTGGGACAAGTATTGCACAACATCTCGGCCATCTGTATTTGTGAATATTTCGCAAATGGGAGACTGGTGTCCACTCTGTTCCCTAGCAGGCTAACTGTGCCTAAGGGATGTAGGGAAAGAGTTCGGGTAGCCATCCAATCAGGAGCTTTTCATGCTGCACTCATCATGGCGGATGCTCATGGCAACACCATCTCCCTGAAAGGAGATGCCATGAAAAAGCCCAGAGGTATACCCGACGAGTGATGTGGTTGGTGTTGTAAACATGTTAGCACATTTAGGAAAAAGTGTTTAGAACTCAAGATTTCCCACTAATGGAACCTATGCTAAGTACTGTTCTAGTCTTTTAAGTCGTTCTCATTCTTTTCTTTTCTGTGCATGCCATCATTTTCATAGTATTGGAATTTCTGAGTGAGTTGCCACATACGACTACTGATTCTAACATGATAACATTTACACTTATGCATAACATTTTTATGACTTGTAAAAACTTAGTTTTGTTATTAATTGTGCATGATTTTGTTGCATGTATTTTTTTCATACATAAGAATAATAATATTTAATATGTATACTTGAATTAGTCTAACTGTCAGTTACTATGGTTATACTTGTAAATATAGGGTAACTAGCTCCAGATAATATGGAATTGGCTATGATTAAAATCTGAAAAAAATTGCTTATCCACACAAAACCAGACGAGTTGAATTATGTTGATGGTGTTTTATTGGGGTTGAAAGAACATCGAAATCTGATAGATCGGGTTTGATGATGCAACGTTTCGTGAACTTTTAGAACACTTCTTCAGGCAGATGGTGGTTTCTCATTAGAAATGTTAGACTGAAGTACCCTTTTGGGATTGCCAATATATTCTAGTTGCTAGGTTACGTCTATCACATGACATACAGAGTTGGCAACAATGGAATTGTATTTTTAGTTTAGTATAATACATTAATTGTCGTCTTTAAATTGATTTGAATGCATAGAATTATTACATTAATTTCTTAACATGAGTTTAAATATTATGAATGCATTTGATTGAGTCTGTGTGGTTTCGTATGACCATACATTTGATCAGCTTAAATTATTTAAAAGTCAATATGATGACCACTACCGGTAAGTTTTCCCTTTTTAAAAAATAAATAACATGCAAGCATGAAAATTGTCCAGATGTTGTGGCTGTAGTGGTAGCTGCGGAGGAGTTTGAAGTATTGCTCCGCAATTCTAACATCAAGCTTCATTAGCATGTAGTATCTGTTGTTTAACATTGCTTTGCGCAGGTCGTTGCCATCGATTATGCCCCTATGATAATGGGTTAGGTCATATGGAGGCGGGGTTCTGTTGAAGGTAGGGCGATTTGTAGTTGGGTGTACCTTTAGTTTTGGGCGTTCCTCTTTCCTTGGTGGATGGTCTCTGTCTCTATGGGTTTCATGGTGACGATGATGATCGTAATTATTGTGACGGTTATCACGAGAGTCCCAACTTCTGTGTCGAGGGACATATGGTTCACGATAGTCTGGTTGGTTTTTGATCTTATTGATCACTTCCTTGGATGAAGGTTTGTTGATTTTGGAGGGGATGTAGGTTGGACTTGTATTAGAAGTACTTGGTTGTGGTGACACTGGAGGTTGGCTGTTGGGGGAATCAATTGATTGTGGTTTTCTTGGTGGCAGATCTTGTGGCTTTGTCCTCATCGCTGGTGGCTTCTCCATCACTGGAGGAGTCACTGTCTGACGAGTTGTAAGAAGTATCCAGATCTTTGCGTAGTTGATCTTCTATTGATATATCGTCACCATCCACTGGTGTGGTACTGCGTGGTGTGGTGTTTGATGTTGATTTCATTGCCTGTTTTTCCTCACTGGTGAATTTGATGTCAATTACAGGTACTTTTTCTTTGAAGGTGTGGCTTATTGGTGAGATAGGGCGTGGACGAGCATCTTTAATGAACTTAAGCTTTTTTGGATTGAAAACTGGCTGAGGGCATGTTCTCTTCCTACCGGTAGGATTGTCGACAGGGCTGATTAGGAGACTCTTTTGGGTGTTTTGTTTGATCTGCTCAGATGACTTTCTAAATTTGGCTATGGACTCTACCTCCTTCTGTTTGTTGTTGTTGTTGTTGGCATTGATAGACACTGGTTCAGATGTGCCTGGCTTGTTGCTGGTCCCTGTCGTGTTGGTTTTGGATCCCTCTTTGGCCTTGCGGCCTGAAATGATTAAAATCAGCATCTCAACTATGACAAATCCTGCGGGGTTAGAAATGTATTGCATGTATATAATGTGTCTAATCTGTGTTGTTCAATTGTTAATTTGATGGGGACTTTTTAGCCGCCAACTGTAACCACTGCTGGATAGGCACTCTAAAGCGCACAATCCAGCACGCAGTGACGTGGTTTGCCAGCCGCACCAGCGACAAACCAAGGGCATCACCGGCCCTTAAGAAGAAGAACCAACGCCAACGCCAATGCAGGAACTACGTCCAGCGTGGCAGTCGTCAGCACCAGCGTCAAAATCTGGACGGCCAATCCAGGGACGTGTACATCACCGACACCCTTGATAGCAATAGAGACATTACCCATGACCATGCTACCATGGGGCTTTACGATTTCTACTGGTCCGACAGCGAGGCTAACTCGCGCACATCCATAGCCAGCTATGAACTTATGGTGGCCCAGTCGGCTTAAATACACCATTAGAGCGAACACTGAAGCCAACTTAACGTCATACTTTGAATAGCACTTACTGAGGCAAAGGATTATTTTTACACAAAGAACTTGTTACTGACTTCCTTTATATGCATTATCATTCACAGATCATCCATTACCACGGACGTTGTGCCAAAATTCACCCCAAGGAATGTTATTTGTTAGTGACTTTGAAATAATTTAAAAAACTAGGACTGCCATAGACGATAATCATCTTTTATGATAAAGCAGTCACCAGTATATCTTTTAAACATTACTGTTGTATTGTATTTTGTATACCTTTGAAATTTAATCATGTTGTATGCATAATATTTATGTTATTTCTTTCAGGTAATGACCCTGCTTTGATACACTTGCACTGCATGAAAACCCCTGTTTAAGTATATTTAAGTTTTCCCTAAAGGCCATTATATATGCTTAAATATCATTGATAAGCACCTATAATGACATTTAATCGACCTCGCCGGGAAAACTTAAATGTCAAAATTTTGAGATTTAAGCATATTTTGGTATACCAAAAGTGACTATTTTGGTATATTTAAGCAACATTAAGTTTACCTAAATGGTCTGAAATATTTACCAAAATTCCATTAAAGCTGATTAAACCACATGTCAAGGCCATGAAAAAGGTACTTAAATGTCCTGAAATATTTACCTAAATGTCATTAAACGTGATTAAACCAAATGCCAAGGCTGTGAAAAAAAGTTACTTAAATATGATTTAACCTTATGTCAATGCCCGGGTGCTGGTTACCAAAAATTGACATTTAAGCACCTTTAATAATAGAATTCAGCCAGTTGGTTTATTTTTTATTGTTGGGAATGGCAGAATTTCATCATTTTTGGCATACCCCAGGCCTAGTCTGCAGGTACGGAGTAGAGAGGCTGGGGACAGAGAAGGGAGGCTGGGCCCGACTAGAGAGGCTTGGGACAGAGTAGGGATGTTGGGGACAGAGTAGGGGGGTCGGGAACAGGGTATAGGGAGGGTGGGCACTGGAGGCTTAGGTTGAGTCCTGTAAGCTGAGCAGTCAGGTAAGCAGCTAGGCAGTCATGTAGGCAGCTGGGCAGTCATGTAGGCAGCTGGGCAGTCAATCCGGCAGAGCTTCGACAGGCAGCAGGTAGGTTGTAGCAGCAGGAGGTGTGTCCAGTAGTCCAGGCAGTGGTGAAGTGAGGTACACCGCCAGCAGCACCCCCATTACATAGGGGGTGCTCTCATGGTCACGTGACCACCACGAGACCTCCCTCTGATTGGCTAAGTATGTCACATGACCTCTGATGTGCACTGAAGCGGATCAGTCTGGCACTAGCAGTCATTGGGTATGGATGGTAGGTAGCTGTGGGAGAGGTGTGGCTGTTGTATGGGGCAGGTGGGACCGGGGAGGAAGAACTGGAGTGGCTTGTAGCCGGCTCTGGGGCAGGTGGGACCGGGGAGGAAGCACTGGAGTGGCTTGTAGCCGGCTCTGGGGCAGGTAGACCGGGGAGGAAGCACTGGAGTGGCTTGTAGCCGGCTCTGGGGCAGGTAGACCGGGGAGGAAGCACTGGAGTGGCTTGTAGCCGGCTCTGGGCAGGTGGGACCGGGGAGGAAGCACTGGGGAAGCTTGTGGCCGGGCCTTGGGCAAGTAGGACCGGGAAGGAAGCACTGGGGTGGCTTGTAGCTGGTTCTGGGCAGGTGGGACCGGGGAAGAAGCACTAGGGAAGCTTGTGGCCGGGCCTCGGGCAAGTAGGACCGGGGAGGAAGTACTGGGGTGGTTTGTAGCCGGCCCCAGCTTCCTAGGGGCGGGGTAGGCCGGGTAGAGAAGCCCTACACCTGTCACAGTCGCCCACCACCTCCAACAGCTTCCTAGGGGCGGGGTAGGCCGGGTAGAGAAGCCATACACCTGCCACAGTCGCCCACCACCTCCCACAGCTTCCTAGGGGCGGGGTAGGCCGGGTAGAGAAGCCCTACACCTGCCACAGTCGCCCACCACCTCCCACAGCTTCCTAGGGGCGGGGTAGGCCGGGTAGAGAAGCCCTACACCTGCCACAGTCGCCCACCACCTCCCACAGCTTCCTAGGGGCGGGGTAGGCCGGGTAGAGAAGCCCTACACCTGCCACAGTCGCCCACCACCTCCCACAGCTTCCTAGGGGCGGGGTAGGCCGGATAGAGAAGCCCTACACCTGTCACAGTCGCCCACCACCTCCAACAGCTTCCTAGGGGCGGGGTAGGCCGGGTAGAGAAGCCCTACACCTGTCACAGTCGCCCACCACCTCCAACAGCTTCCTAGGGGCGGGGTAGGCCGGGTAGAGAAGCCCTACACCTGCCACAGTCGCCCACCACCTCCCACAGCTTCCTAGGGGCGGTGTAGGCCGGGTAGAGAAGCCATACACCTGCCACAGTCGCCCACCACCTCCAACAGCTTCCTAGGGGCGGGGTAGGCCGGGTAGAGAAGCCATACACCTGCCACAGTCGCCCACCACCTCCCACAGCTTCCTAGGGGCGGGGTAGGCCGGGTAGAGAAGCCCTACACCTGCCACAGTCGCCCACCACCTCCCACAGCTTCCTAGGGGCGGGGTAGGCCGGGTAGAGAAGCCCTACACCTGGCACAGTTGCTCGGGTAGGATGCACTGGGGAGGCTTGTAGTTGGCGCTGGGGCTTGTAGGGCCGGGTAAGATGCACAGTATAAAATAGTAAATTTCTTAACTTTTGTTAACTAGATGCTGACAATTGTATTACACAATTCTATACATTGTTAGCATCAAGGACATATTTTTCCTAACTCCCCTGGTTAGTATCATGGGTTGTAGCCCTGCAGAGACCTTCAAAAAAATGCATAATGACAGGATGAGAGTCCCATAACTCCCCTGGTTAGTATCACGGGTTATAGCCCTCCAGATGCCTTCAAAATATTGTATAATGACGGGATGAGAGTCCCATAACTCCCCTGGTTAGTATCACGGGTTATAGCCCTCCAGATGCCTTCAAAATATTGTATAATGACGGGATGAGAGTCCCATAACTCCCCTGGTTAGTATCACGGGTTATAGCCCTCCAGATGCCTTCAAAATATTGTATAATGACGGGATGAGAGTCCCATAACTCCCCTGTTTAGTATCAAGGGTTATAGCCCTCCAGAAGCCGTCAAAACTATATGTAATAACAGGATCAAGGACCCCTATTTAAACTCTGATCCCCGCTAGCGACAATGACTCTCACTTTTCTGTGTGTGTAGTATCAAGGGTTGTACCCCTAATTTTGATATAGGGTAATATCATTAATGATATTTGTGGTAAATTTAAGATGACCTTAAATTTGCTGGGAATGTCATATGACACTTCCAGTCATTTTAAATTCATCTTAAATATGCCTGAAATGTCATATGACATTCCCAGTGAATTTAAGGTCATCTTAAATATACCGGAAATGTCATATGACATTCCTAGCAAATTTAAGGTCATCCTAAATTTACTGGAAATATCATATGACATTTCCGGTAAATTTAGGGTGAACCTACATTTACCAGAAATGTCATATGACATTGCCATGACATTTCCTGGTTGTTTAAGAAAACCTTAAATATACTTAAACAGGAGTTTTTATGCAGTGTTGTTTAATTACAATTGTCTCATCCAGGAGTTGCGGAGATGTTAACATCTACGAGCGAACATTGTAAAGATTCGTCTATTATTTTAGAAATTTAGTTAACATTATAACTGACAAGTAGTGATTGAATCATCTGATCACCTTTTGCATTGGCAGAGATTAAAATCTCACGCTGTAGTGTTACCAACGTTGAATGCTTTGAGTTTCAAATTCTTGAAAATTGAACTATCCCTCTAATCTTCCTACACGAAATTTTCTATTATCAGACAGATACATCAGTCTAAATGTGTATAATGTATAGATATACAAAGTATATTGCTAAGAACATCACCTATGCACGCTTAATGTGCATCAAGCTTGAGAATACCACCAAGTTGTTTGTAACAAACATTTAACTTGTAGTCATCTATTTAGGTTCATTACTTGGCTCGACCATATTCAGATAATTGTATACTTTTCTGTGCTCAACATGAGTGTTCCCTTACAAAAATCTGAGCACGTCATAACTTAGCTAGATCTATGTACTTTAATGACTATGTTTAGATTAATAATTGAAGGTTGTTCATTTTAAATGATTTAGTTTTCTAGTAGACTATTTAAATGTGTTAGTGTGTATTCGATCAAACAAATGATCAGGAGTTATCCTATTTCGAGAAATGTATAACTGTAATCACGTATAACGTTGTAATGTGTTAGATTATGGAAAAACTAGGTGTGTACTATACAAACCAAATAGGATATTATGAATGCAATCTCGGTGCCATTGCACCATTACATTGTTCAAAATTATAATGAAAATAATTTTTTCCCGAGGGGGAGAGTTATGTGATATTATGAAGGCTCAAACCGCTATTAATTGATCAAGAATATCATATGCGATTGCTTTGTTCCCGCATACAAGCCGAGGACAAAGCACACAAACACCTGCTACCCAGTACCTACACCCACCACCAGTGGCGGTGCACCACCCTATTGTATATAAGGGGTACACACTACTAGCCAGTCAGAGAGAGCTGGGTAGGGTACTAGGTGCATACCAACGTAGACCTAATGTACAATAAACCCAAACTACACACCTAACCACTGATTGTAGTGTTACTTACTTTCGTGCATATCAAATCTCAGATATTAGTCCAATGCTAATTGACGATGGCCCGATATGACAGTTCTACTGATTGGTTATCCAGGGTTTTATTAGGTTGAGAAAGCAGCAGCAGTTGATAGGTTGGCATCAACATATAACTCAATTAAAGATTAATTTATTATATATATCCATATATTAATTCTATTTTTTATGAAATACGGCAGTGCCATTTACTTAACAAAGGGATGCCATATTTCACTGCCCCTGTGAAATAACCCATTGAAGTATTTCACGGCCTGTGACATCGTCAAAATTAGCAGTTTGTTTACATATGAACAGCAAGCAGCTATTTTAGACTACCCCCTGCCATAGTTTTGGTATTTTGAATCCGAAAAGACAAAGAATAAACACAAAGGTACACTCATTTAAGTCAGTTGACTGGGTTATTTCACTTGTTGACCCTCAGCCCGCATTTCACTAGGCCTTAGGCCTCATGAAATATGGCCCAAGGTCAACTCATGAAATAACCCAGTCGACAGACTGAAACTCATGCACTTTTGTATATGTAGTGACATTAATGAGGTTCTACCTGGTCATGTTCTTCACTGTCCACACATCTTCTTCGTTCTTGACTCTCATAAGATGGCCACCAATTGACATACATCTACCTTGGCCACCATCACTTCTATACCTAAAGGGAGACAACTTGTAGCAGTAGCCATCGTCAGCCGCTAAAACATCAATAGATTTTAGTTATTTCACATCATAGATATGGTACAACCCTCTAAACACAAATACGTAGAGCAGACGTAAATTTACATTGGTTTTAGAGCAGAGCTAGGTAATTTCACAAGGTTTATCAACGTCAAAACGTTAAGGTTTAGTTATGTCCAACAGACTTAGGTGTCTGAATTACGTTAATTAACCTCATTTGAACCTAAATAAAAATAGCGAAAGCATGTACCGTATTCGACATAATCAGCGCCCTCCCCCTAATAAGTGCCCCCCCCCCTTTTGGGCATTTTCAGACTAGAACAAAGACTCATATTTCCCAATTTTTGAGACAATTAAACTCTTAAGTACTTAAAACGCCATAAAAATAATTTTATAAGCGCCCAGGGCGCTTATTACGTCGAATACGGTAATTAGATTTAACAACCATATATTATATTATTTATCTCCCAGAAAAAGATGGTCGTAATGGGATTCAATACCACATTGGTCGAATTTGGCCATGAGAATAAATTTAAAGCTATATATTTTATTATAGCTGATCAATACCCTTAGTTGAGAAACAAATGAGAGGAAGGTCATCCTAAAACTTTCTAGAAACATTTTTGAATAACGTTTCAGAAGATATTTTACTAGGACCAAATTTTTTGTGTAGATTCCAGAAAGTGGACTTGCAGAACTTAGAAATAAACATGAGTGGGTCAACCACCACCCCCTCTCCCCCCCCCCCCCCCGCCCCCCAATATATAGTTTTTTGTCCAAAGTCTAAATTTTGCCGTCATATTTAGGGAGTGGTTGCCTTTTAACCGGGAATAGAGCTGGTGAATTTGGGGATGGAGTGAAAAATGTGGACCCGTATTCTGGGGGGGGGGCGGGTGGGAGGTGAAATTTAGCCCCCTGCTTTTTTTGTGGGGTAACCCAATAGTCACTTTCTGTGAAATATCCTGTGCGTTACTATGCAACAAAAGGGTTCACAATCTTTGACCTGTGGGGAAGTTTTCACCCCCCTACAAATATTCAAGGAATATTCAGAACCCAGTTACATATCCAATTGTTGCAACACATACACACATGCATGATGCACCGTACTGTGTTGGTGCATCATACATACTCTTTGTCCCAAGGCAAGAATGAAACCTTGATTATAAAGTCAGGAGGGCAATATGCATGAACCTTCATGGCGAAAAGGGCATAAAGCACTATGCTACCATCAAACTGTTATACCAGCCAACACCCAAATTTGTTGGGCATCCCATTTGAGATCTAGTGGTCTTCATAAAGGGAAGTTACTACATATATATCACAATGATCAGGGATCAGGAAGCCTACTGTCAGGATGTTCAATATCTTCAACCTCAATATGGTGAACTGTGATCCAAAGAGTTGTGTTTTCATTTAATGCTGGGAGATATGTGAATTTAGAAAGAGTCTTGAATGAATGCCAGTTCCTCTATCCCTGGCAATGGAAGGCTGAGGAGTGGTGTTGAATCTCTCCTCATACATAGTCGGACTAAACATATTACATGCTCATTTTCATTTCATACAAGAAATGACTCAGCCACCATTATTGATGTTTGGGCCATGATACATGCATTTGGCAAACCTGAAGGAGCTAGAGATGATTGGGACCTTGCAGACATCTTTGTCAATACCATATCTCTGATGTACTGAATTTGCATCTCATGTACGAGCACTATCAGATGCAGGAGACCAATTACTGCACCTATTCTAGCCCTGGGGACTATGGCTTGCCCTACAATTTGCCTGACATGGATTCTTTTGGTCTCCAGGACTATGTCTGTAGTCCCAAGGGCTATGATCTTAGTTGCACAGACTATGATTGCAGTCCTCAGGACTATGATTGCAGTCCCCAGTACTATGATTGTAGTCCTCAGGATAATGATTGTAGTCCCCAGAACTATGAATCTATAAGCTACCTATCATTTAATAAGGGTCTATGCCTCTGCGTCAATAAGTACTGAAAGATAATGCATAGTTCTGAGGACTAAATATCAAGTCTGAAGGACTACAGAGGAAGTCCTGAGGACTACAAGTATTAAATTTGTAGTCCTGTGGACTATAGGCTTAGTGATTGGGACTACCAGCACAATTGTCCTAAGGACTGCAGTGCTAGGCCTTCATAGTGCCAGGGACTGCAGACATGGCATTGTACAGCCTCGAGCTCTCCAGGCTCATTATAGCCGTCAGGCTGTAATGGGCATGGACAATTTTGTATCTAATAACTGTAACCTACTTAAAAAATGATCCAGGATCCTGGATCATTTCTTAATGCGATAGCTCAACCACTGATTTGTTGCCATGGTCACATGATCATGGCCAGGTTGTATATGGCCTAATGGGTTCGAATCCCACCTTGGCAAAACATAGGTTCATTTTTTATACATTATCTATTTGGCTTTTTTGAAACATAAAATACCCCTATACTGGCATAGTAATATAACATACTACATATTTGGATAGAGACAATAGTGTAATAGAGGTGCATTATACAGATTTCAAAATTACTACCCATTATCCCAAGATGGGATTTGAACCCATGATGTCCAGATTACTAGTATCTAGTACAAGTGAGTTCATAATTACTCTCCCTGACTGTAAATGTACAGTCGGGGCCCGAGACTGGGTATCGTACTGGCAGATGACCTACTCATTTTTAGGATATAGCCTATTTGGACAATATAAGTGCAGTTGATTTCACAAACAATTATTCCTTGCTATGTGTATACAATTATATATAAAAATGATTTATAAAGAAATAGGCTTTTGGTATACTTTTTCTCAAGGTTACCAAGTAACCATGGCAACCACAAGAACTCTACTTATTGGTTATATTAATCATACATTTCATACAAATTATAACTTTATAATAGGAGAAGAAATTGGAATTTTAGGAGGAAAATAAAGAGCAAAATTCAGTTTGGGGGGTTTGTCCCCCTAAAATTCTATAATGGTTTCGCAAGTTGGTTTTTCAGAATATACAGAAAGAATTGGTCTAGAAAGGTTAACTTGCAAAACTAGAACTTTGGTTTACAATCCCATTTCGATTCCCTACTACCTGTTATAACAGCCTGATAGTTAGTCTCCCCCACGCTAGGATGCTAGTTTGTGACCGCCCTAAGGTTTTGTATTCATTTCATTACCACCAATGTGGTGTTTAATTCACAAAGTGCCCTACTACATATAAATTACAAGCAGGTTTTTCATCTACTCTTTTTGACGTCTACAAACCTTGCAAAAACGTAGTTCAAACCTTTGGTTAGAAACAAACCTACACAAACTTCTGAGCAACGTTGGAATTACGTAGTGTGTTTACAGGGAAGTGAGTCACTGTATAAGCATTATAAAAAGTATTACACGGTAATTGTCCAAGGCACTGGCCGTGGATAATTGTAACTTATGTAGATACTCAGGCTTAACTATATCTGACTTACACTCAGTGATTGGTTTGTGATTTGTTTGTATGTGTTATACATTGAGGTAGTTGCTTTTGTTTTTCCAGCCAGCTGTGGTATTAATAGCAAAAGGTCAGGCACCATCATCAATGTCTCAATAGATTCTCTACTCTAACTCATACAAAATGTACGCCACACTGCCAAGTCTAACATGAGTCTACTAAATGATAAATAATAGAGGCCCAAGAGTCAGAGCTGGAGACGCTGATGAGGGGGGTGGGATCCTAAAGGAACATTTTGAAGCCCAAATAAGGCTTTAATTAGAGTTATTCCTATAGGCTGTTGCCACGGCAACATGAATTTAATGCTAACACAAAGATACACTTTAAATGAAATGAAACTATATTCCAATTTATAAGAGGACTCCTGAAAAACAGAAAGTTAATAGTCTTTCTCTATCCAAAACTTTGATGAAAAGTTTGAAAAGGTTTGGCCAGTTGTGAATAACAATTGACATAAATATGCTCATTAAGTATCTTTTTAATTAAAACAATGAGAGATGAAGCTTATTTCCCATTGTGGTAGGGCAACATCAACAGATATCCATGCAGCAATTGCTCAAAGAAAATGAGGATTATCTTCGACTGTAATACCTCATTGGAAAGCTTTTTGATGACGTCAAATTTAATAGCTGGAGGCTCAGTCTCAGACTTTGTAACAATTGGATCGTCCTTGACTGGGTGACATCTTTGACAGGGTGATGTCTTTGACCGAGAAACGTCATTATAGGATAACTTAGGCCTATACAGTAAGAAAAGGTTGGAAAAAGTCAAAGCATATTTTCCGACCATATAAAAGGAAATTTATTTCAAAGTTGGTTATGTTTAAATGTAGACCCTATTACGTGCATCATATAGCATAATCAATTGTTTCCTCTGCCTGGTCAAGGACGTCACTTTCTATAGGAATCTGGAGTTATACCCAGTGGGTCCGCCATTTTAGATTTCGCTGGTTGAGGTTTAACACACTGATAAGACATACCACTATGGGTACACATAGGGGACAAACAGGTGACAGGGTTGTACCAGTCTTATCAGACCCAGACCCCTGTATAACATGGAGTTTGAAGAGCTGCCCTGTGCAAAGAATTATGCAATAACCATCCGCATGAACTTTTTCATATAGTAGAGATATGGAAAAACATTAAAAAAAAGAAATTTGCCTTTTTTAGCTACCAGGTCAAAGACGTCCCCCGGTCAAAAAGACGTCCCCCGGTCAAAAAGATGTCACCCGGTCAAAGACGTCACCCGGTCAAAGACATCACCCCGTCAAAGACGTCACCCGGTCAAAGACGTCACCCAGTCAAAGACGTCACCCGGTCAAAGATGTCACCCGGTCAAAGACGTCACCCGTCAAAGACCACCCGGTCAAAGATGTCACCCGGTCAAAGACGTCACCCGGTCAAAGACGTCACCCAGACAAAGACGTCACCCGGTCAAAGACGTCACCCGGTCAAAGACGTCACCCGGTCAAAGACTATTCAATTGTTACAAAGTCGTGAGACTGAGCCATGACAGTTGCGAACAAGATCTACTGTAAATTCTCTTGTAGAAGCTGCGGCTTGTACGAGGGTGAGAAGCCAAGGGCGGTTCACAGCAATGTCCCAAAGTCTAGGTGTGGCTCATAACATGTATGAGGGTTTTTATTTTTACTTTTATAGTAAGGGAGTGATCAGTTTTTATCAACAGGGGGTGGGTTGGTTTGGGGGGGGGGCAAAAAAAATTTGGACCCCTTGACCAGGAGGGGGTGTAAAAAATTTGGTCCCCTCTAGGGGGGGGGTCAAAAAAATTTAACCTGTTTTGGGCCAAAAAGCCCGCGCGTTACTATGCTTCAAAGGGTCCAGTTGCCGATTTCCGACCCATATGGGGGAGGGGTAAAAAATTTCGACCGGTTGACAGGGGGGGTGAAAAAAAATGTCGCGCTCTGCGCGGAAAACCACCCCCCCTCTGTTGTTAAAAAATGATCACTCCCTGAGTACTAAGGGATGTTCATTTATTAGTTACAGGGGGGGCATAAAAATTTCCGAACCCCTTCGAGGGTGGGGGGGGGTCAAAATTTAAGCCCCTTTTTAAGAAAAAAAGCCAGCGCGTTACTATAGTTCAAAGGGGGGGGCCGAACATTTTTCAGGGGCTTCGGCGAGGGGGGTCGTGAAACGTTCCACGTGCTCTCGAAGGGGGGGCATAAAAAAATTTTGCCCCCCCTGTTATTAATAAATGAACACTCCCTAAAGTAGCAGTTCTCAGACCCCAGGTGCGGCTCAAAGGATTGTATAAAGTTAGGGGTGCTGTTTATACAAGGGTAAGGCTTATATGCGAGAATATACGGTAGCTTTTGTATAGGAATGTGAAGGATAGCCATTTTAGTACTGAAGCATGTTTCTCCAAAATGAAGGAAATGAAATAATCCCCCCCCCCTTCACTTACCTACTGCTGTGAGTGCTGTCAATACTAGAAGTAATGGCCACATCTGGAGGCAGCTCATTCCACCTTGTAACCACATTCTGCCAATGACATATTCACCCAAGTCTTAAGGTGTCAATTCAACAATTTAAAGGATCTAAGGAAGCTTTAGTTGTCCGCAAGTATTGTTATTGTAAAGTGACCGCCTATATAAGGTATACGTAGTTACCACCATGCCACACAAACAGGTGGATATGATGCATGACACTGTTAACTAAAACTCATCCATAAGTAAGCCATTCGCCGAAATATGAAATAAATTATACAAGTCACTCTACAACACTTGCGTGAATCCACACTCAGGAACCTAGGTCGATGATAATATTTATACTGTGGTCGTGCATCAACGGGGTCGTACGTTGATATTTTCGCTATAATCCCGAAAGTTAAAAATCCCCAAAATTCTTTTATGCTTCAGTATGGAATAAATACCAGCAAATTTGTCTTTTGTGTGCCACCTCCGCAAAAATGAATACCAATGAATATAAATACTTTCGCAGTAGACAGATTATTTAGGCCACTCAAAAAGATAAAATGGTTTCACCAAGCACTGAATAAAATGTGACTAGGGAGGTTTTTCTTTTTTTTTACTCTGAGACTAAAACCTTATGCTTTTCATGACCGAAGTAGTGAAGAGCTCATTGATCCACAAAAACTCGCAAAACGTGATTTCTTTCCAAAACACTATATTACTAACAGTATTACCTTCAATTTGATACCAAATATACCAATATTTGTCAATATCTATCATGTTTTCATTGATTTTTTTTGTTTTTTGTTTTCAAATACAAAAACGGTCTGCTATGTGGTAAGTGCCCCTTTAAAGCATAGCCCCATTCTCAGACAGTCTTGCGATGGAATGATCTAAGTCTGATAACCAGCAGCGCATTCTGCTGGGGGAATCCTCCAGATACCAAACTGCTCAAAGAGGGAATCCCCAGTAATGACGTCATAGTATAGTCAATAGCAGCCATGCACACATTTAGAGTCAACTGACAGACCATGACTGGACTCATATCAGACACCCGGCAGTGTTCTATACTAGCACCATTTAGGAAGTAGCCAGGTTCTGCATGGGCTGCTGCCACGGCTGCTGGCAAGGCCTGTAACACAGGTAAGTTGGTGTTTGAATCACCTTTTAGTCGTTTTTATTGTAGCCTATCTAACAATTTCCTTCAGCCTCATCATAGTTGATTAACTTGTATACACATAAATTGCCACCAAAGCTGTAGCATTGTCGGTCAGTGTTTGACTATGTGTTTAGGCCACTCCAAATAATATCCTTGTTGCTCATTACCGCGCGCATCACCAAAATGAGATTTTTTTTTGTTGCAAATTATAATGGAAAAGCATGACAAAATTAGACAATTAAATATGGGCATATTTGGCATCAAATTAAAGCTTGCAGTGCAGGAAATGTAATGGGATGAAGAAAACATGCATATTTATAACTTAAACAGATACTTAATCTCTACATTACTAAAATGGGAATTTGGTTTTCCGAGAGTCTACAATACTCTATATGATTTAAACCTCAGCAAAAAAAAAGCGTCCTCAGCACATTTCTCATGGCTTAGTGATGAGAAACAAGTATATTATTTGGAGAGAAAGAAATCAAACATATATCACATACATCACACACTATAGTGGTGAATACATTGATGAGATGAGGCGAGGGGATGATGAGTTCAAGTAATCTTAAAGGTCCTAAGGTCTTCAATCTGTATGTATTCAGCCTTCAGGCTATTCCATACATTGATTGCCCTCCAGAGACAACTCCTGGTGACTATTGGTTTTAATGGTCTTGGAACACGTGTCCGCCAATGTGTCTCCTCGTTGGCAACACCCTTCTATCTACATATTGTCATCGTATATTGTGGTGTTGGCCATCCTGTAAGTTTGTTGTCTGGTGTTGGTTCTCTTCCGTACACTGATATTCCTTGGCTCCCTATACGACCAATCTCTCAGTCACTAGTACCTAACCTAGTTAGTCATTTCTTGGCTCCCTATAAGACCAACCTAGGTAAGTTAATATTGTCAGGTTGGTCAGTACTGACCAACCCACCTTAGTCTTTTAAAATGTCATTGTATAGCTACAGGGTGGTGCTGCCTAGTAATATGTCGACAATACTTATAGGCTCTGGGTGGAGGGGCTTGGAGCTACCATAAACTGGAAGGCAGACAGAATGCGGCCCTGTGCACCCCCTCCAACCAACTACATACTTTTAAGTGTAATGAGGTGTGACAAGGCTACTCTGCATGTCCAGGTATAGGACCTCAGACAATCACTCCCTTGTGTTGTGAAGCTGTGAGGCTGCTCTAGGGTCATTGTGGTAAGGGCAATAGTGGGTCAATCATAGTGTAGGGCACACGATGGATGCTCTCTGGCGAGGACAGACCCCCTTGAACTTCCTGGGGGAGCCACTTAGTGGTCATCACAGTATCTTACAGGTGACACCTACCAGTGGTACATAAATACAACACACCAGTGATGAACCTGGGTTAGCCACTACTGACTGACCCCTCAGTCATTTTTGAACATAACTTTGCCATTGTGATTAACACACATATGACAAACCTAGGATCGTCTGTACTGACTAACCCTTTCAACTTATGGATTTTCAGTGTAAGGGAAGCGATCAGCCCTCTTGTCTGAGGTGTGGCAGTCAGTTACAGGATACATCACGATGCCTACTAGGCCACTCAAAAAATTAAACTGGTTTCTCATCACCGCGCGCATCATGAAAAACGTGATTTGGGGAAAACTTTTTTCTTTTAAAAAAAAAAGATTTTTTATGAAAAATATGTCAAAAATCGGACAAATAGTGGCATATTTGGTATCAAATTAAAGCTTAGACAGTCAGTAATGCAGTGAGCTAGGAATAACTTCCAATATAGCATATTTTGTGAATCACTAAACTCTTAACTACTAAAATGTGAAAATCATTTGCGAAAAGTCTTAATTTTCCTATACATTTTGTCCCTGAGTAAAAAAAAAAAAGGATGAGATAAAAAACGCCCTCATCATATTTTTCACTGCTGGGTGATGAGAAACTTCTTTTTTTTGAGTGGCCTTACTATGGCTATTATTGCAAAGAAGTCCGCTCTTAAAGTGACATGGTCCGATTTTTTCTATATTTTATATCCTACCCATATTTGTTCCAAGTGCTCGTACAATAGCATATATTTGAAAATTGGAGCACAATATAAAATGTCCTCTATGGACAATAAGACCCTAAATAGAGGGTCCCATATGGGCAAGGAACCGTTTTTACGGTGTATTTCCCATGGGTAGAATTATAGCTTGCACTCCAGAAATAGTGAATTGAGCCTAAATCTGATAATTACCTTGACTTTTAAGCTGAAATATGTGGACTGAGAATGAATAAAGTAGGTAGCACATAAAGAATAGACATGGGCGATATTTTAGTTGATTTAAAACAAGATAGATTCTTGAGCATTCACCATCGAACCATGTCAATTTAAATAGGGAATACTGAGACCAATGCAACCCATAACGCCACTCTATATTATTTGCTATATCGGGAAAGTAATGTCTGAACTATTATCGTAATAAGGGACTAGACAAAGTGGGATTTGGGAAATGTGATTTCTGATCTTATAACTGGGGTTGTGCTTATGCATTATGAGATGCATGATGCACTAAAGCGCTATGCAGCGCTTAAAAGGCCTCCTGAAGCAGAGTCCCATTTATTGACCTCCATGAGGGCATTAGTCTCAAACAATCAAAGGAATGACCTATATTTGCCCTTATTACAAAGAAAGAGAGAAATTGTCACATGATAACCGTCAGTGCATTCTGCTGGGGGAAGCCTCCAAATACTAAACTGCTCAGAGAGGGAATCCTGAGTAATGACGTCATGGTAGCCATGCACAGAATGATATAGAACATGTCAGTATACTGCAGAGGCATCTATACCACAAGTTATTCACACCTATAGATGCATATGGCCGCTCTCTAATATTTTCACACCTCTAATATAAGGTGTTGTATAGCATACTCAAGTGTTATTGAAATATATATATTCATATTTTATATTTTTAGCTAAAAAAAAAAACAGGTAGGAATTCTGAAATTGTGAAAGCTAACTATGGGTCAATTCCAGAAACTTTTTGAAGCATGTATCCTTTTCTGTTGGGGGACATTCACAATCTTTGATCAGACGTCAAGTTTATAACTCAATTTTGAACGAGAAAACAGATCACGGTTTCATCGACAGAGGGGCAGGATGAAGTGTCCAAACTGACAGTTTCCTCACGAGTTGGGAGTGGGCTATATTACACGAGGCATGTCTCAGTTTTATGAGTTAGTCCCCTATCATGTTCTAGATGTTATGATGCACACAATGCATATCCTCACCATCTCACTGGTTATATCAATGATTAACAGGATGGGTTGGAAGGCCCTGGTTGTCGCTGCCTTCTGGCTGGGTGCAACTCTCGTGAACTGTTTGCCACGTAAGTACTTTTCCTAAGATGATTAATTCAATGTATCATAAATGCAGCCATGCCAGGAAATGCTATTGATACACTCTCAAAGCACTGGCATGATGCATTAATGCAGTGCTGGTTGAATTGGCGCATAATGGCGCTGACTAGATGTATGACCTCGAGGCATTACACTCAAGTAAAGTAATTCTAATTAAAAAGTATTCATTCAGCTGTCCTTAATTCATCTGTTATTCTGGACGTGCCATTCCAATGCGACCAAAGGAAATTTTGTAGCATAATTTAGAAAAATTTAATTTAGAGAATGAATGATATAATTGACCACAACAATGTCTTTGCAGAGGACTGCAGACAAGCCTTTGAAACAGGAGACGCTACTACCGGTGAGAAGGTGCTGTATACTTCATCAGGCACGCCCTTCAAGGCCTGGTGCTGGTACTCGGCTACTGCAGATGAAGGTCTCATGTACCTCAGTAAGGACGCGGTTACTAATGTTAGTCTCGACTTCACTCAGCTTAACATGGACAGGGTGGCTCTCACATTCTTCACCAAAATAGATAACACACGGCAGACATACAGGGGAGATATACACAGGTTGGACGGTGCAGATGCAACAGTCCTACAGAGCCGCTACACTGGGTTTAGTCCACCTTATGCTGCCAATGACCATCCACATTACTTGTTCCTAGGTATCCTGAGGTCCCCTGAAGTAGGCCTTGGGACACAAAACGGTTTTCAGCTCAGTGGAACCAACTGTACTTTCACCAATTGTGATACTAACCCAAGTAGCAACTTTGCTTTCTTCGCTGATGCTCTCACTTCAAATCGTGGAATTGATGGTTTCCTGTCTAGGTGCATGACTGATAATTTGCAGCAGGACATGGATAATAACGAGATGCCCTCCCAGTACAGGTTGCCGTACACAGCAACATTTGGTGGATGTGGTGCCTCCATAACATCACCAAACTTGAATGGATACAAACGCGGGAACATTGGGCTGTGGTTTTCATATGGTAAGAATTTGTGATAATAGGCCCCAATGCTCTTGATATAGGGTAAAGGCTCCCTGACTCAGAGAGATACCTTGAGTCTGACACCATTGACTTGCTTTGAGTTACATAGTTAATATGTATACACATGTAACTGTTGTCCATCATAAACATTAAGATAGTGTGTTAAATACCTAGGTCAGTTAGATAGCTGTAGCTACATTGCTGGCATGAAGTGTCCGGCTTTAGGTGTTGTTTAATCTTATGAAATCAAGATTTAAGATGTAGATTTATTTATACTTATATTAGATAATTTATTGTGATCTCATCAGGAACATAACCTATGTAGATAATGTATCCAATGGGGTAACCTATGTTGCAAATAACATCTTTCAAAGGTATCTATTTAAACTGGCAAAAGAGATTACCTCTTCATAGTCCAGGAGCGTCTGAAAGAGGGGTATTTACCCTAGAGTCCAAGCTCAAATAGGTCAAATTCTATGGTAGGAAGTTGTGTATGGCTAATGTGAATTCCATTTCAAATAATCTTTGTGTTCAGATTCATGCAGCGATCCCGGAGAAGTGGAGGGCAGTAATCGGACAGTGTCAGACCCGGCTTTTGGATTTGACTCCACTGTGGCCTACAGGTGCTTTGCAGGACATATATCTGGGAATCTGGTCAGGACATGTCTCCGGGAAACTGGCTGGTCTGGGGAGAGCCCAACTTGTAAACGTAGGCCTATAGAACCTTTTTTTTCTCATTTACAATGCCTCCTTCTCTATATTTATTTTATTTTATAAGACATTTAGTGCGTATAAATGGCAGTCCTTTAACTGTTCAATTCTTTAAGAAATATATATGTGATTTCCTAAGGGCATATATATATCTGCAAAATAGAGGTTTTGAAGATGGTTGTTAAAAGATTATGACCTTCTAGAAAATGATACAACCTATTGACAAATGAGGCGAAAAAATAATTGCTTTCTAAGTATAATTCAGAAAAGAAGAAAAGGAATACTGTACCGTCGCGATAAAGCGCCTGGTCTTGAATAAGCGCCGGTCTTGAATAAGCGCCGGGGTGCAGGATCTTCCAAATGCTTCTTAAGCACTAAAATCGTGACCTTGAATAAGCGCCTGTCTTGTATAAGCGCCTGGGTAAGAGCCTCGTCAAATTGAAGAGCGCCCCGGCGCTTAATCGCGACTGTACGGTACCTAAACGAACCTGAACAATGTATTTTGCAGTGAAAATGAACTGCCAACAGGCCTTTGAGTCAGGAGACACTACGACTGGTGAGAAGGTGCTGTATACTTCATCAGGCACCTCCTTCAAGGCCTGGTGCTGGTACTCGGCTACTGGAGGGGAAGGTCTCATGTACCTCAGTAAGGACGCGGTTAAAGATAATAGTCTCGACTTCAGTCTGCTTAACATGGACAGCAGCAGGGTGGCTCTCACATTCTTCACTGAAATAGACAACACAGGGGAGACATACAGGGGAGATATACGCAGGTTAGACGGTGCAGATGTGACAGTTTTACAGAGCACAGCCACTGGGTTTAAAGCACCACAGGATGCTGTTGACCACCCAGACTACCTGTTCCTTGGTATCCTGAAGTATCCTGAAGCCCGTGTTAGGTCAACGCAAGGCTTTCTACTCAACGGGAACAAGTGCACGTTCACAAACTGCGATGGCAATGCATATAGCTACTTTGCATTCTTCACTCAGGGTCTTCACTCACTTGGAAGAAATATAAAGTTCTTACCAAGCTGTATGACTAATAATTTGCTGCAAGACTTAGACAACAATGTGATGTCACAAGGATATAAGTTCCCATATGCGGCACAATTTGGTGGATGTGCGGACTATCTAACACCTCCAAACCTGAATGGCTATAAAAGTGGGAACATTGGTCTGTGGTTTTCATATGGTAAGAATTGGGGAAATGCTGTGTGTTTTACTGTTATCTTATAATCATATAATTCTGCTATGAAAAATGTTGAATGTTTTTCGCCTTCTTAATGAAGTATATTATTTAAAGACCATGTAGCTTAACTAAATTGTAGATAAAAGGACACAGTAATAATCTGTGTTAGGACATTGTGAAATGTTAATTCCTGTTCAAACATTGTTTGTGTTACCAGATTCCTGCGGTGACCCTGGAGAAGTTGAGAGGACTGTGCGGACCTTGTCTGACCCGGCTTTTGGATTTGGCTCAACCGTGACCTACATATGCAATGGAGGCCATGTATCCGGGGATCTGGTCAGGACTTGTCAACGGGAAACGGGCTGGTCAGGGCAGAACCCAACGTGTAAACGTAGGTTTATAAAACCTTTTTACTCATTTATTCCTTTTCTCTGTATCTCATCATTTCATATAGCATATGTAAATGGCAGTCCTTCAACTATCCTTTATTAGTCGGTTATTCCTTATACACGATTCAAGAAAATATGTGATATGGCCAGGGAAAATTAGTGCATCCTGCAATGAAGTCACTTTACACAGATTGTGTTAAAGTGAGTATATCCGATGTGTGGGACAAACATATAACTTTCCCTAATAATGAATCAGAATGTTCAAATATGATATAATTAACTTTTAATCTACTCCATTCAACCTCATTCCCTGTGATTCTGCTGGTATTTGTTTTTATTGCTCAATATATGGTCATTTTGGAATAAAATCGTGCACGATTTTATTCCTCCCATTGAAAACATACTAGAAAATCTCATGGTTGGACCCAATGAGATATATTTCCAGAGCTTTTTTGCCCATGGATACCATTTTAATGTGCCCCAAACCATAAATAGTACATTTTTACAGTATTTGGAACATATTTATGTAGGATTTAGAATTTGGTTAAAAATCGGATATACCCACTTTAATACGTCTAGTTAAAATTTCTGAAATTCTGGAATATGTTACAACCTTTTGGCAAATAAGGTAGTAAAAAAGTGAGAGAAGAATGAAAGAAACAACTAAATGGACCCCAACAATGTCTTAAATTGCAGTAAAACTGAACTGCCAACAGGCTTTTGAAACAGGAGATGCTACTAGTGGTGAGAAGGTTCTGTATACTTCATCAGGCACGCCCTTCAAGGCCTGGTGCTGGTACTCGGCTACTGGAGGGGATGGTCTCCTGTACCTCAGTAAGGACGCCGTTACTAATGTGAGTCTTGACTTCACTCAGCTTAACATGGACAGCAGCAGGGTGGCGCTCACCTTCTTTACTGAACTTGACAATACAGGGGAGACATACAGGGGAGATATACGCAGGTTGGACGGTGCAGATGCAACAGTCCTCCAGAGCAGCTACACTGTGTTTAAAGCCCCACAAGATGCTGGTGCCCACACAGATTACTTGTTCCTTGGTATCCTGAATTATACTGAAGCCAATGTTGTATCGACTCAAGGCTTTCAGCTCAGCGGAAGCGACTGTACTTTCACAAACTGTGACGCTAATGCATATAGCTACTTTGCATTCTTCACTGAGGCTCTCCACTCAAATGGAAGATCAGCGCATATCCTGACTAGCTGTATGACCAACTATCTGCAGCAGGATCCAGACAATAGTGAGATGCCCTCAAACTACAGGTTCCCATATGCAGTAGGCTTTGGGGGATGTGGTGCGTATCTGACGCCTCCCAACTTGAATGGCTACAAAAGTGGGAACATTGGTCTGTGGTTCTCCTATGGTAAGATCTCAATTCAATTACAATTCAATTCAATTCCAAAGGTTTTTATTGCATACAAGTCATAAAACGATGCTATAGCCCAATATGGGCTAGGTAGTAGGTGAAAATAAAAAATAATGCATTAGCCTAGGCCTATATGAGGTACTATGATGATAAATGCCCTTCACAGCTTTGGCATGTACATATGATTTTGTTAAATACTCATGGCCCTTGAATGTGAATGATGACATGTGCTCTAACAAGTATTCTAATATTTTACCATCAACCTTGCGTCATGTCTCTGCATAGGAGTTGTTTTTGTTTTCATGTCCTGCTCATGATAAATATCTCAGTGACAGAATTTTCGGTGAACAACACAGTTGATATTGGGCTACTCATCCCCAGTCTAAAAGGAAACATCCACTTGGGCTTGTTTTGCTATTTATTTTCATCGTTATCAGAGAATTCTGCTGTGAACTCCTGTCAGGATTGTTTACTTTAAGTTGAAAAGACGCTTAATATTCTTCCTTCAAGATTTTAATGAAGAGATTAAGTTAAAGGACCATCTCGCCTATGAATTATGAACAAGAGGATCCAGTGTTTAGACTTGATGTTAAAAACATCAAATTCCAAGATATGACATCTACATTTTGAACAACATAAATTTAAATGTTTAGGAAGTGGTCATTATTTATCCACAGGGGTGGGGGGTTGAGTTTAGGGGGGGGGGCAAAAATATGTCGACCCTCTAGGGGGGGGGGGAATTTCACCCCTTTTCAGTGAAAAAGCCAGTGCATTATTAAACTTCAGAGGGGAGGGGTCAGAAAAATTCCGACCCGGTCTGAGGGGGGGAGGCAGAACAATTCCGACCCATCTCGAAGGCGGAGGTGGAAAATACTTTGCGTGTGCGCGGAAATTCACCAATCCCCCCTGATGATAAATAATGACCCTTATAGATTCTTGCGGTGATCCTGGAGAAGTAGACCACAGTACAGGGGTAATGTCAGACCCAGCGTTCGGCTTTGGTTCTATGGTAACCTACATGTGTCGTGGAGTCCATGTATCCGGGGACCTGGTCAGGACGTGTCAACGGGAAACTGGATGGTCAGGGGAAAGCCCAACATGCCTACGGGGTAGGTCTACACAATTTTTTTACTCAAGTATATATAATGATATTGTACTTTTCTCTAAATTCTCGCCTAGAAGCCTGTCTGGTATGCAAGTTAGCTTAAAGGATCAGCCTGGAGTCAGGGTACATCTTATACATGAGTTTTTATATGGATATTACAGTACCAAATTAGCAGCTTCAAACGGCTTATATGATATGTCAAAGTTAAAGATACTGTTTATACGCAAGTTAGGCTTATGCACAGGAGTTTACGGTATACTTTCATTTTAAAAGTTCTAAGTAGTTTTATGTTTAACAGTTCAAATAAGTTCTTGTGATAGATCAATGAACCACATTATGTATTCAGCACATTTTTACTTAACTTTATTTTAAAATTAAGAGTCAATTATGATATCTTGTGACCTTGCTTAATCTATGGGTTAGTCTAATATATTATGAAGAATCAACACTTTGTTTGTATACATCATTGCTCATGTATGAATGTTATGTGTTGAAATAAAATTCTGGCGAAAGATATGTCTCTGATGTAGATTGAGTGTTGTACAACTGTGGAGAATCAACATCATTGTTTTGTATTCATCTTTGTTCATGTATGAATGTGTAGGGGCTCGGATTACTCGCGCCTTGGTTATAAACCTGCAAGGGGTTATCACTCAGGTAATACCACTCCCCTCTATACCATACCAATCCAGTAACATATGGCGCAGTCAAGTTGTCAGAAGAGGATGTAGCTCAGCGGTAGATCAGCAGGTTCATGGATCTGAATGGCTTGGGTTCGAGTCCCGCTTTCTCCAGATGACTTTTCCGCGTCTGTTACAAATGTTTTATATGTTAAGAGATAAGTATGGCAAAACATGTGTCTGCCATGTAGACTGACTGCTGTATGCATAAATATAGAATGGCCAGAGGTAAGTATCTACAGGATAAAGACATTAACTATAGTGTTTAGATGTTCTAGCGCTGGAATTACCTCCCCCCCTGCCATGGAATTCCCCCTGGAATTGTCCCACACTGGAATTCACCCACCCGGAAAATTAGTCCTCATTAGTTTGATGCATTTGTCCAGGTTTCCAGGTCAGGTGATTATTTGGCTTCAGTTTTATTGGGAAAGTTTTATTGAATGTATGGGGGCTCTGCTCCCAAACCCTCATTTTTTTCTCTTCTCCTTTCTTCCTTTCTACTAGACAAAGCCTATTACCTTAAATATTGCAAGGGGATATTACAGTTGGGGAGGAGAATTCCCAGTAGTTGTTCAGTTCATGAAGTCTATCTGAAAATATGGTCAATTGAAAATATCACATTGTAAGTCATGGGCAATAATATTTACCAATGGACTTGACACTCAAATTGAACGATTTTGTTTTATTCCTTCATACCAATATCTGCCATACATAAACATCTATGACTCGACTTTTTATGTAAAATATGTGATGGTTTTGATAAAAAAAACATTTTTTGTATAGTAGATATTTTATAACACAAGTGATTTCCCAAATGCCCTTTAAAGACTATTTTAATGTGTTTTGTTCAAAAATAAAAGTATACAGTAAATCTTATGTTTGTTCTCCGTACCGGCTGTGGTATAATCCGGGGGGGGGCACTTAGTATATTTTGCATACACAAGTGTCCGGCTGGCAAGGGTACTTTTTCAACAAAATTTCCCTAGGCAAGGGTCAACTTTTGCAAAAATTTCCCTAAGCAAGGGTCAACTTTTGCAAAATATCCCTAAGCAAGGGTCATTTTGACCAAAACTCCTCTGAATTGACACCATTTTTACCAAAATCTCCGCTCATTTTCAAAATACCCCAATTAAAAGGTCCATTTTTACCAAAATCTTCCTAAGCAAGGGTTCATTTTCTCCCAAATCTCTCTAAGCAGAAAATCATTTTGGCAAAAATCTCCGTATGAACTGGTTCATTTTGGAAATCTCCCTCAGCAAGGGTCAAGGGTTGCCAGGGGTCCAGCCGGACACCCCTGTCAAAAAAAAATTGAGTGCCCCCCCCGGGGGTATAATATAAATTGTACTGTTGTGTTTGGTTGTGACCTGGTCGTCAGTGGCTACCCTTGGCTATCGTTGAAAAAGATTTTACACAGAGAATTCTTTGTTTCAATGAGATCTAGTGGAACTCAATGCAAAATATTAATAAATGGGTTTGAGTTTGGTAGTTTTTATTTGGCTATCAATATACAAGATGCTGTTCTCCTCCATTGGAGCCAAACGGTCGTACTTATGTCGACCTATTATGACAATGATAATATTAAGTGGTATGAAGAGAGAGAAGATATCAATAAAACATGAAAAATCATTTACAGTCCATATAGAGTGTGTTTGTGTGTGTGCGTATACGTCATATACTTATTGAGCATTGGTTGTTGGGGTCAATCGCTGGGATTATGAGTTTAGAACAGCAGGGGTCAGGTTGTTAGTGAATTCCGCACGCGTAGCTTTGTGCTGGGTAGCAGATTGGCACCCATCCCACAGTGCTTTGCCCCGGTACAGGGGGCTCTTCTTGTAGATGTCACGGTGTGGTCGCTGTGCTTTCAGTCTGATCTTGCAGTTGCCTCGTAGCTCCCTTGGCGGGACTACTGTATTTGCGGGATCACGTGACAACTTGTACATGTACTGCACTAGTTGTCGATTTCGTCTCACTTTCAACTTCTCCATCTTATAGAGGTCGTGGAGTGCATCGATGTTGGCACCTCTCGGGTCTCTTATCCGAGAGCACACTCTCAGGGCGTCGTTCTGAAGCACTTGGAGACGCTGTTCAACCCATGCTGGTCCGCCGTCAGTGATTTGTGGGCAGTACTCTAGTATGGGTCGTACCATGGTCTGGTAGACTAGTGCTGTCGTTTCCGCGTCTGAGTGTTCCCTTACGTTCTTCAGTTGGTTAATCCTTACTCTTGTAAGATCCACCACTTTCTTACATTGTTTGGCGAAGTTCAAGTGTGTGTCCACAGTCACACCCAGGTAATTGAAGTTTTCTACCACCTGGAGTGGTGCTCCTGCAAGGGTGAAGGTGTAGTCAGACACGTCAGGCTTGTTCTGTGGCGGGTAGCTCCATAGGACTTTTGTCTTTTCAGTGTTAATAGTCAACTTATTTTCCTGACACCAGGAGGCGACAGAGGTCAGATCCTCCTGTAGTAGGTCATGTAGTCTTCTTAGGTCTTTGGCGCTCGCCACTAGGGCCAGGTCGTCTGCGTACATTATGTACTTTGTGTTTTTCACTCTGGTCTGGAGGTCGTTCACATAACATAGGAATAACAGTGGTCCCAGCACCGACCCCTGGGGAACCCCATGGGCCACAGAGGTCGGTGCTGATCTGGTGCTGTTTGCCAGTGTCACGTGTTTCCTTCCATCTAGGTAGCTCTGGAACCACGGAAGGGATTCCGGTGACACTCCACAGTCTTGCAATTTGTCTAGTAGGCGTGTGTGATCGACCGTGTCGAATGCCTTGCGGAAGTCAATAAAGACAACCGCAGAGGGCATTCGGCTGTTTTGAGCTTCATAAAGAAGGTTTGTCAACTCGTAGATGGCATCACAGGTACTCTTGCCGGGCACAAATCCAAACTGCTTCTCAGCTAGTATATTGTGCCCAAGTAGATGGCCCATTAGTTGGCCATGGACACTCTTTTCGGTCATCTTGGAGCACAGGTTTAAGAGTGTCACTGGTCGCCAGTTTCCCACTTTACTCGGGTCCCCGCCCTTTGGGAGTGGTATGATCGTGCCCATTTTCCAAGACTCTGGGAACTTGTTGCTGCTAATGCTGCTGTTGATCTGGTGTTGCAGTAATTGGGGTTTCAATTTCAAGACGTCCTTTAACACACCTGATCTTAGGTGGTCTATGCCAGACGATTTCCCGGGGTTGATCATGTTTACCAACTTTGTGGTCTGAGGAAGGTCACATGCATGCAGCGTCAGGTGGCCATTATCAACGTTGTTATCAGCATCCTCATTTCCCCTCGCTGGTGATAGTCGGACTGGGATATCAGGGTCCGCCAATGGGGGTGATGCGGGTCGTGGGGCCGGTGGGGCGGGCGGGTGCGGGGGTACAGGCACTGGCACTGGTGTATGTGCATGCATGGGTGCCAGTACATCCAATGCTGGATCTGCATTCATGTCCCCTAGGTTGTCAGCTTGGTTCCGGGCGTCCTCTGGGACTTGGTTGCCGGCGGGGAGAGCATTCTCAAACTTGGCCGCTAGCTTGGCACCTATAGTGCCGTAGTACTCATTCACATAGTCTGCAGTCTGGTGGTCAGGGACCCTGGCGCCATGTTCATCCTTTAGACTAATTCTTGGGTGTTGGCGCCGGCCTGACCATAGCTGATTTACGGTCGCCCAGAAGCGCTTCGGGTCGTCTCTGTAGCGCACTAGTAGGGTCCTAATGTCTCTCTTTACGCCCGAATTGATCCTGACGTTCACCTGCCTCATTAAGGCCCAAGCTTCTTGTCTCAGTTGTATGCGAAGTGCTGGGGCTGCTGTGCGTGCTCTTCTGAGGAGGCGTTTTTTACGGTTTATGAGTGGTTTAGTACCAGGGGGTAGTTTTGGTCGGTCCGCCGACGGTACCTTGAAGCTGGTGATGGGATGGTTCCTGTTCATGTAGTCTTCTATCCCACTGATCATTTGACTATAGCTGTCGTCAGGGTCATCAGTCTCCAGGGCAGTCTGCCAGTCATAGCCCTCCACGTGTCTCTGTAGAGAGGGGAAATCATATTCCCTGTATGATCTTCCTGTGATTGTCTCAACCCTGTGTTTGAGACGCTGTTGCTTCTTGATGGCGAAAACGGGGACATGATCGCTTATCATGTCATTTAGCAAACCATGTTCATGTATGTGCAGACTGTTTGTGTAGATATGGTCTAGGGTTGATTGACCTAGTGGGTGGTAGTGGGTCACAGGTGTGGGCAGATATCTCAAGTTGGTGTCGCGCAGGAATTTTGTCATATACTCAAACTTGGTGCTGTTGGTGGCAGTTGCATTGACATTCATGTCCCCGGTAACCCAGATCTCCCTCTCACCCACCAGCGGAAGCTTCAACATGGCTTTCAACAGCTTGTAGAATGTTTTGGTGTTTCCTCGGGGGGGTTTGTACACTGACATGATTATCCTCTCTTTTTGGCCAGGGAAAGTGGTAATAATACCTACACTCTCAAGGTCCTTACTTGAGTGGGTAAATTCAGGACAGGCATGACTGTAGGGTGCATATGCATCCCTCACATAGCATGCCACACCGCCGCCAATCTTACCCAGATTCCTAGGGCGGTCGTTCCGGTACAGCGTCATTCCTTGGATGTGCATCAGACCAGAAGGTATACTGGCGGTTAGCCAGCTCTCCGATACACACATGTAGTCAATATTTTGTAATACTGGGCGAAGTAAGTTGATTTTACCCTTTAGGCTCCTGGTGTTGATTGTCATAACACTTAGGCCCTTGCTCTCACACACGTATCTCCAGCTTCTGTAAGGCATGTTTGATGTGGTCACCATAGACAATACCTACAGTTGGGACACAGTAGAATTACACACACCTCTATGTTGTTTGAATTTATATTTTAATCAACAAAAACTAATCACGACCAGGACAGACTGATCTTAAGACAAGACAAAAATATTCAGTGCAAATTATGACTATACTGGGGCCCCTACGTACTTTGGGGCCACAGATGAAGACAAACGTCGGTAACAACCAGTCTTTATCCTCTAGGTGCAGTATGATTAATACAACATTTTATGATTCAAGACTCTGAGGGAAAAATCATGAACGTTCTTTGATTGTTTATCTATTGGTGCTCCTTGGTTAAGGCACTCTCGTTTATAGCTCCCGGAGGTCTACTATATATATACTTGTAAAACTATACTTAAATAACTATCTATAAGTAACTATCTTAGTCGCGGCCAAGTGTCAAAGAAGATTGGAGTTGGCACAATGGATGGTGCAAGTCTTGTTACATACAGTCGTATTTTAGTAATACTTAATACTTAAATAGCGGCACTCCTTTTTAAAGGTGCTCTCAAGTTTTCACTTTTGAGTAGACTGTTATTTAGTTAACAACTAAAGTTGTGCAGGTGTTATGTTGGCTTAGAGAAAAAATGTGACGGCTCCCACAGTCTCATTATCTGGACGTGCTTGTTCATCTCACACGTGTCCGTGCACGTACGTCTCACACGTTCATGTGTGTTGTTCTCACATAGGTGGTCTGCGTGCCACCAGGTACCGTACATGTATAGATGGTATACATAGTCACTGTGTTGATCTAATCTGTAGACTATAATCATATGACGGGATTTGGACATATGATCTTCACAACCACCATAGTCACGGTGGCTGCTTGGAGTGTCAACCTCAAGAGGGCCCTCACTTTGGGCTACTGGGAGGTAACGTTGAATGATGTAGTCACCATTCTGATTCAGTCTGGATTTATTTAACCTGCGATGAGAGAAACTTGGATTCAATACGTGTTGTAAGTTCCGTTTACTTCTTCGTTCATATCCACTAGTTGGTGTATACAATAGCGGCTATCTTACGTAATTAGTCCTGGAGTCGGTCTGCCATTGATATGCTTGTATACGGTATACTATCTATCATATATTGTTGTATTAATAACCAGTGATGCAGTCACCACGGTACAATGTTGAACTTGTGTTGAGTGTTTCTCAGGCAGGATAGTGTCGGTAGTATTGGCAGTGTTGGACTGAAGTGTTGGCAGTGTTGGCAGCGTAGGAGTGTTGGCAGTATTGACAGGTTGTATGGACGGATTTATAGTAATTTGAACAACACGGGGGTGATGTAGTCACCAGTCCCCCAGTCATTTAATTACAGTTATTTAATTACAGTTATATTGGGATTGATGCAGTCACCAAAATCCCCTGGAACTCATAGCAGCATGTAGTTGTAGTCCTTGACAGTGCTCGCCCTGATCAGGTCAGCAGCGCGTCTCTGTGCATAACAATCAGGGATGTAGCCATCAGTCAACATTGTGTATTCGCTACGGTAGCCTCGTCGTGGGTGGTACTTGTGGCATATTCTGTCCAAGTAGGGGGTGTGTAAGTCCGTTTTAGTATTAAGAGCCTTAATATTGCAATTTACAAGGCGGATGGTTTCCTCCAGGGTTGCTTGGTGTGGATGCTTGTCAGTGTATTTACCGGTATTCATGGTGTGAAGATCTCCCCCATAGAGACCGCAGACTATGACATCTGTTGCCGGGTTCACACTGCCGGCACTCTCAATTAAGGACTCAAACCTGTCCATCATGCTGATGCATGCATAGCTTGTGTCAATGTTGCGTAGGTTTGCACGCCGGGGGTTGTCTTTTATGGCTACTAGATCATGAAAACCTCCTATTATCGCCACCATTGTCGGCACAGGTGTCGCCGAGTCGGGCGATATTATGGTGTTTAAAGCGCCAGAAATATCTTCCAGTCGCCCTCCGTCTATATAACGTACATCCCTTAGACATGGGCATATTGGCTTAAGTTCATCGTATATACCTGCAGCTCTTTCGTCTCCTAGGACGTCGAAAATGTGCATTTTTCGTTCGCTCGGGGAAAACCAAAACAAACACCGCTCCGCCTCAGTCCGATTTCGGGGGTTCTGCTTGGAGAGTGTCGTCGGCGCCGCGTGGCTCCTTGGTGACGGGCGGCGTCCCTGCGTCTACCTCACCATCTCCCAGCGCAGTCTTTGATAGCTTTGCCGCCACACTATTACCCGGTAGGCGCTCGGTCTCCGCTGTTCTAACTTCCATAAGGATATCCCCAAAGCGGTTCTGGCCTTCCCATGTCTCATTGGTATAGTGTTGGCTGTTATACATGGCATCCCCTCCCCAGTAGCTGTCCATGTTAGCTAGGATCAGCTGATGTGGAGCGCTCTCCACTAATTCCCTCCTTTCATCAATGTTTTGGCGGTACTTGGCTTCTTGTGTCACCTTCATGGAGTCGTACTTCAGTTCCTTCCAGAGCTTATTACCCATACATTCATTGCCAATTTTCATGGCACTCACACCATCTTGTGAACGAAGTATCCTTTCAGATCTCGCCTCATCCTCCATGTGTTGACATTTCAGCCACTGGAAAAGTTGCTCGCCACAGTGGAAAACTTCACCAGCATGAGTTATCTTTACCGGGTATAGGTTGCTGAAAGTCGATTGGGCTCCACAGAAAGTGATCCCTGATGTTGTCTCTTGTTGATAGAGGGGCATTATACCCCCCTTCACCTGGTTCTTGTTTCTCATGTCGTGTAGGCCTAGGTCCGGTTTTTCGGGGGACACTTGGTTTTTTGGTGCCCTTTTGGTGCCGGTTTTGCTGTACTTCCTGTTTATCTTCACATCAGCGGGGCACAGCATGGTGGGTATGGTGTGTGGTCGGTGTCCATCGTATATATCTCCGTCTATGTCTATAGTGGTACCTTTTAGCTGCACGTCCATGCCCTTGTCGCTGCAGAAAACTGCAATTTTCCGCAGCATCGATTTTATCCGACGTGTAGCTTTATCTTCATCTGCATTTATAAATAGGGTTTTGTATTCACTGTCCTCGTTGCCAAGTTTGGATTTATGGCGCAGGCACAGGTCTCTCTGCCAGGTTTCTTTGAAACAGATCAAGACAGGTGGTGGTGATTTGATGTTGGGGTTCCTTCTCTCCAGCCTCATGACCATGAAAAGGTCGCTTTCCTCCAGGGTCAGGTCAGGTTCGAGGTACTTGAGGATAGAGTGTACCCTGGCCTTGATGTTCTCATCAGCGACTGTGGGTAGGCCCTCCAGTAGCACATTTTTACGTCGGGGGGAGATTAGGTCTCCTTTCTCCTCCCCCCGTCCTCCTCACCTCCTTTTTCCTTATTGCGTATCGCTGTTTTCTGGGTACTCAGGCTATCTTTTATCTCCTTTTTAAAAGAATCCATCTCGTCTCTCAGTTCCTGTCTGTTATCATCTATCAAGGTTCTGAGTTCCCTTTTTGTGGTTTCCTGGGTCTTCATATCCTCATGTACAGGTTTTGCTTATTATCAGGTTCGTATGGCCATGACACATTTGAACCCTGTAAATTGACACAACCAAATTAAAGCTATTCGTTCTTCCCCGAATTTTGATTACTGATGCTGTAATACAACTCAGACATCACGGGTGACTATGATAAACAACTATTGACAACCAACACTTACAAATGCCACTGATTTTGCCATTAGGCCAATAAAAGGTTTGTTTCAGATCACCTGACCAATCCTATCAAAACAGGGCCCACCCTACTTTTTTATATGCAATTTTGAAGAAATTTCTATATTTTCACCCTTTTTTGGTCAATTTTAGGGTCTTCCGAGAAGCTAGCTAGTACTTTAATGTTTGAATTGCTATCTGCTATTTGTGGCACAGATGTGCCCAAGCTGGCACCAACTCGACCTCTGTTCCCGAGCGTCATCGCTGGCACCAAAGCTTGCTGGTAAAAATAGTTCTGGTGCGCTTGGTGCTGTAATGTTAAAAGTGTGGATTGGACCAGCGTAGGAATCCCCCCCCCCCCGCCAATATACGGGAGAAGTGACGCTGTCATAGCCCCTCAGATACCAGCGATGTCGCTCGGACGCGTCCAAGGACGAGTTTGGGCCAGCTTGCATGTATACAACAACTTCCGGCCAGGAAGCACCATGATGGTTCCGCATACTGTATACATATATGTTTGGGTAGCCTAATTAGATTTCCTTTTCTGGGTGCTGTTTCTCCACAAATTTGCAGACGTCCACAAATTTGTGGACGTCCATAAATTTATGGAACTCCACAAATATCCACAAGGTCCGTATTTGTATGTATAAATAGACAAATGCCAACTCCCATTGATACCGTCTCGGCCGTATTTCACGAGTGGGGGCTGGGGCCATATTCCACGAAGCCCCAAGCTGAGTGGAATATGCCCCAGCATCCACGAGTGAAATACAGCAGGGAGGTATCAATGTAGTTGGCATTTGCATTTATTTTTTATTTGAAGCATTTATTGAAGAAAATCCAGCTTTTTCTTAGCCCATTGAATACAGCCACATTGTATTAAATGGGGGGCATTGAATACGGCCCTTCCTATAGTTAAGCATAGTAAAGCTCGTATTTCAAAAAAATAAGTACCAAAAACTACTTTATTCATAATTTTCATGTTTGTGGAGGTCCACAGATTTGTGGAGAAACAGCACCCAGGGTAGCTCTGCACACTGTTCCAATTGCTACTAACATGTGACATATACAATGAAGTAGATTTCAACACTCTTGAAGACCACACGTGTCCAAGCTGTCCAAGCTCTAGACTACACTGGGATTTACATTATTTACTCAATATGAATAAAGGATGACTTAGTTACATGTTGGCTTGGCTGCAAGTATTTGATTTATGTAACATCATAGTCACGACTAAAACTTCCGCCATACCTGCACTCGCTGAGGATAAACGACTTAAGTCAGAGAAGAGGGTCGATAATTCACAGAAAATGCCGGCATCATGTATGCCGTCCATAGCTACGCACAACACAGGCATCTGTCATGTGTACATATATCCTTAATCTAGGTGACAATTAAAGGGGCACCATATTTGAGGAAATTAGTGCACAGTATCATGGCATTTATCTCGAAGTTAAGAGTTTAATTGGGCCCAGTATTGAGATCCCCCTATTAAGCGCCCCCCTCCCCTTTTCAGATTCTTTCCAGATCTCTTTAATGTGTTCCTCCGATTTTGTCACTATTATTCACACCTGTGTTTGACGTGGAGCATTTCCCTGGAAACAAATTCCCATGAATTCCCCCTGAATAACACAAGCTGAACTGGGGTCAGTCCTAGGAATAACCCGGCTTCTTTTCCCGTGAGCAAAATTTCCTGTTATATCACAGGATTCTGTTAAAGGGGGATAGGTAGACTCAGGGATAGGTAGGCACAGAACGTGGGCAAGAGTAGCAAGGAGAGGGGTAAGCCTTAGCCCGTAAGCTTTTGGAGGGATGAGCTAATATAATAGAAGGTTCTAATTCAAGGGATAGGTAGCTTGAGGGATAGGTAGGCTGAGGGATAGGCAGTGTGCAGGAGTGGTACACAGGAAGAGTGCCTGTCAGATTGAGGGGTAGGTAAATTTTGAATAGGTAGATTGAGGTTCTGATTTTGATTGACAGGTTTATATATAGATACTGTTCCAAACATTTTCAACATTATTTTGTACATTTTTTTAATACTTTGCATCATCAAACCTCATTTTTGAGTAGTTTTGGCCAGTTTTTGAGACTCAAGACTACAATATTTGGATTCAGCAGGATTTTTTGGTCTAGAAAATTCCTTCTTTTCATTTGGTATCTCTCTGATAAAGACCAAAGAGAACCACTTAAAAACCCCTATTCTTCATAGTTCTCAATGCTGAGCACACAAGGTCGCCCGCTTTCATGGGGGGGGGGGTAGAGGGGGGGGGCTATAACATCGGAGTCTACGGAGTGAGACATCCTAGTCATATAGAATCCTTGCTACTGGGACATGTATTTGGAGAGGTACATGATCTGTGACCAGTGGTGACTGTACCATAATATATTATGTATACATAGAGTAGTGTTTGTCCAAGAGGGAAGAAGGATGGACATGAGGGACCATTAGCAAACCTAATGTAGCAACTTAAATGTAGACATATCCTATACTTCTGAGTTTAATAAGCTTAGATGTCAACATTGCTACAGGTCCCTATTATATCGCCATGCACCAACCATTCAGCAAGCCCTGTTAGCTCAGTCTGTAGAGCCTGGCACAGTAGATCTAAAGGTGGATAGGTTGAATCCCTAGTGATCTTTTTTTTGTATCAGTCATTTAGAAAACATTTCTGTCACACCAACATGTAGAAAATATTTTTTTTAATCATCAATTCATGATTGAATTAGGTAGAAATAAACATATTCTTTGGTGTGCACAATTCTACCCCATGGGTTCAATGAGTGAACTGACCCAGGGGATTCAAACCCACATCCTGCTGCTTTGCTGGGGTAAATCCCGTGATTCTACAAGATTCTACATGTAAAATCACATCTTTTAATCCTGTGATATCACGGGAAATTTTGCTCACAGAAGCACCAAAACTTCCCGGGAATATCTCGTGACTTGTTACCAGGGTTTATACCTGTTCAGGTGTTAAGGCTAAGCCAAGTGTCTAGGCATAGGGGTGTGTAGATACCTCATAGGTGGGAAAATACTCTGTATATGACAGCCATGGGGGGTGCTTATTGCAATGGATATTTGAGGCTGATTTTTCAATTCAAAATAATCTTTTAAGCGCCCAGGGGGCTTATTACGCCGAATAAGGTATACATATTTCATCACAAATTTGTGAAACATGTCATTAGATTCCAAGTTATATTGAATTATGAATAATGTAGATTATTATTAATTTAGCCAGGTAAAAGCGTTCTATACCATACATACTCACTATACACACAGTAAATATATAATAATTATAATCAGAGAGGCTCTGGCTAGTCTATTTTACAGTGCTTTTACCCCCCATGTACAGAGGGCACCACAGCTCCACTATAGAACAGACCTCAGGCAGGGCTGCAGCCTACACTCACAGCAGGCGACAGGCGACCGGGAGGCGACCTACATAAGGCAGGAGGGGGCCGGGAGGCCGGCAGTCACCACACCAGCAGCAGCAGAGCAGACGACTTTCCCACCCACCATCCCAGAATCAAGATATAAGACATATACAACGACGAGTAATATGGATATTATTTTTACATAATCGAGCTCTTATCTGAAACCGAATTGTGGTAATAAAATTTTAAAAGCCAATCCTCTTACGTCTTGTGCCTGGCATAATTAGTCTTACTGCAGACACTTAATACAGAAAACATCAGCAGTGAAACTAAAAGCTGGTCTGTTAAAAATGTCAGCGATCCAATGTTGTATCTAATGTAAACAGCTGCATAAATGATGCCACATTCTGTACGGTCCACCACATCTCATGGTAGATGAAGCTTAGCCGAAAAGTGGTTCAATAATGCACAGAAACTGGCTGCATCAAAGTTTAAAGTTGTCAAGATTTTGGGAGAGCCCATTTTAACAAGGGATAAAAAAGGATGGAAAGGGTCGGTGGTTATGGCGGCCCAAGCAAAATGATTTGGGGTATAATAGGGGTTGGCCCAGAATGCAAGGTTAGGCTGGGGTGGGCCTGCATGATTAATCAACCACTCTCCCCTGTTGATAACAAAAATGGTCACTCCCTCTAAGCATTTCTGACAACTGGCTTCTCTAGTCGGCTTCCGCAGAAAGGATTTACGAGAGACTGCTTACAGAACCGGTAAGGCAGGTGAGTTGTGTTTGACCATTTGAACTAACTATGACTCAGTAAAAAGGATTGTTTCTATGAAAACCCGCTCATAATATTATAATCTTGTCATTATCAAGCATATGAGGGGGCATATAGAGGTGGCATGACAACATAACTACTGTAAATTCTCGGGTAGAAGCCGCAGCTAGATCAGATAGGTTCAGATCACCGGTGCGGCTTATAGGATTGGCCCAGGGTCGGGGTGCGTCTTATTTGTACTATAGTGGGGCGGCATAGCTGATCCAATGTGCATTTTTTCAAGAAGCTACCAAACTTCCCTCAGACATTGGCTAATATATATTGATCAATTCGCAAGAAATAGGCAACCTAGATCTGGCACAGGAAAAGTGTGGCGGCCATCTTTCAAAATGGCTGCTGTTGGGTTGGCTACTTCTCTTCCAAATGGCATAAGTATATGAATATGCAATGTCTCGGTCTATTGCTACATGGAAATATAGCTAAGGTATGACCCTTATGATCTACAGAAACATACTCAAGGTCAAGGTCATTTGCCAAGGTCAAAAGTCCCAAATATGGTAATTCTCAATGAAAAAGTTGGTACAAGATTACTTTCTGTGCAAAACTGACACTGATTAATACATATGTAAATTCAATGTAATCAAAAGGCTGCTAGAGCCACTATGTAATGAAGGAGGCATTGTATACATACATTTTGCTTGATTATTCCAGTTTAATCAGGCCAATAGCTCAGTATAATAGTAATGCAATTGACCAAGGATAATCTGATGACAATTGATCATGTGGCTATAATCCATCATCAGCTTTGATAGCAAGGGGGCAAGGGTAGCAGGCAAGGGGCAGTATTATGGTAAGGGAAGGTGATATGGGCTAGAATATTTACAGTGTATCTGTATTCACATTGATTTCTTAGGTAGATAAAGGCATCTTAGGTACATCCATTGAATTGCATAACCACTCATGGAATTGCAGAGGCACCAATGGCATTACATAGGCACCCATGGGATTGCATAGGCATCAATAGAATTGCATAAGCACCAATGGAATTGCATAGGCACCTATGGAATTGCATAAGCACCAATGGAATCACATAAGCACCAAGGGTATTGCATAGGCATCCATGCAATTGCATAGGCATCAACAGAATTGCATAGGCACCAATGGAATTGCATAGGCAACAATGGAATTGCACAAGCAACCATGGTATCGCAAAGACATCAACAGAATTGCATAGGCACCAATGGAATTGCATAGGCACCAATGGAATTGCATAGGCACCACTGGAATTGCATAGGCACCAATGGAATTGCACAGGCACCCATGGAATTGCATAAACATCAACAGAATTGCATAGGCACCAATGTGATTGCATAAGCACCCATGGAATTGCATAGGCACAAGGGAATTGCAAAGGCACCAATAGAATTGCATAAGCACCTATGGAATTGTATAGGCACCAATGGAATTGTACAGGTACCCATGGAATTGTATAGGCGTCAACAGAATTGCATAGGCACCAATGGAATTTCATAAGCATCCATGGAATTGCATAGGCACCCATAGAATTGCATAGGCACAAGGGAATTGCATGGGCCGAAGTGGAATTGCATAAGCACCCATGGAATTTCATAAGCATCCATGGAATTGCATAGGCACCAATAGAATTGCATAAGCACCAATGCAATTGCATAGGCATCAATGGAATTGCATAAGCACCAATGGAACTGCATAGGCACCAATGGAATGGAACAGGCACCAATGGAATTGCACAGAAATCAACAGAATTGCATAAGGCACCCATGGGATTGCATAGGCACCTATGGAATTGCATAGGCACCAATGGAATTGCATAGGCACCTATGGAATTGCATAGGCACCCATGGAATTGCATAGGCACCCATGGAATTGCATAGGCACCAATGGAATTGCATAGGCACCAATGGAATTGCATAGGCATTAACAGAATTGCATAGGCACCTTGCAGCAGCGTGAGAGGCAGTTTGGAGAGTGGCAGTGGTGAGAGTGGCAGAGCAGCAGAATGTAATTGCATAAGCATCAATGGAATTGCATAGGCACATTTGGAATTGCGTAGACACCAATGGAATCGTACAGGCAACAATGTATGGTGATATGGAATTGCATAGGCACCCATGAAATTGCCTAATCATGCATAGAATTGCAGAGGCCTGTACATTAAACATTTGCATTTTGGATTCAAAAGGCAAATTCTTCCATTCTGGCATTTGCAAGGTACCAACTAAAAGCAACTTTTTCCTGCCTCTGGCAGCACAGGCCAGAACATGGAGTATCACAGGGCAGCATAGGGTGGCACAGGAAAGCAAGTGGAAGCACATGGTGCTACATGGCAGCACAGCCCAGTGGACACAGAGCCTTGAATCAACATTGATAAATCATCATCAATGGGGGTTCAATGTTGATTAAACGTTCAATGTTGAACAGAATTTTGTGCCCACTTGGAGCGTAAAACAGGACGGCACAGGGCAGCACAGGGCATAGAGCAAGGGGTAGGCTAAGTGTTGTAACAAAGATGATATACCAGAAATTGTAATTTGTTAAAGACAATAAACTCTTAGTTTATATAGGCAAGATACATGCAATAAGTAGTTAAATGCTATTGGCCTGATTAAATGCAAACAATTAATTAGCCTAATTATGTAACCTAACAATGGCTGCACAATAAGGCCTCGTATCATAAGTCCCCATCTATATGATTATATTCTTTCCACGGAAAACAAAGTAATATGGTAAAATTTGAAAAGCATACCTTTTCCTTAGAACTATGACCATGAAAAATGACCTTGACATTGGATAAACCATCTAGCTCTGTCAGGATCATTAGTAGGACAATACAGCAATAGCCATGTGTCATCATAGACAAATCAGTTTGATATTAACGAAGTCATATGGAAAATTTGAAAAGCATACCTTTTCCTTAGAACTATGACCTTGAAAAATGACCTTGACCTTGGCTATACCATCTAGCTCCACCAGGATCATTAGTGGGACATTGCAGCAATAGCCATGTTTCATTATAGACAAATCTGTTTGATATTAACAAAGGTGTGACCATTCAAACCTGCATTGGATCTTCATCAAATTTTCAGAACTACAAATTTTTAAAAAGGGGCCCATGGCCCCTCATAGGCTAGATCCTAACTGCCTATTTCTTGCAAATGACTCCTTACATACGTGCCTACCTCTGTGCAAAGGATGGACATTTCTTGAGAAAATGCACAAGATCACACTATATGGCAGCTAAGCCGCCCCACTACTAGTTATACTACAACCACAGTCCTTTACTCAGGATAATGACAACAGTCAAGGCTGATCATGAGTTGCAGACGAGTGTACTCAGATAAGTCATTATCCTGAGTAAAGGGTCATGGGTGTAGCACAATTAACTTATGCCACACTAGTGGTGAATGTTTTCTCACCTTTTGTATGTCTTATACAGTCAGGCAGTTTCTTTCGTCTTTACACCCAAGTGTGGTATAAGCGAGTTTTAGCCACTATGGTCCAGTACTAGAAGTTATCATATTCAGATCGCCAGTGTGCCTTATAGGATCAGCCCAAAGTCGGGGTGCCGCTTATACGCAAGTAAGGCTTAAACTCGAGAATTTACTGTATATTTCAAATCAATCAACAACATGTTCGGCCTGTTGTGTTATGCTGCTAATCATTCAACATAGGGTGTGCAACTGTTCGTCTATCCATAATCATTCTGATTTCTCAGGGGGGATTTCACATGGTACAGTAGACCTTTCTTGTGGTGCTAAAAGTTTTTCCTACTCATACTTCTCCTCGAAGAGTTCACTATCCATTAATACCCAAGATCCACTGGTATGATTTTGTAAGCAATGTGAATTCTTTAAGCTATCTATAATGTATGGGAAAATTGACACAATCGGATGCAAAATGACACCAAGATATTTTAAGCATCGGGGCTACAGAGTTCAGTCTACCCAGTTCCAATCCTCCTGGTATGGCCTGCTATATTGGGGCAATACTTCAGGCTTTACTATTAAACAGCCCAAAAACCAAGTATAACATTTTATCCATTATTATCAGAACAGACTGGACAAAGTGGGATCTGAATAAGAGTACTGTAAAACCTCGCGTATAAGCCGCGGCTAGTATGCGAATCAGATCGCTGGTGCGGCTTATAGGATCGGCACAGAGTAAAGTTCAGGTGCGGCTTATACATGAGTTTCTGCTCCTATAGTACAGTACTAAAGTCACCATAACCAGATCGCTGGTGCGGCTTATAGGATCGGCCCAAAGTCGGGGTGCGGCTTATACACGAGTTAGGCTTATACGCGAGGTTTTACGGTAATGTAAGATCTCAGATCATTGTCATGTAATCAAAACTGCATTGCACATACTACATCTCACATGCCATTTTAACAATCTGCAGGACAGTCTGAATATCATAATTAGAGTCAATATCATTCCAGATCTCATAATTTGCAGGATGGGGTGGAAGACGCTGGTCTTGGCTGCCCTCTGGCTCAGTACAAGTCTTGTAAGCTGTTTACCCCGTGAGTAGTATAGATAGTTTATACTTATATTATGTGTGGTGTCATATTGTCAGTCACTGTGAGGCTTATAATTGTCTTTTACAATATTAATAATCAACGATAGGTATTTAAGAACTTACTCATTCTGTGGATGAGAATGATAAGTTAACAAAAGCCCAAAGGAAAATATCTTGAGAAATAATCGGGAATTCCTTTCACACCATGATTCAAGGAAAATAAGAAAGGAATACCAAAATGAACCCTCTAATTTATTTTGCAGAAAACTGTGAACAGGTGTATGCATCAGGAGACTTTACCAGTGGTGAAAAGGTGCTGTATACTTCATCAGGCACCTCCTTCAAGGCCTGGTGCTGGTACTCGGCTACTAGAGGACACGGTCTCATGTACCTCAGTAAGGACGCGGTCAGAGATGTCAGTATCAACTTCACTAGGCTTAATATAGACACTAGCGGGGTGGCTCTCACATTCTTCACTCAACGAAATGATTTGGGGCAGACGTACAGGGGAGACCTGCGCAGGATAGATGGTGCAGATGTGACAATCCTAGATAGCATACACACTGGCTTTAACCCAACACGACAAGCCTCCCCACACTACCTCTACTTAGGTATCCTAAAGCAAACTGAAGCCAACATCCGTGGACAAATGCAGGGTTTCAACCTCAATGGAGCCAACTGTCAGTTTCGTAACGGCGATGGTAACCCAAATAGCTATTTTGCTTTCTTTATTGAGGCTATCAATGCTGGAACGTTTCCTGGTTACCTGGAAAGCTGCCTAGCTAATATACTAGTGCAAGACACATATAATGGTGTGATGCCTGCCAGCTACAAATTCTACTATGAGGCACACTTTGGGGGAGGCGGTGCATATGTGACCAATAACCACTTGAATGGCTATGCAGCTGGCAACATAGGTCTTTGGTTCTCGTATGGTAAGTATCTTTTTACCACAATATTTTGTTGTTGTTATACTCAGGTAACATGTCCCAAAGAAATAGGACAGGAAGGTCAACTTCTATGTTTTCTTACATGTCTACAGGATTATTTGGTATATTTTATAGATATTTGAAAATTATGGCCCAGAACATTTTCCCCTTGAATATTGAAAACCTTTAGGGTGGGGCCAAAAGAAAAGAAATAATGTAAATGTTACTTACATGTACTTACATAACAACTATTGCTGTGCGCCAATCCCCCGGCTTTGGACGATTCATGTAAACCATATTGGCTAGTGACCCCAGGGTCTCAAATAAGCGCAGGTCCCGCATAAGCGCCACAGCTGCAGGAGTCGTGAAATGAATTAATGCACTATATTCTGATCTCAAACAAGCGCTGGTCTTATAAAGACACTGAGGATATCGGTGAATTGAAATCAATTAGCCCCGGGTGCTTATACAGGCCGTTACAGTAGCGTTTGAATACCTATATAATTTTAGAAAAGTATTCAATGAAATATGATATATTGTAGTTCTAATTTACCTAGCCTCCAAGCCCTACCTCTCTTATCAGGCAGTAAATGTTTGTCCCTTGTATAAGGGATGATTTTATTACTAGCCGGAGGGTTTAGTGGATTTTCCCACATTGGCAATTGTTTTCCAAGCCTCCAACCAATTAGCCAAAAGTAATCTCAATCCACCCCCCCCCTCAAGTTCTGCGGTTGCAAAATGGCTCACACAAACATACACAGGTGGAATGACGCATGTTAGCAAGTACTTAATAGACCATGTTTAGTTTCGACCCCTCCTCCCAGCATGGAAGCTAATCTTGAAATCCAAACCAAGGACCCTTTTTTCAATATGACCCTACCCCCCCCCCCCCACACACACACTCTGTATCCTGCAGGTAATAAATTGCTCATCCCAAACTAGGTTCGTGCGAAGATCCTGGAGAAGTGGAGGGCAGTACACGGACAGTGTCAGACCCAGCATTCAGCCTCGGCTCTACCGTCACCTACGTGTGTAATGGAGCACATACAGCTGGAGATCTCGTCAGGACGTGTCAGCGGGAAACTGCCTGGTCCGGACAGAGGCCAACATGCAAAAGTAGGCCCGTTCTCCCTTTATACGGTTCTGCTTTCATCCCGTTCTGGGTTTATATACATTTATTCCCTTCTATTTTAATTTCCCTCTTTTAAATTTTCGTTTAGCTTTTTAGCAATTAATAATTAGCCCATTCTAAATTTCTTGAAAATGTGTTTTGTGGCTTACAAGTTCTGATAGGATACATTCACATATTTTACGCATTGTTATAGCTTCTCATCTTCATTGTTATAAGGTTCTAATCTTCCTTCCTTATACAACTGACTGAAACACTGTACCAGGCTCCTTATTTGACTTGGATGGTGGGCTACATAGAATATCTACTACACAAAATTAATGATATATCGCTGCCCTCCAGAGGCAAAACCCAACAGGACTGACATTTGCTGTGCATCAGTTACAGGTTATGTAAAATATCTGGGACAGTAAATAGCTTTTCAAAAACCTATCTTACTTATTACTATTTCACTGCAATTGTGTACAGTGCACATTCAGGCAGTTTCCTTCTTTAATACCCGACAGAAAGTACCTGGAGCATCTTGGAGTCCTGGCTGTCCCACCTCAACACCTCTGTACTACAGGATGAGGACGTCGCCACCTGTCTCAGTGTCAGTGACAGTACCTACATCATGACCCTCAGCAACAATATGATTGCTGCCAGGAACTTTGAAGTAAATATCACCCTCTCCTCTGACGCAGAACGTATGCGCGGTGACATCATCCGTGTGTTCACAACAACAGACCTCAGCTCACCTGGCCGTACTTGTGAATTGTCAGGTGCCTTGACAAAGTGTAAACACACAGGAGATGTGACGTATGCCTGTAAATGCACCACAGCCTGTCATCTCTATGTGAAGGTATTCCAGTCTGGACTGTCAACAGCCACAGCCGTTATCTGTGATATCAGTTTAAATGTCTAATAGAATTAATTGTTGATGCTAAATAAACTAAAATATCAACCTGATTTTATAAATGGGAACACATAATTATTATTAGGCAGAATCGAATTTCATTGATTTTCTATATACTCAATATGCAGATCACTCTATCAGTAAAGAGAGCCTTTATGAAAGTCCAGTCAGAAGAAAGTCTTTATGATAGGCCCACCACAAACTGCAGCAGAACTCATTTCCCACCAAAGGTCTATATAGTCCCCCTAAAAAAGGTGCCCGCATTTCCGAGATGTGGAACACTGGCTAGCATAAACTAGAAATTCATCTGACATATCATTGATAATGCCCAGAGATGGATAACAATCATTCCTACCCCCTAAATCTTGTATAGGGAATATTTAGCCCGAGTAAAATGACCATAAGGATTTTAGAAGTGTAACACACTTGTTTCTAGGACAATTTGTTGCTTAATAACAGCTATTCTAACTTTGTTAATTTGCTTTTTGGTATGAGCGATACAATCTCCAAACCCTAAAGTGACGCTTAAATTCCAGTTGCCTAGGGCAATTATTGTTGCAACCTTGCAGGAAAAAAAAACCTGAAGAGGTTATGAATCTTGATGATGCCCAGCTGGCATCGTAGAGCGTTTGGGGGAAATTCAAGATGGTGTCCAAGATGGCTGACAAAGGTCTTTGACATCATAAATATGTCCATTGTTACTTGACTTGCACGTGTAATACCTCAAAATTAGGGTTTATTTTATGGGCATGGCAGATGTATTTAAATAGTCAAAAGATCATTTGAGTGGGTATCCATGATGATGGAGAGTTTCCATGGCAATCAACATGCTGGTATTAACACAAATTATATTTTCTAAGAAAGAAAGTCATTTATTAACATATATAGTCATATGCTATCTCAAATTAAAGTTCTCACTGACATACATAATTTTGACATGGTTTTAGGGTTGTCATGTCTGTTGGGTAACCAAGGCAGATGAACTGTCCTCAATATCAAAAAAGTTATTTGATTGGGTATATGGTGTTATGGCATTTCCATAGCAACAAATGTGCTGATTTTACTCAAAATATAATTTGTAATCAAGAAATGGTCATTTCTCAACATACATAGCCTAGTCATGTAATATGCATTCAGTGGACGACAAATTACTTTTGTGTGCATTTTGTTGGTGAAAATCAAATAGATTTGCAACATATTTTAGCCCCTGTAAAAAAGTACCCTAATCATATTCTTCAAGGCTTGTACATGTACAACAGCAGAAAAAGGAGATATAGCTGCAGATAGCTATGTATAGAAAATATTGTTATCATTAGGGGGCTTCCATAAAGTATGTATGCATATTTTCTCCGGAAAAATGTACGCCCCACCTCCCCTAAAGTTCTTGTACACATTAAAATAAAGGGTTTATGTATGGTAAGATTTTCAGAAAATAGACCCCCCCTTCATGCGTATGTATGGAAGCCCCCTTATCACACTATAAATAGAATTCACACAATGTGATCTGTTCAAGCTCTAGACTACACTGGGATTTACATTATTTATTCAATAGGAATAAAGGATCGTTACATGTTGGCTTGGTTGCAAATATTTGATTCATGTTTACAACATCATAGTCACAACTACAACTTGCGCCATACCTGTATCGCAGATGATAAATGACTTTAATAACTCAGAGCAGAGTGTCAATAATTCCCAGAAACTGCCAGCATCGAAAATGTATGTCGTTCATATAGCTACACACAACACTGGCTAGCACATAAGGCTATGGAGGCTGCCATATTGATCCAGTACATCATTGGTGAATTTCTTATTGGCACCCCTGTACACACCATTGATCAATGGCCACTGATTAGACTGATATGCTATACGGCTTCCTTGTCATAATCAGAAACTTCCCCTTGTTCCATTTTCCAGGTGTGAGAGGAGGGGATTAGCTTGATTAGGAGACAATGCCTTGATTGCACTCTCCCTGGGATTTGAAAGCCATTATTCCAAAAGAATATGACATATTCTGAGTAATACTTTGTGTAACTTTTAATTTGATGCTTATATTAACCTGCTAGTATGTTATGTACATTCACTATTCATATGGACGGTGTTTTATTTCTCAACCTAACCTGAATTGAATTCTGAGACGGAAAAGAATATATTTACATTTATGCCTGAATAAGGTATTTGGTGATAACAAGAAAATAACTCTGTTATGGTACAGCAATATGAAACGGATTACATTGTATTTATAGCATATTTAGAGGGTCTTACACAAATAGATGAATCATTGAAATGTCCATGTTTTGTCCTTGTAAATTTAGCATTACATAAGAATTATTAATTTTAATAATTGTAAATATTACAAGTAATTAAAAAAAAAATCAAAATTGTGAAGTTGTATATATCCTTGTGTACTTGTAAATATAATTAATATCAGATTTAAAATTATATAAACTGATATTTGATAAATTGTAAATATATTTGTTATAAAGAAAAAATACATGGTGTATAGGAACATTGTAAATAAGGTGGCTAACGAAAACTAGGTGTGCAACCTAAGCAGCAGCCTATTTACTGTATTTATTGAGTGCATATATAATTGTATAATTACGTGTCAAGGGTGATATCTATATGGATGATTTCTTTATTAAAAAGTTATAATTTATGGGATAGATATTTATAAAACTATGTAAAGGACTTGTATTTACGGTACATAATATTGTAATATCAGCAGTTCCCTTTAATATGATGGAGCTCAATTGTACGAAGAAAGTGAATAAATTTTCAAAACTTGAAACTTAAATTTCCTTGGGGTGTAGCCCCTGACTACCAGGATATGTTATACCCATGCACCAAAAAAGGGTGACTTTTTCAAAATAAAGTTGTGTTTACGTTATGCTGGACGGTGGGTTGCTGGACAATGGGTGTCTGGACGATGGGTGTCTGGACGATGGGTGTCTGGACGGTGGGTGGCTGGGGGGTGGGTGACTGGGGGGTGGGTGGCTGGAGGTTGGGTGAGTGGCTGGACGATGGGGGGCTGGACGGTGGGTGGCTGGACGGTGGGTTGCTGGACGGTGGGTGGCTGGACGGTGGGTGGCTGGACAGTGGGTGGCTGGACGGTGGGTGGCTGGACGGTGGGTGGCTGGAAGGTGGGTGAGTGGCTGGAAGGTGGGTGAGTGGCTGGGGGGTGGGTGGCTGGGTGGTGGGTGAGTGCCTGGAGGGTGGGTGACTGGGGGGTGAGTGGCTGGATGGTGGGTGTCTGGACAGTGGGTGGCTGGAAGGTGGGTGAGTGGCTGGAGGGTGGGTGGCTGGGCAGTGGGTGTCTGGACAGTGGGTGGCTGCACAGCATGTGATGGGACAAGGGGCAGCGGCAGGTTGCTTTACTTTCCGGTCTGCAAATAGGTAGAGCACTGACTTATTATGTAGGCTATGCCCCAGTCTTTGCCAAATCCTACAGGACAGTGGCAATGTCCGCCTAAAATGGCTCTGGTCCGGCAGAATGACTGGTGGTGCAGGACCTGATGTCCTAGGCTTTCCAAAACTGAAAGGATTTTCCAAATATTCCAACTAGAACTGAAGTTCCAAGTTCTAGAGTGCACTCTAATACTCTAGGCAAATTAGAGCATTTTTTTTGTTATAATTTTATTATAAATACTATTCTAGTCTAAATATTATGCAAACTTTGATTTTGGTATTATATCCTGCAGAAATCTATCCGGTCCTGAAAAATTGGTTAGCTGTAGGACCGACTGTCCTGCATGCTAAAAAGTTTTCACAAAGACTGCATGATGCTTGAAAGTAGCGAGTTTATGTGTTAAAGTGTTAACAGGGATTTTGAGGGGTTTCACTGAAATAAAAGGGCTCAGGTCCTCTGATCTATAGTCAATTTTGTCTAACAGTCGAATTATGCCAAAAGTCAAAACTGCCCCGGTCTGACCGCCACAGGGATGTAAAGTGTAATTATTTTTTACTGAGAAATTTGCACCTATGATTACTTTGCAAGCTCATTCTGTGGTTGTTGATCGGAGGATTTCGGACACAAAGGTATCATTGTAAAGGTATTGATGGTGCCCATTAGATGTATATTTTGGGATAACGGTTTAGAAATTACAGCATAAATGGGGTACGATTCTTTACTAAAATAATGTTGAAACATGACGTTAGCAGTAGTTTACTATTTGAAAAGTTCGAAGTACACAAAAACAAATTATTTTCAAAGATTATCCCTTTAATTCAGGTCTAGAAAATGTGTGTTTCAGGTTACCCGACCCTGCCTAGCAAAACAGGGCCGACCCTACAAACTTTTATTTAATTTTGAGGACATATTTATAGCTAAATTAACTTTGGAACTATTCAGAGTTCCGGCCTTTGTGGCATAATATCTTGTTTATCAGAACCTAATGACTTTTCTGTAGGAGTTTTAGCACTTTGTCCTATGTATTCACTTAATTGATATATTATATTAATATGTGGATAGATTACAGAAGTGGAATTGACTCTTTAATTTTAAGTCTTT